>JAWWEW010000001.1:109721336-109795126 GCA_035583185.1 Anabacerthia variegaticeps
GGATGGAGTTGCAATATAACACAGGACAAAAAGTGATCCTTTGACAGGGTGGTGTGTGGTGGCAACCCCTTGGTTATGAGGCCAGGTGACTGTGGATTGTGATGTCAGGGGACAGGGGGAGAAGAGGTTTCTTTGCATCCCGTGAGCTGTTTTGAACCATCATGAAGGACTTTTCTGTGCTTATACTGTTTATAAAATAAGAAAATCTATGTCCACAGAATGCTCCTATAACAAGTGATTGTCAGGGTTAAGTGTGAATTGCACTTATATCAATGGGAGAGATGTATTAGGTGAAGGCTTTTAGTAGAAGCATTAAATGAGGCTTCACTGACTACATGGGAGCTGCAAGACCGTAATGAGGAGACGTGGTTCATTCAAATTTCATACTGTGTAGCTTGTTCCTTTCCAAATAGGTTTTATTTAATGGTATTTGTTATTTTGATAGCTTCCCCTCCGCCCCCTCACCATACTTCCCAACTTCTTTCCCTAAATGTATAAATATGGTAAAAAAATTCCATAAACAGAGATAACAAGCTTTTTATGTGTTCATATGTATTGTTATTCATAGAACACATTAAGTGCCTAAGGTTACCGCTTTTGGTCCTTAAGAGATGTAGTAATAAAAATTCAACAGCCATTTTTTTTCCTAATCAGAATTCTGTACTGAATGCATCTGGTTTGGAACTAGTAGATTAAAAAAAGGTGATAAAAGCTCTGCTTGGCTGTTAGCTATTTTTATTTTTTCCTTTTGGGTATCATAAATTGCTTGCATAGGAATCCGAGATATAACCTGTCTTGTTTTTAAGAGAAGATGAATTTTGGATTAGAATTTAAACTGATTTTTTTTTGTGGGAGAGTGAAACCTTGAAGCACCGCTCAGTACCTTGTATTTATCTAGCATTTGAGTAACCTTTTGTCTTAAAACATGTGTATACTTAATACGTCATTGTAGCCTTCAAAATATATTTTGTTACCAAATTAACTGTCTGACTTAATGTGTTTTGGGAGGGAGCTTTAAGGGTTCATGCACTGGTCCTTAAACTTACACGGCTTCAGAAAATGGGTTTCGTCTTCCATGCAAAGCTTTTTTTTTCCCCAAATAGTCACTGTAGCAAAGTGATTACCTTCTGATTTTAGGACCCATGAGATACTTGGCACTCACACGAGTGCTTTGTGTGTGCTGTCCTGCTGGTATTGGGTTTTCTTGCTGTTCATTAAGGTAATAAAAGCGTATAAGTAGGGTTTCCATTCAGATACTTTTCCAAGGTGAGTCACTGATCTGAAGAGCACCTTCTGAAGCCAATGTTTGGGAGACTACATTCGGTTCTTGGAAATGTGACAGAATCAAAACTAAGATAGCTATTTGCAATAGCGGTAGTTCAGTTTTCCAAGTTTTTATTGCTTTGAAAATGGACCTGTGCATCCTGGCAGGACCCCTTGGAAGTTTGCAGGTGGCAGGAGAGCCGTGGACTGGAGTGTGGTGGGACAGGTAAGTGTTGCTTGGCTGTGAGACCAAAGTCGGAGCTGTGATTTAAAACCAGGTTGAAATTGTGTGTTTTCTCATAATTCATCTTCTTTTAGCCAGTTCCTCTGGTGGCTATGGTGTCACTGGTGTGGAGGTCAGGGGGTCAGAAGATGGCCTCATGAACAATGATGGGCTCAGGCCCCCTCCAGCATGAGCTGTGCAGGGAGAATTGGTGTCTGCCTTGAAGTGCCCCCACCCCCCATCTCCATCTACTCTCAGGCTTCCTGAAAAGGAGGTCACTGGTGGGGGCTGGGAGCGGCTGTGCTGTTGGGGCAGCTCCTGGTGCTTGTGCTGTGGTGGTAAGGTGGAGGTGGCATTCACCCACCGTTCCCGGAGCTCACAAAGCCGTTTTCTGGGAAATGCCCGAGACAAAGAGCAAGCGTGATGGTCTGCTCTGTAACACAGATTTATGGCTCTACTGCTGACCCATCTTCAAATGCAACCTTTTGAGTTGTGCATTATAGTATGGGATTAAATTTGCGTGTCCTTTTGAGTTACTAGTGGCATTAGTCATCTTCACTGTCCAGTTGGGTTGCTGAAATTACTAGTTTTCTCCCCAGAACTTCTTTCCAGTGCTTCTACATTGGTATCTGCATGTTTCTGGTCTTTTAAATGCCTCTTACCATGCATATATTTTCCCTTTTAACTTGTTTTTGGTTTTTTTTTTAATATCTGTTAGCAGATGGTTTTAAAGGAAATATTTTGCGAAATTTTTAGATTTTCCATGTGGCTAAGATTGCTCAATCTTGGTGGTTCCATTGACTACAAAGTCAACATTGCTATATTTTTAGAAAGAAGTGGTATTATTCATACAGAGTTACCTGAAATCCAAAAAAATCATGCTTGCAAAATGCACAATATCCCCCACCATTATGGATTTGAAGTGCTCCACTGTTTAGGCACAAACCTCATGCAGTTGCCTTCTTAAGTCAGTTGTTTCCTGTTCTGTTCTCATAATGATATACATGAAAGATTAAAGATAGTGGTGTTCTCTTGTGAGCATAGCCCAAGGTGAATTCTGTTGGCTAAATAAATAACTGGATTTTAAAAAAAACAACAAAGGCTAGATGGCGTTTAAAACCATAACTCCAGAGTCAGCATTCTAAGTTTCTTCTTGGGGTTTATACCTGACTTTTATTAGTTTTGGGGGGGGGGGTTGTTTTTATCACTGCTGCGATATAAAACGCCCTTAATGTCCATCCTAATGGAGGAGATCCGTGCCAGCAGGGCAGCTCCAAAGAATTTGGGTAAACAGGGAAGATAAAGCTGGGGCTTCAATGTGTGTTCTGTAGCAAGTGCTGGGGCTGTTGTTGGCAGCTTGCAGAGCCCCTGCCTGTCACCCTGGGGTCACCTGTGGGTGGGATGGCACAGGTTGTGCCTTCCTACACCTCACTCTGTTCTCCTCCTTGGCAGGAAATTGCCGTTACGAGTGTTATCAGCCTGCCTGTTTTGTAGCAGAGAAAATGGCAAGTTGGTGCAGTTTTTGCATTGCTGATACCCATCCATGTTCTGAAAAATGTCTGTTTGTGGTACAAATTAACATTGTGCACCTCATTTAAGGGAAAAATTCACTTTGCAGTTGGCTAAATGCTGGCCTATTTGTGTAACTATGTTTATGTCTTGGCAAAGTAGCCTGCTAGCTCTTGACCTTAGATTTTGTATCTGGACAGTACTCTAGTTTGAGGATGGTAACTTTTTCACACTGACAGGTTGGTTTGGACTGATGAAGAAAGATAGTGGGTGACTTGAAGCATTTCAGTTATATTTGGGAAGACACAGGATGCATTCATAACAAGCAGTGGCAGAAGCCTTTTCTTTCTCACAGGGGATGGGGGTGTGGGGGAGTCCGCTGTATGTGTAGTAAACACTTGCCTGTTTAGCATTCACTCCTGCTCTAAGCAACCTGTTGTGTGGACTAAACAGTCTAAATAGAAATTCTACAGAAGGGTGCTGGGGAGGCCTTGTTATCACTTTTCCATTGAAACAGCAGTAAAGTCCTTTATCTTGGATGCTGGTTCATACCAGCCCTGTTCGTCAAGGAAACGGAGGCAATTATTGTAGGTAAACCAAGGGAACTTAAAATGGATCCAGTAATCTGATTTTATCTGTGATTCTCTGACTATTTATCAATTCCCTGTGCTGTCAGGGAGCTAAATTAGGTTACCTGGTACCGTTAGTTGTCTCCATCTCTGGATTTTTATCATCATTTCTTCAGTTGTAACTGTCCTACAAATTTACATGCCAATGAGTTAATAGATGAATATCTAGAAAGGCTCTTTGTGCAATGAGCTTGCAGAAACATCTCCTTCAATCTTTCACACGCTTTTTAAGCTCAGTGACAGTTGTTAGAGAGATGCCAGCTTTACTGTAGTACTGAGTCTGTTCTGCAGCCACCAAATTTGCAGTTTTCAGCCCTAATCTCACAGTCTTGCAAACCTGGGTGACTGAATCTTTAGACTCCAGAGGTAGCTGTAGGGAGAGGATGACAGATACTGTAAGGCCATTTGTATTTACATAATGCTATCTCTTTAGGCTCACCCCTATTAATTAGCATTTAATCATCTCTCAAAAAATAGAGCTTTTACATCAGTAGAACAGGTTTCTTTCCATCTTAGCTCTCTTTCACAGTGGTGGGCAGATGGTTTATATGTTCTCTCTCTACAACAGTTCTGGGTTATGAGAGGGAAGCATTTAAATTTGTCTTGCAGTAAAGGGACTCTGAAGCATGGCACACTTGTGTCTTACTGGATTATCATTACTTCATAGCTGAGCCAGTTCTTTGAGCTCTGGGAGTAGGCCACAGGATTTTTAGGAGCTGTAGTAAAAGAGTGGAAGCAATGCTGTTAATACTAATTTTGCTGTAATTTCCATGTAGTGCTTTGCAAGATGTTTTCCAGATGTTCTTTTTTCATCTATATGGTTCTAGGGACAGTGTTAAAATCTTTAATAGAAACAAGCAGTACCCTCTGCATTTCTTGTTTTCTTCATTTCCCTGCATTCCTGTGCTGAGTTCAGTTGGTGGCCAGTGACTGTGTGATACCAGCACTGACCCCCTCCCAAAAACCAGGCAGGATATACCACAAGGCAACAGCCTGTGCTGGGCAGAAGGCTGAAATTGTGTCTTGCCGTTGTTTATTTCTGGGAGTTACTTGCTGTGAGCTTTGAAAAAAGGTTGGGTTTGATTTGGGCTACATGTGGATTTGGATGGAACAAAATAAATGTTCTTTTACTTTTCTTTTTTTTTTCATATTCAAGAATGTTTTTTTCAAGAGTTTATATGCTAGGAGAATGTTATGGTGTGAATAACAAGGTGATGGACTTAATCTGCAGAAGTCTGTGGATCTTGGGAGCAGATGTAAGGAGAAGGTTGACATACTTATATGGTGCTGCAGAGAAGGAGGAGAGGAGAGAGTTGGAACACTGTAAATATCATAGGAAGAGGAGTGCTTACATTTCCCTAAAACTGGTAAGGGAAGGAAGCCCCTGCTGTATGACCCATATAACCACTCATTGCCTCAATGCCTTTGAATAGAAATGATCAACTCAGAGCTGCTGATGCCACAGGATTGAAGTTATCAGTGAAGCTGACAAGTTCTTCAGTATCTTGTTCCTGACCAGATTACAGGCACTGCCTCGGAGATTGCAGTACACTGAAACAGCAAATTGCACTGAACAGCACCAGCAAAGTATGTTTCAAAGTATGCAACTCACCCTTAGTACACAAGAAATTCATATTGCAAGGACCTAAGTACATAACCTGCAACTGAAGACTCAGCTAGACCATGCTGATTTAATCATTTGATAAGTTTTAAAAACATTTATCATTTGGACAGGGTTTCTGATGGGTTGGTCTCCACCTGGCAACAACTTTGAAGTGTTTAGAAAATTCCTTTCAGCATTTTTGGCAATTGAATATGAAAAACTGCTCATTTAATATGTTTCTAAAAATATATGGGAGCTATAGCAAAACTTGACATTTTTGATGGAGGTAATTCTCTCAGGGATGGAAGCTGTTGGTGATTTGGAAAATCCCCAAAGCCTGAAGTTTTCAAAGAAACAGGAATTCCCTGAATATGCCAGGTAATGCAGACATTCTTCTTTTTTGTAGCTCAACTTGGAACTGAGGTGTGTGTTGCATCAGTCCAATTGGGCAGTACCAAGGCTTCAAAGTTGTGTCTGGGGCTTAGAGCCCAACCAGAGGTGAAAGTGTGTGGCAGAGATGGGGAACTGGGGTCTGCAGGCCCATGCAATCTGCAAGGATATACACCTGGATTGGGATTTTTTTCCATGTTAGAAGATAATACAAAGGTGCATGGCAGTGTGCAGCTTGCCTGGGCTGTCCAGACGCCACAGAAAAGGGGAAGGACATTGTATACAAATCACATATGTGCAATATACAACATGTGCAAGTGAATTCCAAAAGCTATTTGAGTTGGAGAATTGCTGCAAATTTCGTACAATGAAGGTTAAGGGAGAAGATCCAGTGATTTTTGTCCTGTTCCTTGGCCAAAGCATTTTCCTTACAACCTGCTATGGCCACCACTACATCAAACGGCAGCCAAAACACCAGAAATGTGTCAGGCAAGTTGTGGCTTTCATTCTTGCAAGAATAGGTTAAGATAAAAGAGAGGACACTTTCCAGGTATGCATTAAGAGAAGAATAGATTGAAACACAGTCCTCCTGTATGTGTTTCACTTCAATAGTACTTAATGTCTAACTGTCTCTAATTAGGCTTGGAATGGGAACATAATTAAGTGCATGTCACTTCTGTTTCCCTTTGAAAACAAAGAGGAAACAAATACAGATAGGTTACCCTCAGGACCTTGATTCTCTTCCTGATGGCTGCATCTTAGGGCTGGGATCATTTTTGTAGGTGCAGCTGCCTTGTGCTGGATGTAGGACTTGCTGCTCTGCAGTGTGCACTGATGGCAGACAGAGCATGATTCAATTTACTTGCAAAATAATGTCTTACAGGAAACCAGCAGCTGATATTATTGCATGTTTAGAGGCGCTTTTTTTTAACTTCCTCTGGGTTTACAGGCCATCGATGCTATGGTAGAGTTGCTTTTTTGCAGAGCTGAGTCTTTGAATCAGTTGAAGCTGACCCAGCATGCAATTGTTAGTGAATGTGGAGATCAGCTTGAGTGTAATCTGGAATTGAGTTTCTTTTTCCAGTATACTTCAGGAAAAAGTGCTGAGTTAAATTGTGTGGATCAAATAACCTAGAGGCTTAAATTGATCTCTCTTGTCCCAGAAAAACTTAGAGTCCCATTATGCATCACCTGCAGACTTCAGGGGTTTGGTTTCTTTTCTGTGCAAGGGAAATCTAAAAACTCCTGAAGAAAGAATCAGGACCTCAAGATGTTGGGAAGCTGACTGTCAGGAATGTTTCAGTATTATTTCCTGGAACATACTATCCAGGCCTTACTTCGTGTTCTTACAAAACAGCAGTTAATGCAAAGGGATTGAATCAGGATTTTCTAACAGAAGGTCATACCTTTTAAAAAGAAAAATTGTAGTTCATGGGGATGGCATTCCAGGTTTATTTTTGTCACTGCAGGTAGGACTGAGGACTCATACAGTCTTTCTAGGAGGCAGCATGACCTTGGTGCATTTACTGAGTATGTGCAGGATCTCTGCGCAGCTTTCAGAACACCTGTGCAAAACTCACTGGCAGGATGGGGCAACTGTTGTTTTTGCCCACGGCCTTGCAGATAAATAGTTTCTTATGGAAAAATACTGCTCTTTAAATCTTTCCCCTTTGGTCTCTCCAATTCAAAGTGATGCTCTCACTAAGCATCCTCCCAGCACAGAAAGGGCAGCTCAGTGCCCTCTATCCCCTGCTCAGCACTGACTTCACCCACCCTCAGCTGTGTTTACTGGCATGGTCACCTGAGAGAGATGCAAGGCAGGCCCATGGGTCCTTGTCCCATTCCAGGTGGTCCCTGCCACAGCCAGGGGACAGCCAGAAGCTGCCCAGCTAGGGTGATAGCACTGCCAGGCTTGCCCTGGGGTGGGCAGGTGTGGGGTGGGCTGTCCCACTGTGCTCACCAGCCGGTGAAATTGGAAGCTGTGGGAGATGTGCTGGACCAACCAGTGTGGGTAATAAACAGTATTTCATCCAGCACTTGCATTATTTTCAACTGAAACCAGAAACAAAAATAAAACCTCCCACTTCCAGGACTTTTGTGTTTTGTAAGCAACAACTAGTTGCTTTCTGACAACATGGCTATACTTAAAATAGGTATGTCTGTGGTAGAGAGAATTTTCAGCTCATAGAATTGTTCAAAATGGTGTAGAAAAGTTGCCTCAGTTTCTGTGAGCTGGCTTGGCATGCATGTAATACTCTTCAACCCAAACCAAACCTGGTCCCTGTTGTACGGAAACCTGAGCATGCTGCACCATAGCTATTTTTTAACAGAAGTATCAGATTTAAAGTGTCCCCTACCCCCCCTTGCTCACTGACCTCAGATTGCTGGGGGAACAGAAAGAATTAATCCTTGTGCTGTGAAGAATACCCAGTATTAAAGCAAGGAGCTGAGCTGTTTCCTAGAGCAATGCAATCCCCAAATGATTAAGAATATAACTGAGTCACAACCACTTAGTTGATTTCTTCTCTGAATTTCATCAAGTGCTTGGCTTTCCAGTTTCATGCCAGGTGTGATACCAAAATGTATTCCTATTTTTTCTGACACCATTGAATATGAAAAATACAGAAGACTGCAGACTTCTAAATCTGAAAGATATTAGAAGAGTTTCATGCTAAGTTTTTACTCTTAGGCAATCAATCAAGTTATTAAAGATATAAAAATAAGAGCTACCTCATCAGTGGTTAACAGACTGTTTACCAGTTTCTCTTTAGTACCATTCACCATCTGACCAGTTGTGCACCCAAGCCCAAGTCTCTGTGGCAGTAACATTTGCCTTTTGAAAACATGTTTGCTCTACATCATATGCTAGTGAAATACTGGTAAGCAAAAGAATATGAAATAAAAAGACATTTTAAGAAGAATTATATCAGCTGTGGTTGATGAGTACATGTGGGTGGACTGAGCTTTGTCCATATGGAAGGTGTAAAATATCTTGCAAAGTCTTCTTGCTCTGCTTAAAATCAGTGGGAAGCAAATATGACCAAACTGTCTTATGGAGTCAACCAATGATTTTTGAAACTCCTCTGTGCTTAATATTCAAGTTCAATGAAACAAACAGTTATTCTGGCTTGGGTTCCACAGAATTCCCATAGACTTGGGATTAGGAGGGTTTAGCATTCATTCTTGTGCTGGATATGTCAGCAGGATAATCCCTTTTTCCCTTCCCCTGTCCAGTCAGAAGATTTGTAAAGTTCTGCCTTCTGTCTCTAGACCTGCTTTGGTTGCCCTATAGTTTTGCAGTATGACATCATTTCACAAGATGTGCCATCCTCTGGCGTTGCAGTTTCACTGAAGCTCAGCTGGACCCTAAAATTTTGCAGCTTCCATGAAAACAAAGCCGCCTAAACTAAAGAATGCAAGAGCAAAAGACTCGATCTGTAGAGATATTGATGAGATGGTGTAGTGGGAGCTCACACGTGAGTCAGCTGATAGATGAATAAATGCTGAGTATTATGGCTGGCATCAGAGGGCATGGCAGAGTGCACATTGTTTGGAATAAAATCAGAAAAAAATGGGCCCTGGCTGCACCCTGTAGGTTGATAAGGTGGATTTTTTTACAACATTGATGGATGTATATTGTGTTTTCCCCATTCTTAAGTGTAATTACTTATGGCAAAACTAAACCTTTGGATTTATTTACCAAGGGTAGTCCTTAAAAAATAATAGTTGGCATATCCATTTTATAGATGGAGACACTGATGCAAATCCAGCAATGTGTCTAAGGAACAGTTTGGTCAAATTTGGCACAGCTGTGAGTCAGTTATTTTAAGTCCTTGACTGTAATTATTACATTGTAGCACTCACTTTGACATCTTATTTCAATTGCAAGAATAGCAAGCTGAAATAAAAATTGCACTTTTCCTGATGTTAAGGTAGCTTGTAGAGTATGAGAATGTTTCTGAGAAGTCTAATGAATACTGCTTGTGGAGAGAAATTATGACGGAGCAGCTGGCTGTATCTGAACTATGAAATTGGTACACCATTATGTTTCTTTATTCTGAAGTTGCATACACACAATGCACTGGAAAAAGCATTTCAGACTGCTCAGTATCTTGGGAGAGGGAGCAGAGCTGTTGGTGCATGAGAGCAAGTCCCGAGGTGAGTGGGCTTCCACAGCTGGGAATGATCCATGCAACTTTCCTGATTTCCTAGATCATGCAAGCCCCTTTGGGGGGGGGGGGGGGAAATAATTTTCCATCATGCAGGGCATAGAAGGGATAGTTTTCCTTCCACGAAATAAGTTCACATTTCTGTAGGTGGATATCCATCTTTATTTTGAAGGATGCCTTGGCTGGGGAACAAGCATGTTGACACACTTACTCAAGAGAGGAGACTCGGTGTGCCCGCTGAAGAATGTCCTCATCCTCTTTGTGCTAAGTGTCAGTGATCTGTTATCTCCATGGCATGTTCCAAGTGTGGCAAGCAGGATCAAGTTTAAATGGTGACCTCCAGAACAAGGTGGTTTGCTTACTTTTACCCTGCTGCAGACATAAGGTTACAGAGAAGGATTTTGCCAACATGGAGCTGTGGTTAAAGGCCAGTACGCAGAATTTTGTCAATTGTGTATTCTGCCTGGTTCTGAGTGAAATTGTCAAGTGCTTCTATGAACTGGACTGACTTGTTACCTAAAGAAGGATTTCTCTCTAGTTTACTTATGCAGTGGATAGTACGACAGCTGCAAAGAGTTATTAGCAGTTTTGTTTGTTGAATTTTAATCAGACAGCTACAAAGTATGGTCTGTGTGGGGATGGCAGCTCTCAGAACTCTTCTTTAGTGCAGGAAAAGGGCACTACCACCTACTGGGGCAGAGGCTGACCTGTGCTCTATGGGCTTCCCAAGCTGCCATTTAAGGCTAGAACAGGTTCTGAGCATAAGGATTTCTGATGACTTATTGCTTGGAGGAAGCATTTAATTTGGGGATTTCTTCAAGTAGAAAGGAGTTTTTCATGCTGAGAGGCTGTACTGTAGGTCTGTGCTTTCTCCCACTTCCCAGAGAGACCCTTCTGGAAGAAGTTAATGCTGACTGCCCTTTGTTTTGTGGTAGAGTTAAATTAAGACTTTTCACTAGCCTGGATTAGGGTGTATTTTGTTGTTTGCTGGGGGACAGCTCACGGAAAGATATCATCGTTCATCTTAAGATGCATCTTGAATGTGGGTGGGTGAATGACAGGCTGGTTTTCTTCTGATAGTCCCTGTGCAGTTCTATCCTAAAACCCCTTGTAATGGCTATTGCTCAGCTGGTTGGGCTGAGAGCAGAGTAGAATGCCTTAGGGCAGTTACTGTTTTGTTCTTATCCTCTCGTATGGCTTGGTGAAAAAGAGGGGAAAGTGCTCAGCAGGGACTGAGCAAAAAGTAATTAATTTCTCTGGCATTCCTGGACCATGCTGCTTTTATGTAGAGAGAATTTTCAGGTAAGCCACAGCATGATTTCTGTTTCCCACTTCTCCTTCTCTCTAAGTGGTATCACGTAGGGACAGAGATTAGTCTGTGGCTTAGTTCATGCTTTGTTTTATCACCTTATATGATGCAATTTAAATTACACTTTTCAAATGGTTAATTATGATTTGCTTAGGAAAGAATTCTTAAGGCTATTTTTCCTGACAGTTTATTTCATCCTTTTCATGTAAGTCATACCAGTCCAGTATCTAGTGGGGCTGCCTGCTAAGCAGTAACAGATGGCTAGCTAGGACAGGAAGGATCATAGGGGTAGGAACCAGTGTTATCTACATATGTGTTTCGGATTGCATCATGAATGCTTCCCAGGAGGAAGCACAGCTGGCACTGGAATTGTGGAGATCAGATTTTTGGTACTCTTTATTCCAAGTTTTGGCATACTTAAGAACAACATATGTGGTTCATGTTGGGCTAGATCAATAATATTGAAATTATACCTCTTCTTGAATAAAATCGCTGAGCTTGCTGGTTTTCTTTTTTCTTTTTTTTTTTTTTTTTTTGCTTATCCTGTAATCAAAAGTACTGTGTGAGAAAATACATAGAAGAGAGCAGCCAGTTCCATTGTGTAATCTTGCTTCCATGTACACTCTACCACAGGGTGGCCTGAAAATGTAGTAACTAATGCCAAACTGAAGGAAGAAAACCAGAATTAGTCATAGACAGTTTGGACTAGTATTTCCCCCATAGCTTTGGTCCTGTATTAAAATACTTGGATGCTATGATAGGCAAAAGGCCAAAGAGGAGACAGGGATGTGTCAGAAAGTGGCTGCCTCACAGAGCTCATGTTCTGGGGCAGTTTCTTCCTAACACTGGGCTTGCAGCATCCCCTGTGCCCCAGTGTGGTTTTCATCTGTAGCAGTGGGCATATCTCTAAGAGTCCAGGGAAAAGCATGCATGAAGAAAGCTGTGATTTTAAACATATTCTGTGGAGGTCAACATATGATTCTGCTTAGGAGGCCAAGGCTTAGCCACAGCCACCTTTGCTTTGCTCACTGTATTATATTGGATGTTTGTCAAGGCACCAGCAGGCAAAGGCCAAGAGATCCTAGACATGGCCACGCAACTGTGATTTGGTAGAGCAGGCATTTCACAGGGCTCTTACAGTATATATTGGTAACTGTCTTCTCTTAACACTTAGAAACAACATAAATAAAAATGTGAGAAACTTCTTGCTGAAAAATACCCTGTGAGAAAAGCATGGGAAATTCATGGCTTTGAGGGTTTTTTTACGTTTTGTTGTTGTTGTTGTTGTCCTAGAAGTTTCCAGTTTAGAAGATAACATTTCATTTGGTTCTCCTCTGCCCCAGTTCTGAATTTAAGTCTGTTTCTTTCCCCTGGATGGACAAAAAGCAGTGCTTGTTTCATGTAAGGTAACTAGAACTTGTGTCAGCCCTGGAATGATATAATCACAGAATCACAGAATGCTTTGGGTTGGAAGAAACCTTAAAGATCATCTAGTTTCATCTAGCATTTGTTTCACAGCTTGGCTTATGAAATTTGCACTTTCCTAATGCTCCATCACTGTGATGACAGTAGTTCCTGCTCTTTTGATGTCTGTCTTTCGAGCATAAGCAGAAAAGGTTGGCAATGCGTTATGAAAATATCCATGAGGACTGCCTCTGGATTGCCCTGGGAGAGAAGAGGAAACCAAGTAAGATGGTGAAAATTCCTCTTCTCCCCCTGCCCCATGTATATAAACTTACTTGAGTCAAAGTTGCTTGAGTCTAGGGTAAAACCAGATTCTGCACTCAGTGAGAAGCATTTCTGATCATTCAAGAAATAGAGAGATACAAATGGTACACCTGGGGTTTCTTGCCAAATTAGTGTGAGATATCTTATTTTGGAAACTGCCTTCCCTCCATTTAAAGCATCTTTGCCTCATTTGGTATTAAAGTAATTTCAAAAGCAATTAAAACTTTCTTTGTGCCATTCTGTGTTTGTGAACTCATTTTCTTCCACAGAAGGTCATTTTCCTTGGAGCAGTTGTACCAGCTTACAGAAACGTATAACTTTCAGGATTCTGGTGACAAAACTGCCTTCTGCTGAGTTTCTCAGGAAGGGCTGAGATATTTCAGAAGCTTCTTTTCCAGTTGGTCACAGGTTTACACCACAAAGATCTCTTGTTCTGTCAGTTTTCTTTCCAAACCTGCCTTCTTGTGCTATCAGGACTCTTCTGCATGTGGCTCAGCACTACAAGGCCAGAGGGACTCTGTTCCTGATGGTCTAAAAGCCTTTCTTTGAAATGTTGTGAGTCCCCTAAGCAATGCTCTCACAAAAACAACCATGTTTAACAGCCTTTTCCTTTCATTTTCACCTTTCTGGCCTGAAGCTGGAAGGCCATTTCAAGGCTTTTTCTGTCAGAAGAAAAGCAGCCTCTGTTGTCTACCTTTGGAGTGTTTCCATCTTGCATGTGCAAGACACTGCATGGTCTTCATACAAGCCTTCTGTCTGGATACAGCCTTCTGAGAGTAAATCTCTTGGTTTGGCAGAAACCATCTCAAATATAAGGAAGGTCCAAACTTGAAAGGAATTAGGACTGGAAAGCCCCACTCTCTGTAAAGGCCGTGTAGATCTGTCTCAGCCAGACCTGTCTTCCCAGCACAGTGTGTTACTGCTCAGAGGTACCTGTGTCATGGTTGTAAAATGGTTGTGATTAAAGCTGGGCTTCTCTCTGCTCCTCAGCAGAGCTCATGGGCTGCAGACCAGGGTTGTACAGATTTGATTTTATTGGCATTGCTTGTACAGCTGCTCCACAGTGCTGTGTTGTGCACAGTAGAAGTGCCCTAGATGTCCTTCATCTAAACTCTCCACCGTGAACTTCTGGTTTCTGTGAAAGCACCCCACAGACACTTTCAAATGTTTTTGTGGTATGGTGAAATAATATTCAATTGTTTGGGGAGATGGGTTATTAATATATTCATATAGGTAGACAATTTTTTTCTCCCCAGGAGCAAATAATTCTGTGTTTTCTTTTTGTTGTTTTGTTTTTGCAATTTATTCAGAATCCCCCAACTAGTGTTTGACACAGTATAGATGAATTGCTGCAGAGTTCTTACTGGGAATTTGTTTTCCCTTATGAATTGACCAGACTAAGAACTCAGATGAGTTTGGCTCTCCTATGGGAGCTAGAACTGCTGCAGGATATTTTTGGAGCAGTGAACTTGAATGTTCACTGCAGTCCTGTGTCCTGCTTTTTCACCAGTGGTCTTGTTTACAGACACAGGACCAGAAATACGTTCCTGGTCTTTCAAGGGAAGAAAGGATGAGTTTATCCCTACTTTCTCCAAGAGAAACAGAATACATGGCTGTGGAGAATAGTCAAATGCACTTAATCTTGATGGAGGTGACAGCTGAGTCTTCTCTAGTTCTGCTCTTCTCTATTAGCTCTGTGGTGGAGTGCCATGGCATTCCTCCTGGAGAACAGCAAAGGAGGGAGCACCTGTTTTTGTAACTAAGCTGCTGAAGGGATCAAAGTATTTAATGCTAACTCTCCCTTGCACTTCCCTCCTTAAGCTCTGCTCTTGAGAAACAGCTCATTAATTTGTTATTGGCTTGGTGAGAAAGGAGGGGGTGGAAAGCCACTAACAAATGAGTTTGCTCCAAGTCAGGTCTCCGTATAGCAGTCAGGAACATGTCCTTTCCTATCTTGTTCCAGTGGGAAGGTCAGGAGCTGGATGGTGAGGAAGTTGCTTCCCTGTTGTGCCATAGACTAGTTTGGCTGCTGCTGATACACAGGCTGCTATATATAAAATCTCTTCTTGATGAACATGAGAATTACCTAAGAAATGATGTAAGGGCTGTAGACTTTAGACAGATTCCAAAGTTAACTGCCACCTTCCTCCCAGAATTTCACACCAGAATTTAAATGTGGTACCTTTCTTTCCTTTTCAAAGATCTGTGTGTTTATCACAAGTTGAGACAAAAAAAAAATCTTTATAATAACACTTTGACCATATAAATCAGCCTTGCAAATAGATAGAAATTGGCAGGTTCATTTTGTATGGGTTTGGCAAGACCTGCTAGAGGAAAAGACAGTTCAGTACCTGCTTAGGAGGGAGAATATCCTTGTCATAACACTATCCACTGCTGGCCTTTTCTCTAGCTCACTGCTGACACATGTCACAAGGAACCACGAATTTTTTACCTAACTTTGAAACTGGCAAGAAAACCACTTGGTTTCTGTTTTAGAAAGACTCTGTGGATTTTCACATTACTAGTGGATATTTCAAATTGGTCAGAGGAAATGAGGATGCCTGTGAAGACAGAAGATTTTACTATGCTTTGTATTACAGCAAACAATATGTGAAAGATGATTCATACAGAAAAAAATGGGAAGAATTTAGGTAACTTAATCTGGTGACACAGGTATTTAAAGGAAGAGAAACTCTAGCATCATTTGTTTTGAAACTCTCTTTGTGAAGGGCCATAGTACTCACAAATACCATACTACTGAAGTTCTGTATTCTTTGCTCCTGACATACCTGCCAGTGTTTCTACAGTACACCCAGGTTGCACCTCTGAGGCTCCCAGCTTTAGGAGTAGAAGACAAACGGTGAACAGTTTGTCCTGAATCACTTAATGATAAAATGGCATTTGTATGTATATCTAACCTAAATAATAACAATAGCAACAATATTGAACATTCTGGAAGTGATCTTAAAGTTCAAGGTTCCCTCCACTTCTGATGGTTCTAGCAGAAGAACTGTTTTCACGTTTTTAATACTTCTCTTTGTGCAACCAGAAGGTTCCCTCTGTCCCTTTGCGGGGACCTTTCCCAAATAGCTGTCATGGAGTTTGCCCAGGATGCAGTCCTGGTGTCTGTGGGGCATGAGGAATGGACCTGAAGCCTTTGTCTGTTGATGTCTGTTGTGGCTGAGGATAGCCACAAGGGTTCATCAGACTGGTCCTTCATGGTGACAGTTTGCTTTGGATCTTTTGATGCCTCCTCTGGCAGTCAGTGTTTGCCCTGCACTTCCAGATGGATGTGTTTAAGAAATCTTCCCATATCCCTCAAATGTATGACTTTTTATGGCTGCTTGTTCTCCTTAATTTTCTTTTCAGACAAGCTCCCATGCTTGGGGATCATTCTTTTAAAGAAAGGCAGTTGATTTCTTCGGCTTTTGTGATGGCCACTGCTACCTTATGTTATTAAGGAAGTGCTGTTCTCCCACTGACATGATCTAGTCTTTCTTTCCTAGATAATAAGTAGCTTGTTTTTAAAGAACCATCATTACTACCTCACTTTTACCAGGTTACTGATGCAGTTAGTGTGTTGGCATACTCATTTAAAACTACACTCTTCAGTCTCCCCATCTTAGATTGCATCATGGGTTTTAGACTTCCACAATCTTGTGTACAAGTATATACATTTGTTCTGGGTTCTTATTTTTCCCATGTCTTTTTTAAATGGCACAACTTATTCAGACCTCTCTGTGTTCCCCTCTGCGTTTTGTCAGCTCCTGTCCTGTCCCAAACTTGAGGCTGCAGAGATTGTATCACCTGGTCCACAGGAAATGCCTCATATGAAACACCATGCACTTTTACACTTCCCCTTAGCATTTTTAAAAATAAAAAAAACCTAGTGAAATCATCTTTCTTTTTGTTATTTCTTCCCCCCACCAAGTTTAATGTTTTTGATCTGTTTCAGAAGAACCTGCCTTCCCCTTTGCAGGCTCCCTCTATTTGAAACTCTACCCAACTCATCAGAAATCCAGATGCTGCTGACACTTTTAGGCTGTGGTAGAGTCTAGGGGTCCAAGAACCCACTGCAGGCTGTTTTCCCTGTGCTTTCACCCTTGTTCATCATTTTTGGAGAGTTATGTTTTTGGAGGGATCTGCCTCTTGGGAACTGCTAAAACAGGGAGGAGGCAGTTGCACTGTGGTTGCAGGGGATCCAGCCGTGGGGCATGGAGGGTTTATGTCAGTGGTGAGTAGCACAACCACGCTAAATCCACCCCGTGCCAGCTGTATCTTGGATTTGTAATGCTTTCCCAATGAGGCTGCAGTTATTTACTGTGCAGGCTTGGTATGGCTGGCTGCCCTGCCCTCCTCAGCACCTGTGCCCTGGGCAGCACTGCACACCATCCCTCTCCAGTCCCCGCTCTGCCCTTGAGATGTGTTGGTTTGACTTTTGCCTACATTCAGCAATGTGCAGGGGGAAAAAAAGGGCCGCATTGCATTAAAAAAAAAAATAAAAAAAAAGAAAAGAAAAGAAAAGAGGGGAAAGGTGGAAAGATGGAAAATGAAAGTGAAGGGGAGTGCAAAAGCATAAACCTTGGTGCAGTGTGTGCTGACACAGGAGGAAATGACATCAGATGAGGCACCAGTGCACAGCGATGTCAGGAGTGCAAACTGGGCTGTAAGCCCTAAAAAGGTTTTTTGTCATCTCATTCACAACTAACCCCCACCCCGGACAGTACGGGCTGCCTGTGAATAGATGAACTGTCACTCGCTGTGCAATTATTTGGCAGCACCACCCAGGTTTTCCCCAGAGGAGGTGGTGTGGGCAGGCTGCCTGCAGTGTAGCTAACACTGTGGTGTTAGTGGCGTCCAAATGTTTCCCCCCATGCCCAGGCAAGGCAAAACTCACTTTGAAAACAAACAAGTCAAGACCAGGGCACCTCATGTACTCCTGTGTTATTCTCCATCAGCAGGCAGCAAGCCACGGTCTCCGAGTGCCAGGTGGCTTTTTGGCCCTTTGCTGTTACCCTGGTATGGGGTGGGAACAGGGAGACCAAGGCTGCATTGGGGGTCCCTGCCCTCTCACCCCCTAATGACATTTTCAGAGTTTCTCCAAGACCATAGTAACATGTAATACCTTTGGGGTGGGAGTTTGTCTTTTTTTCCTTTGGGCTTTCTTCCTTCAGACAGCTTGACCTGTCAGGAGGGGGTGTGGATGTTGGTGCTGTCAGGAGCCTGTTTCTAGCCCTGTGAAACGTGGACACACAACAACTGACTGAAACAACTGGAACTTGTTTGTGCAGGCAAAGATGTCAAAGCAGAAAGGGCAGGTTAACAGAAAGAGAGGAGGGGGATGTATGGAGGAGGAAGGTAAAAGTTAATGGAGAAGAGAAGGGCAAAGGGAAACTGGTACTTGAGGCAACCAACCAGTCATTTGACGGCCAGTAAAATAAATAAGTGGCTAGGCAGAATAAATCAGGCAGGTGGAAGAGTAGATAAGGCTGGCAGGACATTTTGTATTATGGCCCTGTGCACTTGCTTTCTGGGACATTTCACTTTTCCTAAGGTTGCCTCCCTCACTGCTGTTCTGCATGTGCATGACACCAGCTAACTCTAAACCACTGTAGCATGGCATTTGTTACTTCACTGTGGGGCTGATTCATGCCTGTCCCTGCTCCCCCTTCAGCTCCCTGTGCCTCAAAGTGGGGAGCTGCTGCCTCACTGTTCCCACTCATTGTTAGGGGGAGCCAAAGGGGGAATGCTGTAGGGACAGGCTGATTTGTGGAATCTCTGGGTCTCAGAGGGGATTGTGCTGGGAGAGAAGCGCCCCTGGTAATGGGTAGAGGAAGACATCCCTGTGCTGCCTCTCAGCACACCATCGTGGCATAAACCCCCTTTATCTGCAGGTTGGTCTCTGCAGCAGAACCAGAGGGTCTGTTGGGAGGGAGTAGAGTCAGCTTGGTAATGAGGGCAGGAAAGGAAATCTCTGCTTGTGTGGCTGCAAAACTCCTGTGAGCCCCTTTCCCCAAAACCTTCATAATGTTGACTCTGGGTGGCATTGAGATTCACAGTGTTTTCACCAAAAGTCAGTGGTGCCAATGGCACTGGCCATGAGCATTGTAAATGTGCAGGCAGAGCCCACAGTGAGGGCACCTGTGCATTGAATCAAGCCCCACACCTTCAGATGTGCTTGTGTGACTGTATTTTAAAACTATATTTTATATCCTATCTGTGTAGGGAAAGGGAGTGCATATCAAGGATACTTAGAAAACATGTCTGGCTGCAAGGACTTATATCACCTTCTGGGGGACTTGTCACAAAGCCAGCTACAGCAACATCATTGTCCATCAGTCATGTTGCTGTTAGTGGGTGTAAACACTGAAACCCCCAACGTGCCAAGCAATTCACTGGCTGCATTGCATGTGGCTCTTCAGTGTGCTGCTGATAAAGGTGTCTGTGCTGTGGGATTGGGGCCTTTAGTGTAATCCTAAAGCCAGAGGACCCCAATTGCCCTGTTAGCTGTACAGCTGAGCAAGCTCCAAGGGTCTTACTTTCCACTCCATTCATATTACAGTTCCGTTTTCTCCCACTTCTTATTTTTCTATTGAATTAAAAAGCCATTATCACTAATAATTCTATTTTTAAAATAAGTTTTAGAACTTTGTGAGCTGCCCTGTGGGGGACGGCATCTCTTTTGTTTACAGGAGCAAATCATTATATCTTTGCCAGACCATGCCTGTTGCAGAGTAGCTTAAAGAGACTTTTCTGGTGACATTAAGGGATAGAATATGTTGAGACACCCAATAATAGCGAAGCTGCGCTTATGGTGGGCAAGCCTGTGCTGACAGCAGAGGACTGCTTCAGAACATTTGTACTAATGAACTTTCTTTGTGCTCTGCTTGTTTATCTGCTTTGTTCCCTTAAATGATGGCGCATTTGTGGATAATTTCCTCTGCTGGTGAGCTACCCCCATCAAGTTGAAAGTTGTCTATTTTTAAAATGCCAGCTGCTTCTTGGATAAAAAAGCCAGTGCTGATGTACCGTTGCTTGCAATGCATTATTCAAAGTCCTTTTTAGACTCTCTCAAATAAAGAGCTTCATTAATATTTCAGCAGTCACTGTGATTCTCTCCAAGGGGGCTCCATTCCTTTTTCTCACTTGACACCCCTGTATTTCTGTGTGTAGTGAAGATGATTGGATTTCAAGTTACCTTTGGTAGAGCAAACTTATCATTTTCTGGAGGAAGTGGATCTTAAAAGAAAATTTGACCTTGAGATCAGTGCTAAGCAGATGCCTGGCATATCCAGCATCTTACCCCACCCCTGGGAAACAGGAGTGGTTTGGGAGTGGAGGGGCTACTTTTGTGAACCAAGCACCAACTGTTGTGTGTCATCACATAGACTGATCATTCCAGCTGGCCTTGCTAGATTAGAGGAGAAATAGGAAGGGGGATTGGAAAAAGAGAATCATAACAGGTTGGATTTCTATATGTAAAAATTTACTTAATAAGGTTTTCTTATTTAAATAGTAACTGCATTTGCACTGATTTCAAAACCACACTAAGGGTTGTTTGCCTTCTTCTCTCTGTTAGGTACAGAATCTTGGATAAAGCTGGACTGTTAAGAAAGAACAGTGATTTCCTCACCTGAGGTCCTGGTGGAAAATCAGTAGCAGGCAGGTCTAGAAAAAGTGTTTTCAGCTCTAAAGAAGAAAGACCAAGACAAAAATTACCAGCTATTCTGAACATGCTGAATAAGAGCAGTTTTCTTAATTTATAGGGATCTTACTTTTTTCATTGTGATGCCACAGTAAAAGATTCCTTTGGCCTGATTGTGCATGATGGGTTTTGATGCTGGGAGATGGAGCTCTAGTGATATGGAGCTGCGTAATAATTTTAAAAGGTGGTTTCTCAATACATCAAGCAATTAAATGTTTGAAGGGAAGACAAGCGTTCAAAGCCTTTGCTCACCCATGAAACAAGAGCAAGAGTGATAATGCTTGCTAAAAATCAGTGGTGCAGTCCCCTGGGTGCACATGAGCTATGGGCTGGAGTCTGCCCTGCAAATGGAGGCAGCAGAGGAGGGGCTGATGAAGAGGTTAATCTAAGTAGGGTGGGGTCCATCAGTTACCAAAGAAATAAGGCAACCACAAGCACAGTAGGGTTTAGACAGTGGGTAACTGGACGCTGTGTTGGCTGCTTATGATGTGCCTGGTTTGCATGTCAGGCAGCCCTTGCACTGTAAGGCCTCCCATCAGGACAGTGTGCAAGTGGAAATCTGTGGCTTTGCTTATGAAATACTAGACATGCTGTGAGCTGCAGTTGTTGAGCATCAAGAAACTTAAATTCTGCTTTGCTGTTGAAGAAAATTATTCTGACTAGGCTTGTTAAGAATAGCTTGATGTTTCTCTCCTGAGTCAGCAGTAAAGTGATATTCTGGGCAACAAATAAGTCTTGGGTTTGGGGCATTTTGTGGTGGGTTTTTTTTTGTTGATGCTGCTGTGTTTTAAACTATAGTTCATGTTTTGTTACCATATTCAGGGTGAAATTAAATTTCCTTTAGTTTCATGAGATGAATAATAGTTCTAAAAGTCCTGATCCTGCTTTCCCAAAATATACAGAAGAGCTGTTTATTCCTTCAGGACGGAACTAACAGCTGCTGTTCTCAGAAAATAAAGATTTTCTACACACACACTTAACTGGAATCATTCATGACTATCCCAGTGTAATTTGTTTAACATTTTAAAAAGGAGCTTGGCTTACAAACTGTTCAGAAGGTACAGAAGTGCATATTGCATGGTGCTGGGAAGATGGAGGGGATGCCAAAGCAACGCTGGTATATTTTGAAACAGTGTGTATTGGTGTGAAAGGGGTGAGCGGAGTGGGTTGGGCGGTAAAGCCCAGGACCCCATGGAGGTCATATGGACCCCGTGGGCTTGTGCTGCGTGGCTGAGCAGCCGAGGCGCAGGACTCTGGAGGCTGCAAGCTTTGGCATTGATGTGTTGTTTATAATGTGTGATTAGAGGGGTTTGCCCTAGCTAGCAGTACCTGAGGGCTGACCTGAGTGTACGGGAGCTGTGTGGGGCTGGCGGGTGCAGCAGCTCCCCGTGGGTGCAGAGCCAGGGCAGGATGTGTGCCGTGTCCCTGTCACAGCCCCTTCGGCGCCTGCTCGAGATTATCGTGTCACGCGCTTACAGGCTGACCTTAATCTTTCTAATACGGGATCGCCCTCCCTGAGAGGGACAATAAACAACCCAGATTTTCCTGCTGATGGTAATGTGGTAAGCAAGCCCACAGCTCCGGGGAGGAAGCGTTCACAGGGCGCTGAGACGTGGAGGATGGAAAGAGTGCCCTGGGGAAAACAACGGGATTGCTTCTCTACTTTTCCTTCTGTGTCTGTCAGGGCTTTTGGAATTAGCATTGGCTGGTTGGAAGTTCCTCCTGCTAAGGTAGTTTTTCCTGGCCAAGAAACCTTTTCCCCAGTACAATAGGACTCCGTGAGACACTTCGGCTGGCCGCCACTTGACTTGCTTTTTCAGATCACTGGAGATCTCTGCTTCTTGGTCCTTGTCCCAGGAGGAAGAGAAGGCGTTCCTTTCCTTTGTGTTCTGGCCCTGCTACCGCTGCCTTTCCTTCAGCAAAGTGTTAATTACACTGAAATGTCTATTGCCAGTTCCTTGCTTGCTCTCAGTGTGTAATAGGTGGCTTGCTTTTGCAAGGGTTGCAGAAGGGTCCCAGCCCAAGGGACCTGTCTGAATGGTGTTTGGAGCCGTTGCTCCCATCTGGTTGTTAAGCATTTGACACTCATTATTTTACTCAAATGGTGGCTGCTGGAGAAATTGGGGCCATTGTGTCTGAGGACTGGCCCATGTGAGAGCAGATGCTCAAACAGAAAGATTTGTTCTTGGGTCTGCCTGAGCTTGCAAATGGCTTAGATTGGGAAAGAGGAGCGAAATGTATTTCAAAAGCCCTTAACATTTGCTAATGGTAAGTCTTTTTTCCAACATAGGAAGCATGGGCTGTGAGCGGGAGTGGGGAAAAGACAGTGGCCAAAAAGCAAGTTCAAGTCACCTGGGCAGACTTTCAACCCAGTGTCTTAATGGATCAGGTTAGCACCTGCAGATGCTTTTTTGTAGCTTTAGCCCCTTCTTTTCAAAGTTGTGTCTTTTCTGGAAATGTGCTTCAACAGTCAGTATTTGGCACTGGTCAACTCCACCCACAACCCCTAATTTGGAAGGTTGTGATTTTTAAAAAGGGACAAAGGTTTTAAGACTTTCACGGTGAGACACATGGATCTCTCTTATTCCTGTTCATTTTCCTCTACTTCTTTTAAGTCAGTTCTGAAAAAGGTCTCCAAGCATTTCTTGCTGAGTCTCTCCCCCAAAGGGAAGAAGTCTCTCTGTAAGCCTACTTACTTCTGTTTGCTCAGAAAGGGACCAGGAGATTTAGTCAGAAAAGCTGGTGTGTTTGGAGGACAGCCAAGCAAACAGACACTCACACAAATCAGTGCTACTGATAGAGTGAGACACTGCTAGAAGTGACTCAGAGGGATTGGCTAATATGTCCTGCAGCTACAAAGAAGTGTACAGAGCAAAATGTTGTTGTCAGCAGAACATCTGATGATGCAGTAGGTAAACTTGTTTTTAATGGAAACTGGGAAGTGTGGCTTGGAAAAATGTCAGGCATAGCCTTGTAGGTAGAAATTGGAAGCTGTATTCTTGGATGTTTGCAAGACTGTAATGATTATTTAAGAGAGTAGAAAGTTAATTTGTTAATTAAATGTTCTGTCATCTTGCTCCTCAGTGCCAACTTGTCTGAGTCACCACTGATCAGCTGAACCTTCCTTCCTATAAGTGTCACAAGCTTAACTTTTTGCCACAGCTTTATCCACCTGTACTGGAAACAACTCTGCTCATTTAAACCTGCACAAATATAAATGTTGCCTGTAGCATGCCCAGTGTGGTTAAAATTACCTCTTTTGTGGGAAACATGTCAAAATTTTTGACCTGGCTTGGATTTTCTCCTGGGAACAACCACTGTTCTGTTGATGGTACTGCAGAATCACTGTTGAGTTGTAGCAATGGACAAGCAGAAAAGGAGTTTTGGAGTGTTGGCAGAGTTTGGTGTGTCAGTAGGAGCTCTAGAGAACTGAACTGCTGCAGTGTGAAGGCAGAGAGATGGCACATCACAAGTGCCTATAGTGCAGCATCTACATTTCCTTCTGGTTTTTGCATCCCTGCCCTGGAGTTGGGGGTTTTGCCAGGCATCAGTGCAGTCCCACGCAGCTGCAGCCCCCTCACAGCCAAGTTTTTGGTGGAGATCCCAGCAGGGAAAGCTTATGGGAGGCTCAAAAATGTAAATTGGAGCAATGAGAAAATCCATGAAGCATCTGTCATGCCACCTCTTGCCTGGACAAATGTCTGATTTTAAATCTCTTTGGGAGGATGTCAGTTTGGAGCTGAGCTCTTGACTCCAGGGAACTTTCATGAGGGATCTCTGGCTCAAAGTTTCTCCTTGCTCATGCAGGAAACAAGAAGCTCCCCAAGCCAAGACGTTTTTGCAGAAGGATGCTGAATGGAGCCTGTCCTTCCGCTGGCCATCCCAGTGGGAGCTGGGGGGCTCAGTGCTGTCCAGAGGTGTCAGCACTACTGTCAACAAGACCTTTCTCTGCTGTTCTTACCAGCTTATGGCCTCTTGCAAAAGCAAAGCTCTTTGGTATTAGGTGGTGTGTGAGTCAAATATGTGCACTGCTGATTTGCAGCCCCTACAAGAGCATCGGCAAAAGAGGGCACGTAATTTTGCTAAGTTGGTGCATAGTTACCTCAGTCAAAGGCTCACATGCTGAAAGTTTCTTCAAGACAAGAAAGTGAGCCTCTTTTCCTGCAGGATTTTCAGTAATGCCTTAAAGGGCACATTTTGCTGGTATGACACAAAATGGCTCATTTTGATAAGTACAGTGACAGTGCTATTACTACAAAGTAAATTAGGTCTTGGGCCTGAAATCAAGTTATTTGGACTTTTTAACTTTATTAATAGGAGAGATTCAAAGACTCTTTCCCCCTTTTCTTTTTCTGCTGTTTTCTCCCTTACTTTCCCCTTTTTGATTTTAGATCTGAAATCGTTGAAAATTGCCACAGATGGCCTTGCTGAGCAGCATGAAGAATAGCCCCTTGAGCTTGTCCCCATTAGTCTAACGGGAGTGAGGAGTGAAACTCTTAGCCAGTCTTCGGAAATGTTCCTCTGTGGCTATTTGTTTTGTGTCCTGTAGAGTCTTTACCTTTCACGAGTGTCTTCTGCTCCTGAAAGGACAGCTCACTGACCCAGCTGAGCTGAGGTCTCATGTGCCCAGACCCGGGCTGGGAAAGCCAGTTTGCCTTGCAGAGTCACAAACCAAGGGTGCTGCAAGTCAGTCAGCTGTGCAAAGCACTCCTGGAGGAGCTCTGTTGCACCTTTTCTTTGTCTTTGCACACAATGCCCAGAGTGAGCCAGCTGGGATACCCTGCAGGGGAAGGCTGGTTTTCTGTGGATGAATCAGAGATTGGGTTTTATGGTCTTTTCTTTGCTCCTGCCCCCCCCTCCAGATGCATGACTGCTGCTGATTCCCAATGTGTACAGGTCATTTTCCATAGCTTTATTGCCCTCAATTTATCAAAATACTTGTTGAAATGTAGCTCATGATAGATTTGCTGAAGTACTAGTACCTGAAGCATTACAATATTAAACTATTTTAAAATAATGTTTGAATCATTTAAAAAAAAAAAATCAAAAGAAAATAGGTTTTCTAGGAGACCTATTAATTAAACAGGTGGTAAACGCAACAGTACAGCTAAGGAGAAGGAAAAAATAGTTGGTTTGTTCTGTTTTTCCATATTCTATAAGAAATTGCTTCCTTTCGCAAAAAACGTATTGTTTGCTAACAATTCCTGTTGACCTAGAGAGCCTTGGACACTGATTGTGCAACTGCTGATATGTCTATGTTTCGCTGGTTCTCCAGAGAATCATTAAATGCAGTAGATGATTGTCTCAAGGCATCGAGCTCATCTGCTGAGAAGACAGCAGTGCTGCTGCACAGGCTCTTGCCCACAGCACTTTGCATTACATGCTTTTTGGAAAATGTGGCTCCTCAGTTGTGGCAAGGGGAAGACTGACAGCCTTAGGAAGCTGCACAAATGTCTAACTGAAAAGTGCAATTTATCCTCAGTGCATTTCTCTGCAAAATCATACTCCCTGGCATAATTCGTCCTTATATGACTAGTGCTTTAATGGCTTGCATAATCAAGTTCTCACATTATCCTACCCCTCACTGTACTTTACTTTGTTTCCCATTCTCCTCCAAGCCTCTGAAGAATGGTGTGTGCTGTTTTGACTGGGAGCAAACCTTTGCTGGTTAACAGAGAAATAAGTGCACAGGCTCTACTTCTTTTGGCCATTCAGATACCTAAGAAACAAAGATGGCAAGCTTATTAATTTACCCTGAGCAACTTCTGGAAACATGTTTTACATTACAAGTAGTGTCAGGGTTCATATTTTCTCAGGCACCATCAGCATCAGTATAAAATAAGAGTTGAGACCAGTAAAGGATTTGTGTGATGTGCACCCAGCAGTGGGGAATGATGGGATCTCTGGCCTTAGTCCAGGAGAAATGTGACCCAGTAAACTTCTTAAAAGGCTGTTCAATCACTCTCTTTATTATGCCAGAGCATACAGGCTGTACACAGGATGAATGGCATTTTCATAACTGCTGCCAAAGGAAATACTTCCTATGCTGCATATAGTAATTTTCTCCAATTTGGAGTCTCAGCTGGCAGCAGAAGAGAGCTGCACCTCACCTTTTCACTGGGGTGGGCTGTAATGGGACAGCTTGAACTGAAGTGAGACTTAGGGGGACCCTTCACCAGTGATTTAATTCCATCAAGTCTAAGCACAACTCCATTGGTCTGTATGCAGAGGAATCCACCCACTTTCTGTAGTCACATAGACCAGGAGCGAAGCAATACAGGACAAAGTTCTTTTTGAAGAAACACACCACAGACAAAGGATGTCTGGATGGGAACAGCAGTGTGGTTGCTTGGCTGGAAGTGCAGTAAAATGCCCTAGCACCTGAGAACTGTGGGCTTCTCTTTCAGGGAGGGGCTGAAGTGTCCAGCTCCTGCTGTATGGACTCCTTCCCAGGGCTCCTCAGCTTGGCCCCCGCTACTTTTGGGTGACAGGGGCAGTACTCAGACACCAGTGATGCAGATTTTACCCCCACTTGCCACTTACCCACCCCTGCCACCCCTCTTTCAGTGCATGGCAGGAGGAGGGGAAGACCTTCCTCTGTTTCTCCAGTCTCCCAGGCTGCCCAGAGAAGGATGTGAGGCTCCCTCCTCCCTTCTGGCAGCCCTGCAGTGAGTAAGCAGTGGCTGTGACCTGCTGGCCATGAGCAGCCTCAGTGGGCCAAGTCCTTGTGCTGGGCTGTGAGACATGAGGGTGAAGTTCCCCTGCTCTGTCACTGATTCAAGGCTGGTGAGGGCAATTCCTTTCACCCCTGTTGCTGTTTGTCTGCAACAGATGATCCATCTTTGGCTGCTCCGTGTGGAAAGTTCTGTCTCTGAGAATCAATGTTACTATTGGACACCTGCGATGATGAAGCAATCAAAGAAAAATCCTCAATAACGTCAGAAATAGCGCAGTGTCTCCAGGTGTTTTTTTTAATGCCTCAAGCCTTTTCTCTAGCCTTTGCCCGTCCCAGTGGTTTATTGCTTTCCCAAAATAGGTTTCCTGGGAAAAAAAATTTTCCACTAGATTCATTCTGAAGCCAGAGTGACAAGCTGTTTATTTATTTAATTGGTTTTATGTTCCAACCAATAAATTAATCTTTTCTGTGTTTGATTTCTGAGCAAGCAAAGCTAAGAGAAGGTGGAATTCATACCAGAGATGTGGGGTTCTCTTTTTCATGTTTTATCAGCTCTTTGTTTAAATAAAAAGCTTAATTAAGGATACGTTTCTCATTACTGCCTGTGTAAATGTGGCACCCAAAGAGCATGAATTAGGCTTTTGAATAGTTTACTGTTCCTGTGCAGCCCATCATTTTCTTTATAAGAACAATCCCTGCATCAAATTGTTTTGTCTTCCCAGTATATTTCTTTTGCAACTTCATATGTGACTCTTGGAGATTTTCCTGGCATTCTGACAGCCTGAGCTTCCCCAGCACTCAGACTATATTTTTCTACCAAGCTTTTAAAACTGCATTAGATTTGAGGCTTTTTTTATTTTTTAATCTACATTTGGTTTTTTATGCATCATAAGCCACAGTGATCACAGTTGTGTGTATAACCCATCTGCACACAAAACAAGAATGAAATATGCAGGGTTCATTAGTCAGATGTGGTGAATGGCTTGAAATGTTTAATTAAAGAAAAAATGCAAAGGGGCCAGTGAATCAAATGTTCACAGAGTAATAGAGGTGAGGAAAAAAGACTTCATAAATAATCTGGTTTTGAAATGTAGGCTCCCTGATTTGCCCACAGTTAGTTCCCACTGATGTCTTTTTGAAGGAATGGTCAGCCAGTAAAAATATATAACATCCTCAACTTTTTATTTCTTATGGAAATTCTGTTATCTTCATTCTTTTGCCTTGATGGAAGACCTTTTGTCCTTAACCTGTTTTAAAGCTAAGCATTTCTGAATTTGTTTAAGAATGTGATGCCCATATCTTTCCCAGCAATGGCACAGCCCTTTTATCTTGGAATTTAAGCTTTGGAAAAGTCTATTCCCACTTAAGAAAAGTCTACTTCCACTTAATTTTTATGAACTAGCTTACAAAGGCAAACTTGTGACATCCTTGATAATCAGCCCTTGCAAGATTAAAAAAAGCACAAAGAGAAAGTAAGTGCTTTATGTCTCTTGTTGCTGTTAAATTTTTGGTGTATTTTTAAACCTTTCCTGACAATTCATGCTTCTTCTGAGCTTCTCATCAGTAGAGAAGTTGAACAGAATAGAGGTTATTTCAGCTAATTACAGGGTGACGTTATAGCTTGAAATGGAGGATGAGGAATGAACAAGCACTTTGAGTGCCCATATTCCATTTTGTGCAGACATGTTAATAGCTGTATCTGTTAGTATATTTTTAAGGCTGTGTTCAGTCTCAATAGGGTGATGTTTGTCTGTGGGCCTCCCTCTTAGTCTGTTTGGGCCCAGTGTATTTCTGACAATGCCTGCACTGTCTCTGTGCCGTGAGCCGAATGGATGACTTGTAAAGGGGACTGAGATGTTATACTGGCTTGTCAGTGATGCTCTTCATTTGTATTCTGGTCAGGGGGCCAAGCCACCGAGGAGGAGACGTGCCAGAATGCTTTCCTTACAAGAGCCCCTGCCCTGTTTAATTTTCTCTTGCACTACTTTACTCCAGTGAACCTTTCTCTTTCAAGGTGTAACTGTTTCTGCAGCACGGAGCTTGATTTTAGATGATGAAGCAGATAGGATGAGGAGTACCTATAAACCAGTGAGTTGTTTTGGGCTGTTTTATTTTTGGCTGTGAAATGCAGCATTGGGAAATAGAGAGCTGCATTGAGAGCATCTGGTGCCTGCCCTCTTCCTGGCTGTGAGGGGGATTTCATGTGGGCAGAGAAATGTGAAGTATATTGTGGGAGTGTGGCCTGTGCAGAGCTGCCTCTGAAGCAATAGCTAGTTCAGGTTTTCAGGGAATTGCACACGCTCTTGGAAACCTGTGAATAAGAAGCTCCCAAAGTGCTGTTGTTTTAAATCCAAAAGGTTGGTTTTGTTCTGAATCTAAAAGGCTGCTTGTTTGAGACTTGACATGCTATTGTGGTATGTTTTTCCTAAAATGATGCAGTGATGCATCCTCAGTATTGGCAGGGTGTGTAGACAAGTGCAGTGTCCTCACCTGTTCTGCTGGTTGAGACAGGGCAGCCTTCAGGGAGAAGGAAAGATATTTTAACCATATGAGGTAATTTTGTTCCCAAGTTCTCAAGAACCTTGTTGAAATCTTCTCAGTTGGTTCTGTGGCTTTCTGGAAAGTGAAGGGTGCTGGTTTTACATGCTGGCGTCCTTCCTTGCTTTAACTGCAGCAGCTTGCAAGCCTGTTATGCGATGGTCCCGTTTTTGGGACTGCTGATGCAGCACGGGGCCATCGCAGGAGAGACCTTGAGCCTTATCCTTGTGCTCCACACTGACAGGGGCTAGGCAACTCCAGCTCATCTCCCAGCAGCCAGGGATTAATGTAAAGTTCAATGGCACCAACTTTCACCTTCTGCCATGCGAGTTGTCCGCACCAGCAAAAGAAAGGTTTGACTGTTGTGGTGTCAGCTCCAGTCTGTGCTGCTGTCCACATGCTGGTGTGACTTTTCTCTCCTCCATCCTTCCTGCAGCTCCCTTTTGCCCTCTGCCCTTGAAGACTCCTGTGTAAAGGCCAGATCAAACAGTCACCCTTAAAGAAAAATGCAGAACAGAGAAAAGGCAGTTTTGGTGAGGATTGCAGGTCATATGTCAGGTCAAATTAGTCCCTGATGGAGACAGCAAAGAAAATGTAACACTGCAAGAGCAAATGCAGTTTGCTGAGGAAAGGTCTGTGCCTGGTTTTGATTGCTTCAGGGTCATCTGCATGGCTGCCTAGAAACCCTCTCTGCACTTAAACTCATATGTGCCAAACACTTTCAAGTGAGGAAAATGAAGATCAGGAGGAGGCTGCTGGACACTGGCCAGGGCAAGTGCCTGACCATTTCTGTGAGCCAAGTTAAGAACAGGACAAAGCAGCTCCTACCTTGGTATCCCAGAGAGTGCCGTGGCATGAACGAAGATGCCTATTTCTTGTACTGTACTGTTATTTTCTTCTGAGCATCTCATTGCCTGCCTGTCCTGGAAGACAAAGATCTAATTCTAGATTTAGACAGTCACAAGTCGAGTCAGGGGCAGTTAAAAACCCCTGGGTATATTCCTAAAGAAAACTGTTTTCTCTGTTCCACTTCCCTGGTCCTTTAGGTGTGTATTGGAAGCAGAGGTCTTACTTTCTTCTTGAGTTTCACCAGCTTTTGATATGGTGGGTGCTGCAGGATACTGGTTATGTTGCTTCCAATATTAGGAAGAGAATAAATTCTTCTTCTTGAAGAACATTTTGGATGAAAGTAACCAAAAGGAAGCTCAAACAAATTCACCACACACTGTATCTTGGATCCATTCTAAACAAACACATGTGATGGCAGGGAAAGCCCTGATCTTCCTGGGCTGTGAATGAATAAAAATGGTTCCTAATTTTGAAACAAAGAGAAAATAAATGTGGTTAGAGCCACAAAACTAGTTTTTTTTTTGTATTCTAGCAGGAAGGTGGATCCTATATAAAGAGCTAGAACAACCATGCAGTAAATCCTGTTACCTCTTTTCCTTCATCAGTGATGGATGCAGAGAAGCAAACTTAAAGGAAGTCACATCACAGCAAGTGAGGCAAGGCAGAAATAGTACGTGGGCATGTTTGCTGCCTGATTCATTTGGAACTGAGTGTCAGAAAGAGAGGTCCCAGCATCCTCTGAACAGAAGATGGGGTGATCTGTTGAATTCCCAAAGCTCTGTTGTTTCCATGCATTACACATTTGTTCTTGTTGCAACAATCACCATGTCGGTGGAATTTTCTTACATAATTAGGAGGAGTGTGATCACGTTCAACCCTGAGAGCAAATGAGCTTCTGCAGCAGCAATTCCCATTCATGTGTGCTCTGCATACCAAGGGGAAGAGGAATACAATGGATTTTATGTGTCTAAGCAGAACACAGTGTGCGACTGGAAATGTCACTTCTTGTAAAGCAATTTTCTGTGCTGATGACTGGACACTTTTCATTTGAAATTTTCATATGAAATTAGATTCCTCTTGGCCCCTCTGCATATTGGGGTTTGGATTGATGAGTAATTTCTCACAAATCTGTGCATCATCTCTGTTTTGCATCTTGTGCTTCTCACAACACTGTGCAAATGGATGGCAAGAAGAGAGCATGACTCAAATTTTTATTTCTTAGCCCTTCTATTTTTTCTCATATAGGAATTCTGCTATTTCAAAATTATCTTTCAGCCATAACTAGGCCTGTGCAAAATTGATAAACAGGTGACGCAATCACCCTGCTTATGAGTCCCAGCAATAGGCCAGCAGATAGATACAGTCTGTGGTACCGGCTAAGCAAAGTCTGTGAATTAACTACATTTTAATCAAGTGAAGTGTGTAGCTTGGGTTTGCTCTGAGACAAGTGTTTGGTAAAAGATCAGCTCTCTGTTTTGCAATACTTTCAGCAAGCTTAGGAAGACATTTTGGAACTAAATAGGCAACCTTCCCCAAAATGCTGTCCTAACTGCAAGTTTTCAATATGCTTAAGGGTGATTTCACTGTCTCTTTCTCATACTTTGACTTCTGACTAGACTGATCCTCTGATGCAGATGTCAGCATGTTCCAAATTATTACAGCAGTGTCCTTGAGTGGAGCCATCTCCAGTCAGAAAAATCTGTGGAGTTGAATATAGCAAAGTGCTGTTTCAACTCAAGTTTGGCTTTCTTCCAGCTGACTTTGCTTTTGTTCCCAAAGTCAATTCCAGGACAATTTTTCCCTCCTTTTCTCTTTTTTCTCCTTTCTCTGTTCCTTTCTCCCAAAGCCATTTCAGGGAAGAGAATTGACAGAACTAGTATTGACCATCTGATGGCCATTTCATGGCTATTTTTCAGTTGATGCTCTGTGCCATTTTTGTCAAAAATCTTTTCCGGAGGCTCATCCAAGATACAAGTGGCATATCTGAATGCACTTCCTTTGGAATTTTCACATTTAAATTTTGCATTTCTTCCCCTGTAGAGATGTCTGAGTTGCCTGCCTGGCTGCAGTGTATCTGTTGGCATTATTATGCTGAAAAACAGGAAAGTGTCTCTGTTCTTGCCAAATAATTCTTTTTTGCTATGAAGAAATTTTGCCAGAATCAACCCATCTTCTATTGTCATGTGAAGTTTCCAGAATAATAATGGATGCTGACTTCCAAATATTTGGAGTTCTCTAATTAGAAGAAATTATCTCTGTGCTCCACAGTAGGGGAATTGTGTATGCCTTCCCCACCTTCCTAGCCCCAAGGGAGATGGAATGAATTCTGGGGTGTAAGAAAGCAACTCCTGTACCATGCAAAAGGCCCGTGAGCTGTGGGACAGCACTGCCCTGGCTTTGTAATGTTTTCCAGAGAGGCCATGCCCCACCAGGAGAAAGCCCAGTGAAAACGGGCCGACCCCAAACCTGAAACGTAATCTGAAAGGTTATGCTTTTCTTACTTGCAAGAAACTAGCCCTGATGTTTCAGTGAGGATATAACATGAGCAGTTCCTCTCTGGTAGCATCCCAAGTTGTGTCTTGAAAAAAATAAGGCTCTGGATCCAGGGCTGATGATGCAGCTTTCAAAGAAGAATTGCTCTAAAAATATGCTAATGTCCCATACAGAATGACATCAGTGAGAACCCTGAGGCATGCTGGGATGCTGTGCTCCCTTAGGTCGTAAAGAATATAGCCAAAATCTTTTGAGATGAGAAATATAAAGTCCATCTGAGACCTCATGTGCTGATGCTGTACAGCATCTTCTCTTCGTGGCCAGATGCATTGATCAGGAAAGTGGAAGTGTAAGCAGAGGTTTCTGGGTGAAGTGCAGGGTATACAGGTAGCTGTTATGGTGCACTGCATTACCTGTACAAGGAATATCACCATTCCAGCCAAGCCCTGAGCTGGTCTTGAAGCTGCCAGCCCAGCCAGCACAGAGCACACCCCTGACACAGCCTTCATCCCAAAGTAGGCATCGACCATGGGCATTTCTCTCCATTGAGTCTTCTAGTGGCTGAGGGTGATATGTGGCTGGAATTTCTCTTCTTCTGCTGAACTTAAGTCAGCTGAATAATTTTCTAAGTAAAAGGTACTTCTCTGCCATCACATTGCCTGAACAGCACAAACCACTTGTGACTTCATTTTCAGTATTAATGAGGTACTCGCTGCATGTAAACTTCTGTGGGGTTTGTCATTGCTCTCACGGTTATAATACTGTTTTAGCTCTTAGTGCTTACAGCTGTAGAGCTGAGATTCATGGAGAACTAGGAAAAAAAGGATTGGAAGGAGAATGCCAGGATGTTATAAGGTCTTCTCCCTGCTTCTGGGTGTGATCAGCAATACATCAATCATGCATCACTGCTATTAATCTACCCTGTGTTTGAAGAACTCTGCATAAAATCTATTCCTGTGCCTTGTTATCATTATATGCAGTTTTTATAATGTTTGATCTGAGTAATTTTTGCCCCAGTTTCAGTCCATTATTCCTTATCTGCTGTGGTTATGGAGAACAGATCATTCTATTGACTTTTTGTAGCATGTTTCTATGTACGTAGAAGTCCATTATCACCCTGCCCATTGCATTGCCCTTTCCAGATGAAAACAATGGAATTTTCTTTAACCTCTCCTGACAAATTTTATTTTCTAGATATCTTTATTGTTCTTTGACCTCTCTTCTTTTGGTGCTTTTTTTTTTCTTTTTTTTTTTAATTTTAAGTACTTGATGCTGGAGACAATACTTCATCTGGGACCTTATGAATGACCTGTATTGCAGATGATGTGGGCTCCTGTATTTATTATTCCCAGCATGTTCAGTTTTCCTAACAGTATGACTTCACTGAGGCATGTACAGTCTGCTGCACCCCAGATCTTTCTCTGAAGAGCTGTTGTCTGAACTGTTTTCCACAACCTCTATTTATACAGTTGTGTGTGTGTAATAACTATCCTTCTAGCCATGTTGAATTTCAAAGCATGTCTTCAAATGATGAAATAATCTCATATAATCTTGTCCTCTGCTATAATTGCGTTCCCTCCAGACTTGTGTGCTACAAATCTTAATAAGCATGTCCTCTACTTCCTCCTCTCCTTCACTAATGTCAGTGCGGAATAGAACCAAGAACAAGAAAAAAAGGAGGAAACCTACTTGACATCTCTTTTTGCCTTTACAGTGTACCATTAATGGCATTTGTGTGAGTCCTCCATTCATTGCTGGTTTCATACAGATTGTGCTGTCTTGGTTGCATATAAAAGTACGGCTATACATGAAGAAAAAGCTATAAAATTAGTTTAATATAGAGGTATCTGGAGCTTTCCTGTGGAAGTGAAAACTCACGGGCTGCTAATATACTAGCTTCCTCTTCAGTCTGATTATAGTCCTGTTGCAACAGTGATTGATTGTCCAAAACACTGTGGGCGTAAGTGCAGGTTCCTCACATGAAAGTCTTAATTTGAGATATGAACATCTTAATTTGAGATAAAAATCATGCAGGGAAACGTAAATCAGTCATAAACATAAGGATTTTGGAAGCTGGTAAGAAGCAGATATTGGAATGGCCACATTCCTGGTTTCAAATGTTCAAGAACACACAACTAGGTGCTGGCATTCAGCAACATTGGCACTGAAAACTCCCATGTTAAAAGGCCCCATAGACTTGAAAACTAAATTATTTCATAGACTGAAGGCAAATGTAGGTTCAAGTGCTATATAGGTCCCCAAATCCCTTGCCAGTGCGTGGGTTTTACAGTAGGTTCTTTTCATAGTACTTTTGCACTTCTCTATGTGCGACAGCTGGGGAGAATGGGGATGGCGTGTGTGGCACTGACAAACAGTTAAACTGAAATAATCCTGAAGAAGAGAGTCTTCGTGCCACTTTCTCATTGGGTTTCTGTTGATAACAGCAGATGTCTGCAGTGATGGAAGATGCAGGCTCCTGCTGTGAAAGACTGTAATAATGCGAAGCATTTGATGTGCCGACCCTGTTTCATTCTTACTGATGAGTTGATACTTTAAGTATAGAAATAATTACAGCAACTTTGATCAGATTTAGTTTAGGTGCAACTGGAATTGATTCCCAGAGAGGCAGCTTGCGTGAACTGAAAAGTAACTAAGATGTGATGTGGCTGGGTGTGCTATCTTGTGGGCTTTATTTGTCATTCTTTCCTCATCCTTGTTTCCCCATCTACTTAGCACTGATTTTATGTTAAGTATCTCTGTAGAATTTGCTCGTTCTGCAAACGAGCAACCTTAAACCTTTTTAAGATTTAAGGTTGTGTGGCATCATTTTGGTTGCTTGGCTATCACCAGTATAGGGAAAACAGACTTCTTGTTAAATATGAGTCTTACAGTGAAACTCTGGCAGAGTCAAACTATAAAACAACCTGACTGTTGCTGCAATCTCTGTGTGCCTCGTGGCCTGGTTCTGCATAGGGAGGAATCTGGGGGAGCCATACAGGATGAGCAATGCAGAGTCTGGGGTTAATGCTGCCCTTTAGAGCAGTCATTTGGGGCTGGTGGACTGGAACAATGCCAGGGAAAGGTACTGATACCAAAGTATCTCCACACATCGCTGCTAATTCTGGGAAGGAAAGTGCCTGAGGGAAGGACAAAACTTCATAAACAACTCTGAGATGGAAATTCGTGCAGCAGCCCTTTCAGTTGCTTCCACTGAGGGAAGGCCAGCAGGAAGTCTGCAGCAAGCTGTTGATTTCTCCAGGTCAAGGAAAACATTTGAGAAATAATCTCCTCCTGCTTTATTTTGTTTTTCATTCTTGTGAAACAGCGGGGGTTGAAGAGTAAATGGACAGCAGTTATTGTTTCGTGGCCAGTGCCCCAGGGAAGTGGGTGCAGCCTGGTTAGCTGTGCTGCTCACCAGTCCCCTGCCTTCCCATGGAAACTGGGCAGGGACCTCTGCAGGCAGCAGGTGCCCTGCTGGCTCTGACAGCTCTGGCTCCACTTCCTCTGAAAGATCCCCAGGTCTGCAGTGAGTTTAAATATCTCTTTCCCTACACCACAAGGTCTTGCCTTGAGCTTTTTCACATCGAGAAGGACCAGGTGCTACCTGTCAGCCAAGAACAGCTACAAGGGCACGAAGGCTGGAGGAGCAGCGCTGGGCCAGCACTCTGTGAGGGCTGACCACTCCTCCCTGCCTGCCGGCCGGCAATTAAATGGTGGCTGTGAAATGGGGGCAGGCGGGAGCGGGTCATTTTTGGAGAGCTGCTGGTGAATGTGTCACGGAGCCGCCTGCCTTCACACCGCCCCAGCAGCGGCGGCCCTGTCGTGAGACCAGCGCTATAATTAGCTGGTGGCAATCAGCAGCCACTCGCTTCTGTGACTGGGATTCAGGCTGAGTGAAGCAGTAAATGCGCAGAGCTGTGGGGTTTGTGCTTTAATGACTGTATTTTCCCGGTGCCAAAAACAACTGACTTTTTCAACCTGGATTTCAGACTGATTTGAGGCTTTACATTTGTAATTCAGAAGATTGGTCTTTGCTTTCCCTGAGTAAATTCCTGGAGATGTGTTGAAGCATTAATAGATCTTATTGACATTTCTGTACAACCCCTTCAATTTACAGGAAGCTTTCATCAATTAAAAGAACCTCACTGATTGGAATATATGCAGCTCCCTTTCTGGAGACAGTCTCAGTGCATCCCTTTAACCCATGTCCTTACCATGTTAGTCCACTCTGCTGGAACCACTTGGGAATTCAGGTACCCTTATGAGGTTGGAAGCCCCATTTTCACTAAAGGTATTTTCTTTACTTTTTTTGGAAGATCTTGAGTCATTTTTAACTAAGATTGTTTCAGCACTGATGGATGGGCAAAATTATGTATCCCCCTGACCTTCTGACTTGCAAAATCTACCTGATAAGGAGGGTGGAGAAGAGATTGTGACAGTTTACACCACCAAATATTATTTATGCAGGAGCCAAAGCTAGGGAAGGAGGATAGCAGATCCTATTCACTCTATTGCAACATGATAAGCCAATACATCAGGATTTGTACTGGCTTTTAAGAGATTTTTGGGAGTGCAGTTAACATAGATGATTTTAAGTTAAGGTATCTGCCTGATCTGACACATTATCCATTTCCATTATTTTGTTCTGTGGCAGTAGGGAATGTGCTTCCCCTCTCTGAAAATGATCACTGTACCTAAGGTTTGGGGGTTTTGTTGCTGACATGTCATTCCACAGCACTAGCACTTCTCTGGCAGTTTATAACAGCATGACTGTGGGAAAGGAGAATGAGGTCTCGCATCTTGGTGAGCAGGGTAGGATCCAGGAGTCTGCATTACATCAGACTGAGAAAGGCTGATTTTGACCTGATTCTATCAAACTTAAATGCTGACAGTAAGAGCCGTAAATATGAACTCCTTTTAGTGTCTGCAGTTGCAGGGCATGATCAGCCTGCCCTGCCTTTGGCTAGAGAGCTGGACAGTCAGCATCTGGAAGTACTAACAAACTTTGGGGGCTTTTTCTCAGGGTGATATTTTAAAACAATATTAAATAAGGTGTTCAGGTTTGCTTATCATGGGATTTGTATTGTGCCCTGACAGCCTTCCTCTGTAGCTGTGATCAGCCCTTAGAACACAGCTCTCCATCCTTTGCCTTTAATACAAATTACTGATCTGCATGGAGTCTCACCTAATGCCTTCATACAGCCTCTTGCCCTCCTACGCAAGGATAAGGCCATTTATATGAAAAAGCCCACAGCGAACTCAGCAGGTCTGTGCCTGGATCTCTGTGGTGTGGCTCTGAACCACTAATCTCTCCTGTGGTTGCTGATGTGCATTTGGAAGCATGAAATGACATCATAAGGCTTTAAAGCTGATGCTGTCAGATAACTTTGCAGTCTTATCTTTCAAAGTCAAAAGTTTTTTCTTCGAATCTGTACATATGTTATAATTCTGGGTGCCTTGTTTGTACCCATCTCTTCCCTTTGTCTGCCCTCTTCCATGTATTTTTCACTGATTCATAACTAAATAAGGTTGCAAGTACATTTTGGGAGGTTTTTAAATGTTGTTTATAGACTAAATTTGTTCAGTACAAAAGGTAGCTCTAAAAAAGCATTTGGCATCAGGTAACAAGAATGTAAAGCTAAGCACCTGCTTCACACCCAAGTTGCCACAACCTGAAGGAATTTTTAGGAGGCAGCACTGCTTGCAATGTTTGATACTAGAAGTGTCTGCTGCCTGACTTAGTGTGGAACTAATACTTAGTGGCTGTATTTATAGCATGCAACAGCCTGATACGCCACAGCAAGCAGAACTGCTCTCAGTGCCATGGGATTTCCCTGGTGTTACGGCTTAACAGAAGGATGGGGCCATCTCCTCTCTGAGACATTTGGAACTCAAACTCTTTGAAGCAATTTTCATTAGGCTGTACCATGTGCACTGAGTGTTTTTATGCCGAGGCTGGCACAAACCAATTTGTTGATGCTCTGTTTACCTTGTACTCCACACAGTGCTGTGTTCCAGATAGGAAAGGAAAGCATTGCGTCTCCTGCTCTCATCACCTGGGAGAGGGATTATGACAGGAAGCAGAGCATCCACTGCAGCTGGAGCTGTTGGCCATATATCTGCTGCTCACATAACCGATAATCTCCTGCGTTCAGCACGAAGCATCCGGAACAAAGTGCTACCCGCGCCGTTCCCCTGCTGACATCCATCGTTCTAGTTTCCAGCTGCTCGCAGGTTTCCAGGGCATCAGCTGTGTCTGCAGCTGCTGGTCCTCTCACGTATCACTCAGGTCCTGGGACAGGCTTTGTGCAGAGTCGCCCACCAACTCATGCCCTAAGGGCGGGCAGATTCCCCCTTTGAAATATGGCTCCTTAGATTTTTGTACTTGAATGTAGATGTGTGTGTATTCATCTAATGCAGTGCATAAAATCATACGTGCAGAACTTCTAGAAAAAAATAATTAATTTGCCATATGCTATTGGCTGCTTTGCCAGGCTTCACTCTCCTCACCTGACCTACACTTTTTCTTACTTACAGCCTTGTTTCAGCCCTTGAATGTCTTAACGTCTTAGACATGTTTTTCAGTCACTCAATCTGCCATAGAAAGATTTTTCTCCTATGGACCTCCAAATTTTTCTGCTTGAAGCCTGTCAAACATGCAATTTAAACAGCCATGGCTTTAATCATGTTCTTGGACTGCTCCTGAACAGGATTTACACTGAGAGCGAACTAGGAATTTTTCCTTTCCCTTGGGACTTGTAGCACTTCCATCTTACCTTGGAAAGGACCCAAGATACCAATTTTTTAACATTCTTACTCTCTTTACAAGAAAGTGTAAGTGTTACATCATGTAACAGACTTCAGCATCCTCCAAGCCTTGTATCCATCATATTGAAAGGATACAAAAAATAGCTAGTGGTAGGATTTGAAAAGTGGTCTGATGCATTTCCAGAAAGATGGCATATGGATGATACAGGGTAGCTCCTTCTCAGCATTTCTGTCTTGCCATCCAAACCCAACTGTGGCTTTACCACCTGTGTACAATTCCATGGTTTCAAACTCATGCTGCAATCACCTTGTATGCCCTCCTTCTCCATCACATATTCCAATTCGTACTCTGAGACTCTTCTACAGAGTGACTTGAAGGGACTCTTGAAATTTGGCAGGAACTATGTGGCTGCTACAGAGCCTGTAATGCATCTTTCTGCATTTTATTCATCACTGAAAGGAGTTTTGAAGAGGGTGGGGATTGAATAAAGTGTGTAAAATTTTCTGCCAACAGCATGATAATTAAAAGAGAGAAGACAGTAGTATATGTAATAATATTGTTATATGTGCACAAAGCAGGGCTGATCTTAGTGTTGGAACTTGGGTATTTCTGAGCTGTGTGCCTTTAAGACCTACATACTGCTGTTACATTACCTTAGGGCTTTTCTTTTGAATTTCCAGCTTCAGAAAACCAAGCTTGATTTTTTTTTTCCCTTCCTTTCCCTGATGACACTCTCAAAAGCTGGGGGTGTTTATTTGAAAGAAGACTCCCTGCATATAAGATATTATGGTGCGATAAGACATGTTGCAGTAAATAGGGGTAGAATCATGTGGACATCACTGTCATAGAACTGTCGTGGCTGGGTTGACTCTCACCTCCCCTTTACAATGCCAGCTTTATGATTTAGGGCAGCTACAACTAATTTTTCTCTATTGCTCCCTGACATCTCGTGGCAGCACCAGGTAATGCAGTTAATTGCTTAAAATTTTGCCAGAAGGGTAGCTCCAACTTTAGATTTTGAAGCTTCAATGGCTTTGCTGGAAAAGAATCTAAGTTGGCTGCTGGTATTGTATTTTGGAGTAGTTTTCCCCACGGGGTAAGAAAACTTCTAGTAGGATGGATTTTGAGCAGGCCAGACCCTTCAATAACTTTTGGGTTTATATATAAATATATGATGTTAGAAATTAAATGGAAAATTTGCATTGACATGGTGCATCCTGTTTTAAAATGTTGCCAGTGAAATGTCAGTAAGAACATCTTTGATGCTTCAAGAGGAAAAGGTTGATGATAGCAATGCTAAAGAGGCAAATGCCTTTGGCTAGCTCTTTGATATTTTCTTGTTCTGACAATTCATTCCCCAAACGAGTTAGGAGTTTGCTGGTTAGCTTTGAGAAAATGGCCAAGTCTGGAAACAAAATTAGGCTGCACTCTTAGCTAGAAAGAAATGTACTTTTGCTAGAAATGACTGATTCCTTTTGATTCCTTCCCTTTCCTCCCCTTCTTAAGTGCCAAGAGAGACAAAAATGAGGATACAACAAAAAAAATTGGCAGTAAATAGACATGTGTGTGGCAGGTGCAACAATATATGAGCTCAGTGTAGTGCCAGCACAGAGGCTCGAGGTTTGTGTGTGGCCACTGAGAAGGTGTCAGTGAACCTCCCCCTGATACTCAGGCACTGTGTCACTGAAAAATAACAAGGTTTCTCAGTGACGACCAGTGGCAGAAATAGATGGATAAAACACTGTTAACAGGAAAGGCAGCTTGCTCTCTAATGGTTTGGTTTCTATTCACAAGTTCACCTTGTAATACCTGGTTTTGCCTTCTATCTGGTAAGCAGTAATGAGACCTCAGTGGGACTGTAAAGTGATTGTGATTATTTTGTGTGGCATACTGTGGAATCCTGTTCCAATTTTAAGTAGAGTGCCTGAAAAGCCACGTTTCTTTCCCTCTCTAGACTCCAGTCCCAAGATTAGAACACAGCCAGCTAATACTAGGAAGTGCAATCCCCACAGCTTCTTACCTGTGTAGTGAGTAGAACTGCATTCAGGAAGGGACTTTTCCACCATCACTCCTAGTTTTGCACTCTGTGCCCTCTTGTCAGTTTTATATATGGGTGGCATGGCATGATCAGCAGCTTCTCCCATCTTTCTCTAGCAATTTAATGAGGTAACAGCTACAAGTATCTTCTTTTCATTCTCTTCCTAATTTGTTGTGGGTGAGGTTTTTTTTATTTGTTTTTTTTTTGTTTGGTTGGTTTGGGGTTTTTTGTGGGTTTTTTTTGTTTCTTTTTTTGGGTTTGTTTGTTTGTTTGTTGGGTTTTTTTTTGTTTTGTTTTGTTTTTTGTTTTTTTCTTTGCTTCTTCCAAAGCCCTTCCATCCTGGATTTTGTCCAAGAGGTTTCCCAGCTTTACTTCTCAGACACAGTTGCCATTTATTTATCTCCAGAACTCCACGAGTAGATGGCCATGCATCCCAGTTCTCATTGTTTGAAGGGAGGGCAGAGCAGGCACAGGGATCTCTCTTCTAGCAGCCCAAAGAGAAAACCTGAGGCAAATATTAATGTTTACATCCATTAGCATTGAAGGGCTGAACTCTGCATAGAAGGCACTTCAGAAAACACTGTTCAGCAGATGGGACAGTTCTGTGATAGCTGGAATTTCACCAGAGACCCACTGAGGTGTATGTGCCACTGAAATACCCATAGAGCCCTGGCCTAGCTCATGGGAAACAGAGGGACTGCAGTGCACTTGAGGCTACCCTGAATGTGCTTGAAAAGTGGCTGATGATGCCAAGGCCAGCTTTGAACTTTACAGCACAGGAGACTGTAAGATGTCTTGTGGTAGAAGAAACCTGTTGGGAAGCTACTGCCCAGGTCCAAGTGGGTTTCACTACAGTGCTTTGCAAAGGAGCTGTGGTTATGGGCAGTTGTTCCTTGCAGAGCTGGTCACAAGGGTACAGATGGCAATCAGGGACAGGGCTCAAGCAACATCCTTCAACCACACTGGCCACAGGACCTCTCACCACTGAAATAGAGGCCTGGGCTCTAGGTGAACTGACATTGAGGAACTCTTGCCACAGCCCTCTGCTTTCCCCTAAACAAGTGAAGTTGCAGCCTCGTGAGCTGTAACATGCTCCAGCTATGTAGGACAGACAGGAGCACAGAGAATGTTTCGGGGAGAGCAAAAATGCTCCAGCACAGTAGGAGATGTGGTGTCTCTGAACTGTCTTGAAGGGCTCTGGCTGATGGAGCCAGACTGTGACCAAAAGGACTGAGAGCTCCAGAGAAAGGTGTCTAGGCAAAAAAAGAAGGTAACATCAGGATACCTTGAGCTTGTTATCCCAATCATTTGTGGTTTACTTTGGAAAGTTTTAACAGAAATCATGTCAGAGGAAGGTGCCCAGATTCATTCTTGCTTCCCTCTTTGTCCTGCCATTGATAAGACCATGAGTTTAATCCATTATTTTGGAATTATTTTTCCACAGAAACTTTGGTGATCATATCAAAACCTTTTCCTAGCTAAACTCTTACAGAGTAATTTCATCTTTGTTCATGGTGTCAGTGTGCCATCCCACATTGTAAAAAACAAAGCCCCTAAAAATTAAAACCTGCATTTTACAAGCACATTTAGTAGTCTGAATTATACCCAAGTTCATTATAGCTTATTGGGTAAAATATTTACCATATGTGTTTTCCCACTGTGAAAGACAGCTAGACTTGATTAGATGCTTAAATGCTCACATGTTTTGAATGAAGAATTGAGGAGAAGCTCTTGGTTGGTGGCAGAGGCAACATTAAGGACAACATGAGCCTGTGAACTGCTGCAAGATCTTCCAAGCAATAACACAGAGTAAAAAAAAAAAATTGCACTCTGCAATCTTTTGTGTTCAAGATGACTGAATCTTAACCTACATAGAAATAATTTCCTGCTCACCAGTGAATGAGTGATCACATAAAAGTCTGCTCAATCATTTTGTGGGCAAGGAGCAAGTGCTTAGATCCTGAGTTTTTAGCAAACCAAGGGGAGTCTTGGTCTAACTCCCATCTTGGAGAATGGTGTCCACTTCATATCAACTACTTCTCTGTATGGCAGAGTAATTTCTGCTCTCCTTCCCATCAGCTGGCTTTCATGTGAAGGTGAAATAAACTCTGTGCTGAATGTTAGGTTTCATGTGCAGTGGCTCCAAATCCTGCAGTGTAGCCCACACCTGAGAAGAGGGCTTGTTCCATGGAACATCAGTATTGTGTAGCACCCCTGGAGTAGTTACACCAGGCACTTCTGTACAAAAGTACTGATTTTCTGTATTTTAGTTACATTTACTGCAGTTTAGCACAGGACTGCTCTCTGCTCTCTTATACACACAGTATACAACTGGAGAGACAGTAGCACAGCCTATTTGTGAAAACATCTCAGCATCACTCTGGGGTAAATGAGCTCAGGAACTTGCCACTATCGAGCCAGGAGGGATTTGCAGTTGCTTCCTTTTTATACTTCCTCTGCATTGGAATAGAAGATTTTGATTTAAAACCTTCATTTAACATTTGGGAGAGACTTTTTTTTCTGTCTGGTTATAATTGTCAAAATAGGTCAAGGTTGATATCCAGATCATCATAAATCACTCCCCTTTAAAGGCAAATGTTTTCCTTTGTGGCCTGAGGGACTGAAATCAAGTCTGACAAAGCACACAGACCTGCATTTCATTCTTGGCTTTTCCGCACCGCCTCTTTTTTTCTTCCATCTGGAGAGCAGTGCTTACCTTGCACTGCTGTTGTGGGGATTAATTAATCCCTCTATTTGCACAGTGCTTTGAACGTGCCCAAACGAAACACTGTTGTTTTAATTGCCTCGTGGCTCTGTGCAGCCTCTTGTGACAGCAGGGTCTGAGGGCCAAATTGATGGGCAGAATGAGGTCCCTGGGCTGATTTCTGAGCTCTGCCTGACAGCCCAAACCAGGGAGGGGATCACAGGGTGTGGCAGATCTCTGTCTTGGGCACAGGCTTATCAGGGTTTGTGCAGACTCCTGGGCTGTTTTCTGTGCCCTGTGGCTGGACCAGCAGCTGGTGGAGGAGCTGCCTATGAGGCAAGGAGGCTGCCATGGGAAAGGCCGGCTTGCAGGTTGCAGGTTGCTGTGTGTCTAGTATTGACTGCTAGAAATTTGCACCTAAATTTAAGAGCCAAGTGATTATATCAGGTTATCTGTTGGTGTTTGGAACCCAAGAGGGGATTTGGCCTTTGCTTAGAAGGTGTCTAACCACCTCAGGATGATGTCCTACAACATATGCAAATGTCTGAGGTCAAAATGGTCACTTAGCCATCTTAAAGGTGCATTATCAACTGTGTCTGTAATCTACTAGGCATTTAAGGCCATAACCAGATCACTGGTGCTGTAGAGGGCCACAGCCTTTGTGTATTTTTTTGGCAGAGGCCTGTCTGATGTATTTGTGGTCTTACCTCCTTGAGTTTTCTTTGTTAAATAGTTGACCATATTGTTGTGGAGGGGAGGGTTAGTTCACAGTAAAAGAGGGGCAGGTTAAAGGTGTAACAAGGATATTAACCAGTTGTAGTTACAGCAGTAAGCATTTGCACACCAGTGATTGATTTTCCTAGCATCTCCTTTTACAAAAGACATGCAATAGTAAAGCATGTAGGGCTTCACAGATGGGCTGTAAAAGAACAATAGAAACATTGTAGTTGTGTTTGCTGTGTCATTTCCTCCCATCTTTTCATTTGCTGTCTTACTCCATCACTCTTCATTTTTTTTGTCTTGTCAGTTTCTATTTCCTCTGTTCCTTGCTGGCAAAGTAATTTCCAAGTGGAAGTGGATGCCAGCACGGTGATGTTCATGCAGTAATGCCCTTGCCTGCCAGTGGCCCATAACCTTGGTGAGGCTGGCTATAGGAGAGCTGGAGAAAACACAGCCCACATATGGACAAGGGATGGGAAGCCAGAAGACAGAATTTACTTCACTGCTAGAAGTTAGAATTCGTTTTGCTGTTATTATGATGGTGGATCCTTTTCCAGTGATATATTCAGAACACTTGGTTGCTAGTGGGAGGAAGCTGAGTATAAAAGAACACAGCAAGGGAAAGGCCAAAAAACATTTGAGTTACTAATCATGTGCCAGGAAGCAAATTTAGGATGACAATGCTGCATGGACAGTGCTGTCTGTGGTCAGCCTGCTGGAGCAGTGGTATGGGCTTTTCCTTGTGAGGAGGAGGAGTATGAAAAGGACACTTTTCTTATGTTTCCTAAGCTGAAAAGCTGCTGCTTAGGTGTAGCTTTCAGAAAATTCTATTGAGGCATGAAAGAGGAGCTGTGCAGACGGCTTGAATTACTCCACTTCTCAGAAGAAGAAACAACTTGATTGTAGCTACAAAAATCCATCCAGGACCACCACATTGTGTCACCATGTTTCTGTGACACAATGCAAACAACAGTCTGGCCATGAACGTGCTTACTCCATTGTCTGAAAACATGCATTTTTACCATGTAACAACTGAATTTCACCCATCTTTATTTTGTCAAGTCTATGCTGCATTAAGCATTCCTGCTAAATGGGAGTTTTGGTGGTGACTCACATCCATGGGAACTACAGTGTGAGACCTGTATGTTTACTGGGAAGTCAAAGCTGGGAGCTGACAGACTCCACTCATGTCTCACTTTGCAGTGATACCAGTGTGTTGCAAGGTATGGATTACTGTCATTTCCATCTTTCTACATGTGCTTTGCCACAGTTTTAAAGATTTATAGATGGCATTTGATATAAAGCAGCATCTGTAAGAGGGTGAAGGATAACGGATTAGCAACACAACTGTATATGTGTTGTATGTGTGTTCTATGCCTGTATGTGTGTCACTGCAACTATATTGACCTGCCTTCTTTGTTTAAAGCCCTTTTCCCTTCACTTTCTTCCTGCCATGAACTACATTTCACAGAATAGCCCAAAGCCTTCTTGAGAGCACTTCTTTGGTCATCAGTGTCCTGTTGGCCATCCCTTGAGCAGTTTTATACCTTCTTGAGAGTGTCCCTCACGCTAGCTACTCTGACATGGGCTCCTCCTCCAGAAAAAAAAATTAACACAGTTGCCTTGGGTAATGTTCATTCTCTTAATGTGCTTTGCTGTGATAAGAGGAATGACTGTCACTTGAGATAGCTGGGAAAGGAATTGAGGAATTTAGTCATCAGAGTGCAAATTTTATTGCTTTCTCTTCCAAGAAGCCCGCAGGTACCAGTAGTTGGTGTGAGGTGGAAAATTGCATGGTATTGGACACATGACTGTGATCCCGACAACACACAATCTGTGCCTTCATCATTTATTGCTCCTGTCTCCTTCTTTCCCAAAAAAGAGAGAGAATAGAGGCCATTGGCTCTTATTCCCTGGCTGATGGAAGAACAGCCTTAAAACTCCTCTTCCTGTGCATTGTGTCCTTGCAGTTAAAACCCCATGTAAGGGCCTTTCTGATGCCCTCCCTCTCCAGCCCAGCAGGGAAATGGCTCCTTTCCACGGTCCCTGCCCAGGACCTCACCATGCCAAGGCCTTGGGCTCTGAGTGGTGGGAGGCTGAGCCCACATTTGGGTTCTGCCACCTCTGCTTGAGGGAAACCAGTATGCCTGTTTACGTCTTGGCTTTCAGCAGAAATGCCCAGGCACTCCCACATGGCTTTGGCTTTAGGCTCACCTCTCACTGCCCTGAATTTGTTTTGGATTGGACTGGTTTCATTGGGAGGCGGGGAGGGAGGAAATGAGGGAGGGAGAGAAGGAGGGAGGAGGCTGGGAAGAGTGGGCTACCATTCCATTAGGGCTTGACTCTTTGTCATGATACTATTCCTTGGCTTCTTCAGCCTCACCTGCCCATGCAGCTGGTGGTGTAGGAGCTGTACACCAATGCTTGGCTGAGCAGAGGTGTTACTGAAGCCTTGCCATGTTATTCAGTGCCCTCTAGGTGCAAGCAAGGCTGCAGCATCAGTTTCTTATCTTCAGTCACCTAGTGTAGATCCTTTACCTGTGGGGTCTTTTGTGTACTCACTCAACCTGCCAAAGTCTGATTTTAGTCTCCAGTTTCCAGGATGTGAGGTCTAGGTTGGATCTGTTTGGCCTGGGGACCATGCATGATCCAAAGGAGGCAATTCCTTCCAGCAGGAGCAAACCAAACTGCAGCTCCGCAGGGTCTGGCTTGGTGGCCCTGATCGTTCTGGCCTTCACCTGTGTCTCATCTCTCTGCTGCTCTCAGTAGTTCTGTGCTGTGATTTGCTTTGTGATTTGTGTTTGAGGTGACAAGATGTGCTGGAGCAGTAGGTGCTCTCTCTTCCAGGTGTTGCCTGGTACAGTTGCATCCTCTCTCCTGCAGCCCCATTTCTGTTGCCTCCTTGTTGTCTAAAGAGATGCAGACTGTCAAGAAACTAGGCTTGTGCCTTAGAAAATGGGCTGGTTTTGTCTTGTTTCCTTCTTCCCAGGAGGCAGGAGGGAGAGGAGAGGGAAGAGGTGGAGAGTGGAGAAAGCAGTCTGATGGGCTACCCATGGCACTGCCACGGATGGGCAGTTTTTAGTGGGGAACGTTTGCTCGTGCTCCCCCCATACTGGCAGGAGGTGACTGTGAAAAAAACCCACAATCTCTTCGGGAGCTGGCCTTGGGAACAGAGGATGGGAACACCCTCTTCTTTTTAAGACTGGGGTCCAGAACCAAAACAGGACCTTGAGCCACTTGAATACACTGATCTGGTGTTTAGTAGGAGAAAGCTATTTGAGAAAAACCTACCAGGTTTAGTTGTGAGTTTGTGTGGGGTGAAGGGAGTATGGACTTCACATATAGTTTTGATCAAAATATTTTTAGAAGCAGGTCAATTACAGAGAGATTTCCTAAGCTTTCATTGTCTTGCTACCTGTCAGTCATTAGAAACGTTGCATTTTTGTTGTCCATCACCTCTAAATTGAAATAAAGGAAATAAATGTCATTAGGACACATTTACTGTTCTCTCTCACTACCTCTTAAATGCTTAAAGTTGGTTCACAACTGGGTATTAATTATTTCATTGTATTCATCTATTTTTAACTTGGCTCTAAGCCTGAAAGCAACCAAGCAGAAAAAGTATTTAATAACCAACAAACTTAGAGCAGTATGCATAGCCCAGTGCTGTTAACATCCCTCAGCAAAAAAGATTAAGTGCTGCTGTCGTCATTTAAGCTTTGGGGGGTGGGAGGAAACAGAGCAGGGAGAGAGAAGATGTCTGATCCACTTAATGCAAAGTATAAATTGATGTCATTTTAATTTTCTTCTTATAAGATTTACCACTTTACATGTAAATACCAAGCAGCATTGTGGCTATGTTGGATTTCTGATTCACATGGAGAATGTGTTCATCTGCTGGAACTTAACTGATCACACTGAGTTAAGGGGAGGATAATAAAAAGCTATGGAGTGAATAATGGAAGGATTTAAAAATGAGGCATGGGGGGCAGGAGATAGAATACAGTGTAATTTTGGAGGTAAAACTATAGTTGAGATTAACAATGTATTTCTGGACATCTGGCTGATCTAAAGTCTGTCTAACAATTTTCTTATAATTGTTAAACCTGCCGCCTTTATGTGTGGGATTAGGTCTGTTTAAATATGCATGCAAAAAGCAGAATGGTTATTGATTCTGTGCTGCGTCATTTGGGCAGATCTTAGTTCGGAGTGAAATGAGGTTTATTCCTACTTTAGTTCACATGTATTTCATTCTTGTTTAGCTTTTTTCCTCAAATGCAGTGTGAAAACAAGAGCATCTGTGAGAAACTTAGTGACAGGGAAAGAGTTTAGAATAAAAGTTACCAGTTTTAGAGGAACTGATTTATAAAGGAAAAATGGGTGTCTTATTAGTTACTAAAAATGTATCTTCTGAACAATTGTAGGAAAATTAGCATCCAATAATGCTGCATCTGTATTTAATCCTTTTCACTGCTACAGATCTTTAATGAAAGACTCTTGTCTTTACGCCAATTAGTTTGAGACCCTAACCTTTGTGCTTAACAAAAACGGTTGCAGGAGCTCTGCTGACATCCTTGGTGCTGTTCATAAAGAAAGAAAACTCCTAGGAAAAACACATTAATATCAGCCCCCATGGAAACACTCAAGCATTTCATTAGCAGTTGTAAGCTGAAGAGGCAATAAGCTGGAGGGAAGGCTTTATTAGGCGAGAGGTGGTAAATGGAAAACTGGCAGCAGAAAATCAAAGTTTAATCATGAATAGCCCCTAACAACTGCAACAGCATCTTATTGTTCATGTTTGCATTTCCATCATGCCCTGATCACAGCTATCTAAGGCCATATAATAAATAAATAACCCAACCTGCACAAGCAAGAAAAAACAATATGATGGCTCAGTGCCAGAGAAAACTGCTCTGCAGCCATCTGCTCAGCATCAGCCCAGCACCAGCCAGTGCACTGTGAGAGGGAAGTACAGATCATTCCTCAAGGCCTGGTGGTCAAAATGTCACTGGTTTTATGTTCGTTGCAGAGTATATTTAATGTGATCTTTCCCTTACAGCAGCAGTCTCCACTGGTGTTCTAGTTACACATCTATATTAAAAATCCACTGTAAATACGTTATGTCTATATTAAAAGGCTAAGGGCACAGAGTTGAAACACTGAATATTTTGGTTTGCTGTTCTAGGATGGTTTAAATGGGAAAACTGAACACGTGTCAAGGGATGTAAGAGAAGGAACAGATTAATGCTGGCATGAGAGTGGTCAGAAAAGGTGATGTTTCTGTAGAATCACATTTCTGAATATGCTTAGGTACCTAAAAGTGCAAATAGGTCCTGAGGTTTTCAGATTGTCTGGTTGCTAGACCTCTGTGCAATGAAAGACAGCCTTTGGAAACTGTGCTTATTTTCTACTGTGTTGTCTCTTCTGAATATCTTGGTGCTTCTGAAATTTCTCTATTTACATGCTGGGCTTTTTACAACCTGTGGTGATCTGGTTTATAGTAGTTATGGAAGCTGCTGCCTCTGTATTTTATCCTCTGCCCTGGGATGCCCATTCTTGGGCACAGTCTTCATGTTTTAGTAGTGTTGAGAGCCAAAGTCAACACTGGAGTTTTGGACCAAGAGACTGAGGAAGGAAATAGAGGGCATAGGAACTCACAACTCTGGTTTGTTGTTTAGATACCTAAAATCTGTTAAAATAAGTGACCTTTAGTCTACTAAGTGGGAAATGGTGATTTCTGCAGCAGCCATGGTGTTGGTAGAGGCTCCCTGTGGGCACCAGTAACCCTGATGTGGAGTCACCCACTGGAGTTTAACAAGCTTCAGTCTTCTAATGAAGATTTCAAAGAACTATGAGAGCTTGATTTCTCTCAGCAATTGTGTTTTGCTGCCAGGAAATGCATGTGTTAGACTTGTCATCCAAACAGCGTTGTGGGCATTCACTGCTGTGCCTCTTGAATGCAGGATCACCAGAGCTCCTAGGCAGTATGGACCACTTCAAGATTTACTCCACTGCAGGGATGGGTTCTTCTCTATGTTAAGTGCAGGTCAGGCAGAGAGCTGGGATTTGGGGGCAGCCAGCCATGTTAGAAGACTGATTATTGGTATGTTTTAACACTGAAAAAGACCTAACATAGATATGTATTTTGTAGAATGCAGATGTTTTTAGAACGTGGAAATCACCTCCTGGAGGAAAAAAAACCTGACTCCCTTATACCACTGGAACTACATCACCTGGTGCCTTTGTGTATAGACCAAATAATGTCTCAGAGCTAACTGGGCTGTTTCCTCCAAGTTCTGTTGAAAGTCTGTTCAGAAACTTATTTGTATGAGGGGTTAAACACCTAATTTTATCCTGCGACAGTACAGTTGTGGCTTTGTACCCATGCAGTCCCCTGGCAGTAAACAAGGGAAGCCAGCTGAGCCCAAAGGCAGTGGGGCTCATTCTCACCAGAGCAAGCCACATTCTGCTGTTCTTTCCTGATACAGTGGGCTCAGAGGTGGAAGAGCTGAGCATTTCTTCTCTGGGTCTTCCATGATCATGTTGTATTTGAACATGGCCAGCCACAATCAGGCTCCAGATGACATTTCATCAGTGCTTTCTTCTGTAGCACCTGAATCTCCACGTGCCTACTGGAAGTACATCATTTGCACAAGCATTTTTCATACCTGCTTTGCATTAGTAGCTAATACCTTCTGAGCAGCTGATGCAGGTCTTTCATCTGTAATTCCTGGTGACTGAGACCAGGGTATGTCAGAGATCTGTGCACATATGCTCAGGACACTACACAGTTACTCAAGTTCATTCTGTTTTGGTGTGAAACACCTTCATTTCCTCCAGTGTCCTCTGTGTGACAGTGCTCGCCAATTTCATCACCAATAAACTTTCCTTAGAATGTTCCTCATTTTCTGTGACACTCATAAGAACGAATCAGCTCCAGTGCTTGCAAAATTTCTCTAACTCCTATTGGCAGAGGCTATTGCAGCTTTCCCTCTGTTGCCAGCTCCTTTATCATCAGGCTGTTTCAGTGCAGCTTTTTTTGTGTTATCCACGTGGTGCTCTGTCAGCAGGTTTACTGAAGGGAACTCAGATGGTTCCAGCAGTATTTCTGTTGTATAAAAAGTGAATCAGCTTTTCATAAAGAGTTATTTGGGTTAATTTGCAATAGCTAAGCTTTGGTGAGCCTTGGTTTCTGCATGGCTTTATCCCACTTCATACGTACCTCTGTGCCTTCATTTGACAGAGCAAGTAAAACAAGCTAGAAAAACATATTTTTATGTTAACTTTTTTTTTGGTGGTTGAAAAAGGACATCTACTGAAATTAATAGAACTTTTTTTTTTATTCATTTATCTGCAGTAGTGCAGACAATGCTGCTAATGATGTACACTGCTGATCTGGATTTGAAAATTAATGCTGGCTTTAAGTTTTGAAGAAATATTTTCATAATATTATTGCATTTGGATGGAACATTCTGAGTTTAAGGAAAAACAGTGAGATAATACTTTGCTGATGACTTGCTACCAGGTGCTAAACCATTCCAAAAAGTGGAGGCTACAGCTCAAAGCCAGTGGTATGTCTGATCATACAGGTTGCAAGAATATTATTTTTTTTTCAATAGTGGGATCTTGTTTCATTCATGTTGGCACTTTATCAGCTTGGACAGTGAAAATGATACCTGCTTTTTCTAATAGGTGTTACTTTCTTCTTATATTTGCATTCTTAAAGTCCTGTTCCTGTAATGATGCATCAAGGGTGTATTTACTTGTGTTGACATTAAAATAGGCATTTAAACAAGAAAACATTTTCTTCAACACAAGTGTGAATCTATTTCAGAAGCCCTTACAGATCTGAATGTATTAGCAAATTTGATCAAAGTAAGTTCAGCTCACTGTGTCATGTTGGCACAAAGGGGAATTTGGCAGCGTTTGAGCAGTCCTTGTAGGAGAGAGGCCAAAGTATGTAGAAAGGATATTTTTTCATTACAGTTTAAGCATTGGTTTGCTTTAAAGGATACTCCCAATTATTCTTTGTATAAGATAAGAAAGGAAGTAATACAGTGTAGTGGAAAGGAGCTTGTTCTGTTCCACCTTTCTGTACTCAGCAGATCATCAGTGGCTTTTGAATGCCCCTCCGTGGAGGGAGGAGATGTAGAGGTACTGAAATATTTGGCAGCTTCCACATGTATTTTTGTTGGCTTCCCCTTGTGTTGAGCTGGCATTTAGAACTGAGCAAACTTAGAATCATGGAATCATTAAGGTTGGAAAAGACCTCCAAGATCATCAAGTCCAACCTCTGACTGAACACCATTGGTGGGTGAAGAATACATCGCCAGACTGATCCTTCCAGATAAAAAAATTCAGCTGCTTTTCTTCAGGGGCATGTGTTTGCTTTTGAAGATTTGCTTTGCTTGCACTTATTTATACTTTTTTTTTGTATTTATATTTTCCTATATTTCTTTATTTATCTTCTTTCCATTCTTGCTCTCTCAGTAACTGGCTGTTCTGCTGTGTCGTCAACTATAGCACTAAACAAATAAGGTTAAACTTCTCTCAAGCACTGAGTCCGTCTTAGAAGTATGCTGGCAATAATATCTATGTATAATGGGGGCAACATACTTGTATTGTGGGAACATCCTCCCCTTCTGACTTGCCAATCTGCATGGACTGTTTTAGTGAAAGGAAAACTACCATTTGAGAACTGAACCTAAAGACAGAATAAGACAAAGAACAAGACTAGAGCCATAAGATGTCCAAATAAAGAAAACAAAAAACTGCGATGTTCAGGAATTTTTGTCTAAGACTTCTGAGAGGAGTGAAGCAAAATAATGAGGCAGAAGTTTCTGAACAATATTTTGAGCGCTCCTAAATGGAGATAAGCCCCAAATCAGTATTTTATGTCCCATTGAGAAGAACCCAAGAGACGTTGTGAGGACTAGGCAGCCAGCGTCTCCTGGCTTCTGTGGTGTGCAGATCCTGGCCAGTTGGTTGGACATGTGTGTCTTGGTGCGTATGAGTACTTGAATATGAAAGTGTTGGTAAGTAAAATCAGCTTTGGAGTTTCCTAAAATAAAATCACCTTTTACTTCCATGAAATCTTACACTGAGTTTTGTTACACTAATCTTCTACACCTGCAGGCAGAGTCTTGAAGTTCAGGAAAGGCTTATAGGCTGAGGAAGCCAATGATGGTATAGACTCTCTCAGAGAAGTTCCTTTTACTTGCTAGTTTGTGCCATCTTCTCCGGAGGTTGATTTGGGAGCACTCCCTGTCCCCAACACTTAGGTGGCAATAACATAGTTTTGTAGGAGCAGAACTTACTGGAGCTGTTTGTCAGGGCTGTCACAGCTGGAAGCAGGGTTGGTTTTCTCCCTGGGAATCCTAGGAAAGTGCATGATTCCCAAGCTTTGACCTCAGCAATGTTTAGGCAGCACAGCTCCCCAACAGCCTGGCATGCTTGGAAGCCATGAGATTCCCCTGTTGATATAATCCGTATTAAAATGCAACTCTTTATATATTTATTTGTAAATTAAGTAGGAGGATGTTCTTCTTTTGTATATGCCTAGAGTTTGGAAATAATAACACTGTCATGTGTGTTAACAATGTGGTTGGCAACATGAAATGGAAAAGGTGTGTCTGGTCTTTTCCCATAGTGTTTGGTGTCTAGGTTTTTACATTTATTATTATTATTATTATTATTATTATTATTATTATTATTATTATTACATGTGTGTGAGTGCAGCAGTTTTATTTCTGTTGCCTTCCTTGCTAATACTGCTACTCTTACTTTGCAGGTCTGCCAGGCTCTGCAGACAGAGCCTTAAATTTAGTGTAGCCCATTTGATAAGGCACCGTGGTGCTCGTATGTCATCCTGGATTAGCAGTGAGCATCAACCACAGCCAGCTAGGATTGCAAATTTGGGAGCCACAGCCCTGCCTGGAGCCTGTCACAATACAGTCTTAGTGACAGCTGCTGGCAGTGTGTAGTAAGAGTTGTTGAAGTAAAATAGGAAAGCTTGGTAAATGTATGTAAGAGAGTAATCAACCAGGAATTTGTATGGCTCATGCTCAGCCTTTTAATGTTTGCTATTTTCTCTCGTTAGTAGGTGGTTCCCCAAACTGGAACCTTTAAAGAGCATAGACGAGGCTTGAATAAGATCAACTGGCAACAGTGCAACTATGAGTTTTACAACAACCAGTCAAATGAAATAAAACATATTGATGTTTATAATAATGGTAACATTAGCTTGCCTTACTGCTAATATGAATGCTAGTAAGATAAATATTGAATATCTGTAAATAAACTACCATTATTCTAGCATGAAACCTCCCTTCGAACTGTAATTCTTCTTGAGAAAGAGGCAGTGGTTTTCTTTAATCTTTGCAACAGGCTCTCTACTCTGAATCATTTCCTTTAATTGCTGTTCTAAAACATATAACAGGTTTTTTAATGCCTACTTTTTATATCTGTCTTTTTTCTTTCCATTAATTGTGGCCCTTCCATTCAAGCTTGAAAATTAAATTGCTTCTTCAATGTGTTTCTTCTCTGCTGTATGTAAACATTGGGGGGTTTATTAGCCCTGTTTCCAGGAAGGCTGGAAGTGCACTAGCACCGAGTACCACGGAGAGGCTTTGGCCAGTTCTTGTAGTTACAGGGGCTTTAAAGGAAACTCAGAAGAGCTGCCACCAGAACAGACCTCAACTCCTTTTACTCTGGGGAATTTATCTTGTGCTTGGGGGAGTGAAGAGCAACACCAAAAGCCAGTGAGATGGCTGCTCACTTCTGTCTTTCCAGTGCCTGCTCTGAGCAGCTCAGAAAGGCTTTGCATGTTGCACTCTGAAACTGTGAGTGCCAGAGCCAGGGATCAGGATAAAGTCCTCCTCTCTCCTTTCATTTGAACAATCCACTTCATTTATTTGCATTGATTGCAGATTTGGTTATTAAGTATGTTAACTGTATATAAAAACCTGATTAGAGCTTATGAGATGAATAGGAATAAAAAAGTCTTGAAGTGTTTAAAAACAAATCATCTTTCATAGCAATAAGATATGCAAAGTCACGTACAATTTGGTCCATCTGTCATTTAGGATGTCATTGTAGTTGTTTCAAGAAAAGAAAACTTGAAGGAGAAAGGAGCAAGTGAGCCACAAGTATTATATGTACAAATCTAAGAGTTTGATTTAAAACCCAATAATAATCCATCTCTTCTGGAAATCTTACACTGCATCTCAAATAGCAGGAGCATTCCTGGTCAATTTTTAGGCATTTTGCTGGTTTTGACAAAGGGTGTTTTACAGGCCAGATGGAGGGATGTTGGCGGGGATGGGTGGTCTGCAGATGGAAGCAGCAGCCACTGCCTCCCGAGGCTCTTCTGAAGGGACTCGCAGCAGCTCAGCCAGGAATCACATGGATGTTTGTCCCTGTGCTCCCACAGGAAATGTGGCAAAGCTTCAGGGTGGGATGAGGGAATCCTGCTTGTGTCCCACAGCTTCTGGATCCACACCAAAATATGAGATGAGTGTAAGCGGTGGGAGACCTCTGGTTAGAAAGCTTTCCTGATGGGGTCACCATACTAATGGAGAATTGAGCTGCACGTTAGTTTGTGTCTCAAAAGGGCATTAAAGTACCAGCAGCATAGTTACATGTGTGTTATCAGCAGTCTGGTAGTGTCACTTGGTATTGTGATTATCTGACATTTTTTACTGGTTTGTTTTGGTTTGTGTTGTATTAATGGGGGGGGCGGAGGGGGAATGTTTAATAACCAAACATCTGGGTTGAAATGTTTTAAGTCTTATTCCTCCTCTTGCTGACTTCTTTTGATTTTGTTTCAGCTGGAATTCAGCAGTTTGAGTGCAGCCTAAACAAAAAACTTTTTTTTTTTCTTTTCCCAGGAAAACACATACAGTCATACACACTCAAAGGTGTCATTATTTTAATTAAGTAACTCTAGTGTGTAGCAAAAACAAGCTTATATGTGAGGAATATGCCTTTATTTTCAGACACACACGCAAGTACAATACTCTCAAAGGCACTCCGATATCTGAACCATTCAGTCATCAGTATATGTATAGGAATATAAAACACGAATCAGTTCTTTCTTTTGATTTCATCCAGGGACATTTGGTTAGTGGCTACGGGTCATAAACTATTTTGAAATTATAAGCTATGGTGTGTGGGGTGATTGGTTTGAATTTTAATTCTTGGAAATATTTGTATTTTAATAAGATTGTATATACTACAAGGCCAGTTCACTGCAACCTGGTACTAAATGTTAGGAGCATGTTGGGGAATTGTAGTTTCTCTTCTGTAGTCCCTTGAAGCTGCCATGTTGTCACTTGCCCCTTTCTTCCAGCCAGCTTCTGGAGCAGACATCTCTTTTCCACTGAGGATAAGGATATTCTGATCTCATAGCTTCACACACACAGCAGAGCATCACCTCTTGGAACATCCAACTTGCTTGCAGATAAAGATATTGCATCCATGCTAAACCTGCAAAGAAGAGAGCTGATGGTCACTTTAGCTGGCTTTGCAGAGAAGGCCCCTGACATCCACAAGGCTTCTTCAGGGTTGCGTGTGTCTGATTCTCTGTAGGCAAGTACTGATTTTAAGGATTTTGTGTTCTAAAAATGCACACTTAAACATTTAAAAAAAAACTTTTAGGAGTTAGTTACTGGCAGCACATGTTGTCTGTCTACTGTGTGGGCTCTGGAGAAACTGACAAATTTGAGTTTCATCCGCCTTCTTTCTCCTTCTTTTAGCTGCCTGGAGGATCGGACTCCAGAGAAAAACCTTGGTTATTAAATCCGTGTCCCAGCAGTGCAGGAGAGTTCACAGAGCATCTGCACACCATGATCCATGGGAATGCCTTCCTGTTGGGATTTGGGGCAGATATTTCCTTCCTCTCCCTAAAAAAACCCATTTGAATATTAGAAGTGACTTCTGGCTTTGACTTTGGCTATTCTAGTAGGAGTGACATGTGAAAACCAGAGCTGTACACAAATGAACAACAGAGCAGTATGAAAACTGTTGTGTAGACACTGAGCCAGAATGCTGGACCTTGACTGGGCAAAACTGGGTTATTTCAGAGTGGAATAAACCATGCTTTTGCCATCCTTAGCCTTGTTTAGTTACATTTGTGCTTCCTGGACTGTGCTGCCTGTGTTTGGGAGGAGGAGCAGTAGCCAAGGTGTGGGCGAGAGCAAGTGCAGAGGGTTATGGAGAACATAATTGTTTTTGGAGATTTTTGACTTGAGTACACTGAAATGAGAACATTTACTTTCTCTTGATGGCCTGGGTGAGCTGTACAGCAACAGAGTGGGGATCCACCATAAGTGCACTGCTTCTGAAAGCAAACCTGTACCCACCAAAGAACACTGCACCATATGCCTGGAATAGCTGGAGAGGAAAACATGGCTCATGCTAAAGGAGAAAAGGAAAGAACCAGAAATTCTAATTTTGAAAGAAATGTGTTTTTTCCCAGAAAACAACAGCAACAAAAAATAAAAGGCAGTCTCACAGTAGGAATGGCAGTTCTCTGCTCATTCTGAGTATGTAAATAACCAGTGATTTTCCATAAAAAGGGATCAGTACATTAGGGGTTTGGTTGAAATAATAAAACCCTTGTTAAACTTTAAACAAAACCCCTATCATTACATGTGCTCCCAAGCTGATTTTTGGATGGGTTGAACTGAAGTTAATGCTGCAGCTGATGACCTTCTTGGCAGAGGTGGCCTGACACTGCACAGATGGAGGCTCAGAGGCCCCCTTGGCCTCCACCTTCCCCTTCACAGGCTCTAGCCAATTAGGTATTTAGTGGGACCCCCCAGCTCTGCACTTGTACCCCTGCTCAGCAGCCCCTCTCCTGTGGAGAAGGGATGAAAGCTGCCCAGCTGTCATCTTTTGCATGCTGTGGTTATGTTGCTGGCTTCACCTCGTTCCCTCTCACCTCTCTCTTCCTACAGGAGGAGGCTGCTCCAAACCTCATTACTCTCATTTCCACCCTAAGTGCATTCATGGCCAGAGTGCACTCGCTTTGTTCCCAGCTCAGTTGTCCTGTGGCTTAGACAGCTCTCTCTTGTCCTTGGTGTGTAATCCCCTTAACAGGCAGGTTTATATCCCCTCACCCCTTTATCCCACTTCATGCAAGGCTTTGGAAGCCACGTGTCTCACCTCCTGCTGGAGAGTCTCTCCATTGCCCCATCATCCCGGGACTCTTTCCATGTGCCTGTAGCAGTATTGCCTTACCTTTCTCGAGTGGGGATAATGGGATTTACACCCACTGCAGATTGCATTACAGAAGTGTGGATGGGGCTCACCATTGCCTGGTGCAGTAGCAGCCTGTGTGCAGCCTCTTCTGGAAATTCCTTCCCTTTGGAAATGCCCCATTGGGTTGCATATGCCTTTTTCTCTATGTGTGTTTCCTGAGTGGTCCCTCTTTGTGGTCAGCTGGCATTCAGAAATCCTTTTCCTCCACTATTATTTGCAAATGTAGGTGCTTGAAACTGCTGGAATTGGTCCCAGCAACATGACCTTGTATTTGCTACTATTGAATTTCATTGCATATCTATTATCACACACCTTAGTGCAATATTTGCATTTTCTGAAGATTATTAGGACCATAGTTGCTTGAACACAAAATGTTCTGAGGGAGTTTCACACCACTGCTGTTGTGCGTGGTGACTAATGAGCTTGTAAATCTCTTTTGAATTCTTTTCAACTTTTCTTACTGCTAAATCCCAACTTTGCAAGACCAGCAGATAAACAAACTGTGATAGCTCTGCTTTTCCTCCATTTCCCACAGCCAGCAAATTGAGAAATCATGCTGGGTCTTGTGCTGCTGTGGGTGTCATTACTGCCTCTTGTTGTACTCAGAAGAAGCTGTGTAAGATCAGCGAAGTCATAATTACAGAAATATAATAACTCTATGGACAGTGGCAGGCTAGTGCCTAGTTAAGAATGGAATTGTACTGATACTGCTCTGTATCTGCCCAAGAGTTTTTGAGTGCCCAACAGGCCTGGTTGCTGCCTTTGCCTCCTGGGCACATTCCTGGTGATTGTACAATGGAGAACACCTTTTCCAAGTGACTAAGCATGTGTGTTAGGTGGGTGTAGAAATTTCCTTGAGGATCTTCTCCTAAACTGAACTGCAGCAGCTCCCCTGCAGAGCTATTTTGCAGAGTCTTTGCTGGCTGCATGTATTCTGACTACTTTTATGGTGTCTGCTGTCATCCAACTTGTGTGCTGCTTCAAGAGAGTGTGGTTTTTCCTTGTACTTTTGACTCGGGATGCACATGTTGTATTTTCTTCCTCTCTAGAACTGGATGAACTGCACCACATGGTCACTGTGTGCTCACTGCATGTTCTGGTTTTTGTTTTATTCCTGTTGGGAGGTGAAGAAGTTGTGATTATTTGCTTGGCTTTAAGTTGGTGTACCATGATGCTGTAGTTTGCTGCTATGTGTCTGAAGACTGTTACATATGCAGGGAGGAATTCCTGTGCTCACTGATCCAGTGAAATTACCAAACTCCTTCACTGAGGTCTCTCTCAAAGTCTTCTCTACCCTGGTCATTCCTGAAGTGTAAGAGAGTCTTTCCACTGAAGTCTAACTCATTATTGTGCCAGCATGGGCTTTGAACATCGTGCTAGTCTCATGGACATGGATAACACTAGAGGCTATTTTCCAGAGTGCTTCATTTCACTCCTTTATTTTGTTCACATAGGGATTAGAGAAGTTTAGATTTTGCATTGATTTATTAGGAGGCAAACAAAGAAAAGCATTTAAGAAACAATTAAGTATTTAAATAGAGAATATTCCTGTTTCAAAACCTAGTCTTGATTATCTTGCCTTTTTTTTTTTTTTTAAGTCTTGTATCTCAGTAAAATTGGACAACTGTTTTAAAGTTTGAGGTCAAACTACATTATACTCTGTAAACAACATTTCTCTAATCTTTGTGTATTGCCTCTGCAGGGATTTGAGAGTGTGAGTATGAGGGACAGCTGCTGCAGATAAGCTTCCAAAAATTTTCAGGCCCCACAGGTAAATACATCTCTGGCTAGATCAGTTTGCTGATGATCCATTAGTTCCTTCTGTTCTCTGACTAGACCTTCTAAACAACCACTGTTTCTCTAGTTAGGACTGTGCCTCAGCCTTTGCCCAGCTACTTGAAGACTGAACTCTGGGTGCCCAGTTTGTGATGAGAGGGGCTGTGACTGTCTGATGTCTCTGACCATAGCTCAGCAGAGGAGGGTGAGGGGTGAGGTGTCCCAGTTCTGCTTCCATCACAGTACAGGCAAACAGGTGACTTGTGACTGGCCACCTGCCTGAGGTGTGTAGTCCTGCCCTAAGGGTGCTGCAGCTCTGCAGAGGTTGTGGCTGCTGAGCAGATTGAAGCCACAGCCATTCAGCCACTCTCTGAAAACAGCCCATGCCCCCACAAAGCTCAGTCCAAACCAGGCTTGAGCCCCACCAGTCTGGCTGTTGTTCTGGTGGCCACAGACCACAGTGCAGCTTCTTCACCAGTGGCCACAGTTGCTGTGTGTAGGAGCCGTGGGATGAATCAGTGTTTGGGAAGAGCAAGTGGCCACAGTGTGCACCACACATCAGCGCCAGAGGCTGAGAGCACCTCCTTCCTCTAATTATGTGCTTTAGCTTGCAGAGTGGGATGCCTCTTTTGATGTCTCTGTTCTGTAAGTTCTTTTTCCTCAGACATTCAGTCATGCATATTTAAAGCTACGTTTCGAGAAATTAGGTCTGAAAATTCCCAGCAGAAATGTATTTTTTGCATTTTATTTTTTTTTATCCAGAGATGACCACATTTTTGTCTGTAGCTGACTTAAAAGATACATCAATTAATAGAGCCACTGGTGACTAAACTGTAAAACAGAATATTTTCTCTCATTTAATGAAGTGTCTTACATAAAAGTAAGCATAATTCTCATGATGAAGAACTAAATTTTACTAAGATTTCCAACTTTTTTTAAGTGCAAGGTGTAATACAGCTGAATCTTTACCCTAAGAATATGGCTGTTTATTATAACTATTCATTATGTGCATGATCTTAGTATAGAGATCAGGTCCCAAATATCATTGTTCTTCCTGAGTCTTCTGATTAGTGGCATGCAATTAATTATTTCCTTATAGGAAAATTCTCTAAGAATAGGTATTTGCCACTGTATCAGCAAGAAATTACTAGTTTTGAACAATGCTGCAAGGTTGTTTTCAAGCTCTTGTCTTGTCCCTCCACTGCAGTCTTAGTGTTCTTGGAACTTCTTGGGCCATATCCAATTCTTCATCCTGTAGCAAACAAAATTACTCTGATGATTTCTTCCCTGCTGTTCATTAAACGATCACTGGCCTCTTCTCCTAGTTGCAAGGAGAAGAGTGCATTCACCTCTGTTTGATTTTTAATCTGTTTACCCTGCAGAGTAAGTGACACAGCCCTGATTGTCATTTCTGCCCCAGCCTGCAAGGAAAGAGTTATGAGAACTCAGTGTGTGGTTATTGTATGGACAGGTGGGGGTGCTGGGAAGCACCTGAATTGTTTATAAAATGACCTTGCTTTCAAAGGTCATTTAGCTCTACTTCCTCATAGTTGATAAAGGCACTGGTAAAGTTAGGGATTAGTACACACTGTCAGCTGCAGAGCTGGTGGTCAGTAGCCAGATCAGCTCCATGATAACTTGGCATTCACTTTGGCATCTGAGTCAGTATTTTACTTTCTTTTCATAATTTCTTTTTTACCACCACTACAGTTTGACTTCTGAAAACCTTATTCTGATGGCCGCTCACTCAGGACAATTATTCATGTACTTGTAATAGTGTTCCACCAAGCAAGGAGAAGCACTGAACCTTAAATAGTATTTTTGAAAGGAAATAGTATGGTAGTCTCCTTATAGAAAGTAGCTGTGCAAGAACAGGCTGTTAAACTTGATATCAGTGTGTCTAATCAAAACCTCCTGCACTGTTTCAGGGCAGCTCTGATGGTTGTCACCTGAGCTGGGTGCACTAGATACTCAGCTCCAACCCTGTGGTGACATGAGAGCAGAGGCAGCATCCCTATTGCTGTAGTTTGTATGTGCTGGTATCCCCCAGTGATGGTTTCTGCAGGCAGGACATGGGCCAGTAGTTTTAATACACAGAAATCTCAGTTTTGGACAGAAACAGCAAGAGCTGTGGTGGATAATCAATTTTGTGACAGCAGCTAGTACTAGATGGATGCTGAGCAGCAGGGATCATAACTCAAAAAGATTGCTGGAGCAAAGGGAAGAAGCAAGACTCATTGTGCTGGGCATCCCACATGTGCAAGAGGAAGAGAAAACCCTGACCCCAAAGCCTGGCAGCCTACCCAGGTGAGACAGGCAAGGGATAGCAGAGAGGAACATAAGCTATAAAAATTAATCTTACAGCTTTTTTTCATTAAATTCTTTTGACTAGATTTTCTTAGGAAGGAAGTATTTAGATGGGAAACTGGCTGGAAAGGAGAGGAAGAGGAGGGATGGGCTGAGTTAGGAAAAAAGGGGGAAAATATAATCATGTTAGGTACTGGGGGAATGTATTAAGAAGTGGTGAAATCAGGAACTAGAAAATGTTAGAGCAGTTAAATACTGGAACAGCCATTGAAGGTGTTTTCTCCTAATACAATGACCTTTATAGGCCATCTCTTGGTTTGCAAAGGGAACAGAAATGGTTATTAATTAGCTTACATTTTTTTATTTAGTAGAGTTCTTCACTGAGTTGAGTATAATTCTAGCAGATTTAAAAAAAAAAAAAGACAAGGATCATTTGTGTTTATCATCAGATTTTTTTTTTAAAGTATCTTTGTTTTTAGTGGAAATACCAGGCAGCACCAGTGGTGACTCCACCTTTAGTGATGGTTTTCTGTTTGGCTTTTTTCTGTCAATGGGCATAATTTTCTGTTTTCTCCAAAAGAGGAGGTAAGGACATGAAAGAGTTGCCTTCTTCCAAAGATACAGGTCATGGCATCTTTGTTTCTTACTCACTCCAGCAGAGGTCAATCCTGTGCAAAGGTGACTGAAGTTCGGTCTGCAGGTGTAGTCACAATCACCAGATGTGAGAGCAGAGAATTCAGGTGTTACATGCATTTCCATGTTCCCCTGTATCTTTTCTTACTTCTTTTCCCCTACCTCTGAAGAGCTGACATTGAAGTGCAAAAGAAGATTCATACTTGTTTTAGTTGCTTGCCTGCCTGATGAGAGTCCAGAGGCTGAGGCAGGAGAAGATTCAAAGCCAGCCACTCCCAGTGCTTGGACAAGCTGTAAAGCAAGAACATTTTGAATGTGATCCGTTGCCTATTTTGGGAAAGTTATAAAATTTTCAGAGGTAGGCCAGTTATTTTTAAGTCTCTCTGGACATGCTTTTAACGCAGGATTTGTTCTGGATGCTGTCAAGGTCAGACGTTTTCTTCATGAAAAAGTTTCCCTCCTTTGGGGAAATGTCTGGAAGATGTAATTAGCTGTGTGCCTTGGTCCTCTTTCATTTCCTTACAGCCTGCTAAACCTATCACTAGACCTTTCAGCTTCAAGATGGATTGCATTAGTTCTTGTCTGCCTTCCCTAGCTTCATCCATTTTACGTACAGACTTTCTCCAACCTGTTTGAGGAGAGGATTTTGCAGTAGAGCTGGGCAGAGACAGCACACCTCTACAAAAATTTAGGGAGGCTGGTGTTTGGAAAAGGAAGTGTTGGAGTCAAGAAGCTGAATATATTGACAACATGGTTATTTTCCTAGTGTCTGACTCTCTGATGATGCTTTGAATTTCTTTTCAAGTTGCACGCATTTTAAAATCTTTTAGCAAGGCTGCAAATATGAAATAAAATAGAAAAATGTTACCTACAGTGAGATCCTGATTAATGAGTCTGCCTTCCTGCATCTCAGTTCTGCTGATGAAGAATCAGGCCAGGGAAATGATTAGGTTTTCCTGCTGCTTTTGGAAGCAGTAGGGATTACTGTGTGCTCTGTACCAATCAGGATTGGGTTCCAAGTTTTATTTTGCCAGAGTTTAGGAACTAAAATAGCTGACATAATGAAGAGGAGGACATGAATTATGTAGGCAAATAAATTATCAATTATTGCTGCTTCACCTCTGTAATTGATAAACTTTAAATGTTCCATATGGAAGTCTTGTGTACAAATCAGGGTTTGATTTAGTCTTGAATCTCTGTGGATGCAAGGTGTAGTAGCTTTCATATCTCCTACCTCAGATTACAGCAGCAGCTCCTTTTATATCATGCCACCAATGCTCTATGAGTTTTGGAGTATGAAGACAACAGACTCTGTTAGGATGTGCCATGCATCCAGTTTAAAGGAGTACATAGTATTTTCCTGCCTAATTCTGACAGAATTAGAGATAGTGTGCTTTCAGAAGTTATTCTCTGAATACTCTTCTCTTCTCTGTGTATTTTGTTGCTGTTGCCTAGAAGGGGTTTGATAGTTTAATCTTTGTTCCAGCACTATTAAAAGAAGTAATTCACGGACATTTTTCTGTTGGCTGTTATTGAGAAACTGCTTGTGTTTAGCATTAATTCCAATTTCAGCAATGCCCCGCATTATCAGGGTATCACTCTCCCTGTCTCCTATAAAGCTGCAGCACATATCCTTATATTAATGCTATTGTTCATATCTTTGTCTGAATGTCTCTTAAAAGCAGGCAGTTTACTGGAAAAGTGAAGTAAGAGCTAACATTCAGTTCAGTTGTATTTTTGCCTTCCTGTAGCATGTGAACTTTTTCACCACATCTGATCAGCTCCAGAACTGGGGGCAATACTGCAGATATCATTGAAATCATCTGTACTAATGCTGAGGGAAGGCAAAAGATCTAGAAAGCCTGCATTTGACCAAAATCAGTGACTGGCGGGGATGTGCCTGTGATACCACACTGGAGGAGAGGCAGGACAAAGCAAGAAGAGATGCTTTGGTGGTCCATGCACAGCCTTGCTGTCCTACTGACAGCAATTCATTCAGATGTGAGAGTAAGTGTGTGACTGTGGTGGTTGACCCTGGCTGGATGCCAGGTGCCCACTGTTCTCCCTAGCTGAACGGGGGGAGAAAATATAACAGAAGGCTCATGTGTTGAGACAAGGACAGGGAGAGATCGCTCAGCAGTTACTGTCACAGGCAAAACAGACTTGACTTAGGGAAATTAGTTTAATTTACTACCAATCAAATCAGAGTAGGAAAATGAAAAAATAAAACCAAGTTGTGAAAGAATCTTCCGTACACTCCTTCCTTCTGCTTGGGCTTAACTTTACTCTCAGTTTCTCTACCTCCTCCTCCCAGCAACACAAGGGGATATGGAATGGCAGCTGCAGTCACTTCATCACACATGGTCTCTGCTGCTCCTTCCTCCTCAGAGTGAGGACTCCTCACACTCTTCCCCTGCTCCAGCATGGGTCCCTTGCAGGGGAGGCAGTCCTCCACGAAATTCTCCAGTATGAGTTCTTCTCATGGGTTGAAGCTCTACACAAACTGGTCCAGCATGGGTCCCCCACAGGGCCACAGGTCCTGTCTGGAGCCTTCCCCAGTGTGGGCTTCCCACAGGGTCACAGCCTCCTTCAGGCATCCACCTGCTCTGCCATGGGGCTCCTCCACAGGATGCAGGTGGATCTCTGCTCCACCATGGCCCTTCATGGGCTGCAGGGGCACAGCTGCCTCACCATGGTCTGCACCACAGGATACAGGAGAATCTCTGCTCAGGCGCTTGGAGCACCTTCTCCCTCCTGCTTCACTGACCTTGGTGTCTGCAGGGCTGTTGCTCTCATATATTTTCACTCCTCTCTTTGGAGTTTGCTGCTGTGGAACAATTTCCGCCCCCATTAAATTTGTCATCCCTGGGGTGGTCCCACCATGCCTGATCTGCCCAGCCTTGGCCAGTGGTGGATCTGTCTGGAGCTGGCTGGCATTGGCTCTTTTGGACATGGGGGAAGCTTCTGGCAGCTTCTCACTGAAGCCACTCCTGTAGCCCCCCCACTGCCAAACCTTGCCACACAGATCCAACAGTGTTACACAGAGAACATGTGAGACACACAGAGTTGTGATGTGGGAAGGAGCAGGGGAGCATAACAGTGCTTGGGTGGCCAGTGAGGTCTGGGCAATGATGTATGTGGCCAGAGCAAGGCGGTAGAGCTGGCTGAGTCTTTTTTTTTCCCCTTATTTTTATTTTTCTTTTTTTTTTTAAAGCCAGAACAATACAATTCATCTAGATTAAAACATTCCGTGGGAACATCTTGATTTCAATGGGGTTTTCTTAGAAAATGTCCAGGTGGCCCACCTGCTTCATTTCCTGCCATCTCATCGGTCAAGGGCTTCTGGGGTATGTTTGCTGAGCCTGAGCTCAGACACAATGAAATGTGAGACCTGCTAGTGCTAAACAATGTGATTTCTAGTTGTGTGTAGTCTTTGCAATCCTTGCCCTACTTGGATATCTACTACTTTTTTTTTTTTTAACCTTTAAAATGTTTGACCTAAATGAAGGGCAGGCCTAATAATGTTTTATGGAATGCTACATCTCGGGTTTCTTGGGTGAGGAAACATGAGTCCAGGGGCTTCCACTGCAGTGAACTTTTGTAAGGAAGATCTGATCTACCTTTGATGAAATCCAGGATGAAACAGCTTTCTAATAATGTTGAAGACTGGAGAAAGAGCACAGAAAAGAAGCAGAAGTCGCAGGGAAAATCCTTCAAAATAGCGTGGGGGGTGGGAGAGTTTGCAAGAATGAGAAAGAGCTGACCAAAACCAGCACAAATCACTAGCAAGCCCATTTGTGGACACGAAACCTTCTGAGTTTCTGGGGCTTGTTATGATTTTAGGAACTGGCCCGAAGCATGGATAAACCAGGCTGGCCCTGACTGCTGGAAGGAATTTCTCTCTAGTGGTGGTGTCTGTTTGGGGATAAATGTGTGCTTTGGCTGTTTTATTCAGGTGTGGGCTATTACTGCTTAAATCAAGGCTTGTACAAAGTCCAAGGAAAACTTCATTTTTTTTCTGAATCCAAGCATTGGTTAAGTTTGTGACAAGCCTTGAAACCTGGTATTTTGGGTTATTTTTCTCTTTAGTTTTCTCTTAATCACACCAGAGCACAGAATGGCACAAAAAAAATGGATAACCTCACCATATAAAAATGACCCCTTCTCTTTTCCCATCCACAGTGTGACTTTTACATCCATAAGCACTAAGTGTGTGTTTCACCTACCTGGCTCTGGTTTTGTTCAAGTGTGTATGGCTCAACCTCAGGCCGTCCATCACCCATAGGTTGCTCTGTGGGCTTGATTAATCTGCCACCACAAGGAGATACTTGAGAGAGGTGGTAGAAGTTAAGCCTGCCATCATCCCATCGCACTTGTCACAGCTGGTGGTGCATAAGATGGGGCTGAGACTCAGAGGGGATGCCCTGATGTTTCTGGCCCCTGGGAGCTGGGAGGGAAATGGGGTCCTAGCCCTTCACAGATGAGCTACTGACAGTTCCCCACAGCTCCTTGCATTTGGGCAGGATGTCTCCAGCAGTTGCTTTTTAGAAGCAAACCTTTTTTATTTTTTTCTTCTGTTTTTCCTTTGCTAATGCTTATTTTTCTACACCGCTCCAGATGTCTCATTTGGGGCATCATGGGCTCTGCAGCTGCCAGTTTGTTTCTTCTGTGTCTGCTGAGGATCTGGAATGGGGTTGTGACACTCTTTCCTCACAGGCTGTAGTTGTCATACCATTTCCAGGAAGAATCTTAATTCTTGCAGGGGCCATATGAAGATGAGTTTTCACTGATGGAGTGGGACTGCTGCTCTGTTGCTCCACATGTGCTGGCTGTTGCAGGTCTTTATAAATAAAGTTGCTCTGGATGGTGAGTCTTGGCTGAGGGGGACTCTAGAAGTCAAAAGGTTGGTAGTCACTCTCCTCTGCCTGCCAGGATATCTGAAATACTTTGTACGTCTCCAGGAGAAGATGTATTGATCATACCCATCCCTCCATCTGCCACTGTTTAACTTGGTGATTTCCTAATCCTTTTCCATTTTGCCACTGAAATATATAATCATAGTTTCAATGGAAACTTTACAGTGGGAAGGGAATAGGGAAGACTGGGGAGGGATTGTGCCTTGGAAAAGGTGCTCTGAGTTTCCTTTTAGACCTTTCGGATGCAAGTGGACCTACATCACCCTGCTTTTGCACCTAGTGGGCCTGACCCACAGGTCACAGAGTTAGGTTGGTGTGGTCATTTTGGGTGATATGAAGGAGATAGAGGTAGAGTAAGAGGAAGATGTGTGTACTGATGGTGAGTGTCAGGAGGAGTGTCTGTTTCTGCTGCCTTGTTCTCAGGCCAGCACTGTCCTGGTCTTTTGTCTGCCAAAGTCCCTTCTGCTTTTAAGGAAAAATCTAAAAACCAAACCAGAGACTCAGTACATTCATCATTCCCTTGACTGTGTGATGGAACAGAGAGACCGGGATGAAAAGTGTGTCTTCAAAATAAGGAAACGAGGTTTGCCTTGGGGTGGAGGTAGGCATTAGTCATACCACTGCTTGTGCTCTGCTAAATAAAGGTCATTAAAAGGTTTGTAGGAAAGTTTCCTGGTTTTTCTTCTTCACAAGCAAAATTCCAGCCAGTGCTGCTGCAGCCCAAGCTGCATCTGCAGCGTGTCTTTGTAGAGACATCCCATCCCCTCTGCACGGTGCCAAGCTTGCACTTGGGGGTTTAGACCTCCCAACAAACTGAGGGATTTCCTTAAATCCTTGTAAATCAGAGCTCTATTAAGAAGCAGAAGGGAGAACCACTGAGAGGCTTTCCTCCTTTTTTCCAAAGTATGTGTGTGCCATAAATTGAATAGGCTCCCCCTGAGACAGGGGGAAACCAAACTCTTAAAGCGCATAGTAAAGGGTTAGTAATTGTTTCAAACAGCCAACTAAAAATGCTTTTTATTGCAAGGCTCGAGCTCTCTTTCATATGTGAAGCTGCTTGTTCATTTTGGCAGCGAAGGCTGCTTTTACGCCTCCCTGGGGACAGTGGTAAAACTTTCAGCAGCTCAGGCACAGAAACCAGCCCTTTGTGGAACTGGAGGCGAGAAACCAAAAGTTGTTCATTAGATTTCCCAGTCCCCTGCAGCTTGCTTTCAGATTTTGCTGATTAATCTGCACCCTCTGAAAAAGCTTTTGTTAGAGAGAGGAAGGAGAGAGGTACTGACAGTGTTGTGTGTGGATGGGACCAGACTGGTGGGGGGCATTTGATGTCTGTGGATAGGTAGGCTGCTCAGTGATTTTTTTAGACATTCAGCTGTTAGCTGGTGGGGTGCAAGAGCAAAGAATCAGCACTTTTCATGCAGTTGCACTGAGAGATGGAGAAGAATTGCATTTATTCCTGTCACCACCATGGGCAGGAGATCAGAAGTCTCTGCTAGTACTGTCTCAGAGGTGCCACAGAAATGCTGATGCCAGTCGGGGGGAACAGGATGCTCAGTGAAACAGAGGGACACGATGAGTTTCTGTGACAGTGCTGCACCCTGGTGTGCTTTGAGTGGGAGCCAGGTGTGGACATGTCTTCCCTACACAGAAGCTCTGGGAGCATGGGAGAAGGAAGCAGATGAGCTGGGAAGGGCAGAAATTGCCAGGTGAGATTGTTTTCTCTGATATAGAAAGGATCTCCTCTCTCTGAGGACAAGTTAATTTGCTTCTGTCTGCCTGGTCTTCTCTTCTCCTGTTTATTATCTCTTTATTCCCCCTTTTTTTTTCTTAATTTCTTCTTTTCCCTGCATCTCTCCCACTGTATCTTTCTTCAGAGTGCATATTTTGTATCATACTTCCTCCTGGTATTTTCCTTAGGTGCCTCTGATTATTCAACAGCTTTGCTGAACACAGTTCTCTCTCCAGAGAGGTAGAAGTGCTGCACCAGAGCAACACCTACTGCTGCAGACACAGGCTGAGCAGAGGACGAGCTCCTTTGCCTGCTAGTGCCAAGCAGCAGAATGGTGGAAAGGCAAATGGGAAGGCAGTGTCAGGGGTGCACCCTGCACAGTCCTTTTTGAGCCAGCCTAAGCGTTACTTGCCTTTTATATCTTCAAGACGTTTTTCCCTGAATTATTTCACATCAACGTAGCTTGGGTGGGAGTTTTTAGGTGTGATATAGCTGTGAATAAGGATCTCCTGCACAAACAACTGCAGGGCAACCCTGGTGTAATAGTGTTGATTTTCAAGTTTGCACAGCAGCATAAAGATGTTCACAGGCGAAAACACAGAAAGTGAGCAAAAGAATCTTGTCAGGAGGAATTCAGGAAGCATTTGCAGAGCTGGCACTCAGGACTGGTCCTTTGTGTCCCACCTTTGGCTGTGCCATGGGAATGAGTTACTTTTGTACAATCTCAAAGGAGGAGTGTGAGCATCGGGCGGTGACCAGCAGGTAGCGCAGCATCATCCCTGTTGTGGCCACTGCTCCATGTCAGTGTGGGGCACACCGTGGGCTTCCCCTGTGTCCCTGCTGGTGCTGGGAACTTGTGTCCCCCGAGTGCTCTGTGAGACAGCGGTCTCTGCTTGTGTGTCTCAGGCAAGAGGTTGGTGCCCCCAGAGCCCACTGGTGTTCTCCCACCCTGTGTCAGGGGCCACAGCTGTGTGGCCTGGGGAAGGTTCACTTGCCAGAAAAATGCACTGCAGGGGATGTTCATGTTCCTGAAACTTTGGCATTAAGAAGGACAAGCTATCAGGAAGCAGGTTTTTGTGGTTCAGGCAGGTTTTGTGGTGAAACTCAGGAGATGTGAGGGGACAGCAATTATTGTTGCCTTTTGATAAGAGTGATGGCATTGGGCACCTCTGTCCACGTGCTGTAGGAGCAGAGAGCCTGTTCCTGCACATGGTTCGCTGCACCCTCCCTTGGCAATCATCAGCTTTGCAGTGATTACTCTTAGGTGTTTGTCCTTCAGTGTCAGTCTTAACATCTCCACATGCTGGAAATTAATTTTTTCTGTCCATCCCTCTGGAGTTAGTAAAAGTCCTGAGGCTTCCTTCTGCCCACACAACAGCACCAATAAATCTCCTCAGGATCACTGTGTACTGAATTTGCATGCCTTCCCTGGTATCTCCTGACATTTTTCTCATTTTTCCCTGCAGATCACAGGCGTTATCCTCCTCGCAGTCGGCGTCTGGGGCAAACTCACTCTTGGCACATACATCTCTCTCATTGCTGAGAACTCCACCAATGCCCCCTACGTGCTCATCGGAACGGGTACCACAATCATCGTCTTCGGGCTTTTTGGCTGCTTTGCCACTTGTCGTGGCAGCCCATGGATGCTGAAACTGGTGAGCATGCCAAAGTGCCTTAAGAGGGGAAGAGGTTTTGTTGGTGAATTGGAATTCCCCCCAGCCCCCTGCCCAGCTTCACCAGATGTTGATATAGTTTTTTAGGCACATAAGCTAGATTTTATTGATCTTAATGCTTAACATATGTGCCCTTTGGACAAAGGGGGAAAAAATCTTCGTAAAAACCAGTTGTTGAGTATTACTGAAATTTGCTACCACGTGGCTTATAGGCCCAAGTGTTTTTTGGAGCAGGGTAGAATGCTGCTGCTGAATTGTTCTGGGAGTTGCTCTACAATCATTCTGTTTTGCTGTGAGCCAGATAGATAAGTATATTTACAATCTTTAAAATGTCCAAAGCATCATAAATGTGAAATTCTTTTGAACTATATTTTAAGGGGTAGGTTTAAGACTCTGATGCGAAATTGTGGAAAAAATAGTTATGGAAAAAAGCACACCAGCCATTCTTTTTCTCCTACTCTTCGGTAGGCTGGAACAAATCAACCCCAGAAAACAAAGTGCTGTATAGTATGTTTGGTCTCATCTCAAAAATAGCAAGGGCTTGAGGTGCACTGAGCAGAGGTACATCTATACCCCAGTCCACTTTAACCTCTCTCTATACAAGTTTCTATTTTCTGAGTTTTCCATCCTCTCTTAAAATGCAAAAGAACTATAGGTTAAACAAACCTATATGATAAAGTATGTTTCTAGGAATATTCAGAAGCAATATCTTACATATGTAACAGTTTGAAAGATTGGAAATAGCACTTGTGGAGTACTAAGCTAGTGAAAAATGGCATGACAATGCATTTCTTGCTACAATGTTTTGGGGCTGATTTTTTGAAAAGACAATATGATTCTTCTCCAGTTTGAAACGTTTGTTTTTTTTAAAAAAAAGGAAAGCTTAAAGAGAGTTGATTTCCTCAAATGATGGCGGGGGAGGAGTAGGGCAGAGGTAGCAGCTGCAGATCTGTCAGCAGGTATATGCTGGTGGCCAGTTGGCAAATACCTGATGCTGCCATAGGTGCAGTGCTGTTCTCTCTGGCTGGTCATGTGTTGTCAGGGCATGTGTAGAGGCTTGTTGGAGTTACTGCAGTCCAGATGGCAAAGGGATAAAGGTGAATGATGATATAAATCCATAGGAAATCAGGCTCTACTAGATGCTCCATAAGTCATGTAACTTTCTTAAAGGTGTGCCAC
>JAWWEW010000001.1:109795226-109846739 GCA_035583185.1 Anabacerthia variegaticeps
TCATGTTAGGACTAAATTTAATTTAAAATGTTTCCCGTTGTAATTAACTGTTATTAGCATGTGGAGTACAAAAATGTAATTTCCCCTCCAGAAAATTGAGGCCCAACTTCAAATTTTACCATCCCACTTTGCATTTTTTTCTTTACCTTCTTTATTTCTGCTTAAATTTATTTGTAATAGTTGGTGAGTGTCTACACTGAAAGCACTGTTTCAAGGTTTATTTAGCTTCTGATCCAAATGCTGCTCCTAAAGTCAAACATGAACCTTGGCTCAGCAAAGTATTTGAAGCATATGTCTAGTATTACTGTGAGAATATTTCCAGTGAAGTCAGTGTTTCAGTTCATTCACTGGAGAAACTTCAGGAACTGGGCAGCAGATCCCAGTCTAGCAGTGAGATAGATAAACATGAACCAAAACACCTGGGGAAGCCTATTTACCTTAGCAGAGTCTCATGAAAACATGAAGGGTCTGTTTGTATTCCTTATTGCAAGATCAAAACCTGAGTGACTTGGATTCATCTATGGCATGTGAGTTGTTTTAATTTATATGAGAATGCTAAGAAATGTGGGAATAGAAATATCAGAAAAAAAAACAGTAATTCGACAAAATATATCAACTGTGAGTTGTGTAAAAACATGTAATAATTCAGGTAATAATCTGGGTATCTCCTCCAAAAGACTTTTGGTTCCTTAACAAGTTTGAGGGGTACCTAGAGTGGGAAGTTAAATTGTATGTGATAATATCTGTGCTGAGACAAAAGCCTGTCATGCTCTGACTTCTCTTGCCTCCTGCCTTTTCAGTATGCCATGTTCTTGTCCCTGGTGTTCCTGGCTGAGCTAGTGGCTGGCATTTCAGGGTTTGTGTTTCGCCACGAGGTAGGTGGAAATGTGCTGAGTTTGCATATGGCAGTGCCTCCCTGGGCAGGAGCTGCTGAGTTCTCTGGAGCGTGGAGAATGTGTAGGTCGCTGAGCTTGGCGGCTCCAAACACGTCTCCAGGGATGTGGCTGATGTGCAACAATAACATGTATAGCTCTTAAAAACTGATGCAATTCCAAATGAAGGGATTTAGCCAAAGCTCTTGCCCTCAGCTGCCTGATGATTTACTCTGGAGCTATCGGGTTTTCTGTGTCCCTCATGTAAGATCTTCTTTATTCTTTTACATATGCTGAGCTCTGCAGAATAGATTAAATACTTTTCTTAAACACAGCTTCTTCGGCCAGGCAAGTGCTGGTTTATGTAAGGCAGAGAGCACTTCTGCATCAGACCAGACTTCATGTTTTGTAAATCTTTTCCTTTTTTTGGGGGAAGAGGCGGGGGGCAGGGAGGGAGTGGGATGGGATTTTGTTTCTATCCTGAGAATAAGGAGAGATTAGAAGTAGAGGGAGGTTAGAAACTGGGTCAGAAAGAAGCTTTAAAAAAGCACGATGGTCTAGATTTGTAGTAGCACTTATGCTTTATCCACTGTAATCAGGTCTGTCTCGGTCTTTAAGTCCATGGACCTACATGCCTCTAGTGATGAACCAGAACAACCCGAGAGACCCTCTTTGCCTCTTCTCTTTGTATTAACTGGTTTTCTAGTCTCCCCTCTTGGCAGGAGAATTCCATTGCTATAGGCTTTCCTGGTGTCTACCCTTGCAAGTGGTGGATTGTTTTTAATTTGATTCTGAAATACTGCCATGTGCTGAGGATTGCCATTTCATAGTGTCAGGCTGCTGCTCCCTTTTGGGAGGGGCAGTCTCTTGTGTAGATCACAGCCACGTGGGTTACCCAAATCGGCTGCTTCCCAGCCCCTTTCCCACCCAGTCAAAGTGCCATTCCCCAGTGATGAACCTGACCTTCTCCAGCTGAGGAACCTCTCGTTCCTTACTCAAATGCCTTTGATTCAGGGGACCAGGGCTGTCACCTGATCAAGGGATTCATGTCTTCCTTTGATTCCACTGCCTGCTATCCCCAAGGCATTTCCACAAGCTTCCACTCCCACCAGGCATCCATGAGCAGGGAGAAGCATGCAGTCTTCTTCAGACTTAATGCTGGAACAAAGTGTTTGAGGCAAAAAGTATCAAAGGATATCTTTGTGATAGGTTAAGTGATTTTATGGTTTTATGTGTTTTGGTTTTTTTCAAAGATATCAGTTTTGTTTTTGTGTCTGATAGACCCCACTGGAAAAAGAGCATGAAGGGAGCTCTGCCAGCTCTGAAAACTCACTTAAAAACAAGTAGGAAGGGCTTATTTGGGTGTCTGGTTAGGTTTGGAAATGCATTTGCTTCCTGCACAAAGTGCTTCAGATGTTATATTTTTGTTGCTCATGTGGGTTGTTTTTTCCCTTGCCCTCATAGATCAAGGATACTTTCCTTAGGACATACACTGAAGCAATCCAGAATTACAACAAGAACGATGAGCGGAGCCATGCAGTGGATAACGTACAGGAAAGTGTAAGTCTGAAATTGGATACTAAAAATTAGTAAATAAAGAGACAAAGAATACATTGAGGTTTGATCACAGAACATGAAGTGTGGATGGCTTGATCTGCAAGCTGTATTTTGCAAGTAAATTTAGAGGCTGGCAAAACTGATCTAGTGAAAAAGTAGTTCAGCTGATATGCTTGTCCAAGATGACTAAGTTTTAGTGAAAGAGCTCTCTGATAAAGGCAGAGCCTGTCCCTCTTGCTTGTTATTGGTCCCAGATCTTGAATTAAGTTTAGGGGCCAGTTTTATCCCTAAAGAACACACCTTGTTCTTACGAGAATTTGTCAATAAAATTATGAAGTGTTGTAAATTGGAGGTGGATGAGACAGGCTTTCATAATCTAGCATCCTATATCACTGATAAACTGCAGCAGTTCTCTTCACAAGTACAAGGAGAGGCTGACAAAAGAGACCTTAATGAGTTAAGGAGAGAAACTGAGTGTAGTTTTCCCCAGAGGAAAATGAAGTGGACAAATGTGCCGCTGAGGTTGGCAATGAAAGCTGTGCTGGAAGGATGGAGCAGGTGCTTGGTGAAAGAGCATGGGGTGTGGTAGCAGGGCAATGGGGAGTTGCCTTGCCTTCCATCAGGGCACAGGTGCCACAGCATGGCCAAACCAGTTGGAGATGTCACCCACAAGGGAACAAGTCCACCAACTGCAACACGGAGTGATAAAATTCACATTTAAATTCCCACTGAAAACTGTGCCATAGCAAGAAGCTATGCCTTCAGCTCACAGTACATACTGTGAGCCAATTTGCTTTCCATATCATTGTAACTTGCTGAATGGCTGAAATGTCACTGTAATTGTATTGATGACTTCTAGACCTTTAGAAATTACAACTGTTACTTTGAACCCCTGAGTATGTTGGAAACTGCACCTCTAACCTGGCTTCTCCTGGTTAGAAGATAACTGCACTGCTCTAAACTGAGTATATTCTGCTGTTGAATTGTCTGTTTTCCGAATGTTAACCTGTATTTAGAACTTCTGATTCCGTGGAGTTGGCCAAAATAAATAGTTCTGAGCAATTTTTCAGTGTTTCTATCAGAGCAAAATGTTCATTTCATTCATAGCTCTGTTTTTGCAGAAACTGTATTTCCATGCAGAAAATTCAGCACATACTCCATATATTTGAGTGTCTGTCTTCCAGCTTAGTATCTAAAGCAGAACATCTTTCCCAGTTTAGGTTTTTTCAGATGACTTCATAGATATACTCTATGAACATATGGTCTCTTTCTATTCATGGCTCAGTGAATTGTCCTACAAATTATTTTGGTGAGTGAGAGAGGCTTCACCATATCAGTTTGTACTAGCTTGACCCTGTATGTGTTACATGTAATTCTATGTAAAGCTTTGAGCTTTTGAATTTCTAGGGTCATCTTTCATCAAGTAAATAAGTAAACAAATAAATACATGCACAAAAAAACCTAAAAAAAAAACAACAAACAATAAACCAAACAACAGACCTTCACCCAAAAAAGATGGCTTTATGGCTGAGCCTTTATTGAATGTTACAAATAATAGCTCTGCTCAAATTATACCTTCTTTTAGTTGGTCATCTGCTCCCATATTCTGTAAATGACATTCCTAACACTTTTGTAATTAATGGGGCAGGGGCTGGTGTCTACTTTTATGTACTGGAAACACCCTGTTTTTATTTTGATTATGAGACGATTAAGTGGGCAATAGTGATTCCATACTAGTTTTAATTCTGTTTTGTTTGCTTGTGTGTTTTAAATCTGCCTCTTATTCCTCCTAGCTGAGCTGCTGTGGCATTCAGAGCTACACCAACTGGAGCACCAGCCCTTACTTCTTCAAGCACGGCATCCCTACGAGCTGTTGCATGAACTCCAGTGACTGTAATACTCAGGATCTGCGCAACATGACCGTGGCTGCCACTAAAGTAAACCAGAAGGTACTAGCAACATTGTGCCAGATGCAGTTGTTGTGACACCATCAATACATCAGTAGACAATAGGGCTGTTACCATTGCATTTTATTTCATTTCGAATGGTCGGTTGAATATGTGCATATAGGGCTGGAGTGATGGTAGCAATGGGCTTTGTCCCTCTCTTTGCTTTCATATTCTTTATGCTGGCCTTTCTTGAATGCCCAGGGGCTGCGTGGGGAGGGGATTTGTTCTCTTTCCTCAAGCAGAGGTTGAGGTAAAGGTACTGCACAGAGGCAGTGCTGGCCAGGCACAGGACCACAAGTGGCACACACACTCAATTGCCCATGATGGTTAGGTCAGTCAGCACCTCTCCGTTTCTCTGTTTGCTTCTGCTGGATGTTGGCAGGATTTGTGGAGGAAGGACAGGCTTTACTCTTGCTTATGTTCAAACAGTAATTTCAGTGTTGGAGCCTAGTTGTCATCCCAAGCAGAAAAAACATGGGTGATTGACAACAAATGTTGTGGTTAGTGGGTACATTTACTGTGACTTATAACCTTTGAACATGTGCTGCTGAGAGCATAGCACAGCCAAAGTAACCCTTTCCCTGGGATTACCTGAAGGACCAGGTCAGGAAGACAGAGTAGGGTTGGGAAAGCAGGTTGGGAAAACAGGAAGAAAAACAATAATTGGAGAATAAAAATACAGAAAACACTAAGAAAAGAGGGAATAAAAAGACGAAAATGCAGCATCTCTAGCAGACACTGAGCTGCAGAAGTACAACTCAGGTCATTGCTTCAAGTGCTAGCGCGTCATCAACTCTTTCTTTTTCACATGATATTTGCAAGAGAGAGAACAGTTTGTTAGTAAAAAGAATGATATTGTGGCTGAATCACCATGGTAAGGTGCAGCATAGCTTAGTCAGACCTAAGGAATATTTTTTTTCCTGTTTTTATTTTCAGAGTAGAATTTTAAAAAAAATAAATAGAAGTCCTGAGTAGATGACAGGGGAAATGTGGAAATGCCTCTCTTTTTTCTCTTTTTGTGTTTTTCACCTCAGTCCCCTGTGACTCAGAAGGTTGGAGTGGTGGCTGAGCACAGCCTGAAACATCTTTGAAAACCAGTCAAGTAGACAACCTTTTCTGTCATGTATTGAAAAAGAGATACTAGAGGATTATTTTCCACTAAGCCTTTCTTTTTTGCAATAGTTTAATGAGAGCCACTTGTTGCAGACATATGTGGAATGTTAGTGACGTCCATTGATTAAGAAACTCACAATCACCACCAGCAGAGTAATCTTGTTGAGTTGTGTGAATATAGAGGATGAGCCACTCTGTTCAATTGCACTTTGTGAACTTGAAGTAACTTTATGTTTTTGTAGAAGTGGAAATGAGGTGAGAGGCAGGACAGGGTGGATCTAGGACATGTGCAGCACAACAAGCATCCACTGCTGGCAGAGAGAGCGCCGCCTGGACAGCCCAACCTGAGCCCCTCATTCTGCTCATCTTCCCAGCAGAAAAGCTTACTGGTGTGACTGGTATTCTACCAGCAGGTCCCACCATTTCAGTTCGGGACAGCCGTGTACTCTGTAGTACCTTTCCTGAGTGCATGACTGAGCAGGTACTATTTGCATGCCCAGCACTGATCCAGTGTTTCCCCAAAGTGCCAGGCTTGCTCTGCATGCACAGGTAAATCCTTGTCCACTTGTGAGTTTCTTGTGGCACAGGATGTCTGCTAAATTGTAGGAAGTGACTGAGGGATGAATGTGTGCTAGTCCAGGGCTAGTAACTCATTCCACCCATGCTTGCTCCATGTTCTCCTGTCAAATGCACAAGTCAACTGACAGAAAAGGACTGCTGCTTCTTCAGGAAGTAGTTGAAGTAATTACTTAATTTCATTACTTAGGGGAAGTTTGGATGTTTGGAAGTTTGTTTGGTTTTGTCTCATTCTCTGACATACCAATTTGTAACCAAAGGTTGCAGATTTCTGTTTAGCAGTTTTGAGATCTTGGAATTGTCCCAGACATTTGAGCAAGGTGGGATATTTCTGAAAGGGGCATGGGAATAAAAAGCAAGAAGGAGGAAATGTTGTGTGGCCCTATCCTTTCACTGCAGCTGGGAAGCAAGTATTATTGCCTCTGATCTAAGCCCCTTGCTCCTCCTGGAAACAGGCCCTTCACTCCATGTGTGTTGGAGACAAAAATATATATTGCCTGTGTTGTAGAAGACCCTTCTCACCATGTCTGTGGACAAGTATATTTGGAATACATCTTTTGGTGATCTTACAAAACTGTCAGTAAGACAAGTTCTCTATGAGCTAAACAAATTACTAGCAGTTTCTGAAGACTAATGATGATAAACCAAAGAGGATTAAACTAATTACATAATTGCAAGACTGAAAGACAACATTCCTGGATTTTCTTTGCCAACTCTGACCCTAACTTGCTCTGTGACCTTGGGTAAATTATTTAGGCTCTCCATTTCTTCATCTCAGAGAGCACTAATACCTAACTTTTAAGAGCTGTCATTAGGATTAGCTAATTACTGTTCATAGAGTGCTTTTAATCTTCACAATTCTTTACCAACAAACCTCAAGAACTACTTCTCTCTAAAGGCTTAAGACAGGAACAAATGGAGTCAAGAAAAATCAGATAATTGCTAGACTGTCACTTCTGCCCTCTGGATCAGCCCCCAGATGTGCACAGTCAGTGCTTCACATATTTCTGTACTGTACCTGCATCTCGTGGGTGCTGCTCACACTCACTCAGCACAGCAAGAGCTGAACAATTAAACTGTATGTAAACAATGTACTTCAGTAAACAGATTATTGTGACATTGGAAAACAGTCTTCAGCTGAGGAGAGTGATCAAAACTCTCCCACTGCATGTTTTGTTAACAAGATCTTGTCTCCCCAGAATTACCATTGCAGTTAGATGTTGCATCTCTTGAAGGCACTTCAACAGAACAGATTTCAGAAGAGGTGGGAGAACATTAATCCATGCTAGACAGAATGAAAATACTGCTTGAGAAATCTAATCTCATTGCATAACATGTAACACACACACACAATTATAGTTGCTTGATGGGTTAAATAAACAAGCTTGAGTTGGATTTACTGTACACTGCGGTAAATTGTAGTTAAGGATTAATATGTACACTTAAACATTTCAGAAATGAATCACAGCTCTGCTGGTCCTCAGCTACCATCAGGTTCACCACTTCATTACTCTCAGGATTAAATATCTTCTCATGTTATAAAAGAAGTTAAGTAAATGATACAATTTATTTCACAAATGGCCTGTCTCAAATAAAGGACATTGCTTTCCCTTCTTGCTGTTATTTTTTACAAGGAACTATTGCTCTGAGGTCATGTAAGGAGTTCCTACAGTGTTTGCAGAAATGAGGGGTGTGTGGATGGATGTGAAATGTGGAGACATTTCTCTCTTATGGAACAGGAGTTCAAACTGGGAAACTCACTGTTATTTCTGAGTTTTTCAACTTCTGATAAAGTGGATAAAGTTATAACATATAAAACACCTCAGGACTGGCATTAAGCCAGAGTGCTGTTGGTCATTTGAGAAAGTGGCAAAAGGGACTGAGTGGTGATTTCAAATTGTGTGGACAGATGGGTTAGTAATAAAAGAAAAAACAAATGCCATCTTTCTTTTTTTTCTTCAAGTATCATGTCACTTGGTTAGATTCATTTAGGCACCACAAACCGGGAAAGCTAATTCCAAATGCTTTCTTTGAGGGGTAAAATAGGTGAGGGGAGGAACTTGGCAAACAGTATTGTACTAAGGGGGAAATCTCAAAGTCTATCCAAGAGAAGGGTAGACATGTATATGAGTCTTCTGTCCCCAGTCTAGGCTGTGAATCAAGGCATGAGGAAGCAAATCAGCTGATGAAGTCAGGATCTGAGCTAGGGAGGGAAAATTGGGTTTGGGGAGCAGGACAGGGAATTTTACGTTCAAGGGTAAAGGAACCAAGAAAATTCATACAAAACCCTTTGTTATATGGTTTAAAGTTACACACCACTCAGTGCCTTGCCTGGTCTCCCTTGATAGATAAGGGCAAGCAGAATGCCTCAGGGGGCACTTCTATTAAATATCTGGAATATTAGGAAATCAGCATCATTTATTAATTTTTTTGACATCTGTATTGTATTATAAGAACAGTATACTGTTACTGATTTGGTTTCAGGCCAAAGCTATATTGTTTTTAAAACAAGTGAATTGACTTTAATAAGGGCCATAAAAATGAGTGCGACATCACATTTAGCTTTTAAAAGTACTGAAATGCATTTGTTTCTAAAAGGAACTGGTTTTGCGACCACTTCCTATCAATCACTCAGAATTGCTATTAAATAAAAAGGTAAGAGGGTTGGAAATAACACCAGGAATATTGTCTAGCCAAAGTCCATTTTGAGTGAGAAATGTGTATGTATACATTCACGGCAGGGAAGGTCGATACACGGAATGGTAATGTTTGTTTTCCAGGGCTGTTATGACTTGGTGACCAGTTTTATGGAGACAAATATGGGAATCATAGCTGGAGTGGCTTTTGGGATTGCATTCTCACAGGTAAGTGCACAAACAGTCCCCTTCACCCCTTTCCCTCCCCTCTCTCTCTTTCTTTACCTGCACTCCAAGGAAGGAAGGATTATGGAAAGGGACTGAACTCAGCATGCTCATTAGTCCTGAGGTCGTCAGTTCATTGATTTTCTTTTTTTCAACTTAAATGAAGTTTCTCCTTGGGAATATCAGTTACATTTGAGCTAATGACTAGCTCAAGGAAAACAACTTGCCCCTCTGCTGGGTCAAATAGAGGTTAACCCAATAAAACTTTGGCTTAAATGGAGCATAAACAGCTAAGGAGACAAATAGCTTATCTATTGTTTGGATAGGCTTCTAAGTACTCTTATTTGTTCTTAAAGGAGTCTAGAATTAAAACAAGAGTGTACCTTCAGGCCTCCCCATCCTGGACCTGGAGCTTGGAGGGGGCACTTCATTTTGGTGACCATTTAAATTTATTTATTTATTTTGCCTTTAGCATTGAACACTGAGCAGAGATCTGCCAAAATCAGATTTTTAAACCAACTCCTTGCCTGCACCAAAAAGCGTGTGTCATGAGAGGGACAAGAGGAGGGCTAAGAAGGAGTTTGCTGCTCCTTGATATTCAAGCTGACTTTATGTAGACAGGAGCTGGGGAAAGTATAGGTCTGGTCAGAACCTTCTGATCAAGAATGGGCAGAAAAACATCCACAACTTTCAACAAAATGCTCCTTTGTACCAGTCAGTTCGTTTTTGAGGACAAGGACTCTACTGGAAACATGCAAAAATTAGAGGGAGTGAAACATGGACAACACAAAGTTGTTTCCAGAGTGGTTCAACAAAACTCACAGTGATGTATATGATGCCTGAACTGCTTCTTCCTGAGGGGCAATCTGCCTTTTCTCCATGGATAGTAGACAGTACACTGCACATGTCTTTCAAAAACAATCATGCAACTTTCATTTACTCCATTCACACAATATTAAAATCCTGGGTCTTGAGGCAACCCTGAAAATATTAATATCCCTGTTGGATGAATTATGTTTATCCAGTGGTAGGAAGGAATGAGATACTGGGAAAAATCATTTGAGGTGTCCTTAAAGCTCATGAGTTCAGTTTGCACACTGTAGGTTTACACTGAGCTGCACTGGAAACAAGTGACCTGCCAGTGTTGTTGCCAGTGGTGGGCAAGTGAATTAATGGGAGGGCTCTTGCCCCAGCTGCCACATGTGCTCAGCTTCGTTTGGCTGCCAGGTGTTTTAGTTAAATCTCTCAAGTTTTGCTCAGCAGTTACAATGGCCTCCAGGTTATTCTGAATAACTGTCCCCAAGCCATGTGGAAAATGGCTACACATCCTCTTGATCTACGTATGCACAACCTGAGGGAGCCGTAAAACTATTTGGGCTCAGAGTAGCTGACTGCCATGCCCTTGGCATATCTGGCCTTGTAGCCAAGGTGTTAGATGTGAGCAGCCCATGATTTGGTTTGTCAGCCAGTTTCATGTGGGTGTGTGTTGGTTCATCACAACACCAGCTGCCCAGGGCATGTGCCTGCATGTCGGGTTTTCAGGATCCAGAGCACTGAAACCATCTGTCTGGAGCTGTTTGTTCATGAAGTAAGGGGACTTCATTTTTTTTTTTTTTAATAGGCTATTCTAGTTCTTGTTGAATCGTCACAGTCTTGATACTCTTCTCCAACCTTGGTTATGGCTGGATTACTGCTATAGGACCCTGAGCTCATATTTCAGTTTAATCTCTAGATAGCCAGAAGGCTGTAAAGCATTTTTTTAAAGTGCCTCATGAAAAGCTACACAAAAGAAAAATGGGATGAGTAGAATTTTACAATTCATATGCTGCTGAGTCAAATATCTCTGTCAGGACCAATACTACCTGGAAACTTCTAACTGGAGTATTGTGGCGGGCTGCAGGCAGCACGGGGTGTGAGACACTTTGCTGCTGCAGCAATGAGTGAAAACCAAGGGGTGTTTTGATGTGGTGTTGGCATCTCAGGCTGCTGATGGCACTATATGTCCTGTTGCCATGTGGGGATGGCACTCCCTGATGTAGGTGCAGTGCTCTGGCACTGCAAGTAGTCATCTGGCTCCTTGGAGTGTTAATAAATGTGTACAAAGGAGAAGAGAGGGGATACAAGGGAGAAAAATGCAGCTCTCCTGGGCTGTGAAGAATAGAAGGCGGCTGGTTATAATTTACTGCCTAATCTGTTTAGCTGGACCCAATTAGGGACAGTGTTTACAAACTGATTCCAGGTTAACCATGGCTGGCAGTAATGCCAGGCAGTGTTCCAGCTGTAGGCAAGGTGTCACTGTTCCTACTGAGGATAGGTTTAATCTAAATAAAAGACAAATTAAATCATGTTGCTCTTCTACAGTAAAGCACACCCAAGGGTCTTTACTTCGAATTATTTGTTAGGTGTTGACTAGCATAGGGAATGTGCTGATGCCCAGAAACAGGGAAAGTTTGATGTAATGGCATTGCACATCTTATAGGCCTGGCACAGACCTACCCATCAGAGTCAGGGTTTTTGAAAAACCGCTGTGTTGCTGACCTTGTCTGCCCTGCTCCTCTGGTTTGAAATAATAACAATAAAATAAAATTTGATTGTTTTTGGACTCGGATGCCAATGCTGACTTCCAGCTGGAATAATTTCAGTTTAGCAGGTGCTCTTCAGAGCAGAAAAATGATTGCTGTGTTGTGCCCAACAGAGAATAAAATTATGCAAACTGCATAGAAGATGAAGAGTTTTGCCTGGATAAAACTACAGTGTAGCCATTGGCTTAAGGAATGCAAGAGACACAGTCTGAAGAGGTTTATAGATTGTGGTTGCAGGGAAGTCTCTGTGCAGTGTTAAGGCCAGATTATTCCCTTTGTGCTGAAGGACTGGTAGTCAGATGCTCTCCACATGCTCCAAACCAGTTGTTGAGCATATATGGTTCCTATCATTTAAAGATACATTCCCATGTCCAAGTCTACAGTGAAACATCGACCTGCCCTCTTTACTGTCAACGTTAATGTGAGTAGCTCTGTCGGACTGTGGATGCAGTTCTAGTGCAGACATCATCTACCCTATCTGCTACAGCTCCTCTCTGAGGCTGACTTGCACTTGCTTACAAAGAGCATAGGGAGTGGGATCCATATCAGGATCCAATCTGTGACTTGAAATCCAAAGACTGAGTTGCTTCTAAAGACTAATCACTGTGGATTCAGTATGGAGATAGGAGCTGTGCGAGAGGCATACCAGGGCACAGGAGCCTGACTCAGAGAAGTGACATGTGACATTGAAAATTCTCTGTCTTCTAAAACAGAGCCAGACAACCTGGATGCTTGGAGATTTGCATTTTGAGAGTATGGCAAGGTAAATCATTGAGCTAAACAATTATTCCTGAGGGATAACCTCCCCCTCCCGCCCCAGTTGCACCTCACCCAGTGTGTTGATAAATTCCAAGCTAGTTCAACACATTTCTATTTATAGACTTTTTCTCAAGGTATGAGAAATGGTGAAGACCCCAAGATTTGAAATAAAATGGAACTTAAATTGCAACTCAGTTTCTTTCTCTTCAATACAATAATAAGTTTTAATAAATATGTCATGCAGGACAGCTTCCAGTCAATGTTAAGTCTTGGAGAATAACTTTATTAGAAAGTCAGTTATTATGTGTATGGTAGGGATAAGATTACCAGGAAGTTGCTGTGGATGGTTTTCAGTGGTCAGAATTAAGATGTACCTGAGATGGCTGCTAGAAACCATAGAGAGAGCTGTAGCCAACAGGATGGTAGTATATAGGAGACACACCTGAGGGATGTAGGTTTCCCAGTGCTCAATATCAAAGAATTTGTCAGAATCTTCAAGTTCCTGTGGCAAGACTAGAGATTCCAATGCAAACTCTCACTTTTTCATATAGTGGCTCAGAAGACAAAAATAATCTTAGAGAAACAGGGAAGAAAGAGGAAAAGTGAGAGAGAACACAAATGCAGAACCAAGTCTGGCATCTTAGCATTCAAAAATCAAAAGTATAAAATAAATTAATAAGTGGATAAAAGTTGAGAAGGAGCATTTGAGAGACAATGGGAGTGAAGGGAAATGAATGCAACTCCTAGCAGCTTGTTTCTTTGTGGGAATCCTTTTATGCTGATCCTTCTGGTTTTCAAAGGAGCTGCAGGGATCTCCAATACAAAAGGATAAGGGGCTTTCCCCTGCCTGAAGAGCAGAAGAGGCAAGTGATGGAACAAATGCAGAGAGCAAGGCAGGTTGGAGAGTGCTCATTTGTGGTTCGTAGTCTGGGAGCCTCTAACTTGATTTAAATGTAGAGGACATAACTACATCTAAATGTAGTTATGAAGGTAATGAGAGAACACCGTGAGGGAAGTTCAGCAGCTTAATACAGTATCACATGAGGGATGGTGCTCATGTGGTTAAATGTGGAAGTCAACGCACCTTGGAAAACATGTTTTTATATGTGTTCAAAGTACTTCTAAGCTGTTTATTATAGCTCTGCTATGTTCTGGTAATACTTAGAAATGCTGTATAAAATCTATGCAATGGCTCAATATGCATGCCATTATTTTTGAAATACGTAAGTTAAATAGTATGTTACTATAACCACTTAAATGCCTATAAGGGTCAGAGACAGGAGTTAATAAGTGGACCAAAGATCAGAAAGATACATTCATGAGTAACCTGCCATTTGTCCCAGGAGTGAGTTGAGTAAAACAAAACATTGTTACACACCTGCAAATGCTAAAAAGGTTAGACACACAGATTATTAGAGTTACAGCCTGTGTAGAGCAGAAGAATGCCTAATTAAGTGGAGCTGAGGAGGTCTGCTACTGCTGAAGGGAGAAAGAAAAGCCTGTGGCTTCCTATTTGTACAGGCTACAGCATCCTTCCGCTTGTAAACATGATACAAGCAGCAGATTGAGAACAGCAGTGGCCATAATATGGGTGCTTGTGATGGGAAATAGTGGGTACTTCATGGCACAGGCATTAAAAAGAAACAAATACACTTGAAGGTGCATACATTGTTGGCCATTGTAGAATGAGAGAGGAATTGATTTCAGTCTGGGCCAGAATTTGCTCAGTGAAAATAAATTGGATGAAATATGCTGTGAAGCTTATTTTAATGAAAACTTCAAGTAAGGCAGAGAAGTAACTTCTGAGATCAGATGAGGAAGGTGAGAAAAGGCTAAAAGTTACCACAAAGCATGGAGAAATGCATACCATTCTCCAAACCAGAAAGCTCATTCTCCGAAATAGAACTGAGCTAAAGAAACATTGCACAAATCAGCAGCCTCCCCAAGGCCTCCCCAAGGAAATCTGCAGAATGTGGTTGGTTTTCAGCAGCACTTTCCAAACTGCCAAATTGATTAAATCATCCTCCCAGTGACAGGAGTATTTAAGCAGAGAAATCCAAAGCCCAGCCAGCCAATGCTGGCATCCTCATTGTTGCTGGTCCATTTTCTGCCTTGACACCTCTCTGGAGAAGTTGAGTAGAAAACATAACAAGGTGGCTAAAATGTCTTCTTGATATCAAGTGACATTTTCAAACCTGAGAAGGGTTTTCAGCACCCACATCTTTTGGCAACTAGAAATGCAGCCCTTTAACCCTGATAGCTTTGGTTTTTGTTGGAGGTTGGTCAGGAGGTGTCCTGTGCCCCATGTCTGCTGTCATATTTGGTGCCAAAATCAGGGGTTGCATGTGGGGAACAGGGGTCTTCAGCCTGCCTTTAAAGGCGATTGTGTGCCCTTTTGAGATGCTCATAACAGTTGTGGTGGACACTGAAACAGGAGGCAGAGCAAATTTCTGGCAGATGAAGCATGACCTGTCAAGGACTGTGATATCTTAGAGGGAGGAAACAGTTTATCTGGATTTGAGTTATCCTGGCTTGGTCTTGCTCTGGGCTGGTGACAGCCCAAATCAAGCAATTGACTGGTAGAGAAGATGTATCTTTTGATGATGATCATGTTAACAGGGAGCACTGCCTGGTCTAGGGGAAAGGACACGCAATCCCAAGAGTGAAATAGAAGGAGCCACTTCGGACAAGCAGCCAGCCAATCATTATCTACTTATAATTTGAGGGAGCTCTGCTGCTGCCAAAAGGTTGTGATCCCCCTTGCCAGGGCAGAGGTGGTGCCCTGGGCAAGCCAGATAAAGCTGCTGTGACAGCCTCTGCTTGGAGCCAGGTCCAGGGAAGGCTTGTCTGTCTGCAGACACAGCACTCTTGCCTCACCTTCTTAGCCTGGGATAAGTTGTAACAGTTTGGATATGCTCGGGAGTTAATTAATTGACCAATCCAAATGAGAAAGGTGAGGTTGAATTATTTACAGTATATTAACACTCTTGGCATATGCAGGGAGGACTAAGAAAGTGCAATAGACAAAATGTTGAAAAGACTGAGTGCTTATTGACGAGTGGAAACCTGGGATCTGTTTTCAATAATCTCAGTGACAGCCAAGGGAATAGTGAAAGACTTTTTAAAAATTTATTTCCAGATTTATAGTGCTCATTTCTATGGTACTGCATCACTTGTAAAGAAAGCATAACCACTCTGGGGCATTAGGAAGCTTTTCCCTGGCATACTGTTAAGAAATTAAGGGGATCACCAGCTCCCTGGGGTGGTGGTGAGGGACCCAGGTGGAGCTTGCAAGTGGAAAGCAGCCAGTAGTGTGCTGATAACCCTGCCAGTTTATCCATCCATGTCTAGGCTGGCCAAGCAATGACAACAGGAGTGAAAAATACCAAAAAGGCATCCTGCCTGCCAAATAAACATGCTCTGATAAAAATCAAAAAGAAGATCTGACAAAGAAAGATGGGAGATTTTCATGCTGTTTTTCTGATGTGAGCAGTCCTTAAAATAGAGCATAAATACATTGTACATAATAACTCCAGATGATGGAATAGTTGTTTACCATGACCTCTCCTTTACTCTGCCTTGATATAACTTAAATTCTATTCTACCTCTGTTCTTGTCCTGAACAGTTGATCGGGATGCTGCTGGCATGCTGTCTGTCCCGGTTTATTACTGCTAACCAATACGAGATGGTGTAACAAGGTGAGCCTTCCCAGCTTTCCTAGCAGTAATACTGTATAAGCCTTAGTATGTTGTTGTGGCTGTGCTGCTTCAGCTGAAGATAGCAGGCAAGTTTTAGATGCTCAGCATATTCACTGAGAATTAAGTTTTCCAATGGGCTTCTTTTCCTTGGGTTTTTCATCCCAATATTGTATCTAGTGGGGAAAAAAAGGGGAAAATGTAGTGTTGAAATGTTTTGTCATTTCAGTTTTCTTGATACGAGAGGGCAAAATACCAGCTGTGAGTACTGTTAGCAACCAAAGCAACCCACATGTCTTGTGTTTCTTTTTATCCTCCCCGCTCTCTAGTCTTTCAGAAGTGTGAAGTCCAGAGCTTGCCTGAAGACCAGGAGCTGCAGAACTGGAGAAAGACTGACATGAATGTTATAGCACACACTGTCTCTCGCACGCACGCACACCCCCACGAGCAAGCACGTGCGCGCGCACACTCGCACCCCTCCTCCCGAACTGTCCCATGCGTAGTGTTACCATTGTGTGAAGTACCACGGTGCCACCGAGAGCAGCCGGGTCCCCTCGGCCTCCAGACCCAGACCCCACCCCCACGGCTCGGCGTAGGACGGCACCGTCTGTATGTTCTTGGTCACACAGTAGTTGCATCGTAAGTTAACAAAGGTAATTCATTAACAGCATTGATCGGGCTGTGCATGTAGTGACTGGAGGGCATAATTAGCCTTTCACCATGGTTAATAAGTGTTGCACACGTTCATATAAACCGGTATATGAAATATATATTCTTTTGGTTTTATCTTAATTTCCTGGTTTTGTTTATTGCTTTTACTAAGGTTTTCATCCTTTCCTCCTTCCCTGCGCCTGTTCCCCCTTCCTCCCCTTTCCCCAAAAACAAAGGAATCAGTAACATAACATAAAGATACTTGAAAACGATGTTAAAATGTTGTGCTTGAAGGGAACTGTTATTCCTGATGTTCTTCTACATCTTTGATTCTTACTCAGTGTTGTATCCCTAGTGCGTATCCCGGTAGGCTTTGTCTAGTGCATTTTGCCTCGGAACCTGATCCTGTGTAATACTGTTATTAAGCTGTGTTGTTGCTTACTGTGAAGGCAGAAATTTTGCTTCCTTTATTTTTATTACGTAGTTATGAACTAATTGAACTGTGCTGTACTGCGGCCTTCATACTTTTTTCCTGTTCTTTCTTTTTCTTTCTTTTTGCATTGAGGTTGCAGCCACCAAATACATTGTTGAATCGAATAGAAATGAAAAACACACACACGCAAAAAAAAAAAAATCACAAAAAAACCCAGGCATATGAAATATTTTTGGGGGAAAGCAAAAGTTTAAAACCTTTTTAAAAAAATAGGACTTTTTTAATAATGCCTCTGTCTAGCATGCCAACGAGAATGCATTGATATTGTGAGTATTTGTGATATACGTATTAATAAATGGAACCATTACAGATTTCTAGCTGCTTCCTTTTCATTCTTTAGTCATAAGAAAACTCTTATTTTGGGGGCGAGGGAGGAAGAGAAACACCTGAGCACAGCTTGGAATGACATGTCTTTATGCATTTTTTAACAACTAACTTGCTTGTGACAGAAAAATGTTACTACCCTGTGGGAAAAAAAAAATAAACGAGAAAGAGCTGGAATTGTGTCAAAACTCCTAGAAAAACCTTCTACAGCTGGTTTCATCATGTGACAAATGCATATCCCCTGCTTTGCAATTTTTCTTCTTGTGACTGTTAACTGTCTGCAGTATTTAATTATCCCATCCTTCGTGCTGTGAGTGATTTTGGTTGGCATTAAGCATTCCTCTCTGATTTTGGTGTAAATGGAGAAAAGAGGGATCTGGGGTTGAGGAGGGTGGGTAATAGCCATCTTTGCTGTGGTTTTGGAAAGGCAGGCACTTACCTCTTTCTCATTTGAATATGTGAAACATTGAAGATCTGACAGAAAACCCATGAAAACTTAAAACCTGGAAATGTTGGGCCAAGCCCTTAGCTTGGCAATGGGGGCAGAGAGGAACCCTTGAGAAGGGAAGTCCTGGAGCCTTCCGGTTGTGAAGGAGCTGGTTGGTGCCTGTGTCCACACAGCCCACACAGCTGCTGGAGTCCCAATCCTTCCTCCATGTCTGTCCATCATCAGTGCCACCCATTTAGTTACTGCAACCCTCTGCCCAAGAGGGGGCTGCCCTGTGTGATGCCTCCAGCATCCTGGTGAACCTTTGAGGGGTGCTGGCATGGTGGGTGCACTCCCACCCATGGCTGTAAAAGGCTTCACAGCCACACGGTCAAAAACCTGCTGACACATGCCAAGGCAGCGTGTCTTAAAAATCCCAGTAGCATCATCTTTGGCTTTACTCATAGAGCACTTCCAAGAGCAGGAAAGAGAAAAAGAGCTCTGCAAATAGATGAGAAAGCTGGTCCACAAATTTAAATCTGCCCTCAATAAAGCATCTGCCGTGAGGGAGTGAGCCATCTCTAAAGGTGGAGAATGCCAACACAGGTCCTGCATCAATGCTGGGCAGCTGAGCAGTGCTGTGCTGGGGACAAAGGCACTCGGCACAGGTCACAGCACTCACATTTACAGTCCCTTCTGAGGGCTTAAAAACAGTCACAGTCGCTCACTCAGTTGCTGGGGCTACACGATGCTGGAGTGATGCCCTTCTCCTGTAGGCACAGGAAGTTCACTGAGGGATGTTTTTCCACGCCAGAAAGAACTGGCTCAACAGCTGCCCCAGTTTTCCTCCCCTATTCATTCCCAGGCAGGTCTCCCCTTGCCCCATGGAGGGGAGGGAGGTGGGTGAGGCTGCCGCCTCCTCCCTCAGGAGCCACCAGTGACCTTCCGGAGTGGAAAAGCACCAGCCCCTCCTTGGTTTTCTTTCCTTTTCTTTCTGCTTTTTCCTGAAAGAGAGAGTTGTTTGTGCCAAGAGCTGTTTCTTTTGAAGATGCTGATGTTGGATGACAGGTCAGCAGGCCCCCAAACGTGCCTGTCCCCATTCAGTAAAGCATGTGCTCAGCTTTAAGGCATAAGTGTTGGATTAAGTCCATTCAGCGAAGCCCTTCAGTGCATGGTCAATTGTTTCCCTCAGTGCAGCGGCACTCCAGCTTGTACTGGGTAGGTGTGTTAATTGGGCTTTTGGCAGCTTCTCTGAAGAGGATCAGGCTGGTGAAGGAACTGCCAGGGGCTTCCCTGGTGAAATTTCCCTGGTGAAATCCCCCTGGCTTGGGCTGGGGCCACTCAGGCTGCACCAGCTGGCACTGTGGCATTCCCTGCTGAGGGTGGAGCATCCCCCACACTTCTGAAGGGAGAAGCAATGCAGTGGGTATAGGAGACAAAGGTGGAGCTGCTGAGTAGGGGTTACTGTCATCTGGGCACAGATGTACAGGATTTCCCCTCCAGAGGGGAAGCTGACACAGGATACCAGAGGTCTTTGCCTCAGGGACTGAGTTCATACCCTCCAGTATGAACTGAATGAGCGGCAGAGGAGGCAGGTTCCTGCTGTACTGCAATCACCAGACCAAGCTGGGCCAAAGAAGGGTGGGCAGGTTTGGGAGTCAAAGTGGGGGATGGAACAACTGGGTGTGTCCCAGGAGGGGTGAGAGCAACGGGGCATGGCTGGGGGATGAGGAGGTAAGGCATCATAGAATCATTTAGGATGGAAAAGACCTCCAAGATCAGTCCAGCGGTTAACCCAGCATGGCCAAATCTACCACTATACCATGGCGATAGATAAAGCAGGACTGCAGGAGGAGGAAGAAGGGGCACCACTTTGTTTTGGTCCCAGCTAGTTTGTTTTGGCTGAAAGGTGGACCACTGACCTTAGCTGATGTATCCTGCCCTGAGCTGCCTCCCAGGGTTTGTTTCTGCTGAGGACAGCCCTGAGCTCTGCCAAGAGGACAATAAGTTACTGGGAAGATGATGTTTCACAGTACCATCGAACTGTGGCTCTGGGCAGCTGTGCTGGAGGGCCTTGCTGGCTTATGCCATCCTTGGGCGAGCATTACTGCAGAGGAGACTCTCTTTGCTCAAAGGAGTTCAGCCTGCTGCTCCTTGAAGGACCCAGTGCAGCAACAAAGATCATCGTGTCTTCTGTGACTCTTCCCCTTCACTTTAATGACCCATTATTGTTGAAGATAATTTTAAGGCCAGGAAATTAATTTTCTGCCAGCCAAGCCCCATGCATAAAATATCTGGCATCCCGCCGGAGGGGCAGGATCCGTTGGGATGTCAGATTTCTACCAGGGCTGTTAAGGCTGCTTCAGTATGAACTTGTATCATAAAAATAGAAATCTTTATGATTTGACATAGGAATGGCACTTCTTTTAGTAAGTAAAAGTGTTTTGCCCTCCAAATGTGTAAAGTATGGACAACATTCTGCAAGCTGTTTTTACCCACTTGGCCTAATTTTGAAGGAAAAAGCTGTTGCTTTTGCCTTTTTCTTGTCATTGCACCTGTTTCTGTTGCAACCAGGAAACGTCTTATTCAAAGGACATTTCATTTTTGTCCAGCATGACTGTAGATATTTGGTACACAGAAGCTCATTAAAAGCAAGCTGTGCTGAGGCAGCAACTCCTCAAGCTCAGGAGTCTGTTCTGCTCTGTGGTAGCTGCAGTGTGGTTATTTTTGGTCTCTGAAACTATCTGTAGGTGACACTGAGTTCTTATTTTAGATTGTGGTCCTTCCTTGTGATCGATAACTGGGGAGTGTATATTACACACACACACACAAAATGTCCAGACCAGGTTGGATGGGGCCTTGTGCAGCCTGGTCTAGTGGAAGGTGTCCCTGCCCTTGGCAGGGGCATTGGAACTTGGCTGACTTTTAAGGTGCCTTCCAACCCAAACCCTTCTGATTCCATGACTCTATCCCTGGTGTTCTATAGAACAGTGTAACTGTGATGTACATTCCCAAAGCAACTACTAAATCACACAAATGCTATTTTTTATTCACCGTATTCATACAACACAGTGTCTTGGCCAAGACTTGGAGAAGCAGCAGATTTCAGGCAACCCCTTGGAGGTGTTTACAGAATGCTCTACCTTTCGGTGCTGAACGACTAACTTTTTGGTAATCCAGCCCTTTCAAAACCTCTCAGGACACTTAGAGTGAAAAGTCATTTTTGAAAGCGCTATCTCTTCTTAAAATGGAAATCAGTCAACCAAGTAAAGAAATATTAATATTTTTAAAACTGTAATTTCCAGAGGGAAGTACAACTTTCTGGCTTGCATGGAAGGCATAATTTGTGGGCTTTATCTTCTTCAGCAGAGAATCAGAAAATGTGGTGTGAGAGAAGGACAATGCCCAGTAGAACTGCTGGGGTGGGAGAGGAGGAGAGAAAAAGGAAGGGAAAAAATATATAAACTTACTTTCAGTCAGAAGGGTTTGAAATGGGAAGTAGTTCAACCTGATTGTGTATCTGACATGGCAGTGCAGCAATCTCTAGGTCCAAGGTAAGTTGGCTCAGCAGCTCAGTCTGCAGCCAGAGGGTCTGCAGTCTGGTCCAGAGGGCACTGTTGCCTGCCAGGACACCTCCTCCAGATGGCAAGAGCAGCCTTTTGTGGGAATCTGTAGGTGTCAGACTGCTAGAAATTACTGCAGTGCACATCCAGTGAAATTCCTGGCCAGCATCAAGCCGTGGCACTACCTGAGGCTTCACAGGATCAGTTGGACAGTGGTAGTTTCCTACTATGCCTCCCGTGGGCTGACTGTGCTTCTGTGAGATTTGCTTTAATGCAGTGTTTGTAAGTTATTGCTTGCTCAAAAGAACATGGTTAGTGCTTTTGTTGATTTTTTTTGTATCTTCAGCCCTGTAGTTGCTCCTAAATAAAAACAAACAAATGATTGTCCAGAATTTTCTTCATCCTGGAGTTCAGTGTGACCCAAATGTGAGATGAATGAGTCTTCCTCCCAGGCATAGGAACTACATTGGCCCTGTGGGGCGCTACTCCATTGCTGTGTGCTAGTCCATTTGCCTTCACGCAGTCCTTGTACTTGCAAGGGACAGAGATTGCCGTGTTCCTGCAGGCAAGATGGAATTCAGTTCTGCAGGGAACCAGCCAGAGCCTTGCACATTCCCTCTGCTGTGCCAGCACCGACAGCCTGCCAGAATCAATGCTGTGCCTTGGGGGAGTATGGAAAACAGGACTCCACCTGCTTTGTGGAAGGAGGCAGCGTGAAGGTATGAGACCCAGAAAATCCTGGCCAGCACCACAGCAAGCTCGAGCACTGAACTGAGCATAGACTGGCGTGGTCCACTGGTCTTTGTAATGGTGGGGCTTCCTCCCCATGCTTGTCTGGATAACCTAACTGTTCTCAGCTTCTTTGGACTATGCATTTTAAGTGCTACAATATGAGAGGGAAATCAAAAAGCCAATCAAAATTATCTCTATGAGACTCATTCAATAAAAAAGTTATTGGCAATTAGCACAGGTTTTTTATAAAGAAGTAATTAGCCCTCCTGCCCTGAGCATTAATGAATGCTTTTCATTACACCCCAAGGGGTAGTCAACCCAATAATAATCCACTTCAGATGAATGTTGTTCTAAAACGACATTGTTTGACAACAGAGGCAGCAGGACAGTCACAAACAGGAGGCAAACCTACCCCGGCGAGCACTGGAGCTGGTTGCTTCAAAATGAAAGATCATTAATAATTTGCTTGGATTAGTGCAATAGACTTCTTACTCATAAAAGAGATGAAGCAAAGCACAGAAAAAAACCCAGGATCTTATTTCCCCCTGAGTGCAAAGCTGAGGAAGCCAGTGGAGATGCACTAGTGCTGGCCACAACCTTATAGTGATGGTGCCTATAGAGCTTGGCAGGGTGGAACATGACTCATATGTGTGCTTGTCAGTATGTGGCAATTTTATGGCCTGAAAGGTGTTCAGCAGCCAAATGGCAGAGGGTTATGTGTCCCTGGTGTCTCCACTGCTTAACCCATTGGCACTGCAGGGGATGAGTGCCAGGTGACAGCACTCCTTCCTCAATGTTCCTATTTGATTGTTGGCATTTTCTAATAACGTATGTGTTAGTGCAGATGCAAAAATTGCACTGACTTCCCAATTCAGTGGCTCTTCTGTTCTGACAGTCCATCATGGCCACCTGGTTCTCCTCAGGGTGGTAAGCACGGGCAGGGCTCTCTTTTTCAGAGGAAAGCCCTCACAGACTAAGTAAATGAAACAACAATTTCCCTTTCCCTGCTCTGGGACCATTCTTGCTCCTCCCTGAGGCAGCTCTTCCCTCTGCCCCGCTGTGGCCCTCGCTCAGCTTGTGTCTGGTGGGAACTGGCTGCCACCACTGACCAGGGGGCTGCTGGCACAGCTTCCTGCAGCCAGGCTTTCAAAACATCCCCATTGCTTTTACAAAACTGAGGACTCAAGTGAACAGCTGAATCCTCCCAGCCAAGCTGGGCTGCCAAATTAGGAAACAGTGGTCCAGGATGACACTGGGGAGCTTGGCCTCGGTGCTTTCCCCATGGAAAGACAGTAGGTAATGGGAGGTCTAATTAAGGAAGCCAACAGCAGATTTGCATGCTGCAGGGATGATCTTCTTTGTCATTTCACACTTATTTGCTAGGAAGCCTATTCCCCACCCCAAGGCAAGAAGATGTCTTCCAGTCTTCCCTCCTTTCCAGCAATCCCTGCGCTCTCCTGGGGAGCAGGGGACCATCCACCCCACGGTGGGGGATGAGGGCTGCCAGGGGATGATGCCACAACCCCTGGGAAAGGGTGTGAGCACTGGAGGCAAGCGTGGCAGCTGGCTCTGGAGACAGCACAGACTTTAACAAGCAGCTCTCCCAAACGCCTCTGTGGTGGCCACATTTCCACTGCTGCTCCACACTCTGTGCAGCAAGAGAAATCCCTCAGATGAGCAGTAAATGGAATGATTGCAGCGTGGTACTGCCTGGAGGTGATGGTGCAGTATCAGAGCACCATATCACTGGATATGTCAAGGAAATTCAGTCACGCCATGAAGCTAAGGCTTGTAGGTGCAAGGACAGGAACAAACAAGGGCAGAAAATAAGGAGAAGAGAATTAGTCAGCATTCAGGTTGTTGGAATCCGTGCAATGAGCACAGAGCTGCATTGCAGTTGCTTTAGGCAATCTCGATTTTGGCATCTCATAGATTATGGATGCCTAATTTCGCAGCTGTATGCTTCTTTGAGCACACATTTGTTTTGATGTAATTACTTAACTTCAAAAAAAAAGTATGTGGGGGATTTTTTTTTCATGTGCAACCATAACAATCCTCTAAGGTACCCTTTAGCAGAGCTGCAATCCCTACATCGCCCCCTCAGTGCCTGTCACACCAGCTCTTGACGGGATGGGGAAGCAGGACTGTTCAGCTGCAGGAAAAGCCGACTGGGTTGCGGAGTCATGAGGATTAAGGCAATGCTCCCACAGAGCACCAGGCCCCTGGGGAGGCTGATTTCCATGCTGTGTCATGATTTTTGTATGAAGAGAAAGAAAAGATCCCTCAGTTTAATATTCAGTAGAGCAGTATTCTCTATTTTTGCTGGAAGGGTTGTCAGACCTCTGGGGAAATTTTATAAAGAGGGAAAAGGTTTGGGTTTTTTTCCAGTGCAGAAGTTTGTAGAAGTTCAACAAGCTGCAATTAAGTTTGAAATATTAATTAGGAATCCCTTACATCCCACATTTAAAGTACCTGGCTCAAGCATTACATTTTTTTTTGTAATATAATGATATTTTAAGTATTTGTATTTGCAGTTTTTGCTTTTTAGAGAGTTTTCCTCTTTTTTTTCCTTTTTTTTTTCCTGTTTTTGTGTTGGTGGTTTTTTTGGGGGGGAGTTTTTTGGTTGTTTTTTGCTGTTTTTCAGCAAACAAGATGGATGAAGACTGTGATCTTATTACAGAACTGAGGAAGAGCAGGGCTAGGTCTTCTATGGATTCATACAGAGCTGGAGTCTATATTTTCCATCACTCATTTTCCTGAAATACTAGGAAAGGAAATTTTTGCAGGAATAGTTAAATTTGGAAAGGGGAGTATGCTTTAATGCCATCACAGCCACAGTGCCAAGAAATACCAACTGCTTGTATCTGCAGCTAGGACAGACTCTGAGACATAAAGGCAGCTAGAAGCTCAAAACTAGGGGGAGTTACAGGGTGAGTATGTTTTGGTTCAGTGGGAGCTGTGACCCAGTACACCTTGTGCACTTACTGAAGTGGGAGATGCTCATAAACCCTTCCTATAAATTGCCTGCCCTGCAAAACTCCCATCAACATAGCACTTAAGAAACCTATCCCAGGTAGGCACAGTAAATGTAAAGCCTGGATGGCTGTTACCTACAGGCTGCCCTGCACCAGCCCCTGGGCCACGTCTGGCAGCCCCTGGCAGCCTACAGAGGTGTCACTGTCCTTCCCAGGTTGCTACCACTGACATGAGGTCACATATCCAGCAGCTCCTCTTCCCCTGGCTCCCTGTCTGGATGGCTTTGCTGGGCTTTCAAAGGAGAGCTATGCATGGCAGTGAGTCAAGACCAGAGGCTGACAGAGTAAGGGCATGGACAGACTTGCTCTTCTATTTGCATTTTATCCTAAGTATTTGAATAGCTTTCTTTGTTTCCTGAGGTGAATGTGATGTGCTTAATTTTCCCTGTTAGAAAGGGATTTAGTGACTGTAGGATGAGAATTGCACAGAAATGCAGGTGGCCCCTGGGCCACTGCAGTAAGGAGCTCAGGTCCTTCCAGCTACAGAGTTGCAGTCTCCCTTAAAAACAGAAAAAAACAAGAACCACAAATTTATAGTAACCTTGATCCTTATTTGTTTCTCTGCTGATTTTCTTTTCATTACTTCGTAGTGGATCAACTGATGCTTGTTTAAATAATGGCAAATGGAGCTCCCTTTGGATGACTGAGGTGATTAATAATAGCTCACCTTTGGAGTCAGGATGCGTTTCTACTAAGGCATTGAAATTGCAGCCCAAACAAGCACCAATTAACTGGTTCAGAGCACAGCAGTGGCTGCAGCAGTGCTGTTGACTGAGCTGGGTCTCCAGTCCACAGTCCCTGATGGCCAGACTCTTGTTTTCCCCAAGATCCTCAGAGAATGTCTGTGTTAAAAATGAATGCTCGAACTGCCACTTCTCTTGGCCTGAAGTGGCCCAGCAATGTGACAGTCCATCATAATTTTGAAGCTCAACCTGTCTAACTGGTGGCCAAATCATCACCAATGTTCTTGGTGCATTGTTGGCCTGAAATAAACTTGCCTGTATTACAGACGGTTGCACACAGCTGCCTATCTGTCCTGGCTTCAGCTGAAATTGAGTTAATTTTCTTAACAGTAGATGGCACAGGTCTGTGTTTTGATTTTAGGATGAGAGCAATGTTGATAACAGAGGGGTGGTTTAGTTTTTGCTAAGTAGCACTTGCACTAAGTCAAGGATTTTGTACACAGGACCTATCTCTTAAAAACCTGTTAATTGTTCCCAGGCCAAGAAAAAAGAACATAATACTTATTCCTTCAAATGGTATATTGGTATTTCTGAAGCAAAGTCTTTAGAATTAAAATTTGCTTATTTAAAATAAATTACCAAAAGGTAACAAGTGACAGAAAAAAAATCCACCTAATTACTCTCAAGGGTGGATACCACAGAACAATGAGAAAGATCTAAGCCCTAAATGCTCACCTGTTCCAAAGATCATCATCTTCTCTGCCCCATTCCCAAAAGGCATGTGGAAAACCATTGATCTTCTTGAATTAGTGCAAGGACTAAGTGCATCACTTGTTTTTCTTGTGTTTTCTCTCTCTCCCTTTCCTTTTTATTACAATTATTATTATTAATAGTAGTATCATTATAATTTTTGGTTCTGTTTTTAATATTTTAGTATTTTCTTTTGTTTCACTTAAACCATCTTAACCCACAAGTTTTACTTTTTTTTCCCCCTGATTTTCCTCACATCCCACTGGGGTGGGTGGGGAGTGAGTGAGTGGTTGTGTGGTCCTTAATTGCTGGCTGGGGTAAAATGATTACACTGTCCCAGAAAGGTTTTAAACGCTGGACACCCTGCACAGTTACAGCAGTCAAGAGGCAAATTTTAACTGGGGAACAAATGAGCTGTTGTGTTGGCTGTTGACTTATTTCCAAACTGAAAAAGCTATGTCTGCTGCTGTTTCTCAGCCTCCTTAATTCTCTCTTTTAAACCAGTGTCTTGTATTTGAGAAAAACTGGAGCAATCTTTTTTATAAGTAGGATAAATTTTCCAAGGCTGTGCTAGTCCTCTGCTTCTGGTTGAAGAAGCCATGCAGTGTGTACGGGTGTCCAAAAACTACAGCAGACTCTGTCATCTCCTTGGGGGAAAAATAAGCTGCTTTTAAGTCATGGATTGCAGGAAGGCATGATATGGAGCAGGGCTCTGAGCAACCTGATCTAACTGAAGATGCCCCTGCTCACTACAGCGGATTGAACTGGTTGATCTTTAAGGTCCCTTCCAACCCAAACCATTCTGTGATTCCTGATGGCCAGAGAAGGCAAGGGTGTATTTAGCAGGTGAATAAGGAGATCTTTCCATTCTTAGAGCACCATTCATCTTCTGATGAGGCTGTGTTCCTTCAAAGGGTGTCTGTGCATGGCAAAGAGTATACTACCCCCACCTCACCCCAGCCAGGGAGCAGCTGATACATGGCCACGGAGGACTTATATGCCCCCTGGGAGTTTCAGTCTCTGCCCTAGCAAACACACAGGCTGGTGGAGGGCAGAGTTTTACCTGGTGGTGTCATGGGGTTCTAGCACCCAAAAGATGTTTGGAAATTCAGCCCTTCTGCAGCAAGTCCACTGAAATGGCATGGGGGCAAATAGCAGAGAGCCTGGCTTTTCTGCCATGCTGGGATCAGTGTGATCCATCTGAGTGAACCTGAGTCATGCTGTGGAGGACATGACGCAGAGGCCCAGCTGCCAAAGTCTAGAAGACCTGCATTTCCCAGTCCTGAAAGTCCATTCCAGTCCAGTGTTGGTACTGGCAGTGCAATTTTCATGACCACATTCAAAACCAATTTTTTTGTAATTTATCCCCCAATTAACATTCTCAACATTTTGATTCCTTGAGAAAGATGCATGTCTGTGCCACCTGGGGAAGGTACTAGTGAGGGTGCACATCTCTGCATCTAAGGCACAACCCCAAGACAGCCCAACAACCCAGGGCTGACTGACTAAACTGAGTATATTAGTAGCAACTTAGTGAACAGACCTGTACAATCTTGAAAGTGGAAGATGAGCATGATACAGCAGCCCATCACGTGAACCTCTGTTATATACAAGTTATTGAGCAGATGATCCCTATCCATGGAAAACCCTATAAGGACTTCCCAATTTATCAGTGTTCATTATTTTTACCACTTAACCTTCGGTGGAAAAATATGATCAGATAAACCATGCTTAGGTGACTTCTCATATACTGAGTATTTTCTGTACAGTGTTATGTGTGTGGAGGTACTCACATCAATGTATGTGTGTAAAAGACAGCTATTATGCAATTTATCATCATCATCATTATCATCAACGTATAATATATGTCTATAACTTATACTCTGAAATTGAATGTTTTTTGCCTTATGGGAAGGGAGAGAATGTGGTAAGGGAAAAACAAATTAAAAGCGGCTGAGTGCTTTTAAAGCTGGTACATATCTCTGAGACAGAGTCTTCCAAGGTAGCAGAGATATATTTGGTAGGTTACCACAGTGGTCTCAAGCATGGGTGTACCAGGCACTTTCTCTGAGGTATTCCCAGTCACAACAGTCCTCTGCTTGTCCCAGACCATGAACTAGGGCAATGCTGAGTTTTGCAAGGACTGCGCCTGAGTTCACAATTCTTTTATCTGTGGATGTCACAGTGGAGCCATAAGGCAGAGCCCTCAGTGCAATATAACACTGCACCTCCCACACACCCACACAGAAGATCAAGAGGTCTCATTTCAGGTCTGCAAGCTCTGACAGTGTCCCTTTCGGCGCTATTGCAATTACACCTGTTACACCATCTCTCTTCATTCCCACTTAATGTATTGTGGCACTCGCAGTGGTGTTGCAACGATAGCTGACACATCCCCTGCCTTTGCAGATCCACTCCTGTCGGGTTGCAGGTGCTTGCTAATCGGATAATGCTGTTGTTTTGGTTGCACTTGTGTTTGTCTCTGCTAAGTGACAAGCAGTAGCTTGTATTCTGCTTTCTGGTGCTTCCCTTTCAAGCATCACAGCTGTACTTGCCATTTCACCTTCCGCATGTATCAAAGTTGTTCTCGCTGCTTTGTGAAACGGTGGCAGTTCAATCACAGGAAAGTGGCATCCCTGGCAGCGCCTGGCAGCCCTCATTAGCCTTTCAGGGAGGCAGCTCCGAAATTGATGGGAAACAAAGGGCAGGCACCTGAAACTGGTCCCTGTTTGGTTTCTGCTGATTGATCTATCAGCTCCACTGGGGGAAAACAAGTTATGCTGGATGTCAAATATTTGTGGGTCCACTCCCTTCATCCCAAGAGCACTTTTAGTCAGGATCCAGGGAGACAAACACAGGAAGAGAGGAGCCCTCTCTCTCAAGCATTGGATGTTTCTGTAAATCACACTCTTACTAATGAGTCCAGATGTAAATGAGGTACTTCTGAAACGCACAGTAGACAGACTGATCCTCAGGGGAACTCAACAGGAAGATTTCAACACCAAATCACAAGGTTAAAAAAGAAAATTTCTCATTATATGGTTATAATACTGTACAAAACTGAGGGTTTAGATATTCTTCTGTTATCTAAGTTTGTTTACCAGCACCTGAAGCCCAGAACAGCTCCAGCCTCTCCCAAGGAAAGCTATTCCCCTCACACCATGTAGTCAGGCTTAGTCAGGGCTCTCATGGCAAAGCCTGAACTTTCATGCAGCTCAGGTGCCTGAAAGAACACTTCCAGGGAGGGTGGCAATCAATAGATTTCCCTCATGCTTGAGATCAGAGCAAAGAATCTTAAAACTTAATCTTAATAACACCATTTTCCACCTTGGCACAGATAAAGAACATCTCATTTAGTGCAAGCTGGAGGAGCCCGTGTAGTGCAAGGCTCAGTCTCTGCCCACAGAGATAATCTCCAGTGAAGTGTTAAGCCCAGCAGCAAATCTGAAGTGACTGTATTTCCTAGTGGGTCACTGTGGGGCATCAAGTGTCCAGCTGATTTTGGCAGTGCTCTGAACACAGAGCTGGGAAGCAGCTCCAAAATACAGCCAGACTAGAGCATGGTGGTATTGGAGGGCTGTGTGCAGTATGAGTTTGCTTTGCTTACTTTAGAAATCTTACTACAGATCAGCCAACAAGCTTAGAAAACTAAATATAGAGAACATGGAAGGATACTGTGAAAATAAATCAGATAAAGGCCTGCCTCCTGGTAGGAAAATGGGAAAGAGCATGGGCAGTGGCACTTTTTGTTGGTTTTAGTTGTGGGAGCTGAGAGTGAGAGTAAGACAGGAAGAATATTACTTCAGAGATTACATGCTTTACATAACTGATCTACCAAAGACCAGTGTTCTGCATAAGAAGACAGAGAGAGAAAAAAAATGCAACATATTTAAAACAGAGTTTAAAGAAATAACGAGCCATGTTAGTCAGACATATTAAAGAAACCCCGTAACTTCAAACTCTTGACACATCTTCATTTAGCATCCTATGGGCATGCAGAATGCCTCCTATCGGGCTATAGAAAATAAAGATACGTGGCAGTCTCTGCGTGGTTGCAGAGATCACCCAGGGCAAAGCAGAAATGAACAAACACGTCTGTAATGTGAAATCTAGAAAGCCTCAACAAGCATGTGGCTGGAAATGCCAGAGTAAAGTAGACAGAGGAAAAGTGCACACAAAATCCAAGGGGAAACCTGTTCTACAAGGAGTGATAACAAGACAGATTAGATGAATAATTTTAAGAACTTCCAACCAAAAAGAATCAGAAAAAGTTCAGAGTGGGAAAAGCTGGAAGGTGAAGGTAGGATGTGAAGGGTCTTTACTGCAAAGATAGGAGCAACTTCAAGTTCAGTTTCAGTGAGAAGACAATCTGTCAATTTTTAAGGCTTTCACTTGTGAAAACATACAGTGACAGTCAAAGCTAACCATGGCCATGTAAGCAAGAACAGGACCAGAAAACTCGGGAAATTTAGCAGGAAGATTAAAACTCGCCACACTAAACTAGATTTGGTACCTGTCACTTAATCCACTGAAGTCAATGAACTTGACAAAGAAGAGCAGTAGGCCATGACAATGTATGTACCTGAGGTGTTAGGCCCAAGACTAAGACAGTGCATATCACCAAAACCTTCAAAAATAGCTGGCAAAAAGCCTTTCCAGAAGCAAGGGGACTAACTGCATCCATATGAAAGACATAGGGCCATTTGCCAAAGCCATAAAGTTATGTCACAGAAAAAATGAGCCCTGTTCTTGTTGCCACCTACAGTGTTTAACAAACCTGAAATTAAGGGATTAAAAGAAGCATTGCAGAAGCAGGGTGTAGATAGCATATCTTGTAGCATACAAGAAATGACAGAAGGTTCTTTAACAGTGTGCTGGTTTGGGCTGGGGTAGAGTTAAATTTCTTCGCAGTGGCTGGTGGGGGGTGTTTTGGATTTGCTGAAAACAGTGTTGATAATATAGAGGTACTGTTGTTATTGCTGGGCAGCGCTTGCACAGCACCAAGGCCTTTTCTGCTTCTCATACTGCCATGCTGGTGAGGAGACTGCAGGTCCACGGGGTACTGGGAGGAGACACAGCTGGGACAGCTGACCTCAAGTAACCAGATGGATATCCCAGACCATATGGCATCATGATCAGCATGTAGAGAGCTGGGGAAAGAAGGAAAGAAGGAAGTGGGGGGCATTTGGAGTCATGGCATTTGTCTTCCCAAGGCACCGTTACACATGGGGGAGCCCTGCTCTCCTGGAGTTTGCTGAACACCTGCCTTCCCATGGGAAGAAGTGAATGAATTCCTTGTTTTGCTTTGCTGGCACAGACAGCTTTGCTTTCCCTATTTATCTCAACCCATGAGTTTCCTAACTTTTACTCTTCTGATTCTTTCCCTGATCCCACTGGTGGGGGGGGGTGAGTGAGCAGCTGCATGGGACAGCAGAGGAGAGGAGGGGGCACAGGAGAAGTATCAGGTTTTGCTTTGATCCTTAGGACATAAAGATCATGAACAGTAGGAAGAAACCCAACTTTTCCATGAATCAGTTTTTTTGTCAGGATTTTATCAGTCACCAGAAGACCCAAGGGATGCTCCAAACCAGAGCTCTGCTGAGTTTGAAGGTGAAGACATCAGCCCTGGGGAGCTCAAGGCCCTCCTGCAAAGAGACAGGGACCCTTAGAAATTCCTGTTGCTTGACACAATCCTGCTGGAGGCTCCAGTATGCGCTACAGGCACCACAGCTGAGGCTGTCTTGAAATAACCTTCCGGAGTGCTTAGAGAGCCAGAAACACTTCAGTGAGTTATTGTAGTCTCAAGAGAGTCTTGCAGGAGTGAAAGCACCCATTGATGATGTGCCATGCCGGGGCAGGCAGTGATCAGAATTCCAAATCAAGGAGGACATTGAGGCAGCCAAGAAGACAGAACCCAAACCTCAGCAGAGCCAGATGTCAATCCCAGACAATTTAATTACGTCTGGAGAAATCACCCACAAAGGCAGTAAAGCCTGCTGATTATAAGTAACAGAGAACAAGATTACAATGAAAGGGGTAAACAGGGAAATTTAAAAATTGCAAAGGAGATTGAAGTAGGTCAGTGTGTTCACACCCAGCGACGCAACTCAAACCACTTACTAAAGAAACATTGCTCAGATACAGAGTAATTATGAAAGCTAGAGCAGTGGATGTGGTCCCTTCCAATCTTACCCGCTCTGTAATTCTGTGATTCTGAGAAAGCAAGTATCTGAAGCATTTGCAAGCATGACCATACAGTATTTCCTACTCCTTCCCCTGCTTCAACCACTACAATCAGGCTCATGCTACAGGCCAAAATGCAGTTTTAAATAAATAATAAGACTTTTCTGACCTGTGTCAATGACTGCAAAATGTTCCATGGTCTCTGATTCCCACCCTCACATGTGTCTATTTCATTAGAATGGCCATATTTTTGCTCTTAAACTATAATCCATCAAACAGTGTGACATCTGTTTATGTGCAGCACAGACTTAACATGCTTGGTGAAGCTTAGAGGATGATCAAGTGTCTCTGCCTTTGGAAAGCTGCTAATCTAAAAAATTGAAAGAGAACAGGATGTCCACAGGGAGAACTAAAGGGAGGAGAGGTGGTGTGTCACCCAGAAATACAGGCTCAAGTAGCTGTTCTCTGTAGTGAGCTTCACAGGAGGCACAACAAGGATTGCGAACCAGTTTGGAAAGACATGTAGGCCACTGTAGATTTTTTGATGGTCATTTCCTCACTGTGCAGCCTCATAGTAGAAATTGAAGCTCAGCTACTGCATTACAGAAAAGAAAAAGGCAGGGAGTAGCACCTTGGCAGGTAACTGTGAGTGCCTTTGGAAGTAGGTGGAAAACTTGGAAGAAATATCAATTGAAAATAGCAGCCAGTACACCACCTGGTAATTGCCAGTGTGTTCAGCTTGATGAGATATAGTCAAATGATTTGGAGAAAGCAGAAGCCTTCCATGTGAACACAATAAGGCCTAATGTCCTGTACCTCCAGCAAAAAGGGAGAGCAGTGAACAAATTGCAGCCAAAGAGGAAATACTGTAACAGCAACAAACCCTCAAAGTACAGGATGGTGTAACTGATCCCCCTACATATTCCCAACATGAACATTCAGTTATTTAAGGAGTATTCATGAAAAGTGTGGGCACAGTATTTCCCACGATGCTGAAAAGGAAGGAGTGGAAGGGGGAGTGTGGGAAAGCGCTTTGCAGGGACTCTGCTCACTGACATTGACATGGAGAGAAAATAGCCTGGAAGCTACAGGGTGAACAGTGAGAAGGACCTCTGTGTCTACCCAGACGGGCAGTCAAGAGGGGGCTCTTCCCCTCAGGGCAGCTGACTGAGGGGCTCAGATCAGCATTGTGAAATCCCTCCTGCTCCTCCTGGCATCCCAAATTTTCCAGCAATGCCCATGCCCAAGTACCCCAGTAAGGCTCCTAAGAAATAATTCATATCTGAAGCATGAGATTCCTGTGGAGTTAAGAAAACTGTTTACAGACTTTTACTGTCAGGCTCTGACCGCTCATTACCCACAGCTTTTTTAGGTCCAATCTGCTGTGGGTGATTGGTATCTGGGATTTTATCATAGCCAGAGTATCACTGTCCTTTTCAACTACCAAAATCTGACTTCTGAAAAGGCCTCCATCTGTCTCCCATCAAACTTTAATTTACTAAGTTGTGCCATATCCCCATCTGGCTATTGGCTGGAATTTTGTTTTGTTTTGTTTTGTCTCCTTGAGTTATTCAAGGAGACACAGAGCTGGCTGAGTACATTACATGTCTCTTAAAGTAGTTGTTGGATTTATTTGAATAGGGATTAGCAAGACTAGGAATGTTTTCTTTAAATGACTATAGTAGTCTACAATTTTCAAATGGTAATTTTGTCCATTATATTGATTTGTCTTTAAAGGACTTTGATGTTTTTTACTATAGTATGAAGAAAGTAGTTAAACAACACTGCTGTGAAAACCAACAGTTTTAGAATTTTGTTCAAGACTGAAACAACAGATGCACAAATCCCATTGAAATTCGATGAAGATTGACCTTGCACCTCTGTAAGTTGCTTGAAAAGCTCATTTACAAAACTTCCAGAAGAAGCTTTACATACAATTGGTATTTCCTATCAAACATTCTTCATACAACTACACATACTGTTATTTTGGGGGGAAAAAAATTGAAAGAGCATTCCTGACACAGCATTACTGACATGAAAAAGTGGTTCAGCCCTTCTGAAAAGTGCTTCAGTCCTTTCCTTATCTGTTTTTTCCTCCCTGAAGTGCTGCACCTCAGTTTAGCTATCTGTGGTACTCACATCAACAAAGTAGAGAAGGAAGCCAAAGTCTAGTTTATCTGTCTATCATCTCGATTCCACCTCCAGCCACATCCATTATTTTATCCTATGCCCTTCCAAAAAAAATTAGTTTGTCTAGCTCTAAGAAGCTTTAAAGGAGCCATCCAAGTTTCCTTTAGCAGAAAGTAGTATTTGGATGGAGGGCTGTCTACTCAGAATCCCATCATATTGCTCCATCATCTTCATGCCCAGGTCATCACAGCTGGCATAAGACCAGCAGCTGGAGCAGGCTTACTGTACCTGGGGTTGCTCCAGCATTTTCTAGCTGTCCTTGTGTTAACTCAGGGAGATGGACATGACTTACGCCATTAACTTGCTTTCACATGAACCCAAGGAAAGCTAAAGATGTGCCAGTCCTTTCTCGCTCTAATGTTTGTGGAGTGCATCCAGGTGTTGACCTCTATACAAGCCCACTACACTTTGCTGTTTATGCCCATCCCTCGGGCTTTATCCATGCTTGGCATCAACCCTCTGTCAGAGATCGGGTCAGTGAGCAAGAAGTGACTGCGTGCAGCCCCCTTTTACACTCTCTGGCACAGGAGTGAGCTAAAGCAGCCACTCTCACCTCATTCCTGCACTGGCATTATCTGCCTGTTTGCAGACAGGGCCTAAGTCTGGCTGTCAGAAAGGAATGCTTAATTATTTGCTGCCTGTCTCCTGCACAAAATTCTGCAAGAAAACCATGGGGTTTTATTCTTCTTGCTGGAGGGAACAGGATGGGGGGAAATGAAGGGCTTAGAAACCCTTTTCTTTCCCAATCATGCTTTGTCTGTCCAAATTATTTAGTAATTCTGTGCACGCTCACTGGGAGAAAAATAGGAACAATAACCACAACAACAATTATAATACCTTAATGAAATACTGTAATACTGATTAATAAGTGTTACAGTACCCATCCTGTGTGCTTGCTAAATGGCAGAGGAAGCACTCATGTCTGTGTGCTGATGACAGGTGAGTAATGAGAGCTCAGCTTCCCCTCAACATGTAACTACCACCAACTGTAAAATCTGTAAGGTGAGGACTAAAGTATAAAGTATTCAGTAATTTTTCCTCTCTGTCTTTTTGTATGTATATCCTTATACATGCAGAGACTCCATAGATAATATTTTTATAAGAATATAAGCAAAGTTAAACTGAACTGCAGCTCAGCAGCAATCCTTTCAAAGGCTTTTTGATTGGCCACTTCTCTGCCTTTGAACACATCTTTGGCATACAAGTCTTTGAAAGTGAGGCATTTACATGTTTGGATCTGAGGCATTATCTGGTGTGTGTGCTCTGGATATTTTAGGATCTGTGCGATCACACATCAGTGCACATCTCATAAAACCAACACTGCTGTGCTTATGCATTCGCAGCACAACTCCAATCTGAACTCAGCTCCTTCTATTGACAGGAGGTTGGCTTTTAGTGTCTCTTCTACAATAATGCTTGCAGTTTGCTTCATCCAGCAAAGAAAACACTGAGTAAGAGATCTACCATTTAAGTCCCAGGTCCCTTGATTTAATACGAAAGAAACCCTGACATTGTATGTCAGAATAGGAATCTATCTGAATGCCTTTGTCTAAAATTTCCTTTCCTCCACTGATGTGCACTGTGTTGCAATCGATGTGATTGCCTTTGTCCTATCCAAAGAGGGATTAGGCTTCAGCAACACTGCAAAAATGTAATGAATTTTGAGAAAATTACTCTGAAAACAGAGAAAAGAAGCTGAAAAGCACTTTGAGATGTAAGCTATTATGTAAAAGGTCAGCTGTTATTTCTATTATTTTATTAGCCATTATTGTTGATAATGATGAAAATGCTTGCCTGGCTTCAAAAAGGTCATCCTTTCCACTGCAATACAATCCCTTTTTGAAGGCTGAAATCCTTATCCCTCCAGCTCCATGTTGATTAACTTGAGTTTGCTAAGGAAGCAAGACTAATTCAACCCATTGTTTGATTTTGAGTGTGGGATGACCTCAAGAGTTTTAAAACTCATCACCCGATTTAACCAAATGTGACAGAGGGCCGAAGATATCCCAGACAGACATTTCCTGTGGGTTGCATGAAAGCAGGAAGGTGGATGGAAAAGACCTTATTAACATTCCCAGCTGAGGAAAGAGGCACCGTATGAACATAACTGCTATTACACAGTACAAAGTCCTCTTAGGTGCTCAGCCTTAAGCCATGTATCTGTAGAAATCCAAGTCTCTCTGGATTTTGTCTTCAAACAATTCTTTGTTACTCTCTCTTGATAGCAAACCCAATAACCTCCCAAGAAAAGATTTGAATTGTAGATGACAATATAGCCTGTGCTAGCATGTAAAACGAAACTTCGCTCTCATTCACAGCTCACCAAGCCTACAGGGTGTGGTATGGCTTTACCTGAAAGCTGCCAAGTTTTCTTCATGGTGGAACATCTGTTGCCCTGTTTTCTTGTGCAGTGGTAGAGGTGTTTTGAATAGGGGCTCATCAGTTTGTTATTGTTGTTTTCGCCCTTTTTTGACCACTTCTCAATCTCCAGTCAACTCAATCTCTTTTTGTTTTCCCTCAACACCTACTTTTTAATCCGCTTGGCATGTGGTTTATGTGCTTGTCCTTTACCCAAGCAATGCCAGCTCCTCCCTATGACAAGTTCTTGTGCCTGTGAATACATTCGTGTGGGTTCAAATGCAGAATAAAGATTTACATAACAAAATCAGAATTTATTTCTAAAGCTCCTCTGAAAACTCATTGCCAAAAAGGAATTTTTTTCCTTAACAGAATGTATTCAAAGTCCAAACCTGTCGCTTTTTACCCTGTGTTAATCTCAGTTCATGAGACATGACTGTTTAGTTCCACATGCTGGGAACTGATTGTGAGACAGCCAGACTCACTTATCTCTGCCCTCTCTATTTCAGAGGTGACTAGAATTTGTCAAAATTAAACCTAAAAGTAAAAGATTCAGCAAATATTAATTTGTAATTTATAGGAAATTAGATTGGACTGCATCTCAGGCATTTTTTCATATCTAATGATAGTCTTAAAAATGTCACAGCCCCAAAGTATGTAGACACAGCAATCTCTAAATGAACAGCGAAGAATGATTTCAGAGAGTAAATCAGAAATTCACACACGTGAGTAAGCCCTGTGGCCCTCTGTGTCTGGACCAAAAGGCTTAGTATAGCATTTCCATGCTTCCAATCAACCAGCTAAAATCCCTTTGACTCCAGGGCTCCCCAATAAACTTCCTGCACATCCTTTAGGGATGCCTTACATTCACGGAAAGTTTTGACCCAATAATTTAGAAGAATGAATTAACGTGAGAAAATTGTGACATGCTCGTGGACAAGTCCAAGACGAGAGGGAGGGCCCACAAAACCGATGGGTTTCATTGCTCACTGTCACTGAAAGCGATTCACCTGGCTCTGCTCCCAAGCCTCCCCATGTAAATCATGTCCCTCACAACTTCAAGGAGCCTCATTTGCCCAACAAGTTGAGTGGCAGCAGCAGCGCTCAGCTAATGGCTTTGGTTTCATCACAGTTTCAGCCCTAAATCAGGAGATCCAAACGACACTAAACATCCACTTTCAGGTGACTGCAAATCATCAAGAGAAGGGTTTCCCAGCGAGCCAGAGACAGCTCATGTGGCCACCAGTGATTTATTCCCTTCCCACGGCTATCGACAGCACGAAACACCCACCAACTCTTTGAGTCGGGGTTATCCAACCATTACGGCATATAAAATATTGATGCGAATTAATGTTAAAGACAAAACCAAAGCAAGCTGAAGTTCCTGTCATTCTAGCTGGGCCGTAAAACTGGTTTTCTGTGAGATGCTGGCCATGGGGGAGCGGGCGGGAGGCGATGGGCGCTTGCAATCTGGACCCGCGGCACTAGATGGCAAAACAGCGTCAGTTTTGGCAGCGCAGCCCGGGCTGCTGCTCCCACCTCCCCCATCCCCGGCCCCCGAAAGCGGGGGAGGGGGGGGAGGGGATGCGGGTACAGCCCACCAGGTGGGCTGGACATCCATCCCCCTGCCCTTTCGCATGCCCTCCATCGCACCTTCAAGCCACAGGAAACCTGCAACCGAGAGATCGTGCCCTAAAGATCCGATGCAGCTCATAAACATCGTAGGTGAAGAGACCGTAAGTGCCGGTACGGATTTTGAGGTGGTTCGTTTCCTTATTGCTGTTGCTGGCATTAGTTGTTTGCACTTCAGTTGCCCTCAGGAACTCGAGACCCTGTGCAAGACAAGCAGTCCTCACTCCAAAAGAGATTACCCAGCAACTGGGTGGCAAAACTTGTCTCACCTCCTTGTTGAACAAAAAGAGATTTGCATTTAAAAGTCTCAGGTGGAAATACTTTTCCTTTCAATTTCATGTCAGTCTATGCATTAGGTGTTTTACTATGTGAGGGAAGCTACTGCCTATGCAGTTAAGGTGCAAGGTATGCTAAAAGGAGTTAGAGAGGAAAAAGTGGACTCTTCAAGTTTTGGATCAAGTAACCAAAATCTTTTGGGTCTAAGGCCAAAAAATTATCTCTGGGCAGGCCAGTAAATTACCTATTTTTTGTATGGGAGTGTTGTGGTTTAACCACTCCCCTAACAGAGAGTTAAGGTTATGCTCATGTCAATAAACTCACAACTGCAACACTACAACTTATCCTACTTAAGTGGTAACCTTTGTTCCCACACCATATCTAACTGTTGGACTCCAGGAATCAACTTAAGTTGGATATTGCAACCTTTACAATGTCATCTGAAGGGGAATATCCAAACTGCTCTGCCCTTTTTACATTTGAGAAGACAGAACTGTTGGCAGGAATGCTACTCCTCTCTCTTACAGCTGCAAGAGAATGTATAAGGCTCTGATCATGATGTGATCCTGTTGGAGGTGTCTTAAGCATGGTCCCCTTCCTTGGGAGTAGGTGAGCCCATGTTGCTGAAGCATGATGTTCAAAACAGAGCTTTCGCTCAGAAAGTTTAGCAGAAGCTTTGAGCTGTGTCACTCCCTTTAATTTTTCTCTCTATCATTGCAACATTCAGTCCTTCCCCCTCTCCCCTGCCTTCTGTGAAGTGCTGGTGCCAGTCCCAAAAATTCTCCAAGGAATCTCAGAAAACTGTTCTTCAAATGACGGTGCTCTTTCAAGTCTCAGATTTTGCACTTGGAGATAAAAGGGCAGCAATAAGCCTGAGTGGGCAGTGCACACACACTACCTGAAAGGTATTTGCTCTTCAGGGTTCAAAGAAGCCGTCATACTTGCCAATTCCAGATTGTTTCTACTTTCAGGACAGGACAAGGCTAACATGAAAAAATCCTGCTTTCTGCTAGTATGGGCTTTTAGTAAGGGATATCATGCTCATCCTGGGCTGTTTAAATAACACTGTCTCACTCTCTTACAATATGAATGAAAAAAAAGCTATGGATCATGAAGCAAGTGGGAACGGATAATCAATTTTTAGCACTAATATTGTGGGTAAGACCAGTAACTCTGAATGAGTTATGGAAGTCTCTTCTCTGAGCAGATGTGTCTCCTTTTGAAGCAGCCTCTTTTTAGCTCAGCCTTAATAACAGAAAAATTGTTGATTAAAACATGTTAAATCAAAACGAATGTGCTTTCTTCATCCATTATATTTCTTCTTAAAATGTAAGAATGTGAAATTCTCACAGGTGGGCTGGCTGTGGGGTTAATAACAATGGACTAGAAAAGCCTTTCAGCTTTACAAACATAAGTTCAAATCAAGCTTAAGTAAGTGACAGGCAAAATGGGACTATTGATTTCCATCTAGTCCTATTTGGCCACAGCAAAAACTGGGCACAACAGTGTCTTAGCACTTACAGGGATGCCATCAGCCAAAAGATAACACTTCTGTTGGAGAACATTTGCAGTGTTATTTGTAGCAATTGAGATTACTAGACCAACTGAGATTACGGGAGCTGAAGATATCAGAGAGTAAATTTACATCCCCCCATTTTGGGAAGTATTATTTTCTGTGTTTGGCAGTGCTTTCTGCCATGTCTGTGCCCCAAATCTCCTTTTCAGTTACATAATGCATGTGTATAGGTCAGGCTGGGAAACATTTTCCTTGAAACAGGCCTGCCAAAGAAAGAGATTCACAAGGAGTCAAAAATCTTCTGATGATGAGGAACTAGGCAAGTGGAAAGTTCTGCATGATTTTCCTTTCTGCCTGTGCACCCATCTGCCCCACAGACCACTTGAAAATCTACCTGGAGCTCTCATGGTCAGGGGTATTCCCTGAAACTATTCATAAACTCATTTGGAAAAACCACGACATATCAAATGATGAGAGGGCACTTCAACAGCATAGGATGGGATGTAGTGCAGAGGTCCTTGAGTCCTGTGGGCCCTGCTCCTGCAAGAATGCCCTAATAGGTCTTTGAAGCAAATGCAATGTCCAAGGCTGTGTCCCTTGCAGTTGATAATACATACCTAACCGGGCCTTGCCTTGCCAAAGAGGGATCACATGTAGAGCTGTAAGTGGGGTGGACTCACAGCTCCAACATGAATTTGCAAGATCAGACCTCAACGATCCTATTACAAAAAACCAGCAGCATACACCATCAGCACTTGGTTTTTAAATACCTTGATGCTTCTTTGAGTGTGTAAGCCAGCTCTGTATAAAGCCTGGCCTTCACAGTGACTGATTAAAGCCTGAATCTCTGGCCCAAGGTGATTGGATCAGAACCATGGAAGAAGTCAGAGCCAGGGCTAAAATGCAAGGGTTTCTTGCTCCTATACTTCTACCTTCCTGATTTTGGTGCACCTCCCCTGCTGCTGTTTAAAGACACAGAAGGGCTCAGTGGAAGGCTGTGCGCCTGCCCTCTCTGTTTCCTTACATCAGGGGATTTGTGTCAGAAGTTCAGCACTGCCAAATGTCATTTTGAATGATTTTGTAGTTCTAGGTCAATAAACTCCTTACCATCATAGGGGAACTGAACCATGCATTACTCCAGTTGCTAGAGTGAACCTTTTTCTTAGCCATGTACATAAAATGAGCAGTTCACAATGATTCTCAATAGCCCTATATTTTCTGATTCGCATTTTTAATTAAATATTATTTTCTTTCTTTTTTTTTTTCTAAATGGGCATGCTATGTTGTTGTATCTCAAGGGCCACCATGACTAGAGCATCTCAAGACCTTGTAGCTGCAAAGCTCCACTCCTGCTGTAGAGAAGAAAATACCAGAGAATAGTGAGAGAGCATAAGAGAGAGCAAGAAGGTTCTCTGTATGCTTTTTTTTTTAAATTAAATTACATGGATAAATATCTCATCAATTCAAAGTCTCTTTGTAGTGACCTATCTTCAACACTATCTGAAGATTAAGTTCATCCCTTACTTAGCAAGTCTGTTTATCAGTTTAGAGAAGGAATGGAGTGAAACCCCATCCAAACCTGGGAGAACTAGGATGAGGATAAAAAATGTGCTGATGGTACTGTCTCCAAAGTAATATGGAGTAGCAGTATGTGGTATGTACCTCCTTATATATGTAAGAAGGTTGGATTCATAATGTTGTTCTGAAAATGACCTTAAAACACATGCAACATTATGTTTTATAGATACAAATTTTTTCCTCGATGCTGTGGAAGACAAATACCTAGTTATGGCAAAGATCCCTTTTGGGGCCTTAGACTGCTGAACACTGTATGTTTTTCCTCTCAACCCACCATTTACTCCAGTTCAAGGCAAGGAACATAGTTTAGGATTTTTTACTGACTTTCCAAGGTGTGACCCAGGCACAATGACTGCAGGCAGAGCGATGATTTACCTTTCAGTAACGTCCTTTCCCTTGGAAGCTGAAGAGCAGCCAGGTTTTGTTCTGAACCCCACTCAGCCCTCCACCCCGCAGTAGGGACGGGAAGTGTGGCAGCTCGTCTGCCCACTCCCATTTCCTCCTGCAGGCACCACGTTATATATCCCTCACAAGCCTGACCACAGCTTTCAGAAACATCCAATAAATCAACAGTTAAAAGGGAAGAGTAGACATGGGGAGCAGGTGCTTATTATGTGTGCATCTCTGGAGAAGAATAACCCACAGTGTATTTCCATGCCCATTTGAAATGGAATACGACCATGACCCTGCAAGTGGCTCTGCTTGAATTGTTCCTGGCATGATGTTTTACTCCTAATATTTTCATTGTCTGCCTCCATCAGTTTTACCTCCCACTGTAGCATTAATTTTGTATGTGAATATGGAGGCTGTGCTTTAAATAATACAGCATATGCTTTTTATTTGCCATGTAGAATAATATTTTTTTGGCTGATTTATGCTCCACCTGGACAAAATTATTTTTTATGATGGGTTTATTTCATTTGTTCCCACATCCCCAAATGGGGGGAAAAAAATCTTGTAAACCACCAATAATGACGGACACAGAAATCTGCTTGAAATACAAATTTACTGCAAAAACAGATTCTCTCCAGCCATGTAAATGAAAAAATGCTGTTGTAATAATTTTAAGCCTGCAAACGCATGGCACTACTGGGGAGAGTAATCTTCAGGCTCTTGTATCATCCCTTACACAATGCTGGGAGTGCAGAGAAACTCACTGACAGCTATAAGCTATTCCAGTAGAACAAAATTACACATATGGCTACAGCATGGATTTAATTTAGCTCTTTTCAGAACTTCATCAAAGCCAGGACAAAACCCTGTGGTCTCTCGGTTTGCAGATTTGCCACAGAACTTCATAGGCTAAGCTGCCAAATCTACCTAATTTCCAGTTTTCACAAGGATTGTGGAAAAATATGTTACTTGCCATTGTAATTAGTTCTTTTCAAACAGATTACTTGAGTTGCAATTGAAAAAAAAAAAAAGAAAAAGTATTATGTACCTTGTGTTTTACAATCCTGAAAGAGACTGGCAGTATTTTTATGTTAATCTATTACCCTCAGTAATACTCATTATGAGTAGATTTCTACTTAAAAAAAAAAAAAAAGTCATATGCAATCCTTATTGCAACTTTGTTCTGATTTTGACTTCCAGCTTTTGGTACTTTTTGTAAAGCAACTAAATATTAATTATACAAATCCATACAGTTATAGCATTTGCAAAGCTCTGGTACTATTTTTGGTGGTAATAGTTATCTTTAACCATACAGCATCCTCCAGCCAAAACCACACCATAATAGGAGTGCATATAATAAGGACACATAACACCTCCATGTCAGCTCTGAACTACAGAGCTGGGAAAAGTAGGATATTCTTTCAGAGCATATTCCCTTTTAATACTCAGTGTAAAAAAGAAGAGATAGGACTTTCACAGGAAAAATCCTGCTGCTTCTAGTCCCACCTTTTAAGTCCCCATCAGATGGCAGAAATCCAAGCTGATATCTTCCCCTTGGTATCTTCTGGCAGCAGGAGGAAGATTTGTTCCTATACAGGCCGCCTCCTCCCCACACAAAGCTCTTCTTCAGCCCCTCGTCCTGCCATATCCCCTAATCTTGCTCCACCAACTAGCACAGAAAGCTTTAGTCTTGGTGGACACCTTTGTTTTGCTCCATCTTCTTCTCTTTCCATTCACAGAGAAGTGAAGAATTTATCAATAGTGAGACAGGCACTGAAAATCAGTCACTGGTTTAAAACGAGGAAATACAATCCATAGTACTGTATGAGCGCCTATGGCATTTCTCTGACCACCTTGACAGCCCCGGGCCTTTCAAACAAAACCGGAGCTCCCGTTTTTCCACCAACTCGGCGGGATGAAAGGGCAGCTCCTGCGGGAACGGGGAATTTGCAGACGGGAAGGGGAGGCAGTACCAAGAAAGGTACAGTAGATGGCACTGGAGAGGCGCGGCAGACCCCGCTCGTCACCTGAGGATACCTGCGAGATTTACCCCTAAGCTAAAGCGGGTTAGAAAATGTGCAATTTAGATTTATCAGTTCAGGAGGGAGATTCAGATAAAAACAGTTGAGCTGGTGAGATTATTAAATGCAGAACCCCATGCTGAGACGATGCTCACCTTACTACACGTGCTGATGGAGGGGAAATAGGGCATTGTTCCCTCCCCAGCTGCACCCAGGCGGTCACACGGGAGGCAAGGGGATGGGAGGGGAGGGGGGCAAGTCGCAGACAGAGACCTTCCTCCACCCAGGAACGTCTTCTGGGAGCTTGAGGTAGCACACTCCCCACGTGGGAACGGCAGAAGCAGCAGGAACAATGCAGGTTTGGGTCAAAGTGGGAAGTGCAGATCGGTATTTCCCGATGTGAGCCCCTGCGTATCAACCCGAGAATGTCACAGAAAGGTGGTCTCGTGTATTTAATTTTATCGGGCGGAAGAACTCTGATATATGCTGCGCTCAGTTCACAGCTCCCTTGCAGATTTACTCGGCGCTTTAGCATGTGTGCTGCCTCACTGACAGAGATTAAAGGCTCTCCTCAGAGCCCCAGGTATTACGCTCAAATGTATAAATCAGGGCTTAATATATAATATTTGTCCATAAAAATATATCACGGTGGCATTCGTTTGACTATCTGCATATTAAATACCATTACAGAAAAGTCATGAGCTTATTGAGGATTACTTTGCTACACCAGTAAAGCCTCTTGCCATCATAAACAGGTATCTTTGCTGCCACAGCATGGCTGGGTGGCAAAGAGGAAGGGACAGATTTTGCTAATACCATTCATGACCCACATGTACCCCATCCATGCTGCGCTGTGCCAGGAACATGCTCCCAGGCTGGCCCTGGTCTCTGGCTTCCCCGCACTGGCCGGGAAGGGCAGGGATCATGGTGGAGATGACACCACAAGCCTCTAAAGGAGAAAATTGCATGATGTATCACCACTCACGAGCACCCGCCAGAGAGCTGTTTAGAGTGAGATTACAGTCTCAGAGGAGACTCTCATGCCTCTTGGTCACAGGGTTACTATGATGATGCAGTTGTAACTTGTATGTGGGAGGTAGAAGGGATTTAAGTGATGGTCAGAAAGAAAAGCTGGATCAAAGCACCACAAACTGTGTTCAGATTAACCCAGATTCCTGAGTCCCTAGCTTTGAGGGACTTGAAATCAGCCAAATTGCTTCTTTTCGCTTGAACAGAAGACAAAAAAATGTGAGTGAGATGATAAAGTTTATACTTTGGCCACAAGTTTATAAGCAGCATTTTAGACTGAACAGAAACAAAGTTCTCCAAAAATAAGAGTTTGCGCAGTCAAGAGCTCTCAGTCCCACTCATGCCAATTCCATATTAGCACAGATACATGGATTTTTCTGCATTTGCTGCTGACTTACAGAGGGAGACAAAATCAGACACAGTTGCAATCTATCCGCTCTATCCCCCTTCATCCTTTTCATATTCAAACTCTTTTTTTTTTCTTTGTAAATTCCTATTATTAACACAGGAGAAGAAAAAAAAAAAAAAAGAAAAGAAAAGAATTCCTGGGATCCCTGGTGCATCCTTGGAGTGGCTGCAGCCTCTTCGTGGATGACTAGACAACCGCCACTGTGCCACATAATGAGGAGCACACATGCTGCACCGGGAGATACTAATGAGGGAGCTACAGCCCCCTTAGCCCTCTCCAGTAAATCCATGTCTGCAAGCCATGTTTTATTTATCAGGCTTATTATGGCAGCACTAAGGAGCCATTTGAAAAGGGCTGCTGCTGTCCTGGGCACTGCACACCACAGTGCTGCTACGACCAGCTTCCAGGGAAGATGGATGAGGCTGGCAAAAGGTAAGGGAGAGGGATTCTATGCACGCACCATGCGAACAATCCGTGGCAGCATTTATCCCATCGGCTCCTTTAAGCAGGAAGAGGATTCAGCTTGTTTCAACCTCACAGTGCTAGCTAGCTGCTCCGAGGCCCTGAAAATACACAGTAACTGGTAAATAGATGGAAGCTATAGATGTGATTATTTGCAGGAAAGCTTCTGAGGAAAAAAGAACTTGATGGGCCTGGAGAAACCCAGGTGCAAACTGCAGAGCCAGGCAGCTTGGAGGGGCTTCACAGCTGCCTCCCTGCCCAGCACTGTTCCCTGATCCCACTCCCAGCAGAGGTCCCGCTGGACTCCCACACTTTTCACCATGCACACAAAACACCGCTGCTCTGTGCCAAGACATGACGCTGCAGAGCACTTGCTGTGCCACTTCTGGAAATGTGAGGTCTCACACAGATTTGCGCATGTGGCAGGGGGAAAGGAGATTTACCATCACCACTGCTTTCTCCAAACATCCTCTTCCTGACCCCTCTAGACATCCTCATAGAGGTTTCTGTCCACTTTGGAGAATCGCTTCACTCACTGAGGATCAACAGAAATAGATGTAAAAGGCGGCTAAATGAAAGACAGGAGAGAGATGAGTAAATCTTTGAAAAACTTACACCACAGGTCTCAGCAGGACTCAGACAAATTGGTCTGCATTCCTTTAACATATTAGATTTCTACTTACCCTGTTCATTAGCATGTTAAGCTACAAGGGCTGATTATATGAAACTCATGGAGAGGCATCAATTAAGATGATAAATTTACATACATTCCTTCTGGATGAGAAATGACGGGTCTCCTCAGTTCGGAGTTTGCTACAACTGGACTTGGTTTCAGAAAGAGAAAGAAGTGTTAAATGCGTGCATCTGTACTGCCTCCCAAAAATGATGGAAGCAGTTCACAAGTTTGAGCAGAAATGTGTGTCAAATAGGAATAAAAGGAAACAACTCGTAGTTTCCAAGGCTGAACTCTAATCTGCCGTGTCACATTGACAACAGATTATGAGAGGAAGTGAAATTCCCAAGAGATGCTGCTCTTACAAGGCTGGCCCAAATGGTGTTCCCAGGCTGCAGAAGGCAACACTAAATATTTGCACATATTTATCACTTTTTGCCCACACAAGATCTTATCTTATTTTGCAAACACTGTGCAGCAGAACGACTTCCTAGCCGCCAAAGTGTAGCCATTGCTGGTCTGCAGCGTGCCAGTGGCACCTCTTTTGTGCCAGCATGCGTCTTGGGAAAACTGTGAACAAAGACGGTTTGTTATCTTGTTGCCACTGAAGAGAGAAATTAGATAGGCCTTGCAAATGGTATGAAAACCCACGCAAGATGACAGAATCATCTGTCTTTTCTTGAAAAACACTGCACAGCTGCTAATGTTGCCGGAGGAGACAGGCCACTAGCAGCACTGTTCCTACAGCCAACCTTTGTAGCACTAACCTCAATGCTACCAGGCCTAAAGACTGGTGTACAGCTAAGTTGAAAAGCTAATGCTAGTAATAGCTCAGTAACAGTAACAGCCAAATAGTAATAGCTGTAGTTCATTCTTCAGGAAGAAGAAAGAAGGCTTTTGTCCTTTCAGAAAGGGCTGGACACCACCAATTCTCATTCACTACAGAGGAAATTAAAGGGTTTTAAATAATGTAGTAACTTATATGTGACTTCTGCTTTCCTGAATAGTGGCACCAAATCTGTTCAAGCAGAGAGGTGCTTTCACCCGTGCACTGCTGGGCTTGTACACCAGGAGTGCTCCGTCCAGCTGAGGTGCTGGATAAAGTCTGCTGTTACACGTTGTCGTGTTCCTTTCCTCATCCAGAACCCTGTGCTGGGTGAAGGTACGTGTTTACTCTCTCTTGGGCTGCCAGATAGCAAACGTGCAAGCTTCCTCATTGCTCAGGACAAGAGATAAGGGGTTTCCAGCTGATTCCCCTTCCAGGCACTGCATGGCCACGATAACTGGAATATTCTAAAGAGGGAGTATTTTAAACAAATGCCACTTGCATATAAAAGTTTGTGCCTTAAATGGGATCATATTTTCTTAAGAGGAGTAGCAAAAGAACAGTGCCATTTCTTTTCCTCTTGTGTCCACATCCATGGCAATTACATACTTCTGGAGCTGGGAATATGTGCTCCTTTATTTCATTTTAACCAAAGGGCAATCAAACCTACCCAGGCTTGTGTTAATGATATACATTGTATGTACCAGAGACGGTTACGCCGCATATCAAAATGGATCAGAACATAAGGAAGTTAAAAAAAAAAAAAAAAAAAGTCCCTTGCCTTATGCTGTTAGGTTTGACTTGAGTATGATGTGTCTCAGCCTAAGGAGTGAGGCACATGCCTGCACAGGCTACAGCACTGCACTCACGATACACTAAAATAAGGAAACATTTACAGCCAAAGGTGGAAGCGACCACATGGCTATACATTTTGGGAAACAAAGAGGGTAGATGCTGGTGAAAATCATTTTATGCTCCGGTCATAATTTGTATTTGTAGTATCATCACACTAAAGACATGAGTGCTTCCCCTGTTTGCAGCTCCAAGCTGGGTTATTTCTGTCAAGTCTTCCTCCTCCCCAGCCAGCATGTTGTAACCTCAGGTAAAGACTTCAATTTTAATTTGTGCAGACATTTAATTGTTTTGTTTTAATTTGAGAAGTTGGACAATAAACCAATTCCCCTCGTTTCTAAAGATTTATTGCTTTTTCCAATTTATTGAATGTTCAGCGCAGACTGTATTTCAATTAAAGGCAGCAAAACTGTTAATAGTGTATTAACGACACACTGCCTCTATATAAAGATGCAAATATAAGTCGTGGCCAATTTTCTGGCCTGGTGAGATTATTTTATTTTTTCCCTGTAGTGAATTATCTGCGAACAGCTCGTAATTTTACACCAGCCCATATCGCTGGCAACTGTTGAACCACAAGTCTTTTCAGCGCGCGAGCTGCCCGCGGCCCCATCCCTCACGCCGAGAACCGGCCTCCTGCCTCCGGGTTGGAGTCTGGACGGCACCCAGGACCCGACAGAGGCTGCGGGAAGCAAGGCGGGCGGCCGACCCGCCGCTGCGGCCAGGCTCTGAGGCAGCGCCGGCGGAGCTGCGGGTGTCCCGCGGCCGCTCAGGAGGGGCTACGCGTACCTGCGCACCCCCTGCCTCATGGCCTGGGCGAGGCGGGGCCCGAGACGCCCCCAAAACGCCGCTCGGCCCGCGGCGGCCCCGGCGCCTCCGGGTGATGCTCGGCGCGTCGCCATGGAAACGCGCCCCCCTCCATCCCGCGCGGCTCCGGCCCCACGTGACCCGCGGCCACCCCCGCTCTGGCTTCCCATTGGCCGGCGGCGCGGCGCGCTGATTGGCTGGGCGCGGAGGTGAGGCCGTGGGGTGATGCGGGCCGGCGCACAAAGGCGGCACAAAGGGTGCCCGAGCTCTCCCCGCCGCCCCGGCACGCTGCCCCCGGGGCTCGGCGCGGCGGGGCGGGGCAGCGGGGACCCGCGGATGTGGGCAGCGCCGGGGCCGCCACCGCCATCCCCGGGGGGGGGGGAGGGGGGTAGGGGGGGAAGGGAGCGCTGCGTCACGCCCCGCCGCGCGCGCGGCAGCCAATGGGCGCGCCGGGAGAGCGCGCGCGGCACGCGGGGCCCGCGTGTCCCCGCCGCGCGGCCCGCCAGGCACCTGTCAATCAACCGCGCGGCCCCGCCCCCGGCGCGCGGGAACGCGACACTGCGCGGGCACGAGCACCGCTGGGCGGCGGGGACCGCGGAACGCGGGTCATGCCAGTAACTGGGACATATCGGTAACCGGGGACATACTAGTGCCAGGGGACATATCGGTAACCGGGGATATACCGGTGCCAGGGGACATACCGGTAACCGGGGCCATATCAGTGACCGGGCCATACCGGTGCCCGGGCTATACCAGTAACCGGGGACATATCAGTGCCAGGGGACATACCGGTAACCGAGGACATAGCAGTAACCGGGGCCATACCATTACCCGAGCCATATCGGTACCGGGGCCATACCAGTAACCGGGACATACCAGTAACCGAAGACATTCCAGTACCCGTGTCATACCGGTGCCCGGCAGGGCTCAGCGGCCCCACCGCTGCCCCCTCCCAGGGTTGGGGTGCGGGGCTGCCGCAGAGCGGAGCGAGCAGGCGGGACCCGTCACGGCTCCCCCGCGGTGCCAGCCCCGCAGTTCCCAGCCCGGCTGTGCCAGCCCCCCATCCCTCCCCCGGGCGGCGGGATGCCCGCGGTGCGGGCTGCGCTCCCGGCGCCCTCCCCCGGTGCGGGGCGAGAGGCGGGGCTGCCGCCCGCCGCCTTTATCTGGCGTGGCACTGGGGAACACCTCGGTGTGAGATACGCGCTATAAATACGGCGCCGGGGATGGGAGCGCGGCCACGGGCGGCGGCGAAGGGCTCCGGAGCACGGTGGGTGCCTCCCTCGGCCGGGGACCGCTGGCATTGTCATTTGCGGGGTGCGGGGCTGCTGTCTCCTCGGGCTGGCTCCCCGGAGGAGCTGCGGGGGCTCTTTTTATTTTTGCCTTTTGCCTCGTTTCGTACGGAGGGGAGCGGCGGCTGCGGCAGGGGAGGTGGAGGGCGAAGAGAAGGAACGGAAATGGAAAGGCTTGAAGAAAGGAGACAGGAGTGGGAATAAAGGCGGCGGGGGAGGAGGAGGAGAGGGCGCTGGCGGGAGGGGACGGGACGGGAAGGCGGGCTGGGGGAGGGAGGAGGGAGAGAGAGGGAGGGAGCGAGAGCAGCCCCTAACCCCGGCGCCTGCCATCTCCTCCCAGCAGGACTGTGATCGCCAGCAGCCGCCGAGCCCAGCCCGTGGCGGAGGGCGGCCGGT
>JAWWEW010000001.1:109846839-110013229 GCA_035583185.1 Anabacerthia variegaticeps
AGCAAGAGCAGCACGAGCAGGAGGAGGAGAAGAGGTCGCCACCGGAGGAGCCCTGCGGTCCGGTCCGAGCCGCCTCGCTGAGCTCGCCCGCCCGGCCGCCGACATGATGCAGATCTGCGACTCGTACAGCCAGAAGTACTCCCTCTTCAACGCCATGAACCGCTTCATCGGCGCAGTCAACAACATGGACCAGACGGTGATGGTGCCCAGCCTGCTGCGGGACGTGCCGCTGCTGCTGGAGGAGCTGGATGCGGCGGGCGCCGTGTGCCCGCAGCGGGATGCTGCCCTCCCGCCCGGCGACCCCGGCGCCTACTTCTCCCGGAGGGACATGTACAGCCACTACATGCTGCTCAAGTCCATCCGCAACGACATCGAGTGGGGCGTGGTGCAGCCGCCGGCGGGCGAGGAGGCGGCCCGCAAGAAGGACAAGCTGGGCGGCGGGCCCGCCGAGGAGGGCGAGGGGGAGGAGGACCTGGAGCAGCAGTTCCACTACCACCTCAGCGGACTCCACTCGGTCCTCTCCAAGCTCACCCGCAAGGCCAACGTGCTCACCAACAGATACAAGCAGGAGATCGGCGTCAGCAGCTGGGGGCAGTGAGAGCCGGGGGGAGCGGGGAAGGGGCGCCCGGCCCGGCGGGAGCGAAGCGGGAGCGGCGCGTCCCCGCCCGGCGGCGGTGGCGGTGCCCGAGGCTCCCCTGCGCTCTCCCAGGACTGCAGCAGGTTTTCTACCAACGCACAAACGAGAGAGAGAGAGATGTAAATTAATCGATACTAGTTTATTAATTATTTTGACCCCCTCCGTGTTTTTTTCATTGTACGGTCCGGGGAGAGGTTTGCTGTGCCTGCCCGGGAGGGGAGGCTGAACCTCTACGTGTACGAGGTGGTGGCGTGGCTGGCAGATAAGGAGGCTCAACACAAGCCGATGAACATAACGAAACTGGCACAAAATTGCCTCTGTTACCCCGGAGGGAACCCAGTGGGCTAAGGAGCATCCCTCTGTTGCGGGACAGATGGCGGGTCCCACGGTTCTACATGTACTGGAGTTTATTTAAAACTTTTTTACTCAGATGTAGAGTATATTCTAAAATAAATGCAAATGTATTAACTAAGAGTGACTTAAACTTTTGGTATGATTTATGTTTCTTTAATTAAATGATATTTTTAACATCTGGAATTTTTCTGTTGTTCTAAGTTATTTCCAGACCTGCCTTAATAGACACAGAAATCTGCATGTGCAAGAGAGGGGTTTTTGTGGCTCCCCCCCCACACACACAAAGGGACCAATTAGGCAGTGTTGATAGCATACCTAAAACGTATGAATTACTGTATTAACTGCACCATGCATGGCCTGAATTTTGGTAAGCCATTCCCAGTATGGTTGCTCTGTATGAATGCTGGCTTGAAGGTCAGTGCCTCTTTAACAGAATCTGAGAAGATCTAGTCATGGTTACTCTGCAGGCAGCGATTCATGGAAGTTGGAGCAAAGCCTAGGAATGACTCTTGCTTTTTTTCGGGAAATGTCTTAATGTACTGAGAGGAGCTCTTTTTTTTTTTTTTCTCTCTCTGAATAGGTCTGGGATACTTGCCTCCCCCATCTCTTGCGTTCCTTTCCTCTGTAATCGTCCGTGGATACCAGGAGTTAATCAGGTTTATGTTTCCCAGATTGTATCGATTTCTTTTTCTCTACCTTTTTTTTTTTTCATTTGCTCAAGTAAATTACCTCGAAATTGGGTGTCTATATTGTGTTCTAATATTAAAGTGAACTTACTGATTGTGATATGTGTACATAAAACAGAGGATAACTGTTTAATAAATACCTGTATCCTTTCATAAGTTTTCTTCTCAGGGACTGAAATACCAAGTTTGTGGATATTTCCTTGTACTGAGATGCCACTTTGTATTATTGTCCTCAAATTTAGGCTTGATGTTGGGTTGTTTTTTAAAAAACTATGTTTTCTCTCAGCTTTAAGGATATTTTTGCTTAAATTCACATATTTCCTAGTACTTTATTTTTCAGCCCAATTCTTAGGACATTGTAGTAAAGCATGAGCACTCCAGACATAGTACTAGTTGGCAGATATTTGTGTAAGTTAAAACAATCAGCCTACATGTTTGTTTAAAAATATGTTTTGCCTTCTAGGGTAAAGAAGAACTTTGTAAGGCTTGGTGGTTTTTAGTTTGGCGATGCTTGTCCTTTTTGTAATGTTTTTAACTCCTCTTCCCCTCCCTTCTTGGGGAGATGCCAGGAAAAAAGTCAGCAACAAGGAGAAGGGATTACCCTGGTTTCCTAGCACATCAGCTTGCCAGTCTTTCTGTGGTTGAACTAATAGCAATGCAAAACATGCAGTGCCCTGTGCTGGATGGTAAAGTTTTGTTCTCCTGAAGACAAGGGTGAGAGGGAGAACCTGTTCTGCTGCATGGCTCCCTTCTGCCTTGAGCCCAGTCGGCTGAAAACCACATTACAACCTCTGCTCGGGAGCACCAGTAAAACCTCAGACAGAAGCAGCTAATGCAGTTTCACCCGCACTCCTTTTGATCTCCTGGTAACTTCTGGTATGGATTTAGACAATACTGTTTAAATGTTGCACAAGAGACAATGTGATGTTGATCTAGACTATGAGTAACATCAGAAAAATAGTATTACATTAATGCAGTATCGCCATGAGTATTGCATCCTTTCCCTTTCCATGCAGGAAAAAAAAAAAATACAAGAGAAAAGTTTTGGTGAAAGAGCTGCTGAAAAGTAGTGCTTTTGGGCAGCAGAGGTGGCATTTCCTTACAAGTAAAGCTTTGGGTGACTGAAGTAAGAGGATACTGTGACTCAAGGGTTTGCCTTCTCTCTGTGACTAAGCTGCAGTTGCTGAACTGCACGTGGCTCCCATGTGGGGGCCCAGCCACTTGGCTGGCAGCAGCCCTGGTAATCCCAACTCAACTGTAGCAAAACCTGCTGAGACTCACACCAGCTGGAGACTGCCACCTCCCACCTGGGAGCTGCTTTAGAATTCCCCCTTCTCAAGGTCATGGGAGGGGATCAAGGCTCTTGGGATCAGGAAAGTGATCTCGTAATGCAGGGGGAAGACAACAACAGATAAAACCAGGGATGTATTTCTCATGCAAAGGGCAAGGGATGGGACCTTGCTACTGGCTGTTGTGGAAAACAACTTGGCCTAAAAGTTGGGGTGGTCAGGCAATTATGTAAGTGCTGGCTCCTGACATTGCAGTAAACAAAGATGAGATTGCAGAGTCTTAATGCAGATTTGGTATGTTAGATGCTGAATTGGGAAAAATTTCCATGAGTGGCGCTATATAAAACAATTAGGTTTATTACTAGGAGTTACATTTCCTTTTGAATGACTGGATCATTTTAAGGGCTCCCAATTACATACAGAGTTCAGCAAACCTTTAGTCTGCTCTGCTGAAGTGATTTGGGTATTTGTAAGTGATAATAATAAATTGCATCAATGTAACATAAAAAAGTATCATTATGATCTCAGATACTTTGATAAGTGACTTTATATCCAAGCCATTCACAGACAAAAAGACAACTTGCCAAACTACCACAGGCGTGCTCAAACCAGTGCATATTCACATGCACCATGAGAAGCAGTTGTCACTTTTAGCTTGCTTAAGTGAAGTAGACTCCAGATAGAGTAAGGCAGACATGAGAAGAGCAATAAATAATGAGATTCAGAACAGTTTGCACTAACAAATTGATTACAGCAGAAGATATCTTAAAGTCAAGGAGCCTCAAGGACGTTGCTCATGGGATGCATCAGTTAATATATAAAAGTGCACAGTATGTGTCATTATAGTTCATGAGTCAACTCATTTTTGTATGCAAAAGGAGAGCAAATGGGGGGGGGACATGCCAAGCTTTTGTCTCAATACATATATAATATGTATATAGATGTATATAAAAATAAGGGCATTGGGGATAGGCGTGAGTTCCATGGGAAGACCAAGAATCACAGGCTGGTCAGTGCTTGGTGAAAGCAGATGAGGCTGAGTCAGGTTAGGCTGTCATCTTCCTACTTTCCTCTGAAAGCTTTTTCTTGCATAGGTTTTAAATAGATCAAGATAGCCGTGTTTTGTGGTTTGTGTCACTCCCTCCTGCACAGGCTCTTTCACCAACACATGAGTCATCAGAAGATTTACTTGGCCGAAAAAGGCTTTAATGTTAGTGGTCAGAGAGAAGGTTGCATTAGGATCTTATTATTGTGGACTAAGCTCTGCACCCTGTTCTACCACGAAAAAAAAAGAAAAAAAAAATCATCTTTTTTTTGCCTGTGGATTTGGTACACAGCTAATCTCCTTGCAGAAAAGTCTGCAGCAATTTTCTCCCACTGACCTATTTCCCTGAAGCCCTGAGTATGGAAGAGGATTGACTGGAAGTATTGCTTTTTATAATTCATATCTTTAAATATTTTATCTTTTTATTATTTATATATAGGTAACAGTGTGATAGGTACTGTATTCCAAAGAGCTCAAAGATCATAGAAACAGAATGGTTTGGGTAGGAAGAGGCCTTAAAGATCATGTGGTTCCAAACCCCTGCCGTGGGCAGAGGCACCTTCCACTAGGTCAGGTTGCTCAAAGCCCTATCCAACCTGGCCCTGAAAACTCCCAGGGATGGGATATCCACAGCTTCCCTGGGCAACCTGTTGCACCACTTCACCATGCTCACAGTAAAGAATTTCTTCCCAATATCCAATATAAACCCATTCTCTTTCAGTTTGAAGCCATTTTCTCTTGCCCTTTCATTACATGTCCTTGTCAAAAGTCCCTCTACAGCTCTCTTGTAGCCTCCTTTAGGTACTGCAAGGCTGCTTTAAGGTCTCTGTGGGGCCTTCTCTTCTACAGGCTGAACAACCCCAACGCTCTCATAGCCTGTCTTCATAGGAGAGGTGCTCCAGCCCTCTGATCATCTTTGTGGCCTCTTCTGGACTCACTCCAACAGGCTCATATCCTTCCTATGTAGGGGGCCCCAGAGCTGGACACAGATGGGGTCTCAGAAGAACAGAGTAGAGGGGGAGAATCACCTTCCTTGACCTGTATTTTTTGATGCAGCCCAGAACACTTTCTGGCCTGTGAGTGCACATTGGTGGGTTATGCTGAGCTTCTTATTCCACAGCAACCCCAAGTCCTTCCCCTCATTGCTGCTCTCAATCCATTCTCCAAGCAGCCTGTATTTGTGCTTGGGATTGCCCTGACCCACGTGCAGGACCTTGCACTTGTCCCTGTTGAACTTCAGGAGGTTTGCCCAGGCCCACCTCTCAAGCCTGTCCAGGTCCCTCTGGCTGTCCTCCTTTCCCTCCAGTGTGCTGATCACACCACACAGCTTGGCATCATCAGCAAACTTGCTGATGTCCATGTCTCTGACAAAGATGTTGAACAGCATTGGTCCTAAACCCACCCCTGAGGAATGTCACTCCGCTTGGACATTGAGCCAATGACTGCAACCCTCTGGGTGCAACCAACTGGCCAATTCCTTATCCAGGAATTGTCCACCCATCAAATTCTGGTCTCTCCAGTTTAGAGACAAGGATGTCGTGTGGGACAAACGACAATCAAATGCCTTGCACAATTTCATGTAGATGACATCGGTTTCTTCCAAAGATCTTAGGGGATTATTCACACAGGGGAAGAAAGAAGAGCACAATTGGTTATAATGTGCCATGAAATTGAGGGGAGTGCAATCCAGGTGAGCATTGCAAAAGCAGCTCCAGGTTTGCATGCATTTTTCTGTTATTGTTTGTTGTCACCTCTAAGCAAGCAGAAATACCTGAATGCATTAGTTCTAATGGTGCAAAATAATTTTTCTTCCAGACCACAGACTTGCATGACAAGTTTGGGTCAAAATTAGTTTTAAGGAATGAAGTTATAAACTCCTTTCCAAGAGGAAATTTGCAAATAGGAGTGCAGTAATTGTATATCTTTTTGTTGGTTGCCAACTGCCAGAATTGACACTCTTTATAAAAAGTTCTTCCCTGTTCAAACATACTCATTTTTCCTGTAATTATGGAATGTGGAAAACACCTTTTCATTTTTGTGCTACTAAATTGTGTTCTGGAAGAGATGACACAGAAGAAACTTGGAGAACTTACAGAGCAAGCAGGTGTCTCTGTATTCAATCACAAAACAGTAAATGAGCTTCTCTCGTGATGTAAGCTTTCTCAAAGTATCAGTTGTTGTACCTTTTTATCATGAATATCTACATCCATCTGATTCTAATATAATTCTTTCTTTTTGTTCTGGCCTGTTTTACCTGAGCAACTTTGGGTTACAAACAACAGGGTTAATATCCCCAAGCCACAGACACACCACTTAAGAATAACTGAGCCTTTTTAAGTGCATCTCCCTTTTTATCTGTATTTGAACTGAGAGGACCCGCACAGTGCCTAAAGCCATGATTCAGAGTAAGCACAGCAGCATGGCAGCGCCCTTGCTTTGGGATTGCTGTTTGGTCCTTGGCATGTGTTCTGGAGTGGGGAGATGGATGGAAGGTGAACCTTTCCTTCAGGGATTTACTCCAGGTTGTATTGTGTTGGGAAAGGAGAATGACAATGGGGAGTTTTCTCACCCCATAACCAATATATGTCCCTCCCTATTCCTTTTCCCACCTCTCTGAGACTTTTCCTCCCTGAAATTCCTACTAAACAAAACTCATTTGGTCACCCATGAAACTCTGTTTTGAACTGAACTGTAATTAGTAATAACAGCATATTAGGTGATTTCACAGTATTTTCTTGTTTGAACTGTGTAATTAAACCTGGCTTCTTTGATTAACCTGTTCTTTTTCATGTGGAGGCACCTTTTCTCTGACAATGTTTTAGTAGTGATGGTTGATCACCAATCCATACTTTGAGAAATATTCAAGTGCCTAAATAGCTGTTTTGAAGGCAGATCCAGCAATGCAGAAAGCTGGTTTCTGTTGCTGATCTGTGCAGTGCTCATCTTTTGACGTACTCTAATAATTGTCATTTGTATTAACTGTAGCATCACACTCACGCTGGGAGGAAAATACACCCTTGTAGTGAGCCTGAACACAATGAGGAAAAGCAAGTGAGCTGGCAGATCATGGCCTTTGGATTTCTGATGCTGGCTTTGTATTCAAGTTCAGTGCAATGCAAAAAAAATGCCTCATTTAAGAAGTCAAGAAGTCTGGTTTTAATGAAACAGATGTATGGTATTTAGCAAAGACTAAAATAAATCCTCATCTAGGTGAATACGGTCATGAAAGCCTTTGTTTTAAAAACCAAACGAAGAACACATACAATATTTTTGAAGGGCTATTTATTTTAAGACCCAGCAGTGACTACTTCTTGACTGATTTAAACTTCTCCAGTTCTGTCGTGCTGGCACCAACACTCATGCAGCAATGGAGTTACCAGACTCAGGGAGCTGTTCCAGATGAAAATTAGTACAGGAAAAAAGCTTTCAGCTGTACTAATTCCCTCATTCAGCAGAAGGTGTAGCTGCATTAGCTGCGGGCTGGTGTGGAGGAAGGGTTGGGAACATGCTGCCAGGAGGCAGAGTGGGACCTCCCCGCTTGGCAGCTACTTTCAAGTAGATTGGATTAAGTGCCGTTGTGAAAGTGTCATCTGAGTCCCATCTTCAAAAGAGGTTTGTATGCTGATGAGTTTCAGTATCACTGAAACTGGCAGCTGCTTGGGGCTGAGATCCCAGGCAGGACTCGGGCAGGCACCGATGTGCCACCTCACTGCCAGGCACCAGCTCCTTGTGCCAGAGCCTGAAGTCCCTATGGAGGCAGTGCTGACTCCTCCTTCCACCTTCCTTTGCATCTGGGAGTGGAACTCAGCGAGCAGCACAAACTGCTTGGTGCAAGCACTGAGGAGACTGGGCTGGTTACACCTCATCCCTCTGACTCTTGGATGCCTCTGTCCCCTCGTGGTGGCCGTCACCAAGGAGGGTCTTTAAGAGAGACTTGGCTCCTTCAGAGCAATGCTGCCACCCTGTCTTGGCTGCTTCCCAGCAAGGGGAGGCCACTGTGAAGCGCTGTGTCCCAGCTTCCTGGAAAACCTACAGGATTCCATAGGACAGTGATGCTGAGTACACCATGGTAGTAATTTTGCTTGATGAGAAGGGCTTTAATATGTTTGGATTGTGTGTGAGAGAAAGGAAATGGCAACAGGACCCTTGGTTCATCTTGTCAGCAGGCATTGACATGTGCCAAATTCCAGGCCTTGATGCAGGGATGGGAGCCAGGGACTTGCCCTCTCCAAGAATGCCCTGAGAACAAGGTCTCTCCTCTAATTAAAGGATGCCATGCAAAATAAGGCTGTGACCAGAGGACTGAGAGCCAGGAGAGCAGGTTGCTCCTGAAGGGACTGGAACCACTCTTAAAGGTGAACTTGAAGCTACTTGGAGGATTGAAAATAAGGTCTCTACTATCCCTCAAAGCTGCCACTGGGTAAAAAGGCAGAGTATATTGTGGGGAAGCCTTCTCAGTAGACATGCTGTGAGACTACTACCAAAGCTAAAACCTTTTCTCTTGGGTGCTGTGGTACATATTTTGGCACAGTTCTTTCCTCTGGCTCAGCTCACCTTCTGCAGCAGGTAGGATCTGACTGTGCTACAGGAACAACCAGACTTCTCTTGCCTCCATATTGATGTGTAAGGCAAAATTTTGTGTTGGTGTTGTTGGAACCATGATGGATGAAGAGATGGGGAAGGCAGCTTCTGCCAGCAAATTTGCCTATTTCCCTCCACTGGGTAGGTAGCACTGTGTGGTGATGGTTTTCCCAGCCAGCCTCCTGTTCATCCCCTCCCTGTGGCACTGGAGTCTTGCCATGCCCTTCTTCACTTCCCATCCTCTTTTCTCTCCCTACTCTTAGAGCAGCCACCTGGAAAACACAGGAAGTTGCAGGCAGGAGCCTGTACCATCAGAAAAGAGGAGGAGAGAATGCCTGTTGAGTTTGCCAGAAGATGCTGTCTTCATGAGAAGGAGAAGCAGAAAGGAATCTGCTGTAGGGCAGAAGGGTACTAATCCACAGTGTTTCTCCAGCTGGAAGGAGTTCCTCCCAAAGTCGGCCTTGCCTAGTGTGTGACCTCCTTCTGAAAGAGATGCCAAGCAGTTCAGTGGTTGCAAGAGTAAAATGTTTTTTTCAGGCTGTAAGCAACATTTTAGAGAGTTTCAGTGTGAAAGCACAAATACCTATGTTCCTTTGCACTGTCATGGTTTGCTGGATGAAGAGAATGGCACAAAAAGCTTTGTATTTTGAAATTAAATGTTTTTGTTTTGCCTTTGCATCCTTTACCAGATCTGAGGCATGGAGCAGTGCCTACATGGATGTTGTGAGTCCTGATGCACCTCGCAGTCCCTATGAGCTGTTGCACAGGCCAGACAGCTGCTGTGGAAGGCTAAGTGGCCTTGGCCAGCCATCCTGCCCAGCTTTCCTTCATACAGAAAGTGAAAGTAGGTGAGAATATGCCTTCACTGTGCCTTAATCTGTCTTAGAGTCATCATGTAGGATGGGGAAGACACCTTGATGTCCACAGTGCCCTTCTGGTCTGCATGTGTGTAGTGACTTACCCAGACAATTCTGGGGAAAAGTTCCCATCAGAAACATGTCTAAAGGCACTGACCCATGGACTGAATCACACAGTCACACAGGGTGAGGATGTTGATGATACTGATGGCGGTGGGAGCCGTCTGCATCAAGGGCTGGGCTTCAGGGGCTACTATACCAACTCCCTCCCTCCTCCTCCCCTGACTCAGTGGTCAGGGAATATCTCCAGGTGCAATGGCTTTCTCCATGAAAGTCTAGACTCAGTAGAAACTGACTTTCAGATTCTGAGGCACTTGCTGCTTTTGACTGTATGTTTTGGAGAGGATCCCTTTCCATCTGCATTGATGCAGCTATTGTTTGTATACCCAATTTTAAGAAAAGATTTTCCTTCCTTCCTGCTCCTTTTAATATCATGTGGCAGCTAGAAGCAGGGAAGAGAGACTGGCACCATATGACCAACCAGCTGTCTGTGGACTGTCAGAGCATATTCTGGGGAACATAATGTGACTACCTTTGGTGCTTGATCATCCAGTCTCTGTTGGCAAAGCTATTCATTGTCTTCCTTCCACTCAGTTTTCCTGAATGTCACATGCTAGATCATTGCATGGTTTATATGACAGTGTAATTCTAAAGGATTATACAAAGGGAACGTGGTCCTTCTCCAGTGGATGGTAAAATCCCCTTCCTAGAAAAGCAGCGTGATTCATGCTGTCGGAGCATCTACTAAGATGCTAACTCATCCTTCCTGTTGTACAGCAATGTCTTCCCTTTTCTAAATTATCTTTAGAGGAAGGAGAGTGGGCTACCTTTGCTCCAGCCTCAAGGATGTTGAGGAACAAGAATACCAAAGGATGTGAAGCAAAGCTAAGTATAGATGCATCACACTGACTAATACTGGAGAGATGGTGAGTTGTCTTTGACCTCAGTTCTCTCAGTTTTCTCTGCAGAGGAAACACAAATGCATTTTAGGGATATTTTCCATTATTTGTGAGTTGCGTGGATGTGTGAAGACACGTAACTATCCTTCAGTTTCCACCAGGAAATCAAGATGCTCTTACAGAGTGAAAGAGAAGCACCAAGAACATAGTGCATGATCTATCACTTCGGCACATTGCAGCAGATTTTGGAAAGGCAGATTTTGGGCACTAGGGAAGAGCTAATCTGTGCCATTTGAGGGATTTATCACGTAAAGACTTTTCTGACGATGGCTCCTAAATTGTTCTCTCTAACGCAGCCAGTCACCAGAACTGTTAGGCACAAGCTCTTCACATTGAAGTTTGATATGTGGAGATTGCTCAAGAAATTGACCCAAACAGAGGAGACAATCTCTAAGGAAAGAAAAAAGAGTAATTTCATTATTAATAAGATGAAATGACTAATTTCTAGGGAGCCACGCTTTCTCTGAATTGGCCAATCCGAGTTCCCCCAATATACAGATGATATTAGTACACACTACACACTTTGCCAGCAAGCATACTGCCTTAGTTACTCACAAATATGTTGTGTTTTATTTGACAAGTGGTAAAAACATGGTCTGCTTTACTTCTCTTTAGCATTCTGATTTGGAGGCTACTGATGTACACTCCTTAGCCTTCACCTATTGAAGGAAGATAGGTTCTCATAAAAACTGTATGATGAGTATTATTGATTTTGACCAATAATATCTTATTTTTGTCAATTCCCTCTTCCTTTCCTCTTGCATTATTTATACTGCAATCCTTTTCTTTTGAGTGACAATCAACATCATTACCTTTCTTCACAAAATATGCACTGATGTTTTTCAAGTCTACTGATTTTTGCAAACAAGTTTCCAGTTATTCTTTCGGGGTTGTAATTCATCTGAATGAACATAGAATTATTGTCTTTTCCTTCCTGCAGGTACTTCTCTGCATTGATGAAAGTCAGTGGAAAGACGCATTATATTAATTCAGCATTATGGACTGAGATTGGGCCATGAGCTGGTGTCATGTACCTGCAGCAAAGCCTCAATATGGCAGAAAAAACTGCTAACTACACGGCCTGGAGTAGAAAGTTTGAGTAATCAAGAGAGGGGAAATGGTGAGTAGCATATAAACAGAGCTGTTCATTGCTTCCATCTCAGCTTCTGCTACAGGAAAGGAGGAGAACTGAAACCTGTAGAAACATAATTCTGATTGCAAGAATATCGTGGCAAATACACATAATTTACTGCTGATGCACTGACAGAACTGTGGTGGCTAGATAAAGTGACTCAAAGCAGTTCTAAATTACTTCCAAATTTATTTAAAATAACATAACTGATTTGAATTTTGGTGAATTAATTGATTTTGAATTAAAATTTTTATGGCCCTATTTTTCTTTCCTTCTTTCTTCTTCTACATATTCTCCTTCTTCCTCTTTCCACATATTCTCTTTCTTCCTCTCTCTTTCCTTTTCCTTCTTTGAGAAGATGTTTGGCAACTTGGGGTGATTTTCCTGTCTGCATTTTTTGCATCCAGCCCCTGTGTTTTGCAGAAGCGCTTGCCTGCAGCAGCCTAGCCAGGCTTCCAGGAGTGGAAGCATGCTATCTGAAACACGTATGTAGACTTACTCCACCTTTGACCCTCTTCCACTGCAGAACTGGAGAAATCTCTGAACTGCAGGGCTAAGTTCAGTCCTCTGCTCCCCATGTTGCTCCCAGCACCCTACCCTAAATATCACTGCTTTTCCCAGGCAGATGTTTCACAGCCCAGGCAGACCTAGAAAAGGCTTTCATCCTTGCTTCCTGTCTCCTCTCTCACATCTAGGAAAAAGATAGATGCTTGTATTTCTCCACCCTTCTTGTTGATTTTTGTTTCCTTTCCTTCCTCCCCCTCAGAAAGACTAAGTATTCCAGTGAAGGTCTCTCAGTGTCTTCTTCTGGTTTTGGGGACAGAGGGGAGCAGGATCCACTCCTTTTTGCTCTTGTCAGAGCTACGGAGTCCCTTCTAGACCTGCTTGTACTTTTTCTATGATCTAGTTTGGGTGAAACATAAAATTGCTCATTTTTGCTTTGTTTCCCAGAGTAGCACAGATGTTTGGAAGAAGCAGAGTCTGTGGGAAAAAGACTTTTTTATGAACTATGAGTAAGAAACAGCTGAGATCACAATGGGTGGATCCTCCTTTACCCCAATGTCTTGGTCAGTGTCCTAGAATCACCCACCCAGGGAGTGCCGATTTATTTTAGTGAAATACAGATTTCAAAGGAGATCCTGATTACATGGGAGAAGATTATGTCTCAGGTAACTTGGGCTTCCTCTAATCTCTCCTTTCATTCCCCTGTCTTCTACAGTCCTCTTTTCTATCAAGTTCTGTTTTTTTAATATGTCCGCTGCCAATCTCTCTTTTCCCCCAGGGTCTTTTCCTGCTCCTGGGGAGTTAAATTTCAGTCTTTCCATTGACATGCATGACATTATATCCTGCCTTATGTCCTCTTTTGGGGCAGAAAGAGAGACAGTAAAGCTCTGCTGTATTTAACAGGTTAAGTGCTAACTATGATTTTCTGTAACCACCACCTCTGGCTTTCTGTTTCTCCAAGAGAGCTAGGGAGGGGCAGGGAAGGAAGAGGCAGAAAAAACCCATACACCAGCCTTTTCAGCATCGTTTGGGAAGGGGAGGGAACAAGAGAGAGATCCTAATCTTAATACGTATTGGGTGCTCACATACAAGAGCGGTGGGTGTGGGCTGGAGGCTCAGTAGCTGGTGAGGCGCTAGATTAGACAGATTGTTTGCCTTGAGATGGATAGATGGAAAAGAGCAGGAAAGACTTAAGGAGGGGCTGGAGCAGAAGGGTGTCAGGTAGGCAATGGAAAGAAAAGTTCAAGTAAGTTGCAGAGACGAAAGCAGGAACTGGGATGACGGGGGATGGGAAATAGAGGGAGGAAAAAAAGATGGGAAGATGAAAGCCGTGGGAGTTAATTCAGCTTCTATTAAAGTTGACAGCATTACTCCTTAGAGACAGTAGGCTTGGCTCACAGGAAGATTTTGAAATAGGACAGAAGGAGGAAAAGAGGACTGGTAGACAAAAGACAGATGAAAAGAAAGAGCAAGGAAATAGAAAATAGTTGAATAGTTGAAACTGAACACTGGAAAGCATGCTTTGTATATGGGAAATATGCTGGAAAAGGGAAGGGAGATTGAAACCAGAGCAAAGAAAAATGCATGAGATCATTTTGTGATTTTAGATTTACATCCTGTGGGATATGAGAGTCCTGGCTGTGGAGCTGAGGCCTTGAGAAAAACCTGTGGCAGATGTGAAGATGTGCAGAGAAGAACATAACTGCAAACTATACAATGTGTTGTTTTATGCAGATGCTTTCCTCTTAAGCTTTATGCCCCAGCAGTGGAGTGGGCTAATAGAGTATGCTGGGGGACTGGGTAGGGAAGACGGGAAGTAGCAAGTAAAAGAGCTAATGACTGAATGGTTTGCTACAGATCTGTATCTTGGTGTTGATTGACTCTGACATCTAAGGAAATGAAAGCTTCAACTGAAGCTCTTCTTGAAGCTTGGTCATTACGAGGTCTGTTCCATAGTGTTTTCAATGGCATTAGGGTTCCCTGCCAACAAAGCATGACCTCATGCTTCAGTCTTCTCCCTGGGGAGAGCAGGAATACCCAACTGCCTGTTCCCACAAAACCTGCAGAAGCCAGGTATCTCTGGCTGTGTCTTCACTGCAAATCCCTGCCAGCCTGTGCATTCCTGGGTACCACAGATTTACTCTCACCCTGCAGGAGAGTAAAACACAGCCAAATGTCAGTGCCCCATCCCCTCCAGCCCCAGGCTCTGGTTTCCAGAAGAGGGAAATGTGCACAGTGGGGCATGAGACATGTACCCCGGTGTGTGCCACCTCCGAGGTTGCTTAGCCCAGCAGGTAAGGTAGGTTGGAAATGCTTTGTCAAACCTGGGTGAGCTGGACTGATGGATTCAAAACTCAGCAAGCGAAATCCAGGCATTTGTACATGCACGGAGTAAAATCACGTGGGCTTTTTTTTTTTTCCTGGAAACCAGGCTTAAAGAAAGACTCTTTATCAGAAATCCTTTCCAAAAAGAAAAGACAGCACTGTGCTGCCTGTCAAGGGAGGCCAAGCTGCATGGGCCACATTGGGTGCTGGTCCCATGCCTACACCTGGGAGAAAGCAGGTCCCAAAACTCGGAGGGGTTCATGGTATACGACTGCCTGAATAGCTCCAGGGCAGGCACCAAAAGACCTGCCTACTGTAAGGTTGGTGGGATCCTGCAGTGAGTGAGCTAAGACAAGGGGAAACTCATCCAAACTGTGAGCAAGACCCATGCCGTGGGCAGCCCATTGGGTTTGCTCTGGTTTTTCTCCACTCCTCCAGGACCAGATCAGTACACCTAAGCATGACAGCTCTAGCTCCCACTCACTGCAGTCATACACAGAGTCTCACAGGGAAAACTGCCACTAAGGTGGGCCAGACCTGCTCAAACATCTACAGCTGGACTGTCAATCGAAGAAATACTACCTCACTCCATGGACCAGCAATGCAACTGGTGTCCCTGTGGGAGGAAACCTGCCATAATGAGGGGGACATTTATGCTGAGACAAGGTTTTCCACATTCTCTGTCTTCTTGCCTATGCATTTTCATTACATGAGCAGGGTCTGATGAGATTATCTTATGTCTCCTCAGCATGATAGCAGGCATTGATGGGCGTGGTCTGTGTAGCATCACTGCCTGCTCTCCCTGTGGCTCAGCCTGAAGCTTAAAGCGCATTTCCAGCAGGAAAAGAGGGTTTTAGACAAACAATGCCTGGTAGGTTTGTGGCAACATATTTTGAAGCAAGAAATAAAAGAAGATAAACATATTCCATTACATACGTTTGTTAAAACCCTGGTGTGGTGCTGAGAGCATTCAGTGGATACAAATCATTATTATAGACTTCCCAAAGCAAATTCCTAAGCCTCTTTTTCTTGTAGTATCCCTTCTCACCTCATGTGACAGGCATAGCCCCTGAAAATGGCAGGAAACTGCTACCCCAGCTCTTCAGGGTCTGATACTATGTCCTGTTCTGGGCTCCTCAGTGCAAGAAAGACAAGGATCTGCTGGAGAGGGTCCAGCAGAGGCCACAAAGATGATGAGGGGTCTGGAGCATCTCTTTTATGAGGAGAGACTGCAGGAGCTGGGCCTGTTTACTCTGGAGAACACTGGAAGGGGATATCATAAATGTACTTAAATATCTCAAAAGTGGCTGTCAAAAGATTGTGCTGGACTCTCTTTGGTGGTGCCCAGTGAAAGGACAAGGAGTAATGGCCATAAACTAAAACACAAGAGGTTCCACCTGAAGATAAGGAAGAACTTTACACTGAGGGTGGCAGAGCACTAGAACAGCTGCCCAGGGAGGTCATGGAGTCTCCCTGTCTGGTGACATTCAAAACCCACCTGGATGTGTTCCCGTGTCACCTGCTCCATGTGACCCTGCTTTGGCAATCCTCCAGTTGGACTGAAGGATCTCCAGAAGTCCCTTCCAAACCTAAAGATTATGTGATTCCATGATCCCAGTCCTAGAGATTTTGCCATAACATGGGAAATATCAGGTCTTTTTTAAAGCTGAGAATTAAAGACATGTGGGGTTTGGCGACAGCTCTCTGCAGTTTTAGATCCCTTGATTTTTCTCTTCCTGGGTCGTTGCAGCTGTATATGCAGTACAAATTCTCCAAGGCTGGAGGATTTTTTTTTCTGTTTCATTTTCAATCCTGGTGCATTTTGTTCACTGTTCTCCAGTCAGTTTATTGATTCTCAGCTTTTTTCATGACTCTAAGTGCCTCTTACTTTGTACTCCTTCCTTTCCTCCCTCCCCACAAAACATACCAGCCTGCATTCTCTTAGGCTGAATCTCAATTTATTTGCTGCCTTTTTAGGGAACGCTTTTTTTTCCCTAAGGCTTGCTGAAAGAGAGCTGTCCATTAAGGTTTTTTTTCCCCACTGCAGAGAAGCCTGTTTTCTCATGGTGTTTGTGGCAGATGTGAAACTGTTGAAGACAAAATGTACTTCTTTTTCATCAGTACGGTTTTGAATCATTCAGGCTGAAGCAAACGAGAGCTGTGTGCAGGCAGATGGAAAAAGGGTCCCCAAGTTCTTTTCAACTGTGGGACAGGACATATCAGTTTAGCAAATTGTTGCTAGTGTCTGTTTCTGCATGGGGCAGTTCTCTATCCCCAAATAATCCCCTCTGAATGCCAGGACTGGCTGTGCTGTTTGGCTGCTGATCTGTCACTTCCCAGCACTTGAATAACTGCTACAAAGCAGCTATTCCAGAAGCAACATTGCTGCGAGATGAATGAATTTATTTAAGCTTTCTACATTATTGTCGAAAAAGTAGGGGACTAATGCATGAAATTTGCTCTGTGTTGATGCTCATGATAAGGAGTAAGAGAAACCTTTGCCAATATTTTACTCTCTTATCAAAAAAAAAAATCAATAAAAGTGCTTCCTGGTAAATAGCATGTTTGACATGTGGCCTGTCTGTCGGGGTATTCAAAAGGCTGATAAATACCCAGTATCCAGACTACTGTGCTTCCCTGGAAGATGAACAGCTTGGGGGACAGAAGGGGTTGTGTAGCTCTGCAGTGTGCTGTGTCTTTGTCCTCAGCATCCTCTGAGATGCTGCAAGTCTTAATACACCAATCCTGCTCCTCCCACTGTCCCCTCTCTGTTTCCACTCTTTAGATCAGTAAAGGGAACACTGCGCAGCCCCAACCATACTCATTGTGGTACTGACCCATCAAGGACTTTTCTGAAGGCTAGTGCAGACTCTCAGTTCAGGACTAATAAATTATGATTTTTCATGATCCTAAATCTGCTTTCAAATCCAGGTAACACTTTTCAGACACCCTCCTTCAACCCCCTCCTCATCACTCCCCCCATTTCCTACAAGGTCCTGTGTTACTTGCCCTGAAGTCAGTGCAAATCTAAAGGCACAGTTCTGATGGGAGGGACCTACACTGTCTTCACACTTACTTATACAGGGGCAGGTATGTTCAGTAATACTTTACTCCTCTCATGTAGTGCTCTGCAATGTGTCTTCTTCTTTGCTGTTTTTGATTAAGGTGAGCTGAAAAAAAAAAAATAGAAGTGATAGGATTGCTCTCCCCTGATTATCCTCCTGCTAACATAATTTATTGTCATTTAGAACATAATTTGCTGCTAGGGACGTGATTAGCTTGGATTAAGACACCGTTAAATAAACAAGGCTGGGTAAGAGTAAGATGGCTGCAAAAAAAAAAAAAAAAATCATTGTGCATCAGCTCACATCTTGTAATTAGTCATGATTGAAAAAGAAATACCTGAAAATTTCTTAAGGGCTGAGCGAAGTCCTGGAGCAATCTATCCATTAATTTAGAGTTAGTTTGAGTGTGATCAATGGTCTTAAAAACAGTAAGTGTACAGTGATGGACTGAGGATTGTCTGTATACCTCCCACACAATCTCCTCGGTGTCTTCTTCACCCTCCTAACCCAGTGAGTGCTGGTGCAGTGCTCACTGGATGTGAACACCCAAATGCTTGGCTGAAGCCATGGTTCTCAGTCTTTGAACTATATGTCCCATAAAATGTGAAGGCTTAGGGAAATTCAAGTGTCATCCTTTTTGGTACACTTCTTTAGAATATGTGGAGGTTGAAGGGGAAATTTATGGACTCTTCAACAACACTATGAAGTCAAGGAAGCCATTGCTTCCACCCACAATTTGAAGGATGAGTTCTGCTTCAAGAGCTTCTGGTATTCAGGTTTCTATTATATCCAAGCAGAATATTAAAATTTACATTTTTACAGTGGCTATAGAAATATCTTAAAACTGCTGGGCAAAGTTACCATGGCTGTGAGCAGCAACAGAATACTGTTAACTAAAAGTAGGACCAGATCTCTATGTTGCACATCAGATGGGAGTTATAACACATTCTACATGTCTTTAGTAAGACTTAAGGACAGATTTAGCCAGAAAGCAGAATGTATTACTGTAAAAACTAGTCTTTTAGTTCTTCTCAGCCTGAATCTCTCTGAGCCCAACTCTGTCTCCCTTACAATAAAAAGAGAGTGACGTGGTTTTGAATTGTTCAGAACAGGTGCTTCCAAGTAGTCTGTGTAAAGAGTAATGTAAGTGGGATCCCAATCATTTCTTTTGCAAATTACCTGACCTGCCACCTTTGTTTTGCATTAATTTGGCTGTTAAATTTGATCCACAACTTCACTGAGAAAAGATCTCTTGAAATTGCAACTCTGCCCAAAACTCAGGAGCTGCATAAATAAAGTATTTAAAAGCTACAGGTTCTGACAGTGCTCCACAAATTGTGACAGCTAAACTTTGTTCAGCATGTGTAGAAACTCAGAATTAGAAACTTAACTATAGACTTGGCTGATTTACCAATACAGTACAGGTAACAATGGATTAGTCTTTCTTTGCAAACACTTTTGTGGAGAAACATAACAAGCAGAGGAACTTTGTCCTGTAATTTGGCTTAGTGTGTCTGAGCTACAATGAAATTTGCTCAGTATACAGTTTCCCAGTTTGAAAAGTTATGCTTTTAAAAGGTCTAAATGAACTCAGTGGTGTCATTTGTTGACCCACCTGAAAGAGGTGACCTGGTGAGGTCTGTTGACTTTCCCGGAATAGCTGGAGTAGGCTGGCAGGGGGACAGTGACCTGCAGGCCAAGACTTTTGGTGGAATATAATCTTTCTGTGTTGACTTTTGTGTGACATTAGAGGTGATAGTGACATTCATTTACATTCTTCTCTTAAGTAAGTAGATGATTCTTGTGTTGCTTTAGCCTTGTGCAGCGCAACCACGGGTACTCTGGGTATGTGCAAGGATATGAGAAGCACGACTACCATGCCTTGGAGGGACAAGGGATGCAGTCCTTATACGGAAATATAGGAAAACCCAGCAAGGTCTGGATCCCTCAAAACTTGATTTGAACAGGTGAAATTCCTTCCACCAATACAACTGCATCTACTTCCAACAGCAGCCTAGGGAATTAAATGTTAAAGGAAAAAAAATCAAAATGTAATATAATGAAAACCTTGAGAGGAAACTGTGTCTGTGCAGCATATGGCAGACATTTGATGTGACCCTTCACTTGTTAGCATTGCACAGGAGCCTTGTGAAGCACTCTAGCAACCCAGAAATGTAGCATTTTAGAGTACAAATCTACCCTGAAAAGCATCTGGTTAACTTCAGCCTCAATTGTTTTGCTTCCCAAGTGTGCCCAAACTGGGCCAGCTGAATTTAATGATAGAATAAGTTGTTATGACTTCACTGCTCTTTCTCTAAACCAGATCCAGCTATGCTTTGGAAATGAGAGCTGTGCTGGCCTTTGCTTTATAAACAGGAGCATTCAGTGGGTTCTAACTGCAACAACTTGACTTTTGAGGGAAGTGAGCCAGAAATCATCCATCCTGATGAAAGGGCCAGTAGGATTTGCAGCATCTAAACAGTGGGAGCAGAGCACAATCAGCACGCTGTGAGAATGTGCAGGACCACAGCAGTCCCTCCAGTGACCCTGCTTACATTACAAGGAAACCTGGGGGCAAGCAGGGAGCCATGGGATGTGCCAATCTGCTCTGAGGACAGAGGCTGTGGTAAATAGAGAGCAAACCTGACCCATGGTTTAGGTACAGCCCCAGGGGAGCAGGGTGTAGCTCTGTCTGCACAAGCGCTCCAGGCAACTCAAGCTGTCTGTCAGCTGGACTTAACCTGTGTTAGGGTTGCACCAGAGCTGGTTTTTCCCATGCCAGGCAGCTTGTTCAGGGCCAGCTCAGATATACCCAGGCAATGCTGCTCTGACCCTTGCACTGACGTTTTCAAGCCATCATTTCTCTGAGAACAAAATTGTACCTTAGCACTTGCTGATGCTTCAGTTGGAGCTGTGTTCCTCTGTCTGCGACCTGTGGATCTCTCTGGCAGCAAGCAATTGCCATGCTGCAAATGAGAGAGGGAGGATGACCTCAAAGGCAAGCAGACAGCCTGACAGGCTTGCTACTCAAGTTGTTTCATACGCACTAATGTCTTTCATCAACAAAAACAAAAGCCCAGTAGATCATGTGTTTGCACAAAAGTCCATATATTTCTGTATATCCCAGCACATATTGCCAGGAGCTTGTACTTTCTCGTTATAAAGTTTGCTGTAATACTGTAAAGTGCTATAATTTTCCTTCAGAATTGTCCCTTAAAAGAGCAGAAACGGTGACTATGGAGAGGAAAATCAGAAAGCTTTGCAGGACTTTACTGTCTGAGACTCTACTTTTTCACTCTTATTCCCAGCTATTGAAGTCTCAGGTTTTTAGTGAGACAAAGAAGGTGTTTTACAGCAGCTTTTACCCAGCCCAGAGCTGAAGCCTCGACTCACCTCTGGACCTCTGTAGCTGCAGAAACCAGAATTTCAGACCCCACACCCCCAGGAATTCCAGGAGTGTGACATATTTGTCAGAAATTAACCATCACAGTGTTGGTTCCTCTCACACTCAAAATCTTGTTATCTGATCTCAGTCCAGGATAAACTGGACAAGAGACAAGAACAAAAGAGAACCAGCAGCCAGAAGGCTAAGTGATGCACTTAAAATAGCTGAGTCACTAAAGGGTGGGAGTTGAGAGATCATGAGGGGGGGCTTTTTGAACCACTGCCCAGCCCTAAGGGATCAGGCTGCTGTTTCCAGTCCACTTCAGATGAGGAAATATTTGACATTTTTGTGACAAGGAGAGTAGGCTCATCCCTTTGTCACACCCTTGAAACAAACAGGGGTCCATCAGACAGCAAACACTTGGTTCCAGGCGAGAGGGAGCAAACTTCTGTAATTACTTGTTGTTGCCTTTGTTGCAAAGTCATACAGCAAAACTCAACAGCCGAGCAAAGGGCTCAGCTGCAGAGCTACATACTCCACAGCCAGCCTTGAACTTTTACATACACCTTGAAGGTTTGTTATTGTATCTCAGTATATGGAGAATGCTCCCCTCAATGTCTTTGCTCACAGAATTAAATCCCATATGCATAGCCTCTATATGCCCCTATGGTAAATAAGTGCAAGTTGCTTCTGTAACTTCTGAATTAAATGGCCTTCCTGGCCTGTGCTGCATCACAGCTCAGCGCTCTCCTGCATATCTGGGTGGCACAGCACATATTTTGGGATGTGTTGCTTCTGTTAAAGGCAGATCCCTTTTCTCAATGGAGCATTTTAAGCTATTCCCCCCAGCGACATCATGCTTTCTCCACTTCCACGGCCACAAAGGCGTATATTGATAGGCATGACATTTTCCTTTAATGCTTTCATTGTTTCCAGTGGTTTATTTGGATTGTTGTTGGAAGCCAGAAAAACAAGCAAAAGGCAAAGTATGTTAAGCAGGAGACCTGGCCTGCATGCAACTACGTTGTGAGAGAGAATCTCTGGGGCAATTTTTAGGGAATTTGCTTTCCACAGTCTTCTCCCCAGTGATTTAGGATTACAGAGCCATCCAAGCCCCCTGGAACTGCCACCTCCTTACTGCAGCTTGCTGCAGTCTGATGCTTGGGTTTTGGTGCACTGTGCAGGGATCTGGCACGGGGGTTTTAGAGCCTTTTAGAAAAGATTTGTGTCAGCTGCATAGAAGATCATACTTATGGGAGCTTCTGCAGCCGTGCCAAATTTGCTTTGTGAGCTGCTCAGTACTGCAACATAACATCCTCAAGAGATATTTGTGTATGTGGTACAGGGCACAGCACAGAAGGGGAGTGCTGCCCTCTGCACCACGTACCTTTCCTAGAGTGTTAATAGAGGTCAGAGTGGACTCTGGTTTTGCTTCTTACAATATTGATCCAAGTACCACATTGTTGTCCTCTCAAAGAAATTTGTCACGGTAGGAGTACAGAGTCTCCTAAACATGTTAATCACCAGGACGAAGAGGACTGGTGAGTGCAGCTGGTGGAGATGAGCTCCTGGGCTACGTGTGAGGATCCTTGCAAGCTGCAGCTCTTTCCACAGTGAGGTAAATCATTTCCACACAGTAATAAACATGTTTGTAGATGAATCTTTTGGAGTTTTCTGACTGCCTTACTCTTCTTCCCTATTTGCCTCTTTAAATGTTTTTTTTTCCCTGAGAATTACCCACAGCACTTCCAGTGAGCTGTTGTCCAGAATGATGTGTTAGTTTACAGATAGATAAACTGACTGTTACATATTTCATTAAATATTCCTTAAGAGTTGCTTTGTGTCTAAGGGAGTTTGCAGACGTCCATATAGACCCCTCTTAAAAGTTAATTTGTCTGGCAGTCTGGACAAAACAATACTCCAAAGGTTAATAAGCATGAAATGAATGGCTTGGTAAGCCAAAGCAAAATGATCATTTGGAGAAGGGAGCAGCTACTAATCTATTACATGCTGCTGTTGTTAAACCTGACCAAACCTGCTACCTAAGTGAAGACAAGACCGGAAGAGAAGGGCCCCTCGGTCTATAATCTCTGGCTTTGGTCTCACATGGTGCTTGGAGTGCTTGACAGACTCATGAGCTCTTCTGGCCCTTGTTCTCAGAGGAGCCCTGTGGGGTTTTTAAAATTTTTTTAAAAAATTATTTATTTGAGGGTTTGTTTGGGTTTTTTTGTTTGCTTGTTTGTTTGGGGCGGCAGGGGAGGTTTTTGTGGTTTTTTCCACACAAAGTAAGACCCAGGTAATTGAGATGTGGCTTGCAAGCACCATGAAGGTGCAATCTCTGGTGAGCAGGGCAGACTGCAGAACACAGTGGAACCTGTGCACCAAGGCTTGCCAGGAGCCAAAAGCCACTGGAGGTGCTGGGGAGACCACAGAAAGTCTTCTTGGCCTTTGCTTTGCCCTTTTCTTTAAATGTGGATCAGTTTCCTTTTTTTTGTTTTTGTTTTTAGTTTGGGGGTTTTTTTGGCTTTTTCTTTTGTTTTGGTTTTGTTTGTTTATTTTTGTTTTGTTTTGCTTTGCTTTTTCTTTTATTTTTTGCAAAATGCATCTGAATACCCTGTTGCCTGGTGGTCCCAGCTGAGGTGGAAGCAGGTAAGTGCCTCCCCAACATGCCTGTGCAGAGAAATCACCTGTTGCTTCTGAGGATGAGGAGGCAGAAGCCCCTCTTTGCAGCAGCACAAATCTCCCTCTCAGGCAGCAGTAGCTCCAGGCAGAGTCTCCATGCTGCCCCTGCTCATTCCTGATGGCTCTCTGTGCCAGGTGTGGATGGGCAAGTTGGGCAGTGGAGGGGATGAGGGTCAAGGAGAGTGTGCAGGCAGGACATGCATCCTTTCTTGCAGGTGGTTATTACACCTGACCCATTGCTCTGGGGGTCCTTCCCCTCCTTGTCAGCTCCAGAAAACCTGCTCAGCCTTTTCTGGCTCTCACTGGCCGTACGTGGCTGACAGATTTTCAAGTACCAAACATCCGACTGCTGCCCACATGCCTAGAGAGACCAGGATGGTGACAACAGGGTTCGTGTCCCAGTGACATAATACCCTACTTCTGCAGAAATCATACTGATAATTTTGATGGCTTTTCCTTCCCCTGCGAGATTGACTCAGAAGTTAAATCAAACCCATGACCATGTAGAGACCCCCTGTGCCTTGCATGGACCATTTACTTGGTCTGAGACGCTGCTGCAGAGGATGACTCATTTCTGCCAATAACCAGCACCACTGTTTTTGCCATTGCGACCAGTAAGTACCCAGTCAGCCCACTGTTACCTGATTGTGTGGTGTTTATCAGGTGTGGATAGCCTTGTCCTGGGCACAGCACATACCAACATGAAATGGAGATTGGAGGAAGTGGTATGCCAGAAAGTGTGAAAGAGGGCTGGGGGCATGACTGGTGTGAGAGCAGGAGATGTGAGGGGAAGACCTGGCAGAAATGTGAGGTGAGGCCAGGTCAAGCCAGGGCCTTACTTAAAATGGCCTTTGTCACCTGGCAGCAGCAATTCTACCTGCCCTTTTTATTTTACTTCTTCCGTTGAATTACCTTCAGCAAACAAAAGTGAACCAAAGCAACCTTGCCTTTTGCCCCAGGTTTGGCTCAGGGAACTGGCTCCTCTCTGGCAAGGCTCCATGAAGGTGACTTGTGCCTGTGCCTGCACGTGTGCCTCAGTGGATCCTGCTCCTTACTAAGCCCTAGAAAAGTCCGTGGATGTTTTAATTTTGAATCCTGACCACAGACAAGTCACTTGTTCATGTGTCTTTTCAGCTGCTTGGTGTCTCCATGCAGAGCAGCTTGTCTAGATTGAGGCTGTGTGGTCAAAAGTTAGGGCAATAACCAAGGAGGGTGGCTGGGCCTCTAGTTCTGTCCTGCCACTGCATAGCAGGTTAAAGGAGCCCAAAAAACCAGTCCCGTCTCCTGTTCTGGAGCATTTGGCCCCAGAAAGGTTCTTCAGGGCTTGCCAGTCTCAAGTCAGAGGTCAGGGCTGAGACTCCAGGACTCGAGAGCTGCATCTTGGATGAGACCAGAGGTTTCAGGCTCTTGACCAAGATGAACCTGATAATAACCCTATAAAAGCTGGCACAGCAATTTCTTCTAAAATTGCAGGTCCCCTGTGGGAGGCTACCTGGCAGCTCAGGATCCTGTTTGTTGATGAGGCTGCTGCTGGCCAGACCCAGGAGGTGCTGTGCAGGGTCTGGAGCATCTGCCCTGTGCCCACTTTGTTCCAGGCTATAAGTGCTTAGAGAGGCCCTTGTCACATCCTCTGTGCCCAGCAGCCAAGGGCACAGGCCAAGAGAGCTGGTGAGCATCCCTGGAGCCCCAGGAATTTAAATAAAACACATCCAGACCTCTGAATTGACAGCTCTCCTCCTCCTGGCTCCTTTCATCTCAAGGAAAGGAAACCAATTTCCTTTGCAAAGTAATCTGAGCTCCAGGAGTTAAAAGTGCTATTTAAAGAGCTCGGTGATGTTGTTGCACAAGGAGCTTACAGGCTAGAGAAAGCTCTCTGCCTCAGTGTGTAAAAACTAGGCTAATAATGTTTTTCTGCAAGCTGGTGAGAGTTAATTAATTTTAAAAGCAGTTTGAAACACACTCGCAACATTGGTGCTAAGTTTTATTTATTAATATTCCATATTCAAAATACAAGACTAATTACTTATGTGCATGGCAAAGTGTGCATTTTTGTGCTAGTAATTCAATTCTAATGGTTTAGGTAGTACTTACATTGAGCTGTTCTCAAAATAAAAGAAGTGTTACATTAGACAAAAATTGTGTGTAAGTCTCTTTTAAAGTTTTATCTTTATTATGCTGATTTAAAATCATTTTAGGCTGAACTTGTCAAGACCAAACATCTGGCTTCTTCTGTAGCACATGATGCCTCCTGAATCGCCAACTCCCAACAACATGGAAGGGGCTCAGGAGAAGTGCATGGAGGTGGAGGGGTGGAATTGAACCAAATTTGCTCCCTGTAGTTTCATCATCAGTGAGAAGGAGGCAAAAGGGGTTTGTGCTTGCTGTGGAGTGGGTTGGGGAGCCCATGTAGGTCTAACCACCCTCACAATAAAAATTTCTTCCTAATGTCTAACCTAAATTTCAATTTTCACCCATTATTCCTTGTTCTGTCACTAGAGTTCCTGATGAAGGGTCCTTCTCTGACTTCTTTCTTATGAGGTGATGTGCATTTTCTTCCTTGAAATTATGTTGTCCTTTTAATTCATGAGTTTTGTAGACTTCATTTCCACCTTGTATGCATAATGTGAGCTGGAAAGAAACCTTCACATTGTATGAAGCTGACACCGACAGTAAGATAATAGAGCTGACCATGGGCTTGTACATGCACAGAGCTGCAAATCAGTTAAAATTTATTGCACAAAATTTCCTTGTGCCTGCTCTCCTAGGGAGCAGAGCCCTGCTGGGATGAATGTCATCACAGCATGTAAGCTTCTGGATTTCATGTTCCTTTTGTTTGCAGGGGAAATGGGGCTCAACTCTGCCAAGACAAAGGGAATGGTACAGTCTGCCACAGGGTCACCAGCCACCTGACTTTGCTGTAGCCTTTGCCTCTTGCAGCCATAAGGATCTTGTACTTCCTCCATCCCACAAAATGCCCAGTACTTTATTTCGGGTGTGCAGGATGGGTGGGAACTCCCTCCAGAATTGCTGGGTCTTACATTGGCAAACCTGTGGGAAAAGAGTCTCTGAGTGACTGAGGACAGAGTGTTTCTGTGTGTCCACTGGGTAACTTGAAATGAAGCTCTTTATGTCACTCTGGCACCATGTGGAAGAGATTTTTATTGTGTCAGTTATGCTAGTTATTAAGTAAAGCTTCCACGCCCCTGCAGATCAGCATTTGGTAGTTTGAAACGCAAGGTAAGAACAAAAAGTAGTTTCAGAAAATCTCAAAGCATTTTTTGAGGTTATCTGTCCATTTTAACTTCTGCTAAACCACTGGAGTGCCAGCAGCCACGTGGAGCTATGGGTGGCAATGGTGGCTGGCACCAGAGAAGCAGTCATTGCCACTCCCAGTAGTGTTGGACTGGGAGCAGCGTGGTGGAACCACTCCCTTCGCATCATGGGTGCTTACCCTGCCATGCTTTTCTGCAGATACTGTCCCATCTGGCTCCAAGAACTGCCAGCAGATCTGGTTATCTTTGTGATCATAGCTTTTTTTATTATTATTTTGCCTTTATTTTTGATTTCAGGCATGTTATACAATTATGGTGTATATTTATTTCTACTCTCGCTACTTGCTCTTGAAATTATGCAAGCTGTTTAAATCTCTCTGGCATTTTCATGGAAGGGTGGATTCTGCAGGGTGTGGGAGTGTGTAGAGCAGCTATATAATTTCCTGCCTCTGATTTCCCCTGGGGAAGGGGAACGAAACACCAACACCATCTGCACATCTTGGGAGGTTTAAGAACTTGGCACCCTGAAAGTCAGCTAAGTGGGATCCAGCACCCCAAAGGCTGGGCTGGGGGACCTCAAAAGGGAGCTAATTAGTCTCCGTCTTTTTGAACTAAAGAACTGGGACTGCTTGACAGCAATTGCAACAGATTTCTGTCCTTCAGGAGCCGGGCATGGGAACAGTTAAAGCACACGAGCCAGCAGATAAAAGAAACGCCTCTCGCGGGTCAGTGCTTGCTCTTTGTATCCGTACCAAAAGCCTGATACTTCCGCAAACACTCATTTCACAAAACATCGCAAACATTGCGTTAGGAAATGCTGAAGAAAACTACAGAAATAATCTGGATGTATCTCTTGCACCTGCTGTGGAGTGACCCTGCCTGGTCGGTGCTGGGTGAGGTGGTGAGAGGTGAGGGTGAGTGGAAGTCCCTCGTGCTTTGCCTTCTTGATGGTAAAGTTGCCTCAGCCCCTGCACTGACTGCCCTCAGCTTGCCTTTGCATTCCTCGTGGGAGAAAACTGTCTGCTAGCTGGTCTGCCCCCGGAAAAATCTCATGAAGAGTACACTGATCAGATTTGTAGGAAACTCGGTCTGTTTTAGTGCTGAAGCTGTGAAGAAATTGATGGGTTGTTTGCTTGTGCTAACTCTGGGGAAAAAAAAAAAAAGGTACCTCTGTGACAAAAAAAGCTTCCAGATTTGGGATTTTAAAGGTAGGCTACAAAATCCCTTCACAGCTAATTAAGCAGCCATGGCCCAGGGCAGCTGTGCCCAACACAGCCATGGAATCACTGGGCACAGGGACAGTCCCTGCATGGGGAGCAGAATGCGATTTGGGGAGCTCTGTCAGCACAGAGCTCAATCTCACTAAGACCTGCAGGTTTCCACTGGCTCCACCAGGATGGTGAGAGCTCTGGAAATGAAGTTTGCTGCATGGAATAAGCAGAGAAGGGGTGAGTTGAGGCCTTTCCTTCCGAGCCCCACACCTTTGGTTGTTCTGGACAAAAAATTAGTAGTCCTTAGTGGGCTCCCTCACATCCACCCCAGTTTCCTCTCCTTCTGTGGCTGAGTAAAAGAAAATAAGAAGTTTGCTGGCATTGGATTATTTTTCTTGCCCAAAGTTCCTGTGCTGATGAACCTCTCCTTCTCTGCATGTTTTGGGCATGCCAGTGGGTTTGCAGCATAAACAATCCAGGAAGACAGGTAGCACTGAGATCACTTCATATCCACGGCACATTTCAGCCTGCAACCTCTTTGCCCTTTTGCCCTGCTCAATTCTTTTCTTTCTCCTTTGAAAATTCAGCTGCTGCCTTCAGAGTTTGTCATTATCCAGGAAAAATAGTTACAAACAAATCATACTTTGAGGCCAAAAAAAGAAAAAAAGAAAATTAAAAAAAGAAATCCTAAGTAATTTAGGGAAGCAGCTTGGCAAACTTTTGATGGAGTTAGGGATTTCCTTGGCAGTGTGTGACTGGTCCAGACAAGCAGAGAATTTCTTTTGTTCCCTGCGTTCAAACACAGCATTGCTGCTGGTCCCAGGACACAGTAGGTGAGTGTGCTCGAAAGACACCTCATGTTTTGGGATTGTGGAGTAGATTTAGTGTGTGATTCAGTTCTTTCTCCTCTCTCAGACCTTTTGCATGAACAAAATGAGTCCCTGTCTCAGCATTTTCACAGGTGAAAGGGCAAGGAAAAGGGAGGAGAAAAGCCAGAAAAGATGGGGCTGAGGAGAAGAGGTTGCTCCTCCTCCCCACGTAAGTCCTCTCCAGAAAGTTCTCCAGGATGTCCAAAGGTCCCTGCCATGATTGCTGCTGCACCTTCTTCTGCTGACTGGCAAACTCTTTTCTGTAATTTTGCCAAGCCACATTTGGAGAGCAGAGAATGGGCAGCGTGTCTCTTCCAACATCCTGATCCCTCAGGATGCCAGGAGGGAAGATGCCTTTTCTTGGACTTTCCCCCCAGCACACCTTTGGCAGCCTGTTTCTTCTAACTGGCACCTCCATGGTTTAGTTATATGTCATGGTCACCTATAAAATATTTTCATATTCCAGGCTAGGCTGCATTTGTAGAGGAAATACCATCCACCCTAGAACACACAATGCCCAGTGATGCATTGCACAATTTTTGGTACAAGCAATTTCCATTTGGTCTCCCCTTGCCCTGCACAGTTTTAAAACACTTCAGTAAAATGGAAGAGGATGTACTTTAGGCTACGTGCATGTGCAATCACAGTGTGAAATGAAGGACACACTGAACAACACAGGCTGTGATGTAATTCCATGAGGACCAGGCCCCCAGTGCTCTGCAAGGGGGTGCAAGCCCAGTGAGCTCTAAGAGCCACCAGTGTGGAGGTGATGGGATGTGCGTGAGCTGCTGCGTCATCATTTGGGGTGCAGGTTGGGGTGCTGCCAGCTGCTGGGCACAGGCTGGCATTGTCACTCTCCTCCAAGTGCCTGGGGCAGAGGAATAGGCACAAGGCACAGCAGGCTGGGACCAAAGGTGCCTAAGGAAGCAAGACATGCCCTGCAAATGTGTGCTGGTCTGGAACAGGATAATAAACAGCAGCACCATCTGACTCTCCTGGTCACCTCATGAGATGCAGACATGTAAAACTCCCATACCTGAGTGCAGACCTCCCTAATTCTGGATGTCACTTGCACAACTGTGAGGAGTTTCTCCAGGGCTGGGAGGAAAGCTCCTTGGCTGCAGGGGCCTCACCACCTGGGATTTCTCCTCTCTACCTCTGCAGAGCATATTTCTTACTTCAACCAGCCAGGGCAGGCTGACTTCAGGTCTGTCAGGCTGCTGTCCCACACCCACCCCCAAAGTGCCTCTTGTGGGGAAGAGTCCCCACCTGCCTGACATCCAGCACAGCTCCTTGGCCAATGACCGTCAGATGGAAATAGGAATGGGCATTAATGCTGCTGTTTCCCAGTCCAGCTGGAGACAGCTCTATTTATGTCTTATCTTTAATGGCTAATTATTACACTTTAGATGCATCCTCCTGACACTCATTTATTCCTTTTGGAAATAAGTTTAGTTTCCTGTGACTGAGAGAGAAAAACTTAGAAAAACTGAGCTGAGCATTTCTCATGCCCATCTGTTATACACTTGTACCATCAGAACTGGGATATTTCTGAAGGTCATGAGTCAATATGCTCTGAAAATGAAGCCAGTGGGTTGTTAACAGTGGTGTTGGAAATGGTAAAATTCAAATGTGAAATACTTCAGGTTTTGGACAAAGCCTACTGCTGAAATCAGCAATGCAGTGAAGCATGGGAGCGTGACAGCAACTTCCTCACTGCTGCAATATCCCGTGGCAGGTAAGGGCAGGGCAGTGTTATGTGCCCTGGACAAGAGGGTTGGAACTCAGAACAAGTGGTTTTTATTCCTTCTTCTCTGTTTAATGTGCTCCTTTCTCCTGGACAACGTCAACAAACTTCTCTCTTCAGTTTTCAATCAATGGTCCGGACTCCATGGAGTGTTGTAATACTTAAAGCAGCTGGACAAAGTGGCTAAAATATGTTATCTACATGTAAAGTGCTCGGGTTTTTTCCTAAGATAATAAAAGTGACTGAGGAAACTGGGTTCCTGAAGCACTGAGAAATGATGATAAAATTAATGATGGCCATATGGACAGCCAAATAAGAGGAAATTCCGCTTTATTACCATTGGGAGTGCAGATAGAATGTCTCTGGCAGGGGAGGGGCTATGGGTGTTTCCAGTGATTCTCAGTAGAAATAAATTATTTTATGGTGAAACAAGATTTCTAGATGAAAGCAAAAATGCAAAAATAAATTTCCATACATCTCTTGAATATGAAGAAAGCTGAACTGTTCTCCTGTGCAGAAGGAAAACAGAAACCTGAGTACTTTCAGGTCAGGCTGTAAATCCACTGAAGCCAGAGGTTATTCACAGGAATTACAGGGCTAACAGCACAGATCCTGTTGTAAAATTGAACTTTAGATTTTACTCATTTCTAAGCAACTGTTCTGAATTTTGGCCATTGCTCAATATCCTCTTAAGTATTTTGTCTTGGAATAGAAATCTGGAGATCATTTCCATGTAACTAAATATTTATCCTGAGTCTTTTCAATGATTAATGCACATTTAATCCCATACCTATATGATTGAACATGAAAATGCAAATACCTTAGTAACTAATTATATCCTCGAAATATCGTTCTCTTTTTACCTGTCCCCCTCCCAATTATTTTAGGGACATTTTCCCCAAAGCAAATCTCTGTTATCTTGGCATTCCTTGCCAGCTCTATCAGCCCTCCCAGTTATCTCTGCAAGCAAAGGAATGCTCTGGCCCTTGGATGTGCACTGACCAAGAGCTGATCCCCTAACATAAAATTTCTCCTGAGAATGAGTCACTGGGTAGCAACCTCGGCAGTGTTTATTTTCCCTGCCCTGCACAATAAGGAGTGACGTGTACTGCGAATCTTGAAGCCTCTAATGCAATTTAAAGCTGTTTATAACAAAGAACAGAGAATAATATCAAATTTCATTTTGGTGCACTAAAGGCAGAAGGTGCCATCTGTTCTTTATATTGCCGTTAATGAATATGCAGAAGAGATGGACCCACTCACCACTCGAGCAGTATCGTGCTGCCATAGGAGCAGCAGCAAGACCAGTCCCCAGAGTGGCTTTCTTCCAGCACAGCAACCACCAGCACATCAGGTATGGACACATCCCTGGCCTGGCCCACTCTGGGTGGGGGCACTTGCTGTCAGTCAGACTCAGAGTCAGGCCCTGCCTTCACCTCAACTCAGGAGACAGCTTTAAATGGGAAAGGGATGGAGGGGGATCCCGTTTATTCAGGCAGACCCTCCCAGCAGGAACCAAAATGCTACAATCTTGAACAGCATCTGGAAGAGGCTCAGCTACCGCTACATGGTGCACACAAAACACTGAGGCCGGAAAAAGAGCTCTTCTGCTTCTTGTAGCAAACAGTCCATTCTTAATCATTTTCAGCTCTCAGATTAGGTGTGAAAATGCATGGCAGAAGCTCTTGCATGAGGTATATTATGTCAACAGGAACAAAGGAGATGTACATACATCTTTTGCATGTGTGGGCAAGAGAGGAATGGTTGTCAAAGGTTCTCCAGATTCAGAAATACCTTCATAATTTTAGGAGTGAAGTGAGTGGTAAGGTTGTGTTATAACAAAGGTTTGGACTGAGACCTTTTGGGAGAGATTAAGGGAAGGCACAGAATTGCTGTGTGACAAAGAATGAAAGCTTGTCAAGAAAGAGAGGTAAATCATGGAAGGAGGAGGACAGTGTCTTGACAGAAGGGACAAAGTAAAAAATCAAGATGCTGCAGGTAAAGGCTTGATGCAAGGGGTCATATGAAGTTCAAAGTCAGACTCCAGCAAAAAATGGCATGTGAAGAGGCTCAGCCCGTGACAGCCAGAATAAACTAAACTCCACACAGGTAAAGGTTGTGCAAAAGCGTAATGCATTATGCTGCTGTGTGGAAGAATTTGCAAGAACCAGTGGAGTATGCATAGCCTGGACAGAGAGAAAGAGAAGGATGCTCCTGCATCAAGCAAATCCTGCAGAGAAACAAAACCAGTGCAGGCTGGCAGGAGTGAACCAGCTGTGTGAAGGAAGGGGAGTATCCATGGATCCCAGGCTGGGCACATGCAAGAACAGTGCAGATGAACTGTGGTGGGTGAAAAGTTTTGATTTCCAGTGACTGCAGGCACACATGCTATTTGAGTTCAAACACTGTCGTGCCTCTGTTCCCATCAGAAGGATGCCTTTATGCTGGGCCAGAGCAATGAAGGAGGGATCAGAGGGATGCCCTCCAGGGGACAGGCGAGCTCTGAACACAAAGAAGAGGTGAGAGAACTCATGCACCAGGGCTTTGTGGGTACACAGTGCTGCTACAGAGTGCTGACCAACACGAGTTCAGAACATGAAGCACAGTCCTTGGTTCTGGGTATTTCCTGAAACACAGGATCTAACTCTTTTCCCTCTATATGAAACCTTGGTATCTGGCTTCAGGAGGAGGACTGTCTCCCAGGATGACTGGGCAGCATCTTTGTGCTGTAATTAAACCTCCAAACAAAATAGAATAGGGTAATCTCTGAGTAGCCCACTGTCATCCCTCACAGTAACAGACCTGTCCCTTCCCCTCTGGCAGCTGTGGGTGTTTTTGTGGCAGCAGCCTTTGCCCCTCGCTCCAGCCCTTCCCTCCTTGTCTTCCAGGCAAATGCATTGGTCTCATTGGTCCAACAAGAACAATTTCCAATGACCAGAACATAGAGACTGTTTTGTCCTCAATGCAAGCTTCACAGGGATTTTTTTTCTCTTTTTCCCAGACTATTTGTTTACTAAAATGCTTACTCCTAAAATGTGTGTCTCCTTAATTTATTGGTCCACTAGAGAAAACTGCATCATGTCTGAAATGCTTTAGTAAGGATCTAAGGCGAGAGATGATCAAATGAATGATAATTACAGTGTCAGAGAGGCATTCCCAGATCCCCCACCCTCTTCAGATGTTAGTATGCCGCAATAACCAAGCAGGAGCAGGAAGTGGGTGTTGAAAGCCCGTGTGATGCTCTTGATAGCCAGCCACCCTCAGTGGCTGCTCCCTGTCCTGCTGGACACAGGTAGGGCTTCTTATCACAACAGTGCTCCCATCCTCTCTGGTGACTAACACTTAATGAGTTAGAGCACCAGTGAGCTCAGTGGCACATGTTGGGTTTTAATAGGCTTTTCTTGGATACCCTTGGTCATCACTGCATGTTGGTGGAAGATGAAAAGTTCATCTCTCTGGACACCTGGAGCCCAGTTATGTCGTGAGCCAACGCAGAAAGGAGCCAGGTCATTGTTGGTAAGAGGGGTCTGAGTTTGAGTGTGCAGGCTGGGTGAGCACAGGTGAGTTTTAAGGTGAGGGTCTCATGCCCCTGTGCAGCACATGCTCCACCTTGGGGCATGTCTACATGCAAAGGGGAGGGATTTTCCCCTGCTGCTTCAGTGTGCATGGAAAATACCCTTTCAGTTCAGCTTTCCTCTCAGCTCCTCTGTTGCTAAGGCCACAGTCTTCATAGGAATCATGCATTGTCAGGGCTTTGTTAGGACCACATACTTCTTTTACTCAAGGCTTTACACAGAGACTTCTCTGTAGCATATTATATACCTTGAAGTGGCAATATTTGTAGTTGACCACTACAAACCTCAAAAACTAACTTCAAAAATGATGGATACATCCATAGCTGCAGGTTTAGGTGTCTTTTTGTCTTGAAAGAGAGAAACAGCCTCTGCTCTGCGCTTTGCCCTTGTGCCTGGTGGAGCACAGAGATTATCCCAGTGGGAAGCAGAGGGGAAGACCCTGTGGCTGAGGTGTGAGGGAGGCAACTCATTAAGTCCCTCAAGCTCCTTTCAAGGGGAGGAAAAGGCAAAAAAGTGGGCTGGAAGGTTGGGGAGAAGGCTTCTCTGAGGATTTCTGGTGAAGCTGGAATCTCACTGGTACATTACAGGTAAAGAAGAATGTCTTTCCACCATGGCTCACTCCAGTAGCATGTCGTCACACAGCCCAGCTCTACATGTGTCTATGCAGGGCCAAGAGGGTCCCGGGCACCAGCTGCCCCGACCTCCACTAGGGCTGGGACACCTGCCCCCATCCCAGCCCTTCTGAGCCCTCTGGGTGGTAAGGTCTCCAGTGAAGTACCTCCATAAATCATCTCTCTGCCTTTGCCTTACACTGAAAATCCAGCAGTTATTTAATATTTATAATCCACCGTGGCCTAGATGGTATTAGAATGTAACAAAATATGCATATAATTTTATATGGACTCTAATGTTGCAAGGAATGTCAGCTCTTTCACCTGGCATTGTGTGCTGCTGGTGAGGAAAAGTACTCCATTAAAACCTTTGTGGCACAGGGCTGATTTACAGTATGATTCATGGGATGCTTTTTCAAAAAGAATTTAGTCCTTCTCAAGAGTTTTTCCTGCTGTTGACCAGGATTGAAAATGTATGTGGGAATGCAATGGGCAGAACCCACAGCACTGGCAGTGACCGGAACCCATCTCAATCACCCAATTCTGACAGTTCATGTCTAGGGTACCGTGTTTTTCCAAACACAGAGGAAGACAATCTCTGCTCTCTGCTCCTCAGGCACCCTGAACCATCACAGTGTGATCAGGATACTCAGAATCACAGGATGGGAGCTAAATGCTAAGATTGTCGATGGAATTGTTAATGAGGACCTAAAGATGACATGGTGAATGATAGCTGATCAGTAATTGCTTTTTCCCTGTAGTGACTTAGCAATTAGAAATGGAATAAGAAAATCAGGATGAAATTTGAGACCTGTGCTGTTTGGAGTACCTGCTTTTGTTTATTTTTAACCCTCTCTTTTATCCTGCTAGTCCCTTCCGCGGTGATTTCACTCCCTCCTCTGCTCAGTGCTGCATTATATTTGCAATGCCCTGTCACTTGCATCATGTCTGCAAGCTGTCTTCTTCAGGCATGAGCCTATTTAGACAAGTTGTCAGGCTGAATGGGAAAAATCTTAAATCAATGCATTTCAGCATGCAATCATATATAGGCTAATTTATCTGCTGCCCTGTTCAGCCTGCCAGGTTAAAATGAGGTCTTTCAGGCATGGTGCCTCTGAAAGTCTCCTGATTAACAGAGCCATTTTTATTGGTAGGGCGACAACACGATTGTTTTATGGTAATTGTTATCATTTGGACCTGTGTATATGCAAATGGGGGAGATTAAAGTAAATAAAATATAAAGATGATGAATATGCAGCACATAGCCAAGGTGGCAGAGGGATAGAAATATTTGCTACATTGGTGTTCTCTGGGGTGGTGATGAGCTGGCTGCTTCTCCAGCACAGGGAGAGCCGCTTCTTACTGTGGCAGCCAGCAGGGCACCTGCCTGCAGGTGACAAAACTGTGCCCACTCTCACTCCCATGTTTTGATCTCTCTGTGCCCTGACACTGATCAAAGTGGATGCCTCTCCTCCCTGGCAAAGGGATGGAAAATGGACAAACGGACTTAGTGCAAGCAAGACTTCTTGAGATGGAGTCACTAATTCTAAGGGTACAAACCGTTTTGGGCTGGGTTCAAATGTGTTTCAATTTTTCTTCTGCTGGCTTTTCTGCTCATTGCTTCCTATTGCTTTTATTTCTCTTGCCTTTTTTTTTTTTTTTTTTTTGCCTTTTTTTTTTTTTAAGTGAAGCTTGGATGTATGGAATCCATTGCCTCTACAGGCATGCACCTTTCTAGCCCTCATTCACACAAAACCACCCAGCAAGACTACCCCCTCGCCTGGGAAGAACTACATCTACAACTAAGGAATACTCCAGTCTCTATCCCTTCAGCTCTGTTGCCCCTGAAATCGAAAGTACAGCCTTAGTGTCTTCCCTGGGGAAGGTTTGGGCCCTCGGTGTCATGGCTTTTTTGAGGAAACCAGCAGCAGGTCAGGAGCACACAGATGTTCACTGAGCCTGGGTCTGCCTGCTAAGAGATGGACTGAGCTCAGTAACTCACTTTAGGTAAAACACCGAGCATGAGATCATATCCCTTTTTTTTTCCTATTTTGACATTATTGAGGCTTGCAGGAAGGGGAGCAGGACAGCAATTTTTGTCTCTATTAAAAACATGTCTGGCTTTTTCTATTTTGTAATATATTTTAGTATCCCTCTGGGAGAGAGTCTCTGGCTGTTCCCTGCAGTTACAGCTGCAAAGCCAGAGCCACTGCAGCCTCTGTTTTGCTCCATCTGCTGTACATGTAGCCACTCTATTCTTCTTCATGTGCCACCATCCTCAGCTATATATTCTTGCCTTGCAAGCCTTAGCTACTCTTTTTCACTGCATCTCTCAGCTGCCAGTAGCTGCTATTCACCTGCTCCATTTCTTTCAGGAGAGTTGCTGGAGTATGGACTGACTCTGCTTTGCCCAAAGGCCTTAAAGAAGGGTAATAGCTGGCAAGGATCTGCAGAGTGAGGATCATGCTCAAGCTCATAATGAGTCCATGGATGGGACTGCTCCTCACTTTTGGAAAGGATCGCAAGTGATTTTACAAGTTTGCTGACATTTGTGCCTGAGCAGATCAGGCTCCAGTGTCAGAGATGCTCTGTCTTCCACCAAGCATTGCTCAGGATTCTGGTCATGTCCTCAAGGTCTGGAGGGCACATGGGAAGATTGCACTGGTTTTGGCTGGGAGAGAGTTAATTTCCTTCACAGTAGCTAGTATGGGGTTATGGTTTGGGCTTATACTTAAAACAGTGTTGATAACTCATGGATGTTTTAGTCACTGACTTAGACAGAGTCAAGGCCATTTCTGCCTTTCACCACAGCCCACCAGCAAGCAGGCTGGGGGTGCACAAGAAGCTAGGAGGGGACAGAGCCAGGACAGCTGACCCCAACTGGCCACAAGGATATCCCAGACCATATGGCACCATGCTAAGCATATAAAGCTGGTGCAAAAAGAAGGAAATAGGGAACAATTACAGTAATGATGTTTGTCTTCCCAAATCTCCATTACTTGTGATGGAGTCCTGCTGTCCTGGAGACAGCCTATGCATGGGAAGCAATGAATTAATTCCTTGTTTCACTTGTGTGAATGCTGCTTTGGCTTTACCTGTTAAACTGTCTTTATCTCAACCCATGGATTTTCTCACTTTTACTTTTCCCCATCCCACTGAGAGAGAATGATCAAGAGGCTATGTAGGACTTAGCTACTGACTGGGCTTAAATCAAAACATGCATGTAATTTCTTAAAAGCTTAATTACTTCAGCTGCTCAAGTAGAGACCAGTGCTTTCATAGCAGAGGTTTGTCATGAGTGGGAAAAGCTGAATACACAGAAGACACATTTCTCTCTGCTCTTCTGTCCTGTTTCACTCCTCTTTTCCTTTGTTTCTGAAGTATAACATCCTGGCTTGTATCAGCAATAGAGCAGGATCAGAGCAGTGATTGTCCCCCAGTACTCGGCACTGGTTAGGCTGCACCTTGAATCTCATGTTCAGTTTTGGGCCACTCACTCCAAGAAAGACATCCAGGGGACAGAGCATGTCCAGAAAAGGGCAACAGAGCTGGTGAAGAGCCTGGAGCACAAATCTGATGAAGGGTGGCTAAGGGAGCTGTGGATATTTAGCCTGGGAAAAGGAGGCTCAGGGGAGACATTATTGCTCTCTACAACTGTCTGAAAGGAGGTTGTAGCACAGTGAGTGTCAGTCTCTTCTTCCAAGTAACAAGTGATAGGAAATGGTCTCAAGTTGTGCCAGGGAAGGTTTCAGTTGAATAGCAGGAAAAATTTCTTCTCTGAAAGGGTTGTCAGGCATTGGAACAGGATGCCCAGGGAAGTGGCTGAGTCAACTTCTTTGGAACTATTTAAAAGATGTGCAGATGTGGTGTTTAGGGACCTAGTGTAGGGGTGGACTTGGCTGTGTTGGGTTAATGATTGGACTCAATGATCCTAGAGATCTTTTCCGATTTAAATTATTCTATGATTCTATTCTATATTTAAAGGTATTTCCTTGTGAGCCTCTGTTATTCTATGCTATTGCCGTTTCATTCACTGTAACAGAGTGATCATTTGGTTTGGCATTTTGTTCAGCAGTTGTGTTAGACATGGACCCAACCATGGACTTGATCAAGAGTATTCTCTTACCACCCCCTTCCCTTGCACTCCAGCTGGCAGCACAGAGACTGAAAACCTCAAAGCATCTCCACTAAGAAAAAGGATGATAAAAGTGTTTTTCCACTGAAGGCTATCCCTGACTGTCTTCCATTTACCATGGCACAGGCCTTTCCTTGGAGGATCGTGCCCCAGATCAGCTGAGATGTGGTGACTTGCTGCAGTCCCAGTGAAATGGTGACTCCCATACTTGAATTGTTGCATTGTATCCTACCCCTTAATGCACGCTGCTTCTCTGTACTAGATATTTTCATCTGGAAAACCTATCTCAAACCTATTACTGCTCACCCAGTTGATCCATTTGAGGTCTCTCCTCTAAATTAATCCAACAAAGCATGTCTTTGTTCTGCAGTTTTGCCACTTCTGATGCTTTTGTAGTGTTTTCCCGAAGAAGTCATCATGATAAAGCCACAGACCCATTCCAACACGCTCTTCTCTTTGAGGAGCATTAGCCAAATGTCTCGCATAAAATACTTTCACTCATGAGTTATGTAGTCCTGAAGCCATGTTTCAGAGTTGTCCCTTCCCCATGTCAGTGGCAAGCATCAGCCTCAGGGATGAGGCAGCAGTTCTGTTTAGCTTTGTCCCATCAGGGAGGTGACTGCAGCTCGCAATCCAGAAAAACTGATTTTTTAAAAGCTGAAAGCCAAATGGCTGGAACAAAATCCTACCATTTGAACTTGAAAATCTGTTCAGCTGGAGCTGGGTTGCAGAAGAGGATGAATATCTCATTTCATATAAGACAGCAGCAAGTAATCTGATGCTTTTCTATGACTAACACAATAGGTCATATTTGAATGGTTGATGGAGAGATGAGAGATTTCATATTCTATTACCAAATCCCTGAGCCATCTGGTTTCTAATGGCTTCTTTCAAAACAAACAGAATAAAACTTCTGAATTGTGCAACGCAAACTGACATCCTCTCTTAGGCAGAAGATGCCCATTGCTTCACATCAGCAAAAGAGATCAATGCCTCCATCCATTACAGCTTCTGTGCACCCCTTTCAGGTATTTCTGACCATGCACTTAATGGCAAATATATCCTCCTTATTGCTCACGCTGGTATCCTCCATCACCGGGAATGAGAGGCTAGAAAGTAGAGGGCAGGGGCTGTTGCCACAGTGTTTGTTTCCAGTGGGGCAGTGGAGTTATGATGGCATGAAGAAGGGAAAAAACCTGGCAGGAGTGCAGGGCTTGGTGGGATGCTGTGAACTGGGCCACCTGTCCCAGCTGTGGTGAAAACATTGGGTTGTGCTGGGGTGAGCAGCACACTGGGGGACATGTCCATGTCCTTATCCCTGTCCCCTGGTGTGACAGCTGCAGCTGGGCTCTGCAGCCAGAGCCAGGTGTTTGTGAGTGACCCATGTGAGTGGGAGCTGTAGGTGAGAAGCAAGAGCCTTTCCTCTTGTCACATCCTTTTTCTCTGATCACGCTCTGACAACCAGGAGCATGTGCAGTCTCTTCTTTGCTCATGGCTTGGCTCCTGCCACAGATTGGTATGTCCTGGGGAGGGTTCCTCAGAAACACTCGGATGCTCACTGATGCTCACCTGCTCAAGAAGGGGTGTCACATGCCAGTTCATATCCTGGGCTGGGTGAAATGCAAAGTGCAGACAGAAAACCCTGACGAAATGAAGTGTTTTAAAGGGGAAGCTGCCGGTTTTGCTTCCTGAGGACAAGCTCCCAGCACAGCCCTGAGATGCTGTCACAGCCTGGGTAGGTCAGCCATGCTGGTGCCTTGTGAATTACTGATATGAGCACAGTACCTATGGCAGTGACAGCCACAGGGGCTCTCAGCAGCCTAGACAAAAGTCTGTGGTCATTGAAGCCCATGCCACACTCACCAAACTGGTAAAATTACCTGAGCTGGTTTGCTTAAGTGGTAACTCAGTAATGTTTATTATTTGCAGTTGCAGTGCAAATCTGCCCCAGGGAAATCTGAAGTTTATCCATCCGTGCTTTCACTGTTGCAAAGCTTTTGATGACATGGGGTTTGCATGTTGTCTAGCAAAGGCCCTGAGCCCCCCCTTCACATGCTGCAGCCTCTGATCCCCGTGGTCCTGGGCTGAGCCACAAGATGTGTGCAGAGGTGCTGATGTATTCTGCTTTTGGTCCTGCAAGTCCTTATAAATTGAGTTAAAACCATACACAAATGAAAGGACACAATTTGTATATTAATCTGTATTTATCACTTAAATAGTTTAGCCAAGAACATCATAATATTGTTTGTAAGATGCTATCTGGGATTACATATCCAATAAGTACAGTGTATTATCAGCATACTATAGCACCATTACGTATAATTATATGTGTTTATAGATACCCCATCACAACCCAGTGTAGTTCTTGGTTACATTTATGATGTGCTGCTTATTGCATCATGTCCACAAATGTTATGCTACCTCTAATTATGTACATTTATAGATGTACACTGTATTTACTGCACACTATCACATTTGCATCATCAACCAGAGTCATCCTGTTGATAGGCCAGCTGGTGTTTATTTACTTAACATCTTTTAATTCTTTAAATGTCTGTCTTTTAAGTGGTGGGTACCTTACAATGCATTCATGCTGTAGTCAGACCTGACTTCCAATACTGATTAAGTCAGTGAAATTCTGGTTTTCCTATGAGCCACTGGACAAGCTCCTGGCCATTTCACAGGGCCCAGGGTTTCACTGCCTGTGGCTGGGTTACATATCTACCTGATTCAGCTTATTTAGGAAGAGCACTTCCTGATTTTGATGGGGTTCAGGGTTGCTGTAGACCTCAAGTCAGCTCTCAAGTGAAAGGCTGGATGAGAGGCTGCAACACCACCCAAATTTTGGGCTGCCAGCTGTAGCTCCTTTCTATTGTTTGATCAAGGGTAAGGATTCCTGAGTCTGCAAGTAACATTGGCCTGCTGTGCTCCTTTGGTGCATTTCCTAACGTATATTGAATCGCTTCTCTCTTTGTACTACATAATTTAGGTCTGGTTGAGTACAGAGTATTTTATTTATTTATGTATTCAAATTTTTTAAATGTATTTCTAGGCATCTTAGCAGTACATTGGGTGCCTACCACATAAATTAAAAATAACAGCATAAACTTAGACAAAGGACCTTCCATAAATAATTCCTTCTCAGCTCACACCCCTAGCAATAGCCTTAGCTTGGAACAGGGAAATAGATGGGTTTTACAGCCCATTGGGAAGGTTAATAAATCTGTGTGCTGATGGACCAAAGGGAAAAATGAGTTTCAAAATTGAGTCACACCCTTTCCATCCCCTTTGTGGAGACTCCTCGCCTTGAACTCTTCACCTGTCCTGGTCCTCTGTGGGAGATCTGATCCTGATATACAACTTAGGGCTAGAAACACACCTGTCAAGGACATCTCACATTGCTACTGTGGTGCAAACTAGATGACCACGTTCTGATCACGTGAGTACCTCATTTTTAAATAACTTTTATCCACAGCTTCAAAAGTGACTTAATGTAACACTATAATTAGGTATGCAGTCTAAGCCACATTACGGATAGGTGGGTAGTCAGAAGATGGCTATTCACCCTTTTCTAAAGATCAGGCACTTTTTATAGATGTCAGATTGAGCACCAAAATCACTGCTTAGTTTTGAAAAGGTGTGTAAGTGTGCAGGGGAAAATATCCTCTTTAGAGGTAATTTGCTGAAAACAGTTTTAGTATTTTGTTCCTGCCTATGGCAATTTATGAAACACAAATGAGATATTGTACCAGTAGCAATGCTGAAATAAATCACTCTAAAAACAGAACTGAAATTTTATTTCATTACTAAAGTAAATATGAAAGTGCTTTAGCACAGTTTCAAATTAGATTGGGGGTTGGTCAAGCTTGTTATAAATCCAATGATTGTAAAGCAAATGGCTGGAGATGAACTCTCAGAAGAGCACTGTTGCGAACTTGGCTAATGGGATGCTGTGCAGTGCAGAACAATAAACAGGGAGAAGCAAAGGGCTAGATTTTGTGCCTGCAGTATACAGGAATCAAAGGCAGTGATGCAGCATGCTGTGCCCGGGTCTGCTGTCCAGTTCTTAAAAGGATGCTGAGAAAATAGAAAGGGGGACAGAATACACCCCCAAAACTGACTCATGGCCTGGGCAAAATGCCTTTCTCTGAGTAAGCAGAGGGGAGAGGCAGTTGAGCTTAACCTGGGGTTCTACAGCCCAGCTGTAAATGATGCTGGAAGACCATGGAGAAGGGCACACCACAAGAAACATGTGCAGAAGGTGGAGTCCTCTATGCTGGCAAAGGCCAAGTGGTGAGAGGGATGGTGGTCTCTACATCCTCGAGTGCAGGGCTGACCCTCAGCTTGGGGTACCCCTACTGGAAGCCTTGTATCCACATCCACCCAAGGATCACTGGAAACTAATCATACATGTGCACCTGTGCAAAGAGATTTTCTGGTACCATGGATTCTTTCCGAGGACAGAAAGTATGTAATAACATCAACCAACTGCTGGAAGTAGATTTTCACACCAGAAACACGTTGCAACCCATGGCAAGGAAGTTACAACTGGCTGTGGGTGGAAGCTGAGTAAACTTCATCTGGGTGGACTTTGGGAGAGGCCTGACAAAGCACTGTTGCCTGTAACATCCAATCTGGGTGCTTCTGCCCCAGTGCACAGTGATGGGCTCAGGAAACTGGACTTTTCCCTCCAACCTATGTGTCTGTCATCGTCTTCTTGCTCTCAGCTTGCAGAGCAGACAGTGAGGAGTGAGGAGTGACCATCTCACCACTGAAGCCAGCAGCACCTTCAGCCTTTCTCCTATGGGAAAAAGCCCTATGTTGCCATCAGTGAACAGCTTCAGCTCACCTCTGATTTCCCATTGGAGTTTCTGGCATGCTGTGCAGCAGGCTGGTGGCACCTGCGCCCACAGCAGCTGCCCTTGAAGGTACAACCCCTCCTTCACCTCCATTGGGTGGGGCTTCTGCTGGAAAAGCCCATAGAATGGCACTACCTTATCCCTAAAGCCTTACAGCCCAAACACCAAACTGCCTTGCAAGAAAGCAGGACTTGATCTCATCAGAGCTTTGAAAACCTCTGTTTAGCAACATGCTTGCACTCCTCAACAGGAATATTTTCAAGCTGGTAAAGAGGGAGTTGCCCTGATATTATTAACCCACTTGGGGGTCCATTCAGAGATATGAAAGTTATTGGAAAGATGCTTGTTGATATGTAAAACCCTGCATCATAATGACCAATAAACAAGGTCTGTTCCTGAAGAGGGAAAACTGAAACCATAGTTTCAGGTCATTTTCTAGCAGGGCAGATGCTGCAATCTGTGCAGCACCCCAGAACTGACGTGTTCTCTATATGCTCTGCTATCCCCTCCTGTCACAACACCTGCACTACTCTAACGGAGCATTACGCATGTTCGTCAGCTGAACAATGAGCCCTGTGGAATAAATGATTCATTACAAAATGGTTTCTTTTGGAAGAGAAAGAAGGTTTTGTCTAGTTTTTAGAAGTAATGCAGGAAAACTCCATTTATTTATGTCTGCTTTTGTTTGACAGTAGTTTCTTTGTTCCTCTCTGCTCTTGCTTTTCTAGTGCTAGTTAGCAGCAACATTTGGCAATGGCAGTCAGGGAAAGAAAGGAGAGGCAGAATCATTGTCAAGAAGCAAAAAGAAATGTGTGCCTAACAAAATAGAATTGAAGCAACACGTTTAAGTAAACCAAAGTCATAGACACTTGAGGATTTTTTTCATGTGTGTTTACATTTTATATCTATTGGAGCCTGTCATTTCCCACAGCAGTTCTGATTTCTCCCTTCAGGTTGTCACTGGCTCATTACCTAACTCTGATCATAGGAAGTTCATCCTAAAGACCCAGCTGGTGTTTTGCTTTACAGATATGGTCCAGGAGATGTTCTTTAATGGGCACAAGCAGACTTATACCTGTTAAGGGTTTACTGAATGTGCTGAGCAATCACCAACAATTATTATCCACTCATACCAGTCTACAGACTGCTTTTAACCCATCACTGACTCTTAAATCAATGACCTGGCCTGAGAGGTCCCATGCAAGTTGGACACAAGACCTGATACCCCATTGCCTCCTGTGACTGTGAAGGCCCAGCCCTGGGAGCCCACGGTCACCACCTCCTACCACCTTCTTCATTTGTCCATGAGGTGAAAATCAAATGAACTTCTTATTCTTTTCTAATATGTAGTGCATATTCTGGATGTGGTCTCTGAGAAGTCATCAGAACTGCTTGTGCTAAAATACTATCTACCTGCCTTTAGTAAGCTATTTGTCCCATAAACCTTGTAAACGTTCCAACAGACAAGTTGTCTCTTCCCTGGGATTAATTTCAGTATTTAAAGACACTGTCCAATAAAGACATATCCAGGTCTGAAGATTTTTAACAATAGGATTAAGAGCATGTTTCCATGTTATAAGGTATTTTTCCTTTTACTGTACAAGAAATCCATGGAAAGGAGGGTAGAAGTATCCCAAGGGAGCATGAGAGGACACATCTGCCACTGATTAAAAAAAAAGGAAGGTGCTAGACCTAAAAAAAGTTGTGCACTTCCTCTTCAAGGCTTCCCTTTGTAAGTTCTTCAAGTAGCTTCACTAATGAAAGCAATTTGTGGTGTACAGAAGAGGTAGGAGTAAGAACAGATGTGCAGAGGGACTCAGGAACATGCTGGAGTCTGGGAATTTGCCATTTGCTTTATAATTCAAGGCACAGTAGGCATAAATAAAATGGGATGGGAAAAATCAATGCAGGTAAATAGTAAAGGATGCTTTGGGAGAGATTGGAGAGGAAAGGTGTAATTGCTGCTGAGGAATGTTTAGAAATAACTGAGATAAGAGGCATTAGGACAATGGTATATGGGACTGGCTCACGGGGATTCAAATCAGAGGCCAACCCTAGCTCTTGTGACAGATTAAAGGATGGCTTAAACAAGTTCCTGGCTGGGATGTCTGAGATAAACCCAGCCCTGCCTGAGCTTCAGAGGACAGAGCAAATTCACCTCTTTGCCCTTACCTGTATTTCTCTGCTTTTACAGCCCCTTTGGCACCCCTTTCAATTTAACCGTGACACTTCCTGCGGCATCAGGTGGAGTTCTGTAGTGTGTCTGCTCCACCACACTCTTTTTTATGCCTGTCCAATTCTTCCAGCTTCAGTGTGGCATTGAGCCAGCCTACAACAAGGCATCCACACCTCACTGTTAGGCACTGCTCTTGCTCTGCATCAAAAATGCATTTGAATAATTTCCAAAATCACATCTGACCTCTCCTGTCTGTTTGACACAAAGGTTGGGTTAGGGATGGAGGCTCACCCAAGAGCCCACAATATCCACCACCAGTGTCAGCTTGGGGCTGGGGTACAGCAGCATCCCCAAAGATCAGCACAGTTCTTGGCCAAGCAGCAGGTGAGAAAAAGACACATTGTGCTCTCTGCCATGAAGCAGGGCTGGAGCTCAGCAGGACTCAGCCCACAGCAGCCTGCAAGGAGAGCTGGCAGGGGCCATCAGACAGCATGGCCCTGTGGAGCTATGACCTAAGTTTGGGGTCAGCCAGGTGCTTATGGTGCTTGGAGGTCTCAGCTGAAGAGAGACACAGCCTGTGGTTCCACTAAATCCTAAAGCAAGATGGAAGTAGTTCCCAAACAGGGAGAAACAGAGATGTCTGCTTCTAGTGCAACTCCTTAGGAAAAAATGAGAATGGGTGAGTTTGAACCATGCAAGATAAAGGAGAGCAAGGACATGATATGGGCTGGCAGAAAAGCAGTGGCACATAAATCATGGCCCATCCACAGGTTTTATATGCCACACAGTAATAAATACCATGGCAGTTAAAACAGGGCACTGTGAATGAGTATGGAAGAACAGAAAATAATCAAGGATAAGAAAGAGACATATGTGAAGTGTAAAATATCACTCCAGAAGAGGGAGGGAGGTGTTTCAGGGTAGAGGGGAGCAAGTGCAAGAAGTAACATGCATGTGTGTACATACATAGACAAACTCATAAAAGCAAAAATAAACAATGAAAGAAATATTGTGCAAGAAATCAAGGTAAATATGAAACTCTTCAGACATGCAAGGGGAAAGGTCTCAGGAGGAGACAGCAAATTTACTTGCAAGACATGGTAATGATAATTTATTGATGTGAGCTGGCCACTGGTAAATGGAAAAAAAAATATAATTAACTGTTTTCCTTAATATTCCCAAAGGAAGGTAGCAGGAGAGAGAGGCCAGGGCATATCCAGCACTAATTTACATTGCAGGAGGAAAAAAAGCTGAGAGAAAACAAGGAGAGTATGGACTGACTATCAGAGCACTGAAGTGACAAATCTCTGCAGGGAGGTCACTGAAGTGCAGGAGGCCAGAGCTGACCCAAAGGCAGGGTGATGGGAGGTGGAGGTGCAGGGGTGGGAGGATGGAGGAGCCTCTGCTGGGGGCACCGTGGGACTGGGACTGTGAGAGCTCCCGTGCCTCACCCATTCACCCCCCTCCACTCCCCTTGCAGATGAGTCTTCTCAGTGCCTTCCTGGTAATTACAGAGATGCCCACTTGTGGGAGGCACAGCAAAGACTAGGGAAGCTTCCAAAGTGGAGGTCTGCCATCAGGAATGCAAAATAAGACATTTTGCTTTAAAGCAGAGAGGACAGAGTGATACTGGGAAAGTTACAACTGGATTGAGGTCCATGAGGTTTAGCAGTTTTCCTGACAAGGGATCCACTTCTCAGATGTGCTGCGGCTGCAGAAGAGCTTGGGCATTACCAGACTCTACGAAACCAGACACTAAATGACTGTCTGATTTGATAGTGTAGTTCAAAGCTTTGGTAGCACCTGCGGCAACCCCAGCATGGAGTCCTGTCCTAAACATCATCTTCGTTCATGTTGCCACCCCAGCTGTATATTGAAGGCTGAAGGACTGGGGGAAAAAGTGTATCTGTGCCAGCAGGAAGAGTGGCTTTGGTGAGAGCCAGCAGCTGTGCCAACCAGCGGGGACATTTGGCAGCATTCACCAGGGCCAGGGCTAGGCCAGGATGGGAGTGGTGAGACTCCTCCACTGAAAAGGACCAGGCAGCTGCTGGAAGGATGCTGTGGACAAGGGGAGGCAGACAAAAGTACCATGTGGCTCAGTAGCTCAATCTGGAATGACAATAACCCTGTTACACACAAGTTTAAGAATTAATAGGATCCAGTACTATGCAGGTTTTGTAACGAATTTGATGAGCTGGTTTACCAGGCTCACTTAACCTTCCCCTCAAACCTGCGCTATCAGCCTGTCAGTGTCAGGGTGCTTTTTTTAGCCTCCCCTTTTATGTCTGTGTGAGCTCCAAGGGCACATAGTGTATCCAGTAAAAGGGATTGTGTTCAGGAAACTGATAAGTAAACCATGCCAAATGAAGGCGTCAGCATCACTCATTTGGTTTTGGAGGGCAAATCCCAACTGCATGTCTGTGTTGGTGTCCTAAGTGTTAAAAGTGTTGCTCAACTCTGCTCTGAATCTGGACTCTGACTCTTTAGGGAGCTCTGGGAACCGGGACTGGGGGCTGTGTCCTGGTGGCTTTCCCTTCTCTGTGGGTCCCTATCGGTGGCAGCAACCAGCTACAAAGTGTTCTGGTGGGTACTGGCAGCAGCATGCCTACTACAAAAAGAGTATACTAAATTACTGAGGTATAAAACAGCTGCACTGAAGTGAAGGACTGCAGTGCTTCTGAATGTTTATTCTCCAGGTGAGCTCCTAAGGTTTCTCTCTCGTTTCATCCAGCTATAAGTATGTGTCCAGCTGCTTGTGTAACCTTCGGTGGTAAGAGGCAATCTGCTGCTTCTCCCTGCCAGCATCCCCACTTCTGGACAAGCCCTGCTCTTACATGTACATTTTCTCCCCAGAGGCATATTTCCCCTGCAGTCTCCTGTGTTTCATAAACTTTATCCAGACACTAGTTTTCACTGCATGCCCTAAAGATTAATGGTGTCACAGGCTTGCTTTGGAAATGCTTGGTAGAGCCCTCTGCTTCACAGGCAGGAAACTTTCTCCTCCCTGGGGCTGGGAGCCTAAAGACCACCCTGGCACTTGAGGGGACAGTGACCAACTCACATGCTCCCCACAAATGGATTACTCCTTCCAGACTGGCAAAGCAGCTTTTGAGCTGTTCCTCATAACCCTCCATGTCCTGATGGTTTTCTTGGAAACACCTGAAGTGGTGGCCTGGCCTCCCAGGGGCAGAGGAGGAAGGTGAGCCTGAGGAGTTCAGCCACTGCTCTGGGGACCAGACCCACAGGAGGGATAGGAACGGAAGGTTTTGAAGCTCCCAACCACCCTAGAGACAGTGGGAAACCTTGAAAATCTTCCTTTTTACTCCTTATTATGTGATTTCTAGTCTGATGCCGGTCCCTCAAGTCACTCAGCAACACCCTTCTTCCCCTGCTCTTCCCACAGGAGCCTGTTGATCTGCTGACATCCACAGAGCTCTGACCAGGATAAATGACAGCAAAGATATCATCTTCATCCTTGTGCTTGTGCAAAAGCTTTTCTGGGTGCAGTCTGTGGTGTTAAGACAGAGCAGCTACACTAACATACCTTTTTATTATTATTATTATTTTTTTTTATTGTTAAACTTGGGAAAGAAATGAATAGCATACAAAAAAGGCAGTTTTACCACAAGAGTAGTGTCACCTCTGTTCCTCTGCTAGGGCACCTGGCAAAACTTCCTGGTGCAGGTAATGACTACTTGTCAGTTGTTCAGGATGGGGTCTGAGCTCACTGGGGATATTCAGACAGTTCCCAACAGACTTTTAGGTCTTATGAGGGGAAAAATAAACCAAAATGTAAAGAAAGCCCAAATTTGAATAAGCCAGAAAAGTAACTGCCTGCACTTCCTCCCTACACGATGCTGACATTTTTCATTTGAAGTTTTCTATTATATTTTATATTTTTACTTTATAAAGATCTCATTAAGGAAAAGTGTATTTTATGTCATATTTTCAGTTTTTCCTTTCCTGTTCCATGAGGCACAGGGAGGGAAAAATATCTGGGCCTCTCAGTTGTCCCCACTGAAATAAATTGAACCAGGTGGACAGTGAGACGATGTGATTTCCTGCAGGAGCCGTCCCATACCAGGGAGCACGTGTGTTTTGCTCATGGGTGCAGCTTAGACAGGCAGCAGTCATTCAGCAGCTCTACTTTGCAGGTAACCAGGGCTCAGCTGGAGGCAAATTCCAGCCTGGGTGGGACCAGATGTGAGTTCTGCTCTGTGTCTGAGGCACATCTTTCTTTCATGCTGCCCTGAAACATCCTGCATGTCTAAGGCTCTCCCAGTTTTCACACAGCAGCAGTGCTGTGCCCCCTCTTCCCTTGCCACAAGGATGCTGCAGAGCACCTGGCTGCCCAGAACCAGTACATCCCTCCTTTCCTACAGTCCTGGATCATGCATCCTGAGAATCTCAATAAAGTTGGATTGGTAGGAACCACGTGGGCTCTCTGTGCTGACCTCCTGCATGCCTGCTCCAGCCTGATCTGTCTGACCCAAGGCAGGGAACACTGGGGGTCCTTTATATCCCAGCACCTTTTAGAGACCTCAGGATATCTGAGGAGGGCAGAGTCAGCAGAGGACAAGCCAGAAACCTCCACCCACCCCCACCCCCCACTTCTTCCCGCAAAGCAGCTGCTGGAAATCAATCAGGATGGCACTAGACACTGATATTTAGGCACCTGAATCCCACCTGGTGAGTCAGCAAAGCCCTTTCCCGGCAGATCCACTCCCTCGTGACAGGGTGGGGCAAACCGGATAAAGTGTGACAGCCCTTCCCTGCCTGTCACTGCTAAGCATACCCTGCAGGTAGCCAGGAAACTCCCTCAGAGTATGAGAGAGGGAGAGCCTTTCAACAAGTTTATTTTTAACCATCCTGCAGAGCTATATCATTGCCTGGGAATACAACAAGCTTGTTTGGGGATGCTGCCATTTTCAAATGGGCTCTTCAAAAGAAAAAATAAATAATTAACACAGCCTTTTAAATCTTTGCTTCTTGTTAGACTTGTGTTGGATGCCATTTTTAAGCATAGTTGATTTTTACGTCTGCATGGAGTTATGAAGTCTGCCTAGGGTTTTTTGGGACAGGTGTGGTAAAGAAAGATCTGTCATCTCCAATAACATGGCTCACAGGCTATGCAGGTGAGGAATACACCCATTCAGAATGAAAGCTGACTTTCCCTGGTGTAGATTGCCTTCTAGCCTCTGAGTGTCTTGAACATATTTCAGTGGGGATTTTTTGTTCTAGTTTTCTTGCTTTGTGAAGCAAAAGTAAAGTGACTGAGCCCCAGAGCATCTTAACCCCAGGGATCCAGTGGGCTGCTTTAACCACAATTACACAGAAAAGTGAGGGGTATTGAGGCTCTTGACATGACTGGTCTCCCGTGCCTGAACACCGGGTCAGCTGACTCCTGCAGGATGGGAAAAACCTCTCATGGTGGTAACATAATCTTGAGTGTTTGGGGCTTTTGCCTGAAATGCTCTGATGCGTGTCCTTTCCCAGCTCCACAAAGGATGAACACAACTTTTATTTCACCCTTGAGCAAAAGAGAGAAGGCACCACTGACTTGTGTTTTATTAAATCCAGGCCAACTGCTTGGGGCTTTCTTGTGACAGGAATTATCAATCTTAAATATATATAGTGGAGCAGGCTGGTTTGCCAAAAGCCTGAAGGATGAGCTGGGCATTGCACTGCAATGTGCTTTGTATAAACACCCATTATTTGGTGCCCCTGTGTCTATACCGGGGACAAGCTTCCTGGCCTAAATGCTGCCCCCTCACCATGGACACTTTGCCAGACAAAAAGCAGCAGATGACTCTAAATACATCATTATACTGATTAGAAGGAGGGGCTCAGAAATGTCACTGTTTGTTTTATCAGTTCCCAGGGTATTCCTGCATTCCCCTCATGTGGGCTGGCAGCCCTCAGGAACTGGCACCTACCCTGAGATGCTCCTGAGCATCTCTGGGTTTGAGAGCTCCCAGAGCATCCCTGGTTTTGAGAGCTCCCAGAGCATCCCTGGTTTTTCAGTTGTGCTGCCAAGGCACCCATCTGTGTTATGTGGGATCCCCTGGTGCCCAGCACAGGCTTTTCTGTTCCCCTCTGGTGATCAGGTGGACAGGAGATGGGCTGTGATTCAGCGATGCTCTTTTGGCTTTGAGCCTTGGATCAAAGTGCTGCAGCATTACACAGCTCCCAGAGCCCGGCAGTGCCATGTCCTGCAAAGCCTGGATTCACTGGGAACTCACTCTGCCAGTTCAGCATCACCAGGAGCTGTTTGAAGGCTGTGGGCTGCCAGGCATCCTGTCAGCTCAGGTATTGTCTGTCCTCACACAGCCCTCACAAAGGCAGCACAAAAGCAGAAAGGCGTATTTTGCTCTTTGGCTACTTCATCAGAAATACTCACGTCTACTGCCAGGGAAGTTACTAGTGATGGGAATGCTGCAGTCATGGAGGGGAGAGGAAGCACCTCACTTTTTTGCAGATGCACAGGGTCTGTGTTCTTGTGTTCATGATGCTCAACAAGATCAGAGGAAGAAATTATTCTTAATATTTCCCCCCATGAGAATGCAGGATCTAATTCCTCCTCCCTGAATCAAAAAAAAGGATGAGAAGGCAAGAGTCCAGTTTTGTCTCATCTCAGATCCCTGTTTCAGGATATAGGGCTTTAAGATCATTGTGCCTCAGCAGCTTCCAGCTAAGAGAATGACATCCAGAGCAAACACCAAAATTGGTTAAAAAGGATCACTTAGAGAATAAAAGCAGGTTGGAGACGACTTCTCATCCCAGATGAAATTTATGTAATTGATTCAGCCTTTTTCTCTCAGGACCAAGTTGCTATGGGGCAGTTTGTTTTGCTCTTCCTACTACACACTATGTGTTTTTTTGGTTCATTCTCCAGTCACCACGTGACCTGATGGCTTCTTTCTCCCCGATGCACAGGCAGCTGTGAGCAGCTGCCTCCTCTGCTGCACCAACTCCAAGTGCCTCCACAACCAAGGGAGCCAAAAGGGGCCCTGGCACTTCTGCCTCACTCCTTTTGATGGCTGCACAGCCCTTTTACTGCCTTGAAAGACAAGATCAGAGAGTGCAGACTGTGCTCCTGGGCAACCCTCTTTTCCAGGGCAGTACCTTTTTCCACAGGACAGAGTTCAGCATCGCACACCAAATTTCAGACGGAATTTTGCAGCAATGCTTCCTTTCTGGCACTTGGGCTTTGTGTCCCCACTGTCTTTTAGTACCATTGCTAATTGTCCAGAGAGCCTCAACAGAAATTGCCAATTATATACCCAGAATTTCACAACTGCAACAAGTCCAGACTCTGTCTAACCATGGATTCAGTGGGCTGTCAGCCCATTAGCTTTTGTTCATTTTGCTGTTTAGGAGGCACCTTTATTTATTTGTTTATTTATTTTCTGTATTACACAGTGACAAATACTTAGCATTTATTTAATTATCTTGGCTACAATATAGACATTCCATGATTACAAACCAAAGTCAGTAACACCCAATGTGAATGGTTATTTTTTGTACCATTGGAAATTAAAAATCAGTTGCACTATGATTAAATTGATTCCGTGTGGTTGCTTTTGAGTAATTATGTTCAAAAACTCTCTGCCAGTCCAATTTGCTATCAAATCTCACTTTATCACTAGCATTCCACATGCAGGTGCATAGACAATATAAACTCAACATCCTACAAAATTATCATCCTTTTGTAAGAATGAAATACTGATTGTTTATTATCTGATTTAATTTCTAGTGGTTAAATCTGAGCAGTCTGATTTAGCAACATTTTCAATCAACCTTACAAATATTTGAATGCATTTATGTAACAGTTAATGTGCAAAATAGTGTGGAGCAAAGTCAGTCCTTCCTGCTGTTTAAATCAGGGCACCTGATTCCTGCCCCCTAGAGAGTGGGATGCCCCCATGGCAGCCTGGTGTGGGACTTCACATGAAAGGAGCTGTGGCCGATGTGACATTTGGACAGAGTCAGGCAGGTGGATGTGTTGGTCCATTGCTCCCAGCAGTTCTGTCCTTTGGAGAAGGGCACCACCAGGATATATCAGCCCCTTGCAGACTCTCACCTCTGTGGAGCCACCCGAGAGAGGGACTGGAAACAGGGCACCCCTGGGATGAGTCTGGGGCCACAGCCCAGTCCAAGATTTGTGCTAGTGCACAGAAAAGCAGGATTGCACCCCTTGGACTGTGCTGACAATTGAGAGTGAAGCTTGAGGCTGGCTGCAGGGCAGGAGCTGGTCTGCAGGGAACACAGTACTGCTGCCATTTTGGGGCATCCTGAAGGTCATCAAAAAGAGCTCGTTTGTAAATTCAGAGCAGTTCTAACATCGCTCTATCTGACTTTACTTACCAGAGGCATTAGATGGATTCAATATTGCCCATAAGCTTTCAGTCACCTGTCCTAGGTGGAGGCAGCTGGCAGTGGACTGGAGCTGTGCCAGCTGATGGAGCAAGGATTGGGATCCTCGACCTGCACAGATCTCCAGCCTGGGCATCTCTGAGCTTCACCTGTGGCACTTCTCTCTGTTAAAGGTGACTGAGTGCAGGCTGAGATGACACTGGTGTCATTTTTGCACAGCCACTGCTGTCCTGAATGCCTCGCTTCCCCTCTACACAGCACACTGTAGTTGGTAGCAATACTGTTGACAAAGAGGTGACTCATTTCCACCACCAAATCTCTCTCGCACAATGCATCTATATCCTGTTTAATTTCACACCTATCCTGTTTGCTTAGTTACACAGCATTACTGTTCTATTTGGTGAATTTTAGATTGTATTGTAAGGAGTGAATTTTTATATTATATTATGCTATATGATAATTGCTCATTTAATTTTAACTTGGTAATATGTTTATTCTGCAAACAGTTAGGAAAATTACTTATAAGAGTGCTTTAACTAGATGTGTAATTTGAGGATACAAATTTAATATGCCACACAAAGCCTTCTGGGGCAAAATTGCTGTGCCCTTGCTCAGTTAGGTAAATGGGAGTTTACTTGAGCACAGAAGCATTCGTAACCCTGGGAGTATTTTGAGACCACTTCTTAATTATGATAATTATTACTCATAAGTCACAAACTCGGATGTTGTGTATCACCAGATCTGTTCCTGGCTTTGCTGCAGATGGGCAGTATGATGTTGAGCAAGGAGCACACAACCTGGGCTGTGCATCTCTTACTCACCCCAGCAAGGAGTTACTCATGCTGCTCATTTTGCCATAGGAGTAATGAGAAGATGAACGCCCCTGTTTTCACCCAGTGCTCAAGACATCCTCAGGTGGATGGATGCTGTCACAGCGGAAGCCACATTACTCCATTATGTTGTTAATTTTTTTGGCCTGGGCTAATGTCTTGCACCCAGCAGAGGCCTGATATCAGAGCACTGGGAGTTTTGTGCATTTCCCTGCCAGCACTTCATTCAATCTACCTGTTGAACATCCATGAGCCACAATCCTTCTAGGCGGACTCTCCTTATCTTCCCAGCCCTCTTCTCTTGATCCCACTGAACTAGCATTTTCAATTATTCCTATACTTAGCATAATTTAATGGAGGTGCTGAGAAAATGGACAGGGATAGGGAGAAGATCAGAGGGAGATGCTTAAATGGCACTGCAGATCTTGACAGCCTATAAGAGGCCTCATGTTAGGCTGGCTGGACAGCTTCCAGCTTTCCTGGCTGTGTCTGCCCTATATAGACTAAAAAGTTGCTCTCCTTCTGTCTCTGTTTCCATGGTGGATTTTAGTATTGTAAATACTGATTGGACAAATGACAATGAAAGAGACTCCTCAGAGCTCCTGGAGGTTTGGTAGGTAATATAATTTGGCTTGCTGTGAACACTTGTACTTGAAATTTCCAATTTCAGTGTGGAATTAAATTTTGACCTCATCAGCATACCTGACTTAGCACTACTGGCAGGTTTGCTAACCTTTTATTTAATGTTCTGATCTACTGTTTGTTTCAACTTTAGCAAAAACCTTCCTTTTCTTCAGCAAAGTGTAGCAGCCGAGCTAAACAAATATCATAAAATCCTTTTAACTGTGTCCACTTCTTTTGTTTGAATGCCCAGAGCTTCCCATCCCATCATGGCATCACTCCTGCTCTGCAGCCTCACAGTGAAAGCACCTCATTTCTGCTGATCCCGCTGTTCATGAGCACCAAGAGACCCACTATCCCCAGATGTGGAGGAGTTTGGCTTTGCCATTTCCCTTTACTCCCATGGAAGTTAAAAGAGGAGCATTTTAACAGCTTGAAAACATGCTTGACTCTGCACTGACCACTTTCCTGCTTTCTTCTCAGGAACTGCATAGCAGAAGGTCCAGCCTTCCTTTCAAGGTGCGGGGCTGGTGAGAGAAGCAAGCCCTTGGATGCAACAACACTTTGTCCAGCCCTTAGGGCATAGAGCCTGGCTCAGCTGCCCCAAAGCCAGGTAACAACCTGCTGATGGGCAGGCAGCTGGGCATGAGGAACCAGGCAGGGAGCTGCCCTCCAAACAGCAGAAACAATTTTTAGGGTAATGCCAGTTCTGCCTCTCTTTTTCCTGTCAGTCTCTGCTTTAGGGTGGCTTGGGAGCAACTATGCATATAGGGCAGTAGGGAAAACCTTGCTGGGTTGCCTGTCTCCTTCACCCAAGGAATCTGCGGGAGTGCAATCCCCCTGTGAGGGCTGGAAAGCACTCTGGGAAGCCAGGGCAAGTTAAGCAATGTGGGAGGGGATGCACAGCACCATGTTCTGGCTGAGACAGGCTGCTGTTGAAAGGGGCCATCAAAAGACACTGACACCAGGCCAGTGGGATGCATCACTCTGCACATGGCTTGGGTATGACCAGAAGGCAGGTGTCCTGGAAGTGAGATTTCTACAGCACTTCAGGGGTGGCCAAAATCTGCCCAAAGATCTGCACCAAAACATTCATTTCTCTACTCATAAACTGAAGGAGGGCTTGGAAATGACAATGTAACGTTGAGAGAGTTGGCCAGCATCTAGGGCAGCCCCCAGCAGTACCCCCATGCAGCAAGCCCATGTGCTGCCTGGCAGGCAAGGCCAACACCCACTGCCCACACAGAGGCACCTGTCACTCAGCAGCTGGGTCCTGCCTGCAGACATCATGCCTTGGCCCCATGGGTTTCAGGCAGCTGCCCATTTCCCTGCTTGTTCATGCTCTGCCAACCTGTTTGCACACGGTCTCCAGGGGCTGCATCCGCAGTCATCCCAGCAGCACAGGATCACCCTTCTCCTAAGTCAAGTGCAAAGTCAGAGGCTAAGCAGAGATTAGGGATCAGGTATTTTAGCCAGTGGACATCCTAAGAACTTGATCCGAATGGCTTGGCTTAAAATAAATAACCCATTTTCAATCAGGTTTTGCTTCTGACAGACAGAGTTCCATTGAGCATAGGAGAAGAGAGGTAAGAGAGGGATGAAGCAAGGCTCTGGAGCAAATCCTCCACGGTCATGCATGGTAGTAATGTTGTACCAAGCAACACAGATTCACTAATACTCATGTTTAAGCAATGTGTCCTGGTTTTCCATCTATGTGGCATGCAAACAGCCAAGTTCCACTGGCAGCTTGGGTTCCTGTGGGACTATTCCCATAAGGCCAATCTTGGAGGAGAAAACTCAAGGGATTAACTGTATTTCTTCCCAGTGGTTTCATTGGCTTTCAAATCCAGCCTAAAATGTTGCTGATGCTAGAAGTATATGCACTTTTAGCTGCACACAATTAGCCATGCCCTTTAATAATGTGATCAGATCCCTTTGCAGTACCAACAGTAAAATCAGTGTTGGGGCGATGCAAAGGGATGATGAGATGCCCTGCTTACACTTCAGTGGTTCAGGGAGTCAAAATTCTACCACTCCTGCCTAAGAAAAATGGGTTCCTTTTAACTCCCGTAGCCAAATCCCACTCCCCTTTAAGCTGCCAGGTACCTTCTTCCACAAGATCCTACCTTCCACAAACTGTGCCCTGTACTGTCTGCCTGCATTTTGTTTTTTCCCCTGCCATGGTCTGTCTTATGAGCTGAAAGGGTCTGGAAACCAAGCTGGTGCTTCAGTCCCTGGAGTCAGGCCACTTGCACTGTGCTGAATCCTGTTTTTGCCAGGCACATGACAAAGTTGGCCATCATGTCATTGTGGTGAAGAGGATCTGAACAAGAGCCTTTTCCACAGGCAGTTTGTGGTGCCAGTGCACAGGACTGGAGCTGCTGGGGCCCCACTGCAGGAAGAGCCTGAAGAAGGAAAACAGGGAGAAGTCTGTCCTGCATTCGCAATGCAGAAAAGGAGCTTGTGAAGGCACTTCTGAAGGTATCTGCTGAAATGCTGCAAAAGCAAAACCTCCTCACACGTGCACCTTTCCCTGTTCCCCCTTCTCTCCTGGTGCTGATATTGATTCCTTCCCTGCACACTCCATCTGGCAGGTGAGGGCTTGGCCCCATCTTAGGCCAGTGTTCTTTAAAGTCAGCTACTGAACAACCTGTTGTTCAGCCAGGTGTCTGCTGAGGCACTTCCTCCTGCTAAGTTTTCCCTTCCCCAAACACCTGGAATGGCTCTTTCACGGCAAGCTGCTTGTTTCCCCCACACTACCTGGTACTGTGGGGCACAGCATGCCATTGCTGCTGGACTGACTGAGCACAGCCAGCCTGGGCTGCAGGAAAGCCCCCTCTGACTCTTGCTGGAGCCATCAGTGAGTAGTTTAAGGAGTAACATCAGCACAGTCATGAGCAGTGATACAGCAGGGCACTGGGGTGCTTGGATGCCAGGGCGGAGAGGGAGCAGGATGAAGAAAAGAAGAGAAGAGAGAGGAGGAAAAAGGAGGTTTGTGTTTTCTTTGCTGCGAGTCTCAGCAGCACACCCTTGCTGTGTTAGAGCGGGGTCTCTGGTTTTGGGACACTGCAAGATGCACAGAATAAAAGGGAAACAGTAATACTGCCTTGTTCTCAGTCAAATCCTGCTTTATCCTGGGTACTGGGAGGCTTGAACTCATTCGTCATCTTAATTCGAGTGCCCTGATGTGCCACCAGCTCCTCTCTCCTCTGGCACCAGGAAAGGGTCTCCCCAGGGCTCTCGGCCCCTGGGCACGGCGCCTGGGCTGTTGTGCCGTGGTTCATTAGAGATCTAACCCTGTAAGCCCCTCTAATCCCTCTAGGGCAGGAAAGTGCTGTTTAACGGGAGGGATGCAGTCAAGCACAGAGACCACGGTGTCAGGAGCAGCAGTGGGAATCAGTGTTTACCAGAGGTGTCCCAGACTCCTAGAGCCCTGGTGTTATCACTGGCGATAGGTTTTGGGGGTCCTGAGGACACCCCGGGCAGTGATAAATGACACAGATTCAAACATGGGGTCTCCAGGGCTGCAGCCACAGCTCAGTGTCCACACCTCATCAAAACCACCACGTACAAAGACTCTGGAGCTGCTGTTTCCACATGGAGGGTTTCTTTCACTGATTTATTGAAAAGAGTAGGGTCTCCTGGCATCCCTGAGGATTTCTAGGAAAGGTATTTAAAAGAAAACCCCTTGGATCTGTAGGTTTCCATCAAAATAACGGCGCCTATGATTACAGGCAAAGTATAAACGCTTAGGCAGACAAAGATAAGCACTGGCTCTGTGGCTGCCTATTTAAATCAGATCCCCACAACCGCCAGTCTGGACAGGAGAGACCCAAAGCCTTTCTTGCTCGTTACGTGAGCCTAAGCAGAAGACCTTTATTTGAAGCTTATTTCCGCTTTCATATGTCACAGCAGCAGTATTCTCCAGCAGTGGAGGGCAGCTTTTCTCTAATTTTAGATCTTTCTGTCGAAAGATGGCAGCTGACAACGGAGACAGGCCTCTGAAAAGGATGGATTTGAAGGCATGCCTTTTTACTAAAGATGTACAAGCTGTGCAGCACGGCAGTTCTTGTGAGATCAAACCGAATGGATTTCAGATTCAAATCCCACCCTACTTTGAGGTCAGACTCCAGGCAATGTGTCCCAAGCTGCTCGCCAACAGAAAGGCAGGCATCGTTTTTTTAGCAAAAAAAAATACAAATTGTAAGAGCTAAGGAAGGGAAGCAGGAGTGGGATAAATGATTTACACACAGCAAACCCGTTGAGGAAGTCAAACAGATGCTTTATTGTCTCCCAGTGCTCCAGGCTGGAGATACCCATTTCTAAACAGAGCTTGTCACATCTCAGTGGTTCATTTCAGGCAACAAATTGTCCTGCAAGGTTCAAGGCAAAGCTTCTTCTGTTTCTCTCCTGAACAGCTTATTGCACCTGAGAAAAGGCAGAGCCAACCCACCACATGGGCAGAGGTAGGAAAAGCCCCACCAAGGCATTTGCAATCCCCCATATTTGTGTCCACAATGTGTCTGATGGGCTTTCAATAGCAAGCTTAGGAGACAAGTTGCTTTACAGCATCTGTTTAAATTATTAAGATACTTCAGTGAAAACCTTGATGTATAAACAGAGCCTTTTGACTGAGTAGCCTCATGGCTTGTAATATTCTGCTATTGAGAGAAAAGTTTCCACAAGTATGGAGTCAAAGTGAGTAAGGAGGAGCTACCATCTGAGTTACTCGTGGGGGTGGGTTAATTTTTTTTTTCAGTGGAGCTACTCCCTTATCACAGATGTGTCACCCTTTCTGTCCTCCCTTGGGGCAAATGATGCATTCTCCCCAGGGCCCTCTCTTTGTCATTAGAAAGCAATGTCAAGCATCCATCTAATCAATCTATGTATCTGCCTAATCTCATTCTGGCTGTTGCTGTGATGGCCAGATAACAGATATAAAAATTAAGGGTTGTCTAGCAAGGCACAGCTTTCCTTCTGAATGACTTCTGATAGGGAGTGACCAATCTCTGTGGAACAGAGGACTGCTCTGACCTGGAGACCAAGCTTCCAACTCCCATATAACTTTGCATTCACTTCCATGTAGCTTTTAAAAGGAATTTTGTATTGGACTTCGTTCAGGTGCATATTCATCATTTATCAATGTGTTGTGGAGTTGCAAACTTTAAAAGGATGTTATAAGGCTAAAAATAATCTTGGCTCATTTCCCTTTTGCTGATCAGGTGCTGACAGCCACACAAGCTGAGTGGGAAATGCCTGTCTCTGGTTTGCACTCTTTTTGCACAGGAGATGGAGACAGGGCAGAGCCCAACATCCCGCAGAGAGTTTCAGAACCATGGACCTTGAACATATTCTTTTTGGAGTGTTGAGCAATTCCTTCTCTAACTTAACAGACTGAATTTTAAATATCTCATTTATCTTTCAGCTGCATGTTATTAGCCCCTTTTTCCCCTTTCTGTTTGAATTGCAAAAGAGGGGGAAAAAAGAGAGAAAAACCTAGGCTTCCCTCTGTAGCCAGGCCCCTGGTTTGTTTTCCTTTTCAGTCTGATGCACAAGGCTCCACTACAGATTTGCAAATGCTGGTGGAGAGTGTTCATTTACATCAGAACATGCTGTTTGCAACTGATTTTTAAAGCCCCATTCTCCTTCTCTATTAATTTTATGCTGTGAAATAAAATTGTGCAAAAATAATACATGCAATGATTTTGACAGCAAACTAAATAAAGGGCTCTGTAGGAGATGCCGTCACTGATTTAGCCCATTTTGTTTAGCTGAGAAGGAGCAGGGGAACACTTGCTTTAAGAAAAATCTCTCTCGAAAGAGCAGCAGCTGGGGAGGTAGAGGCTGGTAGGCAGTTGCTGACTGAGGAGTGCCTAAGCCTGGGAGCACTTACCTACAGGCAGTTGTTTTCCCTTTGGAGGGCAGGGAGCTATGTGTGTTATTCTGCCACCCAAAGAGGAAGAGTCTCTCGCATCCTCCAGAGGGGAACTTTTCCAGTGGCTCCCTGTCACCTGCCAGCAAAGAGCAAATATCTGTCTTCATCTTCTTCCTCTCCTTAGACTGAGAGTGCCTTAGTGCCAGCCTGTCTTTAAAATAACTTGGGGAGCATGCCCACAGACACATCTTGGCAAAGGAGGGAAAGGGAGGAGTTCAGTGCAACCAGTCATGTCAAAGACTGTTGTTTTCTACAGGGAGCAAAGTGAAGCAAGGACCTTCATGTGGAAAAAGTAGCAAAGGCAAAAAAGAAAAAGAAGTGTATGACCCATGCATCATAGAAATCTTACACTTGTCTGTGCATTTGGGTCTCCTGTAATGAGACTACACGTGGAGGAGAGACTGTTAACATTGTTCAGGTAAACATGACACTGCTCTGCTTCTGCTGAGAAAAACACCCCGAAGTCGTGGTGAAGAAGGTGGTTTTTCCAAGGGCTGGAGCACAACCCTTCCAGCACCCATGAGAGGACGCCGGGGTGACCTGTGCACCCATTTCCCCTCTACCCATCTGACTTCACCTGTTGGGAGGGTCTGTCAACGCTGCCATGTCCCCCCCACCACCATGTGATCCCCAGGGGGCCCTATCCTGCTCAGCACCCCTGGGACAGCTCCAGGGGGAGGGAATGCTGCCTGCTGCTAGAACTGCTGCTTGTGATCTTTCCATCTCCATCAGTCGCCAGTGCCACCGCCTGGGGACAGGCACCGCTCTGCAGCCTCTTCAGCACCAGCCACATTACCGCCACTCGCAAATTATTCTCGCAATAATTAGCGGCAATTAGAGACTTAATGGAGAGTCTTTGGGGATTCCTAAGCGTGCCTCATGAGCGTGGGTTTTCCAGGACGGTGGAAGTTGAGAAAGCCCTGAGGAATGCTGGTGGCACCTGGCTATCCCTTATCTCTGTGCCTGCCCCGATGGGTTTGTTTGCGTGCACCCTTCCCAGACATCGCCCCGCTGGGGTAATTCCACCTGGCATCCCTGGACAACCCCGGAGCAGCCCCAGCGAAGCTCTGGCTGCTGCCCCCGCCTTGCCCCCCAGCCCTCCTCCCACCCACGAAACCCGTGTACAAGCCCATGCGTGGGCACGGGGGTAAATTCCAAAAGGCCGGGAGCGAGATCGGCTGCTTACCTTGCACAAGAAAGGGGAAACGCAGTGGGAACCGGTTTAAAATCGATTAATTTCCTTTGCCCCGGTAGGTCCTCGGCTCTGCCAAGGCTCAGGCTCCCCGGTGGCGCTGGGCAGTCACACAGGGTTTGCTTCTTGAGGGCGCAAGGCATGAACTCCTCTGCCAAAAAAACCTCGCCTAATTAAATTTCTCATTCTGAAAGCAAAAGGGGTTCTCAGAGGAGACGACGGAATCTCCCTGAGGTTGTTACTGTTGGGTAGATTTTTGCAAGTCATTAGCAACCTTGGGAAATTGTTGATCAAATGGCTGAAAATGCAGCTTTCCAGTTTTCCAGTAAACCGAGCGTAGTAAGCTGCTGTGGCATAACCATCTTCATAATGATCTTTCTGAGTTAACAGGAGGGGCTTGGGGTGTTTTAATTGCCTTAGTTTCTAAATAAATGTAAAGAGATTTGTACACGTCCTGGATGCAAACAACCTCTTGAAGAAAGGCATGGCTTTCCTTGTGTGTTTTGCCTCTGAAAGAAGGTTAAAAAAAAAATCCCATTACAGGCTGGGCTGTGAGCACTGTACTAGCATGTGCCCAAGACCATAATTAATGCGGACACTTATCACTTCTCATTTTGAGATATAACAACACCTTTATATCTGTGAACCCCTCTCAGCTGCTAACACAGGTTGTTGAGCTCTCTTTTGTCTAGCTGATTTTTCTCAAGATTTTTGTGCTGTTTGACTGGCAAATGACAAGTGACACGAAGATACATCAATAGAAATAGCACAATTACAATAGATAGATAGATAGATAGATAGATAGATAGATAGACAGTCCTTAGGTAATTGCTATTTTTAGAAATTACATATTTTTGCCTTATATATTGGATCTCATCTTTCAGTAATTATGGGCATTCTGCTATATAATAGGGTCTACTGCTGTATGACAAGTTATCTCGTAACATGTTGGCAGCGGTTTCAATTGCACAAATCAATCCAGGCAGTGGAAATTTAAAACAGAATTTTTACCTTTATTGTCTAGATTAGTTTCTACCTGTTCTCTGCAGGTATACAGAGAACATTAGCCTCAACTATGTCATTTCAGTCCAAATTCCAGATCACTATTTGCTTGAGGTAATTTTAATTGAGCTGGCTGAAGGTGAAACTCACCCCAATGAATAATAATACCTGCTCTTTTAGAAGAATGACAGAGATGAAAATAGAATTAATTCAGAGATCCAGTCTTGTGGTCTAGCCACTGGGCACACATCCTCCAAATTAGATAGGACAGAATGGGAGCTCCTTTGAAATTACCAGGCAAATGATTCAAAATAAACGCAAAGGAATGCTTTTCCATACCATACATAATTGAAGTGGGGAACTCACTGGCATCAGATAATGTGGAGGCCCCCAGTACAAACAGGTTTCAACAGGACTCAGCCAGGGTTGGGAAGATGGACTAACTGGTGCTGCAGGGCACAGAGGTCTGGCTGCAAGTTCCAGCTCAGACAGTCCTTCAAGTTTACATCTGCCAGACGCTGAGAATGTGGTGATGAGATGGATTATCTTCTTCCCAGGTTTCTCTTACTCCCTATCCACCCTTGGCTGCTTTTGGAAATGCACTACCCGGATGATCCAGAAACTTTGGTCTGACCCTGTGTACCACTCTCAGATTCTGTGTTGCAATATGGTGCAGGTCAAGCCATGTGATCCCCAGGCACAGCAGATCACATGTATAAACAGTCAATCCAGAGCTGCTGTTTGTACCCTTCCTCTGGAGACAAGACTGTTCCACATATCTTGCCTTTTCTAAGTACTGGGGTTTGTGGAGAGGAAACCATATTTTGCCAGGAGTATAGGCAAACCAGCATTACAACCCAGAGCTGACTTTGCAGTGCCTTAGTGACCCTCCAGAGGAATTCAAGGCAGACCACATTTTTTTTTGTGTGTGTGCTTGTTATCTTATTTTTGAAGTCCTTTGAGAGGCTGCAATCTGTTTCAACTGTCCTGAACACAGTCTGACTGCAAATCTTTGTTTGAGGAAGCAATTGTGTGACTTTTTAGCTCCCCTATAAAAAATAGATGTAAAGAGCCTGCCTGGTTCTGTCTCATATTCAAAACATTATCTCCCACACCACCAAAGATGCCACGTCAGAGTTCAGCCCTCCATCTTTGGTGGGCCCAGCACAGTCAGTGCTCTCAGACCTCTCCTTTCCCCAATCCACTCACCCCAGGGCTCAGGAAACAGATATTTTCCAACTCTTCCAGAGAAGGCTAAGGATGTGGGTTTCCCCCAAGTCCTCTTTTCAGAATACTATTTTCCCACATGCAGTCCTTCCCCCTGTTCATTTTACAGCAGTGAGCATACTGCCACGGACTGGAAATGACCCTGTGGTTCACCATGGTGTAAGCCATAGATGAACACTTGCAGAGGTGAAGATGACAAGACTACTAACAAAATACTATTATCCTGATATAGGAGGCTGACTGTCTGGGTCCCACACAGTGGCTGCCTGCACAACAGTATCTCATTCAAACATCTTCCCATTCATGAAATTCTGTAAATGCTTGTAGGTATCAGCTTTCTGTAAATACTGTGGACAGACTCTGCTAAGCTATTAAGATATTTATTTTCTCTGTGGGTGCCTACCTCCCAAGGGTGTCAGTGGGGCTGTGCTGTTTGCAGTGGCACCCAGGAGGCTGATTTCAATTTCTGCTCAGGCCCCTTGCCACACTCTCTCTGTGTAAAGGAGGCATGAATTGTGGACTAAATGTGGTGGTTCTCCACGAACTACCCACAGTGGGTAAAATTCACCCTGCCAGGTCTTGCTCCAGAAGCTGTGGTGCAATTTAGACAGGAGGATGGTGGAAACAGCAGATCTGTAGAGTGGGCCATTGTACCACTGTGCCATGAGAAGTTTTTCCATGCTAACCTGAGAGTCAAAATAGAAAACAACAGTCCAGGAGACAGATCAGAAGGGCTCACAGGTCTGAGGTGAGTAAAGAAAAGGAACCTATAAGAATGTGAAATGATTAAGCTTTCATCCTCTTCATTATCTCTCTTGGTAGGGGGGCTTTTGGAAAAGATTTTTTTTTTGCAATTTTAATGGCAGATCTTGACACTGACTGACACAATGCTAATTCCCATCCTCTTGATTCCTTCTGTGCCTATGGAAGGCAAGGAAGAATTTCCTAATGCTTGAATGGGGTCTGGATCAGACCCTGCAGTGCCAGGTGATCAGGTCTGCCACAACTCATCCTTGCAGTTTACCTGAGCTAGTGCAAATTCTCACCTTGTAAATGGGAAGCACTTCTAACTAAATACAAGGTGGTCTTGTTTAGTTCGGAGTTTTTCAAATAGAACAATGTCCTCTGTGACATAACTTTACCCATTCACCTGCCTTTTTTTAATTGAGAAATACTTAGTGGCACCTGTTGTGGAAGTACAAATGCCTTGATGCCAGCAGAAACATTTCCTGTAATGGACTGGAGTTTATCTATAGATCTTTTACTTACAGAGGAAGAATTATATGATTAGGGTTAATTTAAGTGTGTGTCCTAAGTATGAGGCACTTGGGTCTACCCTTCTCTTGGAGTAACTGTGATATTTGGAGAATCCACAAAACAGGAGATGGGGCTGTAGATTAGCCTGTTGCATGGCAGCCTGGTGTACTCAGACTCCTTTGTTTTCTAGCAAGGACTTCTTTCTAAGCTGAGCCTTTTTTGTCCTGGTTTGCAGCCACTTTAAAGTTAATTTGTAAATGCAAAGCTCATAATGGTGGTCTGAAGACAAAATTCAGAAAGGCTCTGTTTAAAAAGCCACTAAAATGCAATGGAGCAACTCACTGAGCTTTGGGTAATGCCCAGACAGCTGGACAGAGGGCAACTCAATTGGTGAAGAAACTGGATACCAATGTCACAGGTTCACATGGGACTCCACTGCCAACATGGTATCAATGAAGTGTGTCTCTGCCCTAAGCATCCCAGAAAAGGACTGAGGAAGGTCAGAATGTCCTGAACCCTCCTACTACCCCCAGGCAACAGCTATATCCCCCCAACAAGTGGTCATATCCATCAGTGGAGATGAAGCATTGGAAAAGTGACCTCAGAGGTGCCACAGGGGGTTTTGCAGTTGAAGAGAAAATCCTTCCCCATGGCCCTGCTCCCTTGGCTTCAGCACAATTACTGCAGCAGTTGGAGTGTGCTTGGAGGGAATGCTAAATTAATTTATTTCTCTGATTAGACTCTGCCAACCTGTTTACCTATCTATTTACAAAACTGTATGTCTCCCCAGACTCGCATGGACACTCCCTTGTTTTCTTTTCCCATTGCCAAAAAATAGTAGAATGTTTTGCAACAGCTGACTGGGAGCACCTACAGCCCAGGGCAGCTGCAAAGCAGAGAATAAAGAGACTCTTCTAGTAAAAGGCAAGAGCAACGTATCACATTCCCTTGGACAGAGTGGGAGTTTAGCCCTGATCTCCCACATCCCACATGAATGTTCCAGTCACCTCCCGCTCTGCTCATTGGCATGTAAAAAAAAAAAAGTTCAAAAATACAAGCCACATTTTCACACAGTGTCATCTAAATTGGCCTTGCTCCAAATGTGGATTCCTGCTTTGAGGAGGAGGGGCATAGGTTAATAATTTTTATGGTATTGACACTTTTTGTTCCAAAATACTCCATTTTTTAAAAAAGGGTGTGTGTGGATTTTTGTTTATCCTGTGAATTATACTCATCGAAACAGGCACCTTTTAATAGCAAATGTAATCACAATTATTTAGAAAAGGAAGTAGAGAAGAGGCACATGTTTCATTGGAACTGCAAAGGGAATTTAAGTAAGTAAAATGGATAACTTGTGCTGGAATCAGGCCATGATATAGGCCTGAAGTCAGTATGGTACTTGCAGGCAACCTGCTGAACTGAAGCTGGGGCAATTAACACCAGGATTTGTTTTATTAGTGTCATAAAGTGCCCTATCTGAACTGGTGGTCAGGATTTAGGGGTAGGTCAATATTGAAAAAAATCCATTCATTGATTATGGTGTTTTTCAAACTTTCTGAAGTGCCAGCACTGTTGTGTTCACTCAGCCTATCTACAGAGAGAGGCTGTTTGCAGAATGGGTGGGATTTTTTTTAACTTTCTTCCTCATTAACACATTTTTCATCTGGTGAAGGCTGTAAAAATGCCAGGCGGTGAGCTCAGCCACCAGCCACACTCTGCGAGTGGCAAAGTCGCCACAACTGCTCTGCCGAGTGCTCTTGGGAAAGAGTTTGCAAGGCCTGCCTATGCTAAACTGTGCTCAAAGGAACCAATGCCAAAACATGAGAAAAAACCTCATCCACCCTTGTGGCCGGAGGTTGAGGCTGAATTCAACTGGGGATTTGCCCACCCTTTTGATTCCTGGGGACTTGCCTGTCTTGGCTGTTGAATGATGTCTTCCCGAAACATGCTGCTTTACCTCCAGCAGCACGGGGCATTCCCTGCCACAGAACTACCCCAACTCAAGGTCACCAGCACCCACTGCTTGCCCCTGCAGCTGGGTCTTCCATAAAAACACCCTCTGAAATCATTGATTTGGCCTCGTTCTTTGCCTGAACTTCATCCAACAACAGCATGAGGCGCTACAGCTGGAGGTGATGTTTGGAAAACATCCCTCATGAAATGTAAATACTTGTATGTGATTGCATAGATAATACGGTCTCATGAAGGAACCGCTTGATATGTCAGTGTTAATACCTGCATCCCTCCATTCCCCCGGTGTTTGTATGCACAGTACATATTTTGCTTATAGAATACAGAGCAGGGTTGTAATAGAGATGTCTTCAAGCTACATTTATTTGATCTATTTGTTTTTACATTATTTTTATGCTACTAGTGAATGGGCTGTTTGGGAATCAAAATGCCAAAGCTGAGGTATGAACAGGATCGCTCATTTCCATCCCCCATCATCCATGATAAAGAAATCAGAGTGGTATTGATTGTGGCAGAAAGGGGAACAAAGTACACTAAGTATGCAAGTCCACGCTAGTCATTTAACGCCTTGGAAAAGGTGATGTTTTTGCTTTACCTTCCTGGCAGTTTAGAGCTGTGCTGTGTACTGTGGGACAGCATTATGTCTTTTGGGAAGACACGGGGGGAAATATCTTTCAGTAAACATCCTTAACAAGCAGCTTCAGCAAATATTGGTGATCATGCATCATTCAAGGTTAAAAAATGGCAAGGATTCTTTAGCCAGCACACCACAGGCATTCAGACCTCTGTGAAGAGGGATCCTGGCAGAGCTAGTCCCAGGGCTGTCAGTTCCTGAACTGTCAGTGTCTCATTGTGTCCCAAGGGCATTTCTGCCTGGTCCTTGATGCCTTATCCTGGAAAAGGCTTTCAAAACAATATTAGTGGAGATAGATAAATAAAGTAGCTCCTTTATTAGAAGCTTCTGGGTGCACAATAAAAGTACACGTGTGTGTGCCAGCCAAATATTACAGTTTTTATAACTTTCAGTTATTAACATATTTGATGACTATACCCAACCTGTGATACCTTTTTTCCCTGGTGCCCACCCTCAGAACTCCTCAGAACTGCCCCTTGGAGCCCCTCCAAGGACTCTGAGCTTACTCTCCTGTTTTGACTACAAGCTATCTTATTGTCTCAGTTGGAATTCTTGCAGGTGTTCTTCAAAACAGCGTGTCCTTGGTGATGTGTGTCCAACAGAAGTTCAGGAATGTGTGAGAAAATGTTTGGTAACTTCTAAATGCTGCTTAAAATGTGAGAGACTTTGGAAAACTTACTCAACTTATATAACTCTATGAAAATCTATAAAATACACATTAAAATCCTTAGGCATCATCCGGATGGCTTTGGCATGTTTGTTGGCTGTGGCTTTAGCAGTTGCAGCCCCAGTGAGAAGCTGCCCCTACAGCTGGCCTTGCTGGCAGGCAGGTTTACACCCCAGGGCTGCTGAGATGTATATCCCAGGGCTGACTTCTGTTTTGGAGGTGGCCAGGGTGAGTGCTGATGCTCAGTTAGCTTCAATGGACCCAAAAAAAGTGCTTGATTTCAACCAAGATAAATGTGCATTCTGCCACTTGCCTGCTTTTGGCCAAATTGGTGTCAGGGAGTGGCCTGTCTACCCCATGGAGACTGTGGCCAGGGCAACCCCATGTCTCCGAGATCCTGGAACGCAAACACCTCTCCCTTTCTGTCACAGCTGCTGCTTCCTACAGTTTCTCGTCTTTTTGTCTTTTGTGCTTCTGGACGAGGTCAGCCAGACTGTGTCTCTCTTTCTGCTGAAGCTGAAGACCCATTACCCCTGTTGTGCCGAGCATGAGGGATTTGCATTTATCACTGCCCCATGTGTTTAGACCTTACTGAAAGTGCTCCTTATCTCTCTCACCCATTGAGCAAGGGATGTAATAACTTCCAAGCCCTTACGAATACTCAGGATATGAACACTGCCACTTCCAAACAGCCTGTGACACTGCGTCCATCACCTTGCATCTGTCACATCTCATCCCTGTGGGAGCTCTGCTCAGACCAGCTCCAGGCAGATGTACATGGATTATGTATCTCTGCTTTGAAGCAGAAGATTTTATTACTTTCTCCATGGTTATAAAATACACTCTTAGGTCTGGATGTGCTTTATCCTTCTCTCTTTCTGGGAACTGTGAAAAACAGTGCCTCAGATTTTAAGAGCAAAGATATTTTTTTTTGCTGTGTGGTGGGGGTTGAGGTCAACACGTGAATAACTTACCTCCAGCTCCTAAAATAAGCTGTGGAGGTGTCACTGGTCTGTGACATACAACTGCCCCAGGGACAAGCTTATTTGAACAGGAAAGGGTGCATGTTAATTGATTTGTGCATGTACAAATGAGCATGCCCATATGTGGACAGTAGATACCAAGCAGACAAGAAATGGAAAGCTGAAATATAAATGGATAACAGCATTTTAAAAATGCAAGCTTTTGTTTTTATGGTGCATTTATAACAGGCTATTCATAAAACTATACTCCCATGTGTTAAAGCAAAGTGAGATCTGCAGGGAGAAGTAACACCTTTTATCAGACCAGCTGATAACAGCCTGAGAAAACAGATATATTGGGACGTACAAACTCTTGCTGGGGACAGAGCAGAGGTTTCTCTTGAGATCCAACAAAAAGCCCATGTATCTGTTAAACTTGTCTGTTTTTCATGACTTTCAGTTGCTGTCAGGCCATGGGATGCAGCTGCTAGGAACAGCTGGGAGGTGGTGAGGGACCCTGCATCCCCAGGGATGCCCACATGCTGTGCCCCCCTCCATGGCTTTGCTGCTCAGTCCTGCAGCCAGCAGCTGCCTTCCAAGAGTCTCTCTGAAACCAGGGCTGCCTGGAACATTTTTTTCCACAGAAAATGCGTATTTGTGTTGTTAGACGCACTCCTCAGGGATATCACCAGGACATCAGTGGTCTCCAGCAGACTCCTCAGTCTCTGTTTTCCTCCCAATGCTCAGACCTTCATTCTGGAGATGCCCAGTTTCTCCAGTTTGCCCAGTTTACCATGATGGAAGTAGTTAAGAAGGGTTGGGAGCCTTGAGGGTCTCCCAAAGTTGGTAGCACCTCATATTGTTGGACCCAGACCAATCTGCTAAGGAAGGTGCATTTGGAGGATCCTGAACTGGGGGATAGAATAGAATAATTTAGGCTGAAACATACCTCTAAGCTTGTTGAGTCCAACCATTAGTCCAGCTCTTCAAGTCCACTCCTGGACCACTTCCCTAAGTGCCACCTCTACACATGTTTTAAGTAACTCTAGGGCTGGTCAGTACACCACCTTCCTGGGTTGCCTGTTCCAGTGCTTGACAATCCCTTCAGAGATGACATTTTTGTAATATTCAATCCAAACCTCCCCTGCAGCAACTTAAGGCCATTTCTTCTCATACTCTCATTTGTCACTTGGGAGAAGAGACCAACCCTTGCCTCACTACAACCTCCCTTCAGGTAGTTGTAGAGAGCAGTAAGGTCCCTCTTGACCTTCCTTCAGGATTGCCTGCTCCCTCAGCTGTTCCTCATATGACTTTTTCTCTAGACCCTTCACTGGCTCTGTTGCCCTTCTCTAGACATGCTCCAGCACCTCAACTTCTTTGTTGTAGTGAGGGTGTCAAAACTGAACCCAGGATTTGAGGTGCAGCCTCACCAATGCCAAGTACAGGGGGATGATCACTGCCTTGGTCCTGCTGGCCACACCATAGAAGCCAGATTACTGGTAGTCAGTGCTTAACTCAGGGTGTTCACCCTTTGGGGTTTCCCAGTTCACCTCCTGTGATCTGCATAGCTTCAAAATAGGTTTGAAAAGGTGCAAAAGGTGTATACCTTCCAGTGTGTGGGGGAGAAATGTTAGTTCTGTTTTGTACCACATTTTTGTTCCACGGTGGACTGAGATATTTTGTGTCTTTTACTGAAATTTGGGAACATCTTGTAAACTCACCATTCCTCAACCAGTTCTTTCCACAGCCCTTCCTTAATAGCAGCTTTGCAGACTCCTCTGGGCACATTGCCAAATGGAAGGGATGCTTTCGCAGGAGCACAGGAGAGAGGTGAAGAGAGGCTGTTCGATTCCCTCCTATCTCTATTTTTGCACCAACAGAAGCTAAAAAAAGAAATGCTTCTGTACCTGCAGTTGCACTAAATATAACCATCTTGCTGGTTCTATATATACATCTTTAAAAGCGTGACATGTGATACTTGCAAAGAGTAGAGCCTGGAAAATAAATTACGATGCCAGAGGGCTAGACCTATCAGTCACTCTGTGCAAGGTAAACCACTGATTGATTTGGTCCTAGAGAACAGCTGACTTTTCTCTTTGTTGTCCTTCAATATAGCAAACTTACCTTATTTTCTGATTTTCAAAAAAAAAAATGCTCACAAATAGTAATAACTGATACAATCTGAAAACCCAGGAAGTCCTAAGGATCTGGTACAGAGATTTTGGTTCATCTAGGGTTAAAACCTCCAGCCCACAGCGCCAGTGATATCAGTCACTAATAGTAACCTTGCGTAGCTGCATGCATTAAGGTGGTATTGGATGATAAGGCAGAAGAGCGAAGCAATCTGTTGGGCTACAGCTGAAAATAGAGTCACTGCTGCACAGGGAAAAGCTTCATCCCCTCCCTGGCTCTTTCTTCAGAAACGAAAATGCAGGGAGTCATGCCGAGGGAAGGAGAATCTGATTTCCCACTGCTAAGAGACAGGGTGGCACTTGTGAGAAGGATTTCAAGGTCATGGTGGCGATGCTATCAGTGGTGATGAGGGAGCCCAGCAGACAACAGGTGAAGGCTTCCCGGAGGTGGCGGTGCTGAGGGAGATCACCTGATAGCTGTGGCAAGCTGCCTGCTGGGGGGCACCTTCAGCCCTTGTTTCCCAAGCACACGCATGGGAATCTGGCCATCAAGGTGATGACAGTGAGGAGGGGTGAGAGGTAAAGGAGCCTTGGCTTCTGTGCCTGGGGGTAACTGGGTCTATGGTCATGCTGTGTGAAAGGACTTGAATTTTTCCGTCTTCCCCTTTTGTCCCTGGGTACTCCCCCATCTGCATTTGCACTCTGACATAGAGGAACGACACCAGCTGGTGTAATTTAGATAGTGTATGTAACAGCAAGGCTCTCAGGTATGGGCCATCCTCACACCCGGGTGGTCGCACCCAGGGATGGGCACAGTCCCCTCTCTGTGACGCAGAGGCTGAGTGATGGTGGCTACAGCCACCCACCATCACAGCCACCAGGCAGTCCTTGAGCATCCCCTTCCACCTCCACTGTCCACTGTCCTGGTAAACCTCCTTTCACTGTGGGCAGGTCCTGAGACATGAGAAGAACAGAGTCCCTCTGGGAACAAATGCATTTTTCCTTCAATCACACATATTTAAAGGCAAATAAATGAAATGGCAAGGAATCAGGAGTCTTGACCAAGGTCCAATGAACTCAGGTGGTGTCTTAAAGGCAGTGCAGTCTTAAAATTGCAGCTGCATCAGTAAGAGGTGAGGATTTGAAGGCAGGACCCTATATTTCCACTGATACCCTTCGTTCCACCTACAACTCTAATCTTGGACAAACCACTTAGTGGCATGGCACCTCTGTTTACTCTTCTTCATGTGACAAAGAGAAGTCATGAACCACTTCACAGGCTTGCATTAGAGTTTCATAACTAATATTTATATGGGTCTTGGAGATGCCTGCCTAAGAGGTACTGCAAAGGGGATGTCTACATCAAACATGCAAATATGCACAAAACTGGTTCAGGGAGTACAAGAACTGGCTTTTGCAGAGAGACTACTGAACTGAGGGCAGCAATGTGAGCAAAGGTTGCACAACCCGGTCAGGATACATTCAAAGGTGATATTGAGACCTTACTTAACCAAGGCCTTTCTAGAAGGCAATGGAAATTTTACCCAGCTAAGAACTGGGTATAAGGCATTCAGGATGTTATGTGCTTAATCTAGACCACCTTTCCTAACTATCTGGTTTGGGTGGAGAATTAAAAAATGCCATTTAGCATGGCAACAAGCACTCTGACTTTCCACTTTGTTTTTTCACCAGTCTTTTTTGTCCTCGTACGGCCTCAGTCTCCAAACTCCAGAGCTGATCTGGACACTTGAAAGCCTGCAGTCAAGGGTTTCCTCTGATTATGCCAACACTCATCAATCCCACTGGCAGAAATACTTACAGATCCTTGGTGCTCTTTTGTAATTAGGGAACAAGTATATTCTTGCAGTTTAAACACTGGTGAGGTATGTGGGAGATCTGGATTAAATTAGGTCTGAGAAAACCTTGTTGCTGAAACTTCCATAATGCTGAATCTTTCTGTGAGCACTTGTACTCCTGAATACCACATGGCTCCTATTCCATATTCAGTGAATTTGCCCTGTGATACCTACATAAACATTTTTGGTGGTGCTGACTAACTGACCTGCTCTGTGCCCTGAAATCTCGTCTACTTTGCATATATATATCTATATATATATATCTATATACATATATACCTCTTGTCATAACCATAGGACTATGAAACTATGGGGACCTAAGTAAGAGAGCTAGGATCCATCTTATATGATATTTTGTTTTGCTGAGCTTTTTTTTTTTCTAGCACTTCTCTCCATTTCTCAGTTTTCCATTGCCCCTCACTGGGAAACTGAGGACTGCCAGGGGTTGACGCCCAGGAGTTTCCTGGCTGCTAATTTGTAGGCTTAAATAAAAAGGAAAGTGAAGCTGACTTGTAAAGCCAGCCAGGACTGATGCTGTTCCAGCAGGGATCAGTGGGAATGAGAAGGTGCTGCTTACCACACGCTGACCTCGAGAAGAGTGAAATAGAGCAAATAGCTGCCATCACTGCACGCCAAAGCTGCACCCTACAGACCTGAAACACCCTGTGTAGCAAGGGAGGTAAAATCTCCTCTGAGCCAGAGAGTGAAAATGAACTGAAAAAAAAAAACAAACAAGCAACTAAACCAAAGACAGATGGAAAAAATCCTGCTGTTTTGGCTTCTTTTGTCCATTTTCTAGGCTAAGGTCCCAAAGGCTGTTTCCTGAGTGGCAGGAGCCCAGTACAATGTCACTGGGATCATAGCCCTGCACTGGCTGCTGCCACTGCTTGAGCGCATAAGGACTGAGCAGGAGAAAAGATTATTGCTGGGGTAGGGGCAAGGAGAATCAGAGGAATCATCTAAGAATCAGTGTGGGTGCAGCCCTCCTTGTAGTGGGCAGGACTTTATAACCATAAATACTTAAAACAGTCCCCTGTTGGACACTGAACTATGTATGTGGATGGCCAAGTAGAGTTATTATGGATGTACTACTTTCACTGTTGCCCTCCTCATCCAAAACTTTCCTCATAGTACGGCTTACCTTTTTAGGTCTTTCCAGCCAATACTATTATGGCATTAAACAGTCAGCATCACATTTAAACACTGAAAATAGGTTTTTCTGGCTTATGAGACTGGTCAGAGAAAGAAAGAAAACACACCATTACTTTAGTATAAGAAAATGTTTCAAACAGAACTTTACAATCTTTTCTGAAGTCCCTGGCTAAAGAAGTATCATATCATGGCTTTCCACACTGGCAAATCATGCAAGCTATTCTTTGTGAAAGAAAACTGGGAGTGAATCACTTCGCAAGCAGATGCACTGATCAGCATTTAGGGCTCTACTGTTGACCATAACCAGGCTGTGGCTTGCACATCATTAGTGACCTGTAAGGGCAGGGGGAAAAATCTCCAGCCAGGCTGCACCCTGTGTCAGAAGCCCTGCCTTAAGAAGCTCTTGTAGATGGCACATGTCATGGTCTCAGTGCAGAGATTTGCTTCTCTCTAGGTGCAGTGATCCCAAGGTGCCAGGTATGCCCCAGCACATGGCAGTGGCCCACATACCATGGTCTGTTTAGCATGGTGAGCAGTGATAAAAAAGCTTTGGTTTATGTTATTAATGGCCTCAAACTGAATCCCCAGCTCTCCTTGCATCATGCATGCAGAAAACATGCAGGAAGGACAACCTTAGGGTCAGAGCATGACACAAGAAATCAGGGGAATTGGCTGCCTTTAGGAATCGGCCATAAAAACCATGTGTGTCAGGGAAACCAGACATTCACCTGCATCACAATCACACAGAAGAAAAACTTACCCCTGACACAGACCAGGGCTGTAGAAAGTACCCAAGCAAAGCCAGATTCTTCCCTAGCTGTAGGAACTACCCAAGCAAAACCAAATCCTGCCATTCTTACTCCTGTGCTACCCCTTTCTGCCCTCCAGAAGGGATGTAGTGTTGTAATATAAAATTAGGTCCAGCATTTAATCCAGCTGCACATGCAGAGACATCAAGAAAGCTTGTGGCACCCACTGTTTCCCTTACTCCATCATTTCCATTGCTAATTTTGTACCCAGATTTTGTGTTTATCTTTCTTGAAGCCATTCAGTGCGTGCTGGGATTTTAATGCCTGGAAGATGTATTAAGTAAAGAGCCTCGTAAGTACAGCCGCATCCCCTCAGGTATCTCCTGGGTCTCCTGTGGGATCAGGCTCTTTCCTACTTCTGTCAGTGGCATAAGGCTGTGCCAGCAGAGTGACTGCCACAAGGATTATACTAGAGTCAGAATTAGCTCAAGATTTTGATTACTGAGGCCAGGCCTAAAGGAAAGTGGCAGAAATCCAGAAAGGAGGTTGTACCCAAGCAGCACAGTGGGTACCCTGGGCTAGCATGAGTTCTGATGGTGTACTGTACAGCACTGAGCACCACAGAGGCACCCAAAGCTGGAATTCTAGGAGAACTGTGCTATCTCTGTTTTTCCTGGTTTTTTTCTACACAAAACCAACCCCAAAATCTCAAATTTTTATTCTTTTGCAAGGTTTGGAAGGAAGAGGGGAGAAGCAATATTACAAGTAACCCAGAGCCTCAGGCTGATGTTGTCAAGTCCCAGAGGAAAGGAGTCAGGAAAGGGTAAAGGGGAAGTGGGAGGAGAACTGGGGTTCCAGGAATTGTTAGCTGCACATACAGGAAAAACAAAATTGCCCTCCCTTTCTCAGTAGCAGCAATGGACATGCTTTGCTTTGTTGTAAACACTGGTGGCATGTATGTCTTCAGTTGTATGCCTACACGTGTCCATGCTTGTAACAGTGGCCAAGGAAAAGGCTTAATTCTCTTAAATCTGTATTATTTGCCAAACTACACATTTCCTTCCCCCATCCTCTCATCTGCACCTAAAATATTAACCACTGTGGAGCCCCAGAGTCTCAGCAGTTTTCAGACAGTTCCGCTGCCTGTCTCACAGAGAGCCTGAAGCTCCCTGGGTGCTCTGCAGTGAGCAGTCAGCAGTGCTCCACCTGGCACTCCTGCCTGCTTCCTAAAGATGGAGATGCTTAGGAGCAACGGGAGTGATTCCAGATGATTTACTAATGAACAGATGTATGACAGAAACATTACCTACCTTTTATTAAAAAGTCATTTCTAGACAAGAAATGAAGGACAGAAGGGTTTTTTCTTCCCAAATTACATTTTGCAGGATGAAAAAGGCAAATTACCAAAACAGTTCTTTTGGTTAACAAACTGATTTTAAAATGTTGCATTCCTGATTTCTTTGCAGTCTCTCTTTCTGTGTAAATGGTGTCCCTGCATCTTGGGGTTAAATTTTAGTCAGTTTCAAAGAGAAAATGAGTTTCTACCTTGTAACACTTTATGAGGATGCCAAAGAAAATACTTGTATATATTTCATCAGTCTTAATCTTATCTTCTCCGGGCCCTTGGCAGAAGTATCCAAGATAGCAAGCTAAATTTTTTGCATAGTCCGTGGAGAAACACAAGCATCAGAGGAGGGTAATTTATTCAGACTCCCAGTTCACTGACTCTCAAGGCAACACAGCTTCCTAACGTAGACCATGCTCCTTTCATAGGGACTTCCAGTGATACAGCAAGAATTAGGTGCGATAGACACAGACCTAAGTGACTTACCCAGTGTCATACTGGGAGCCTGTGGCAGGTCAAAATTTAAAATCTTGTTTCTCTGAGTCCTAAAATATTCCATTATAATCAAATTATTTTGTTGGTTTGACTCTTGTATCAGCAAGATGGCAGGTAAGTTCCAGTTGGACATTTAGGTTTGTCCAAGTTAAAAATCTGCAAGAAAGAAGAGGTGAAAACTGTGACAAATGAAAGTCACTTCTGCTAAATCCCTAAAGGAACCTCTGAAAAGTCCAGCTTTGACCTTAGCATGAGGTTGTTTCAAATGTGTAGAGATACTTAGCATTTAGTCCGCACAGTAGCGCTACCAAGAAAAATATTAAATATAGTGAAGTAATGAGATCCATCCTTCTGTTTCTGATAGAAAGGTGGATACCTATGTGGACATCAGAAGACAATCTGAAGGTTGGTTTGAATGCTGGCACAGAAGTTGACCTGGGTTTTTTAAATCTGTGCAGGATTTCCTTATGTTTCAGAATATTAATGAGCCTCTAGAATAATGGCATAACAGAGTTTTGTAGCAAAGATGATCTAAGGTCAAAAGAGAGAATATTACCTCTTTCTACAAGCCTTGCCTTGCTTTGGAAAAACACAGTTTGAGATTGAAGTTTGAGATTAAATCCCAAAATCCACATTTGGGATGATTTGTGAAATTTAATGTGAGCATTTGCAAAATGCTCATGTTTACATTTCTCCTTGCCTCTTGTTGTTATCTTCCATCACATAGTGCAGGTGTAACAGCACAACTACAACCTCATTGCACTCTCTGTGCCGTTATGAGCTTCTGATCACTTTAATCACTGCACTTAAAGAGTAGCTTGATCTATTTTTTCCAACTAATTTGACATCCTACAAGGTAAGAAGGTAATTAGTGATGTCTGCTCTACTGAAAGAATGCGGTATTTCACTTATTCCCCCAAGAGCTTTATGGTTTGGATATAGCCATGGTTAAATGGAAAACAACGCTTCTTTCTGAAAGAAAGAGAAGTAAAAGTCAACTTTGAGTAACCTGGTTATTCAGCTTGTTAATGTTTTGGTTGTCTTTGATTCAATACAAGCAATGAATTTTAGCTTTCCTTTGCCCTCGTACTTCCAGCTGCTGAAGTAGTCAGTGCTAGTTACCTAACACATCTCTCTAGTGTATTTTTGCTGACTTCACTTGGCAATAGGCTCAAATACGTGGCTGAAAACTAGGCTTTCTTGTTTGGGGCATTGTTTTGTGTCCCTAAGATGTTTCAGGCAGGAGGTTCTGCTACTTTTACTGCCTGATCTTATCTGAGCCACTTAGAAGGTACCAGCTGTCTGAGTATTAGCTAATTGCACAATTTGTGTGTGTTGTGCAGGCTTTCATAAAAGATAGGAATGGCATCAGAGGGGTAATGCTTTCACCTTCCCAAGGGGACTCTCTAGCTGCATGACCTGACAGTGTTACATGGCTCATTGCAGAACACTGGTCTGCTGCCTCTTGAACAGCAAGTCTGACCTTTGTTTAGACAAACCATCTGCTTTCTCTGCTCTCTCTCACTCTCTCTGATCTATGGCCACAAAGGAAAAGGGGTGGTCAGCAAAAGTTCAAACACTGAGAAACATTTCAGCCTGGATTTGCTGAGGTGCCAAGGATCCCAGCCTCCCCTGGGAGGTAGCGGCTGTATCAGAGCTCTCCAGTGTGTTCCCAAGGAGGAGATGCTTTTGTAGCCAGCAAGGCAGTTTCTTTCCTCTGAAAACTAGGCATGATGCACTGCTAGGGGCGGGCTGGATGGCAACAGAGGTTGCTTCAGAAGCACCGTTCCAGGTTTTGATGATCAGCACACTTTCAAGTGCCAGCAGGACTCTGAAACCTGGTGCAGGACTGCAGTGTTGGTAAAGCATTTGCAATCTCTCACACAAGTGCCCTCTCACCCTTCCCTTTTGGAAAGGTCCATCCCTCCCCATCAGCCCACAGTTGCACTGCTGAGAAATGAGATGCTGTTAGGTCAGTGCTGTACCACTGAGCAGTCCTCTGCATTGCTTCGTGCTTCTAAGTGTAATGGTGAAAAGGCCTTGAATGTATTTGGATTTCCCTTTCCTTGGGTTGCTCTGCAGGGCAGGAACTGCTGTGTGTCACTGCCCATTAGAAATGGCCAGGTTTCACCAGGTAGATTCCACTGAGCTCAGAACAGAAGAGTAGGAGGCGGGGAATCCTCAGCTCATCAGGAGGGACTGGTCAGTGTTCTTCCACTCCCCCTGGTTTCCTTCCCTCCATGGAGGTACACTGCTGTAGTTGAGAAAGCAGAGAGGCGAGAGGATTCAGGTCCATCTCAAGACACCTCAAGCTCTGTCTGAGGGTAGGGCAAATGTACACCACTTCATTAAGCTTCCAAATTTTAGTTTCTTTTTAAAATTGGAATAGCTACTCCTGCTCATATAAATCCTGCAGCCTCCCTAGCAGGAGCAAAGAGCCCTGTGTGTAGCACACATGGCTCTTTGGAGGATCACAGGGCTTTACTAATTCTTTGCATCTGTATTATAGTAGTGAGGAGTTCCCAGTGAGTTCCCCAGGACTCACTGTGCAGACGCTGGACTGCAGCCAAACCGAGCCCTAGAGGAGTCACTGGTGGCTCCAAGTCTTTCAGCTGCTTTCAACAGCATGGGAGTGATACCCTCCTGGGACCAGCTGATGCCAGTGGGGATTGAGCTAAGAAGCCCAGAGCTGCTCACACCCCTGTGAACCTGCAGTCTCTATTTAGCTTGTGCAGTAAGCAGCAAAATGAGGGTTATCTGTTGTTACTGCACAGGGTTTATCAAAGTTCTGGTCTCTGTCAGTCATGTGATGAAGTGCTGATCATACAACAGATTTTGTTGTAAATGAATGGCCAAATCCCCTGTGCTTTCCAGGTAGTAGGATTTCTTCCACCAGCATATCCAAAGTGAAACCATTAGCCTGTCCATTAGAATGACAGGACAGATGGCTGTGTGTGGACAGACAGTTGTTAGAAGAGCACTGTAAGGTTCTTCTTATTCAAGAGTTGCTAAGATGTTTGATCTTATACTATAGAAACCACATAACTTCAAAGACAACAGGATCTAGGCCATAAGGAAGTGAAGATGGGGAAAAACCAATCCACCTTATCAAATAAATGTGTGTCTGGAAGCACGTGCCTAAGATAGTGATGTATGCTTTGCATGCATAAAAATTAACAATCTGTTGAGAACCTGTGTTTTTTCATTTTGATGAAGTCCTGGGGAGCCCATGTGCTGCCCATTACCAGAGAGTCCAGGCCCCAAGCTGGTGCCTGTGGTGCCCTCAGGATCCCTCACTGTGGCCACGGGCTGAGATCTGTGTTACCTCCCTGCCTTCTGTCCTCTTCCTCTCTTTGCTCTTACTAACAGAGAGCCAGGCTGCAGTGAGGGTCACATCCACAGTTCCCACAGTGTGTCCAACCTCTGAATATCTTAAATGTTACATAAAAAGCATAATGGGGCTTTTTTGCAGAGAGCTGGCTTTGCATTTGTGGGCTTCTTGCTGCAATAAATTGGCAGATGATGCTTTAATGAGAACAATAGCGCACCCATCCTACCGCCTTCGATCACTTATGTGCTCTTTTGCAGCTTGTGAAAGGCTCTAAAAGCTTTCACCAGACAGGTTGTCTGATTTTTAGGGAGTGTCACTTGCACCGTTTAGACAGGCAGAAGCCTGTTTTTACAGTGCGTGGTTGTTTGACAATTAATGTCAGGCTAAGTGACCAATACCTAGTCTGACCCAAAAAGCACACGATGCCAGAGATTTTCCAGCAATTTCATCAATGGAGAGTGCCTCAAAGCAGCCTCTCCAAACTGAGCACTTCAATAAACTGCTTAACGGGTAGTGTGCTGGGGTGCAATCATCTGGCATCGGATGTGCTATGTCATTTTGCACCAGCTGATTGTCAGCACCAGTGACTCTGTGTGTGTGCTGGTACAACCTGTATTCTCGTGACAAAGTGATCTCTGTTCTTGAGCTTTATCTACTCAGAGATACATGTGCAAGGGACAGAGCAGCACTTCAGTTTGCACAACTGTTTCCACTTGTTTGGTTCTCCAGCTACAGACTCGGGACCATCTTTACTCTTTGTTAAAAAAAGTGACTTGGGAGCTCAGATGAACTCCCATGGGAGGTTATCACCAGGTTGTGATTAAAATTATCCACCAAACAGCTGTTTTTTTGGAAGAAATGTGTTTCATTAATCTGTAAACCCACAGCAATTAAAACTGGGTTTTGAAACAACAAGAAGAAAAAGCTGTATCCTGTCTCACTGTTTCACATGCCATTTCCCATGTGCTCTGCTTGTCTCCCTTTCCTGCAGCATCTCAGTCTGAGCGACTGAACTGGCAGGTGATCTTTTACGACTTTCAGTTTACCTTTGTCTGCTTTAGAACCCAAAGCCAGTCTCTACTTATTTATGCATCTTTATCTGAAGGGGAATCGACTCCATTTTAATTGGACATGAACGGGATGATAATAAAATGTTAATTGCTTTTTCTGCCCATGCACAGATCTATATCTGGCAGAATTTGCCCTTGATGATCCCAGAACATCAGCACCATTTCAAACAAATAAACACAGACATGCCACTTGCATTAGAATCCAGGTATCTCTCCCAGTGTTCCCAGGTGTTCAATGCTTTTTCATTTCAGCAGCTGCATGCAGCATCACTGATGTGGAACTGCTCAGCACGTATGCTAATAGCACATATTCACTATACTGACCATCACTACATGGGAGGTAATGTGGGATTTCTTTTGGAAGAAAGTGGTCTTTTTTTTGCAGGACTGAAATCTTCTCTCTGATTAAACCACCTAGAAATGGCCCACTCATCTAGGTTTGCAATACCCTGTTAAAACAGGGAGCTGCTCAAATATGTATCCATCATCCATAGTTTTCTATGTCCTGTAACACACCTACTGCTGTGATAACTGAGCACCTGTCAAGATACTATATTGCTAGCTGTGAAGTCCTCTCGAATTTATCAACAGAGAAGCTTACACTGCTGCCTGGCAAGCTTTTGTGACTCAACCTTGACCTCTAAGGATCTTCTTCTCAGGGAGAGAAAGCATCATATTCTCCTTGCAGATTTAATCACTGTTTCCTCTGCTGCGGGCTGTGGCTGACAAGATGGTAGAGATATCTTTAGTTCAGACAAAATCATCTGAAAGCAGTCACTACTACAAGACATAGACCACACACTTGCACCATACGTTGTGTTTGGCATCCCAGGTCCCCAAACTACAAACACATGGCAAAGTGGAAAACTGCCCACAGCTTGAGGTCACCAACTGATCACGAGTGTCAGTCAGCCACCTTCCCAAATACTAACACTTTGGACTATATTTGAACTCCTGGCCCAAGTGCAACACACTCTTTATACCCTCACTGCCCTTTGAGCTTCAGGAAAATGCTTATAACCTTGCAAAAACAATATCCAAAACACCAAAAACGAAAACCAAACAACAACAAACAAACAAACAAAAAAAACCCCAACAACCAAAAAACCCCATCATGTCAATGAGGCATCAAGTGACACTACACTGTAACTAGAAAACACCAGAGGTGACTGCTGAAATGTTCCCATCCCTTAACATTTGCCATCTAAATGGTTCCATTATAACTTCTAGTAAAAGCAAATATGATTTGTCCTATACATTTATGTCTTTCTAAAATAATGCTTTTCGCAGGACTTCAGGTTTAAGGCATCTCCCGTTCTTTTCTGGATGCTCCCTATTTCCCAGAATGTGTCGCAGAGTTGGAGCCAATTCTGTTGGTGAGACGCTGCATTTCTCACCTGCTGATTGCAATTAGCCATTGCCAGCTGGGGCCTGGAGAGCTGCTGAAGAGCTAACAAGAAGTGGAGACCAGCATGAGGCCTCAGCAGCACATATGCTGTGAATAAACAAGAAATGCAAAGCTGTTTTCCTGAGGTGGTGATTCCTCTGCAAAACAAGGTTTCCAAGGCCCCATGAGTGTGCATGGAGGCTCAGCTTTTGGAGGCTCAACTTGCTCCCCATGCTCTTTCACATTGTCATCATGTGTTTGCCAGAAACAAAACATGGGGAAATACAGGTTACTGCAGGTAAAAACAAACACAAGTGTGGTCTTAAGAAATCCTCACAGTCACCCTTATCCTAAGGCAGCATCAATCATCACAATGGGTGAGTTACCTTTGACTATGGTGGTTGCCACACCAGGGGTATACCAGGTGATCTCTGGAGGTGGGCAGAACCACTCCTGTGACCTGCCCAGCCTGCTGTGTTCTGAGCCATCCTCACAGACTCTGAAGAACAGTTCTCAGTAGTCTTTACCTCATTCTTCACCTACTGGTAAAGAAGCCTATAGCAATGCTGACTTATCTGCTGGGGCCAGGTAGGTTTGCATCTCAGACCTCCAAGGGAAATTCCCCTGAAGTCTGTGAACGTAAGTCAACCTCCCTCCATGTGCCCCAGGAAACCTCAGAGGTTCATTAGCTGCCCAGTGCAGAAGGTGATGCAAGGAAGGCATGCGCCATGTCACTCCTGAAAACGCCAGGGCATGCTTATTGCAGAGGAAATTCTGTGAACAGCACTTATGACCTACAGTCTGTTCTCTCAAACCAATGAGAGGCAGAAGTCGTGTCTACTTAGACATTCCTAACAACCCCCAAACCAAGGTGTTAAGAATGTACATGCTAATAAGGTCTTTCCCAGGACCTATGTCTCCTCCTTCTTATTAAATAAAAAAAGCAGTGAGAAGGTTTTCTTTTAAAACTAGAGACTATAGTAATGATGAACCTCAGACTGAAAAGAAACTCCACCACCTCTGGGCCACCTGCTCAGCCCCCCTGACCCTCCTCCTCTTACCACAGTAGAGGCTCTTTCAGTCCCCCCAAATCCCAGTACTGTCATCTTTGGCTACATACATTGCTTTCACAGTGGCCTTCTAATGTCATGAACCACCTCACAATCAATTGTTCTGGGCCTTAAAAATAAAGGGACCCTGGAAGCTGGCTCAAAATTCACTGGGTTTTGAGGCCCTCTCATGCCAAGAATGCTTGAAAACAAGAGGTCCCAGATCAGCAACATCTAGGAGTGGCAGAGAAGAGAAATGGTTTCAGAAGCAACAGAGGAAGATGAGGTGACATCAGAGCAGTGGGCACCATAAGCCCAGAGAAGCTTTGGATTCATCACTGGAAGTGTTCCAGGCCAGGTTGGATGGGATTTTAAACAACCTGATCTAGTGAAAGATGTCCCTGCCCACAGCAAGGGGACTGATGATCTTTAAAGGCCCCTGGAAGGAAAAAGTCAAACTATAACTTCCTGTAGAACTGCAGGAGAGTGTCAAAGCTTGCTATATTGAAGGAATGCCTCAAAGGATTAAGCTATTCTACTGTCCATGTTTACAGATGAAGTCCAGAAATTTTCACATTACACCTTCTGCATGCAGGTAAAAACAAGATGCACTCACACGCTTGTAGTTCTGTAGCACAGCTCTTTTTGTCATTTGATTTAATCTGGGGAGTTTGCTGCAGCATCATCCTCATTTTGGAGAATATAGAGAGTCAGGATGAGAAAAATGTAACAATTTTTTCAGCAATTCAGATTTTTTGCTGGTAATTTCCACCTTTTTCTGGTTCTGTTCCCAGGGGATTCACAAAGGGGTTTGGCATCTCTCCAGGTCATTCAGCACTTTGGAATGTGCTGTAAAATTATTTGCCCTGAGCAGCATTACAGGAAAGGCATCCATCAGTTAACTTCATCGTCAGCCTTCTCTTCTGAGAGATGTGTTGCTGATGATGAGTCATAAAGACATTGATTTTAACATTTGCTTTGAATCATAATTGCATTCGTGAGATTACATAGTGGCTCTCAGGGATCTACTGAGTTTTTAAATCTATAGTCAATGCCTATTCTTCTCAGTTAAGTACTATATAATGCATAGGATGACCTGGCAATTTTTTATTTTTATACACATTGCTTTTGGAAAATGGTATCTTATATCTGAAAAATTAAGTTACTATGAAAAAAAAAAAGAAAAAGAAAAAGCTTTCTTTTTTCCAGTGCTAGTCTTTGTTTTAAAAATCCAGTGTAATGGTTCAGTTGGGTGAAACAGCGAGTTATAATTAAAGGTTAATATCCATATGGAGTTAATATCAGAGGGGTTCCCATAATGATTTGAGATCCCAGCGTTCTAAGTTGCTATAAAACTAAACCAATGGTTAAAAGTATAAAACTGAAAAGACATACCTAGGAGTGAAAATGAGGAGCAAGGTCTAGTCACCCGGACTGTGAAATGACAGACACATCTCGCAGTCTATATTGCTGTGCACTCATTTTTATAGATAAATTCTTCCTGGGTATGCTAAAAGGTGGTGGTCGTTGTTGTTACTGCTAGTACTTCTGGTCATTACCTACAGAATGTTTGGAGAGCAGGCAACACCCTGTGAACCTTTCTGAAACCCTCTCAGCAGACAGCTGGTTCCCCAGATTTGGAGGCAGTGTGTTTTTCATGCACCAGGCAGCCTACTACTGTGATGCTGTGCCATTCACAGAGAGAAGGTGAACTCTCTCTCCAATATGGGTCTAGTGAAGGAAGTAAGAGCTTCAGGAACACACCAGTGTCCACATTTTACTCTATTGATGAGAATTTTATGTTCTGGGTGAGCATGAGAACACTTGATGGACACTGACTGACTCTCTGGCAAACAAACTGCAGTCTTCACTTACATAATTTGTCTTTACTGATCATGAAGCCTGTAAGGAACTTTCTACCTTGGTGCTGTGGTCAAGGAAATAAAGAACTGTCACTTTGCAGAGCTGACATTAAGATACCTCTCTTGCTAGTCTTACTTTTAGCCACTTTCTCATTAATTTGCTGAGTCAAAATAATAAAAATCCCAGGACATTAGTGAGGGCAAGGGACAGGGGAGAAGCTGATTCAGGTTAGAACCTGACAGGGTCTTGTCTCTGGCTTGTGCATTTACTGATCCCTGCCTCTCCTTTTCATGGTTTGTTGTTGGGGTTTTTTTCCAAGTACTTTGTATAATAAACTGGTAAGAGGTAAGAACCTTCCTAAGGTTTAAAAGCAGATAACAGGATTACAAAATGTGATGATCAAATCTCAAAAAACCCCACCAAAAAAAGAACAAACAAATGAAAACCCTGTCTCTCCACTCAGCAGCCCTTCACAGTACTTTGATTATGATTAAAATCAAAGATGTTCTTTGCAACCAGCATGAAACAGAACATTTTTTGTTCAACTGACCTGTGTCTCACAGTGGTCAGATGGACTCTTGCTGACAATTTCTGACCCTGGCAGGCAAGAGCCCCACAGGGCTGGCTCTCATTCAGGCAGATGAGGTGTAATACAAGTGATAGTAAAGGTGCCTGAACCTGCTGCTCTGTTTGGGCTGCAAGGATTCTTGGTCTGTGGTTCTAGAGCTATTAAGATCACAAGTGCTACATAAATGCCAAGGATAGTATTCCTGGGGCTAAAAAAGAAGGCAATCTTTCCTTATCCTACAACTGTGAGGTCAAGGTAAATGCAACTGTTTAGAAACACTGCAATCCTGAAGCCCCTGGGGGATTTTAATGTGTTTTATAAACTTGTTTCCAAACCAAGCTATTAGGAAAACAAGATATTTCTCCATAAAGCCTTTCTTTTTCTCTCTTTAGGGACAGTACTTCCTGCCTTACACTGTTTTAACTCAATCAGAATGATCATTTTTATAAACAGACCATTTTTCATGACTTGCTTGATCAACTTGGGAAGGCAGCTTTCAAGAAGTTATAGTCACACACAGGGAAAAAAAAGTCTTGCTCCATCTGTTGCAACCAGAGATGTAATAGAAACCATGTCCTTTCTCTGAAGGTAATGCATAGGGAAAAATACAGACATGCACTTGTTTTCCCTTCACACTCAGCTTCAGTTATGCAATATTGTAGAGGAAAGGAACAAGCTCTTTCACAGTTGATTGCAGAGCTAAACACTTTTTTTTTTTTTGTACAAAAGTTTATGATGGAAGATGTCAATATTGACCTAGACCTCCACCCATATAAAGAGCAGCTTTCAAGTTGGTCGCTTTTGAATACTTAAAGTGGGACAAAGAGGGCCTCAAGGACACACAGCCCAAATAACCATGGAGAGTTATGGCTGTGCTGCGAGCCAACTGGTTGCTCAACGGTGGATCAGCTCTGGTGAAAACCAAGAAATTTATTTACATTGGAGGTTTTAATTGCCCGCATTTGTCTTTATATCCATGAAGTAGGATACTTACATAAAGGAGATTGTGTTGGGCTGACTTTTTGTCTCAGCCCCAGCATGGCAAAAGGTTGACACCTGGGGCATGCACATAAAGGACTTGCTTTAAATGAACAGGAGAGGAGCCTGCCTGCTGACTCTGTCGAGGGGCTGGGAGTCAGCCAAAAACCTCAGGAAACTTCTGTGTATTACAGGACTGCTGAGTGATTTCAAGCACTCTCGTAGCCTCATCAAAGCTACACTTCTCCGCACACATTCCCCAGCCAGAAGTGAGAGCTCTCTTTCCCATCCCCTCCTCACACATGTACTCTACCATGTAAAATATTCACAGAAATTAACTTTTAGCACAGAATCTGGAAAAAAACCCTAATTTATTCTGAGTCACAGTTGTCTCAAAGCAGTGCTGTCAAACTGGAGGTACAGAGAGCAATCCAAAGAAGTTTTGAGACTGCTGTTTTGGAGAAAATACGGTGCCACACGCCCCAGAGAAAGCAAATATGTATAAGAGGAAATATTTTCTTATCTGAGAATTAGTACTAATCACACATGCCTTTTGTGGCAGGAAAGAGTGGCAAGGTTCTCAGATTTAGCTGTTAACAAAATACCTCAAGCAGGTGTGTTACACTCCATAGGAATGGACTTTGCACCACAACATGGATCTAATTTCACCCCAGCTCACAGGAATGGAAGGTTTTGGTTGTCTCTGAAATGTCTCTTACCAGCTGTCTACAGACACTTCAGATGGAAAACTCAGCTTCCTAATGACAGCTGAAACTTTTACTTGATTGAGAAAAAAGTTTGAGAAAAAGGATATATGCAATTTCTTCCCCTTTTTAAGTCATTGCAGTTCAGACTGTTGGGGAAGTACTTAGACTATTCTGAGTTTGAAAACTCAATAAAATGCTAAAATGCAAACATAGTTTTTGAAAGTTACTGGGTTTGGCTGAGCTCTCACTGTGTGTCAACAGTGTCTTCTCCTTTGCAGGTGCTAGTGGAAGTAAAATTTTTTAATAAAGAAATATTTTTTTTTTCAGTGAGGTGCTATCACTGTTCACAAACAACTCTAATAAACATTCTGCATCACTTTCTGAGAAAAAGCATTAACTGGGGGGTGGGGAGGGGGTGTTTGCAGCAGAAAGCAATAACAAGTAAAGCATCTCTGTATTTCTACAAACTGAAACAAATTGCATAGGGGAGGAGATACTACCAAAGAAGGAACAGAAAAGAAATGGATTAAACTATGTACATTGGGTATGGTCGTTGGAAGAGACCTTATGCTGTTCTCAAAGTGTAAGTTAGCTATCTCAAGAGCAGTGCACATTACTCAAATTCCACCAGCAGTACTGGGAATTTCTCTGGGAAGTTACAGATTATATGATGAACAAAGGGAAAATATTAGTAGTTCCTTATTACAGACTGTGAATAAATAGTGTTCTGTGTAGTAGTGAACGTTGAGTCAGAAGATTATCATGGGATGTAAATTAACGAGCCCATCAGGAAGAAACTTGTAAGGCAGAGAGAGGGGTTTTGCATTTCCCAGTATTGCTCAGGGTGCAACTGTCACCTGACACCAGCTCGTCCAGGCTGGCATGTTTTACACCTCTCCTAGGCTCAGTTTACCCCAGCAGAACTAAATGAACCGTTCAAGGTTGCGCAAGAAGTGTATGAATCTCCAGTACTGGATAACTGCAAGTCTCCCTGTCTCAGCCAATTTCCTTAACTACAAAACTGTCCTCCCTGTTTGATGCCTTGTTTTAAAGCGAATCCTTGACCACAGCTGTACTCTCCTCTACCATGTCATCAGCCAAGCCTACTGTCTCCCTGTTGCCAGTAAACAACTTGATCACATTTATCACATTATGATATTTTTGCCTCCTTGGCCGAACTCCTCAAACTGCTCAGCTTGCAACAAAGCCACAACAGAACAACCTCTGCTGCCATTGCTGGTCCTGCTTCTTGCTTTCTGAGGTGCAGATGGAAATCTGACCTTCACCTTGGAGTGATTTCCCATTCATCATCAAGATGAATAGCTGTCGATCCACCCTGTGCTGCTTAAAGAGGTGCCTTGCAAGCGACTCTAGGTGCACAGTTCCCAGCTGCACCAGCAGGACTGCTTCTCTGCAGTGTTTGCACTGGGTGAATAGTGCTCATAATCTGAGGCTTAACGTCAAATATTTTCTGCAAGGGAAATAAAAATGTCAACAGGAAGTGAAATGTGACCTGATTAACAGTTAGACCTCTGACTCTGCTTCGTTTTTGACTGATGTGGTGTTTTACAAGGATAATAATACCACCGATTCCTCTTAATTGATGGACCCTGATGGAAATATAAATTAAGCAATTAATACAATTCTCTGAGACTCATAAAAATAAACTGTACGTAGAGATAGTCATATTTATTTTTTGAATTACTTTAAAAACATGTGTCATGCAAACCATTACAACATTTTTTTCTAGGCAAAGCCAAGGCAAGTTTGACCTCCTTAAGAGCCAGAATGTGCCAGAGAAGGCGATGCAAATGATCAGCCACAGACCTGGGCAGTTTGATAACCCAAGCTGCCTTTTGTCTGGGGAGTTCTGCAAGCCCTGATTTTCATGCTTTTTGTTTAAAACAAATAAAAAAAAAAAAATTACTGTTTAACATTTAGAATCACGACTGGAGGCCCCATTCAGGATCGGGAGCCCTTTGTGCTGGCTAAGAGCATGGCAAACACAGTGGGAGAAACAGACTCTGCAGTAAATGGCTTGTGATCCGATTCCTGATGCTTTTAATGGTTTCTTCCATGGGAGGTGGTTTTAATAGTGAATAGCAGACCAGTGTGACCTTGAGAGATGCCAGCTTGAAACCAATGGGAGTTTTCAGGAGAGAGCAGGAATTCTGGGGAACCAGAAATTTAGGGATTTGCAATACCCAAGTGATATGAAACAGTATTTACAAACATTTACAAACAGACTGCTGCTGGATTCAATCGTGTTTGCATCCCTCCATGCTTGCACTAATGGGCTTCCTGTGATTGAAATATTCTCCATGTTCCTCATTTGACTTCTGATTCTCGAGCAGTCAGAGTTCATACTCCAAGGCTTTCCTCTGCCACCATGAAAGCTTGGCAGTTCTGTTAATAGAGGCTGGGATTCTCTTGTAATGTCTTCAGGTGTAAAGAAAACAGCTTGTTCACCCAGAGGCGCTCAGTGCTTGCTGTTTAATTCCCTTTGAAAAGTTACTCCCTGACACTGGGAGCAGAAGCCACACCACAAATTACAGGCAGTGAATAAAGCAGGGCTGCTGCACATGCGGTCTGCTCCCTGCCTTTGAAATCTGAGAGCTGAGTAATTCGGAAAAGAGACTTGACTTCTTTTAAAATCAAAGTGAAGCAGATGCCTGTTTTTTGACTGTGATTTGAAGGTCCTATGAGACACAGTCCTGGCTGTCAGTTGTGGTGATGGGAACACAGCCTGTCCAGGGAGGAAGGAGATGCTGGGATGCATGCCTTTTCATGCCTCCATGACAGCCTCTGTGGCCTATTCGTGCACCCATACTGACTATGCTGGCCGGAAGGCTCATTAGTATTGACTAATCCAACAGGTACAAGGCAGGAGGAGTGGGTAGCACACCCACCACCACCTCTACAAGTTACTGCAGAGGTGCCCAGGCTGAGGGGAGCCAGCTCTTGCTGCTGAGACTCACTTTTCTGAGGAGAGGAATACCTTAATGATTTCTCTGCCTCCAGGGAAAAGACTGGGAGCAATACTGGAAGCCACCCAGCTGGACTGATGCTCGTGCACCGTGTGGCTTCCTTGCAAAAGCTGAGTCAGGAAAGCAGCTCTGAGGAAGCAATGGCAGCATCTCTCTCCTTCTGCCAGCCTACCCTGGTGCTGTTGGGATCCCGGACTGACCCTAACAGCAGAGTTAAAACAGCCCTCAATTATTTGTCAAGGATAGTTAGCACAACACAAGTTGTTTTGATTATACAGTGTAACCTGCGACTGCCATCAGTTTTATCATCTACACTGTCATTTCCGTTTATCTTTCCATCCTCCATCTGTCTCCTTTTTCTATGGACAGATTGGAAAACCTGACATCATGTAAACTAAGCAGGGTAACTACCTCCCTCGCCTCACCATTATTGCTAACCAGCTGCTGTAACAAGCCAGCTAGTCCTTGCAAACAGCCATTGGGGCAGAGGAGAAGCTTCATTGAGTAAGTGTATAAGGATGTGACTGCCAAGCTGTGCTGCAGGAGGCGCTGAAAGGCAGTGATGTTCTCCATATCTTTTCTGAGAATTGTCCTGGTTAGGTGAGCCGAATCACAGAATCATTTAGGCTGGAAAAGACCTCCAAGATCATTGAGTCCAATCTTTGACTGATCACCCCTTTGTCAACTAGACCACAGCACTAAGTGCTATGTCCAGTCTTGAACACCTCCAAGGATGGTGACTCCCCACCTCCCTGAGGAGTCTGTTTTGATGCTCAATAAACCTTTTTGTGAAGAAATTCTTCCTGATGTCCAGCCTGAACCTCCCCTGGTGCAACTTGAGACTGTGTTCTCTCATTCTGTCACCGCTTGCCTGGACAGAGACTGATCCCTACCTTGCTACAACCTTCTTTCAGGAAGGTATTGTGGAGAGCAAAAAGGTCTCCTCTAAGACCCCTTTTGTCCAGGCTAAACAACCCCAACTCCCTCAGCCGTTCCTCATATGATTTACTCCCTAGAGCCTTCCCCAGCTCCATTGCCCCTCCAGCACCTCAATTTCTTTCTTGTAGTGAAGGGCCCAAAAGTGAACACAGGATTTGAGGTGTGGCCTCACCACTGCACAGTACAGGGGGACAATCATTTCCCTGGTCCTGCTGGCCACACTAGTGCTGGTACAGGCCAGGATGCTGCTGGTCTCCTTTGCCACCTGGGCACGTTCTGGCTCATGTTCAGCCACTCTCTACCAGCACCTACAGGTCCTTTTCCACTGGGCCACTTTCCAGCCACTCTTCCCCCAGCCTGGAGCACTGCATAGGTTTGTTGTGGTCAAAGTGTAGTACCTAGCAATTGGCCATGTTGAACTTCATACTGTTGGCCTAGACCCATGAGTCCAGTCTGTCCAGATCCCTCTGCAGAGCCTTCCTGCCTTCCAACACTCCCACCCAACTCAGTGTTGTGTGTGAACAGGGCATCAGTTTTGTGTTTCTGGCACTTCAGAGGAAACAGAAAGCAATACAATTTATCAGAGGAAACAACCAGGTATTAGGAGTGTTTGGTGATTCCAGTTAATTTCCCTCAGGTACCTGGGACTTCTTGCTGGGCTCTGTATCACGAATTAGCAATGTCTCAGAGCATGGCTTTGCCACCACCACAGTGCTGCACTCTGAGCACATGCCCACACACTCAGGCCCAGAAGGGTTTAGGCTGTGACTACCTAGCAATCTGCAGGGCTCTTTATGGTAAGTACAGCATCCCATCAGCAGGGCTGAATCAATCCCTTTCCATTTCCAGCCTTAACCTGGGCCCCTTGCACCACTCCTTCACCAAGGTGCATTTCACACCACTGCAGACCCAGTGCTGCCTTCCTAATATGCAAACAGCACTGGTTTCTCCTGACAAGGTTTAATTTTTTCAGAAGTTCCATTACAAAGGTATTCCTTTGTCATCAGTCCAGTTTCAATGGCATATTGCTAAACATACAGGTAAACATACCTACACTGCAACTGAGTTTTCACAATTCTTTTGTATTTGAATATTGCTCATTCATTTGCAATGTTAACAGAGTGGTGAGAGGTGCAGACATGCAGACTTTATACCTGGGGATAGACAGGAAGGACTGGGAGAAGACCAGAGAAACAAATGCTATATCACATATATAACAAGTCTAGATTTTTCATTTTATGAAAAGAAGAAATTAGACAAGTCAAATACTTGAAAATTAGGTACATAAAATATCATTGCACATGCATCCTTAAATTGGCCATTTTCTGCTTGTAGAGTTCTCACACACACATGCTTTTATTATAACTTGCAACTTTATCAAACCAAAACAGGACACTTTTCATGAGTCCTCAGTCTGCTTCTGTAATTTTCCACTATAACTGAAATTGAACCTACACAAAAATATGTGACCCAAACAGGTCTCTTTTGGCCAAGTTCCAGACAAGCCAAAATGGGTGGTGCAGCATCATCTCACCCTAGAGTGAGTCCTGGCTTTACCTGCACACAGGCATTGCCAAGGAGGTGGTTGGGTCTAACTCATACACAAAATAAAACACAGAAGAAAAAAAAAAATGTTCTTCTTGTGTGTGTGTGTGAATGATGTTATGGGAGTGACTGAATTCATGTACATTCCTTCTCTGTGAAAATTTGCCCACTCATCTTGATGACAAATGGTAATAAATATAAAATCCTCGGATTAATTCTATCTCCTAGAACGAGGATAAAATATCTTGGTAAGAACTCTGCTGCTAAGCTGCCTGGACACAACAGAGACTACTTTCTCAGTTTTCTGAGCGATACCTCCACCTTGCAGTGAGACAGCACTGGCAATGCTGCTGCCTTGTTAGGGGCACATGGAGGGCTGCATTTGGCACATCTTTCATGCAAAAGGCAAGGAAACCATTGCTATCAGCTTACTGGTAGTGGAGGTAGAGCCCTTCTTCTGTGACCTGTAGGGAGGAGAGGTAGTGGGAGTGGCTGGTTTTGCTCTTTCTCCCACAGCTCCGTGCTGGCTCTGGAGTCAGAGGGGTGTTAAATGGCTCTGCAGAGAGCAGTAGGTCCCTGTCCGTGGGATTCAACAGGAAACAGGTTTATGCTGCTGCTCCCTGAGGTGCCCTGGGCTCTCAAGGACACTGAGTAAATGTTGATTAGACAGAGTGGTGTTGACCTGGAGACCATTTGGGGTTGGACTAGATGGCCTTTAAGGTCCCTCCCAAACCAAACAATTCTATGATTAAGCATCACAGCTATTACTATGTGTATTGGATTGTTACTACTCACAGGCTAAGAGACCATGTCTCCTACTAGGCTGCTCTCTGTGGCAGCATTTTTCAGACCAAAACTCTTCCACAGTGCTGCTGCAGTGTTAAAATGCTGTTTATTGAGTGACGCAAAAATGTCCTAGCTCCTCATACTGTTACCTCTGGGCTAAGAGCCTGCAGCAGGGGATTGACCACTCCCCCAGGCCTTCTGGATTTTTCTGGGATATATGGCAGGGGGAGGTAAAAAAACCTGTGTTGTGTTTGAAAAAGGGGTCACAGCACAGAAAGGTCTGAGAACCCCCAGGACAGTATTTTTGCAGGGCCATTAGTACCTAATGGAAACTGGGCCAAGGTATGGATAGACTGCCTGCCTGCAAAACCCTTCTTCTTGTAGTGGTTACATGCTGCAAAATTGCCCAGGGAGACATACCCCTCAGAGGCACTGTCCCCTCTCTGAATATTGTTAAATCAGCTTGTCTGCAGTGATAAACCCAGGGAATCACATAGCCTTCCCAAAGTATTCCACTTGAGTGGAAGAGACAGCAGGAAATGCCCGCAAGATGAAACAGGGGAGCAAAAAACCTCAGGGCAGGAGATCCCTTTGCTCCCCTGTGCAGAAAAGTGATTCCATTCAGGCTGCACCCTACCATGGTTTGACTTTGATGCCCTGGCTCCCTGGGACCTGACAGAAAAGTCTGAGGAGCAGAGGGCTGAATCCCCCACAGTCTTGAACTATACATCAGAATAGCTGTGTGTAGGAAGTTTAAACACAGCTCAGATATTCCCAGCTGTACTGGTTTTGGCTAGGACAGAGTTAAATTTCTTCATACTACTGTGCTGTTTTGGGTTTGTGATAAAAACAGTATTGATAGCACCCTGATGTTTTTGGTTTTGCTCAGCAGCTCCTGCACAGGGCCAAAGCCTTTTCCACTTCTCACCCCACTCCACCAGCAAGGGGACTGGGGGTGCACAAGAAGCTCAGAGGATTCACAGCTGGGACAGCTGACCCCAGCTGGCCCAAGGAATATCCCAGACCATATGACATCGTGATCAGCATAGAGAGCTGGGGGAAAAGGAAACAGGGGATGCTCAGAGTGACGGCGTTCCGGTCTTCCCAAGTCACCGTTACATGGGATGGAGCTTGGCTTTACAGAGGAGGACTGGACATCCATTTGCAGATGGAGAGTTGTGAATGAATTCTTTGTTTTGCTTTGCTGGCCTGTGCAGCTTTTTCTTTCCCTATTAAGCTGTCTTTATCTCAATCCACCATGTTTTGCTCTTTGACACTTCCGATTCTCCCCCTATCCCACTTGGGGCTGGGGGTGAGCAAGTGGCTGTGAGGGGCTGAGCTGCCCACCAGGTTAGACCATGACACCAGCATTTTTATTTTAGGCCCTGTTCAAGTTTGCTTGAAGTCATCAGTCTGTTGATTTGGGTCACCTCTGTGTCAGACCCTTTAATTCTCCTTAAGTGTCTACAATTTCAGCAGTGAGGATGGACAGTGGTGTGCACTACTCTCACCAGCATCCTCCCTCATTAGTTGTGGAGAAGCCACAGAGACTCACAGGAGAACAAAGAAGCAGGTTTCCCAATTTCTATGTGTTTCTGTCTCAGTGTTCAGGGTATAGAAAGCAGCCCGAAGGGAGAAAATCTGTAGAGACCCTTATACTGAGATTTTGGACTAACATTGTTAGCATGAATTACAGATCCTTTGAAAAGTGGGACTGAATGTTAGTTCTCCAACACAGAAGAGGTTTTTTTCCTATGGAATTAATGTTTCTTAATTATTTCAGCACTGCCCAGAGGACAACCCCTTTTGCATAAGTATGACTCACTTTTCCTAGCCATGCTAGGAAATATTCCTGACCTGGCAATATTTATCATCTTCACAAAGTCTGTATTTGCTTGATCATGCTTTTTTTTTTGCATTTGGCTAGGGCAAAAGTCAATGACAATAAAACAACTCCAGAAAAATCCCTGGGGTAGTTTTCTAATGAGGTACATGAGAAGTCTGATTATAATCCATTGGTAGCAGTATATGTGTAACTGTAGAGGGTTAACATAGTGTGTACAGTGTCTTTCTTGAGCAGAAAGCAGCAGATCCCAGTGGCCTTACTTGCCCTCCTAAATAATAAATCATTTTTATGAATGATTTCAGGAGAAGCTACCTGCGCTGCTGAAGTTATTCAGGTGCTGTTGTTGAGAATAGCTTTGGTGTCAGGGACTGAGGACGTGATGGCTGGAACACTGCTGCTTGTGATATTTAGGCAGGCAGGTTGCAAGCAAGTCAGGACTAATTCCTGGTTTTTTATTTATTATGTTTTTTTTATTTATTAGGAGTGGGGGAACACAATAACAACTTTGGGGCATTTTTAAATTAAACAACAAGGATAAAAAAGAAAACTGAACTGAATGTAAGTGATTGATGCTGCTTATTTGCTCGTATGTTGCCAGGGAGCTCCAAGGAGAGCAGGGAACAACCAATAGCAGGCAATGGGGGTGTAGGAGGCCTTTTTAATTATATCATATCATTTTTCAAAATAATATTGTGTTATCTCTCACAGGATCTTAAACAAACACCTTGGAAACACATCATGTTATGTTTTTGCATGTGGATTGCCTGCTCAGTTATGATTAACCACCGACTTTGTGTTTAGGTTCCTGTTTGGATAGGCTGCGTTGTCACCCTTACACTGTTGGAAAGTTAATAGTCTAGAAGAGATAGGAAATTGGAGAAGACCTGCAAGAATAAGTTCAGCATCCAAAGAATCACACAATTAAAGCTGTCACAAAACCCCTCCATCTCCACATGCATGCAGCAGGATGAGGAGAACAGTGGCCAGCACAAACCACTGCATCCACAGACAGGACAAATCAGTTCTGTCACCACAGAGATGTCCCCTCCCAGGGAACTGGAAGGGTTGAACTCTGTGGGTCAGATCAGGCAGAGAAATGGCCAGGTGAAATCTGTGGGTGGTGCACAAAATCTACACTGGTTGTGCTAGAAACTATTTTTTTCCCATCTGTTCCTGAAAAAGTGGAGCAGTAAAAAAAAAGAAAGCAGAGAGATCCCTCATCCATAAGTGAAGCAACAGTGTTGGGTTAGCTTGGGTGTTTGGTGTCCCTAATGGTGCTTTGCTTTGTTTCAGCAGTCTCAAGAAAGATGCAAGAAGGGAAATCCTTTCTCCTGGCCCTAACTGGGCTGGAAGTTGCCTGCTGTGCTACATGATGTATTCTCCAGATTGTACACCCTGATATGGTCCTCTCTGTGACAGGCACTGTTCCGTCCAGTGTACATTAAGCCTCCTGCTGCTTAGGCATCTTTTCACATTAATATGTGCATCTGCAAAAGTTTCAGTACCTCCAGGGATTTTCTCTCTCAGGCACAGGACACATATACTTAGGTATCTTCATCCTGGGCAGGATGAAGGCCTAACTTAGGATACAGCTGTATCAAAGCAGGTCATGTGCAATGAAAGGTTGTGGGAAGCAAAGTAAGACATCTTATGGAAGATATTGACAGCTGAATTATGCAATTAATATTCTGTTGTGGAGTGATGTGATTAATCCATAGAGTTGTATCCACAGGAGCATGTTAGGGTAGGCACAGAACATGTCAGGTTCCTGCCTTTGCAGAGGTCCAAACTGTGTGCCTGCCCAGACCATGTCACTGCTCACCGTCACTCAGCACACCCTGATTTCCCTTATGTTCAGAAAGTGTGGAGAGGAGGTGGTAGGGAGGTGTGGGATCAGAATGTGGTGGAGAAAATCTGGAGCTAGTGACAGGGAACTGCCTGTCAATTTAGAAATACATACACAGTTTAGAAACTTCAGGTCTTCCTGCATTTTCATCAGTATTGGCTTGAAATTAAACAATCGAGCCAGTGAGGGTCCACAGAAAACCTTACAGAAAAGATTGGACAGAACTCATTCCATGAGAACGATGTGTGCCTACAGAAGGTCCTGCATATCTCAGAGGAGCATTCAATACAAGATCTGTGGCTGCAGAGGAACCACAGGGACACTGACTCCCAAATGAGCATCAGTGGGTGGGCGGGAAGAGGGCAGTGGGAACAGTTTTATTGCCCTCTCCTGTCCAACAAAGCACCTGCTGGGGGAGGCTCAGTCACTGCAGCCTCCCCTGAGGGAACTGCAGGTCACTTATTGCACAGTGTGGCCCATGGGAGCAAGCCCACCTCATGGATCCACTATGGGTCACTCCATTTAGGGACACAAATGATTTTCACACAGCCCTATATCCAAAGCCTGAAGAAGATATCTGTGAAGAAAAGAGAGCAGTTGGGGTCCCAGCTCTTTTTTTATTCCTTTCTTCTCCTTGTTTGTGAACGAGCAATGAACCTTTCCTCTCACAGTCAAATTCAGATGACTTCTTTCCCCTCTATTCTCAGCAATACGCCATTTTCCTTTACCTCATTCCCAGAAGAATTAGAGGAGGGGAAAACATCTTTTCCTGCACAGCATGTTGACACACTGCCAAGATACTGTTAGGGCCAGAAATAAGTGCAGAAAAAAGCTTGGTATGTAAGACCTGAGACCCTACCTTCATAGCTCCAGATTTCCAAGAGTGTCTCCCAAGCCAGAAGGTGTGATGTCATTTCAAACTCTGCCAACAGATGATTTAGAAAGCAAGCAAAGCCACACAGGTCTGATGAGGAAGATGTGCATTTCACCCCAGACCACTGGAGAAAAGAAAAATAAAGGGATGGAGTGAAAAAGATTAAAATGGAGGCCGGGAAAGTTGGGGTGAGGAGAAGTCCCCATATTTCCTGTGTGGTTTTATGTCTGTAGAGTCTGTTTTTGCAATGATTGATATAACAAACAAGGGACTCACAAAAAGGCTCCTAATGCTCACTGATCAGAAGTATAATGACGTGTAAGCTGCAGCTGTTCCAGTGGATTTCTAAACAGCAGGCTCTTGTTGAACGAGCCCCATGATTATTTATCTCCATCATGGGCTCTTTATTCCAAGGTATTTGTTGTCTTTCGTGCATTTTGCCCGTCTGTCCTTACACACAGAAAACTCCAATAATGGATATTTTTATTAGCCTCCTCTTTCTTTTCCTGCTTCTGCAAACACAATGCATCCCCAAATCACCGTGTTAGGAAAGGGAAGGCGCTGCCAGTGTTTTAACAAGGGCCTCCGACAGCATTCTCCCCCATTAGCCTCATAAACACAGGGCAGTGCTGGAGCACGTGCTGCAGAGAGAAGGGTCAGGAGACTATTTATTCTCCCCATTTAAACAAAAATGCTTTCTCCTGAGCAAGGAGAGAAGCAAACAGATAAATTAAGCTGTGCCTTGATGGAAGCATTTATACTGTGTCCTTGGGAAATGTACCGAGTGTGGGGATAGTGCAGGGCAGTGTTTAACTTGGCTGATTTGAAATGGTCTGTGTGTAAGCAGAGATGTTGCAGGGGCACTGAGTGCATTCTGCCGTTTCATGGTTTTTTGCATATCTCATGTCTGGTACAATCTGCTCTGTTTCAAGGTAAAGTGTTCCTTCTTTGGAGACAGGTTCTGACAGCACTGTGAGCTGAAGTCACAGCACTGGGGCAATGAGAGAGAAAACCAGAGATCTGACCGTGGTTGCTACAGAACTGCTACCTGATGCTGAGGGAATGTAGTTTTCCTATCTGCCAGACAAGGGTAATATTTATGCACCCACCTCACAGCTAATGTACTACTGTTTGAAATGACAAATATTTTTACTATCTTCTTGAGACCCACTGTAGGCAGGCATGGCTGATCAGTCTTCTCAAGCAGGAGGAATAACTCTTAGCCAGTAGCTACTGGCCATGTCCCCAGCTCCTTGGTTTATCACTACTGCAAACCTGCACACATGGTCCATTTGCAGGCTGGAAGTTATACTTGGGAATTCATTGGCTGAAAACAGAACATAGCTAAAGGAGAAGTGCTTCGGAAAGTGTGAACTGGCATATAGCACCCTGATGTCAGCAGGGTTATGCTGACTTATATCTGGGAGTGGTATGGCTCTACATGTCCGTATTTAACAACATTTTAATATGAAAAGACACGTTTATATTATTGTATTTAATTTTCAACTGGTTCTTTTTCTCCCTTTTTTCTCCTGGGATGACGTCATCGGAAGCCTGTTAGTAACACTTCTCTCCCTGTCACTCACGGTACCAACAAGTATTTTATCTCCATACAGGAGAACTGTAACTAAAAAGGCTGTAAACTACAAAGGCTCTTTGATTATAGTTTTCATGCAAGGTCAGCATGCCTGGTATTTTTAAGAGAGTTTTAAACAGTATTTTACATTATTTTCTATTTATGTAAACACAGAAATGAAAAGGCTGACTGACACATTCCTGCCCTTCTTCCCCAGCACACTCTTCTTCTTGGAAACCAGTGTTGCACAGGCTGTACAGAGGAGGGCACCAAGCCTGTGCATTCCTTGAATGGTTTAGCTCCACTTTCAGGTGGAGATGAGTGACAATAAACCAAAACTCAATGTATGAATGAAGTCTACAAACCAATGTCAGTGTGGGCATGGACTCCTCCAGCCAGGCGACTTTGGATCAGTGAAACACACTATTAAAAACAAGGGCAGCCTGCAATTGAAGGCTTGATGTGGCTTGCTGTGAGAGAAGACACAGCAGCATGCTGTGACCCCTGGTCTCATGGTGCTGGAGGCATAACCACAAGGCTGTGTTCTTTCACAGGCTGGCTGGGATGAGGAGCAGAGGCAGGAGGGCAAGCAAGTTTGGGGGATTTTGACATTTCCAGGCAACTGCTTACTCAGAGAGCCAGGTGACTGAGACTGTGACAAGATGCAACAGCTGAATGGCCCCAACCAGTGGAGGCAGCAGCAGGACTACAGAGCAGTAAAGTCCAAACTCACAGTGTGTGTGGCAGCTTTGGCTCACAAGCTGCAGGGAAGGTCATATCACATCCAAGGAGAGATCAATAGAGGCTGTGGCATGGTATGGGGACCTTGGAGAAGACAGACATGACTTCTGCAATGCAGCAGGAGACCTGTGCAGCTCATTTTTCGCCTCAAGTGCTTCAGTGTACTCAACAATGACTGTGCAGCTCTTGCACTTTGCAGATGTTGAGGGCTTCTTTAGCCCTAGGTTCTTGTTCGTGTTCTCCTACAAGCATCTCTTCTTAAGAGGCACTGAGCAGTCGTTCATCTTCCACAGCTTCATTGGCCCCAGGGAGCCAGAAAGTGCTTCTCTGCTTCCTGCATGAGAGCACACATCCTGGCTGTGCTCTTGTGACATACCAGGCTGAGCCTGAGAAGAAGACAAGGTTTGTCAGGGATGCAGCATGCTCTGCAGTGGGTGCCTTGGCTCTTTGTCTGGGTGACGAGTCTTCTGGGGCTCCAAGGAGGTGGTTCAGAGCTGACAGCTGCAGCCACTGAAACATAAGGACGTGTTGGGACCTGCAGAGTGGAGACAGTGGGGAGTAAGGCTCGTGCAACTGTATTGATTGCAACAGGGCTAAATTTTCTCCTTTAAGTGCTGAGACTGCATCGTGTTTATTATTAGACTGCTGCTTCTCTTGTTGCGAATGGTTGCATATATTAATACTCAGAGGAGCTGGGCAAAATTACGTGCCCACAGCTTTTTATAGTATTTAGAGTTCAAAAAAGGCACTGGGTGCTTTTAGCCAGATTGCAACATTCTTGTTTCACGTTGCTGATGGGCTGTCTGCTCTGCATCCATTCATTTTCTGCTTAAAAGGTCATGTTTAATTTTCTAAATGAGCTCCCCACCACCATGAGCGCTCATCTCCAGACAATGTCTTTTCTCTCTCCATGGCAGGACATCACTGAATTTTTCCTCTGCTACTATGCTGGAAGGGTGCTCGTGCTTACAAGGCTTATGTGCAGTGAGGGAGAAAAAACATCTGCCACCAGTGACTTCCTAGACATGGTATATTTACAAACCTTGTTAGTTGCCATGAATACGTCATGCCTGGTTGATGCCCATATGGGTGAAGTAAAATTGTATGAAGGATATTCTCTTTCCTACTCCCCTAAGGAAAAAGGCCTGATTCTGTAAAGGTAGCACACAGATGTGAGAGCCCCAGGGGATGGGGAAGAACATCCCTAAATGTTCACCTAAACCCAAAACCAACAGTTCTGTCACAGGTAGGTAATTGCAGTGTCTCTCCTGAGTCCCACAGCAGCATGAGGCCTGACACATGCCAGTTTGAGTCTCAGGTCCTGCCTAAAAAAAACATGGTTCCAGAGGAATGGTATAAAATATCTCCTGTGGCAGAGCTGTTCACCACTTAGTCTTCACCCATAGAAGTGGTGATTTGATGTCACCATTGCTGTGAGCCTTCTCTACCCAAGAGCAGGTCCTCTCCAGTGCTATCTTCCAAAGCTCTGTCACTTTGAGAAGCTCTGAGGGCTGCATCCATACTGTTTCAAAATCCCCAATACTAGCTAATGATAGATATGGAAGGTATCATACCTATGGCTCTTGTAAGTATTCTTACGACTTCTGAAAAATATGTTCTTTTTCAAAAAACCTCCTTTCAATGGGATCCATTTTAATAAGCTCCTTTTTCTCTGTTTCCGGTAACAATTTTCTTTAATTTCCTTTCCTAATATCTCCCAACAACATCTTTTGTTATCATTTATGTTATGTATAACTCTACTCCTCTGGTAGCTTGGTTCTGAGGGCATCACAGAGAACGAGCTGAGTCTCGGGGTCTCCTCATGGCTGGCTGTTTTGCAACAAGGCAGCAGATTACCCTCAGAAGTTCATGTAAGCAATAGTTAAACTTTAGGTAACAACTCTGACTCGGTCTAAGTGAAAGAGATACTATGAACATGACAAACATTCATGTGTCAGTGCTCAAAGGGCTGAATTCTCTCTTCTATGCCAGTACCTATTTCTGTAACAAGACTTTTTATTAGTCCTGATTCAACTTTCTCAGTCTTTACCTGACAAATTTGGAAATGCTCACAATTGCTAGCATTGGCTAAATAATCCTCCCAACAAGAGCCAAATAGTGAAATTTGGGATTAACCCAGGTACAAAGCTAATTAAAGAATCACTCCATTGCTTTTTGTTCAGCTTTAAAATGAAAATCATGTTATGCTAGTTTTTTTCATGTACATCTGACTGTACCTCTAGCACCTTTTTATAAACAATGGCCTCCCACTTAAAAAAAACCAAACCCTTACTGCTTTTATAACGTAACAGAAATCGAGAGCCATTTGTAGAGAATGCTGTCATGGTCCTAAAATTGTATAGGCAGAGTAGCAGACCATTGCCTTCAGCTTTCCTACAGGAGCACTTCACTGATATTGGCTCATATTTTTCCCCCTTGAACTGTGGAGCCAATCTCTGTGTGCCCTCTTGGATGTGTAAGTTGCTCTTTGTTGGGCACATCATCTGAATGTCAATGGGCCCAATTATAGTGCTTTACAATTCATGGGTACTTTCAGTGGCATCTGCACACAGATATGTGCATTATGCTCTCATCCACATTGTGTTTCCCTCTAAACTTGCATTCCATTTCCCTCTCATGCTTGAACTCTCAGGTTTGCAAATACTGTCACCAGCTGAAGAGTGCTGGGTCAGAGACTGCTGCCTGTGGACTCTCACTCTGCCTACAGCATGCAGCACTGTGCCACAGACACAGCAAAACAAAGGCACTTTCCCATCCTCTTGCCTTTTAAAGACATGCTGGGGAGCTGGCAGCCACAGCTCAAAGTAGGGCAAAGGTAGGAATATAGGAGTGCATTATGGGCCAAGTCCTGCAAAGTAATGAGCACATTCAGTAATTCCACGTTCCTGAGATCCAGTTCCCAAGTCCTTGCACAATTAGAGCTGAAATACACCACTTGAATAAAATGCCCTTTTTGGGGTTTGTAAGCGAGGAAAGGACCAGGTTTTGGAAACATGGAAGTGCAAGCTGGCAAAGGGCTATGGGATGGCAAACAAAAGGCACAGAGCCAGGACTGAGATAAGGGATGTGATTAAACCAGCAGTACCAGCAGGTGAAAGGCCTGCAGTATAAGCAGGTACCAAATACACCCCAGTGCAGTTCAGTGGAAAAGGACACTACCAGAGAGAGGCAAAAAACTGGAAAGAGGCTGTTGGTGGCCAGAAGAGAAGATAAATCTGGAAGCGGCATGAACCAGTTTGTTATCTGGCTGAGGCAGTCAGGCAGCACTCCCTGATAGACAAATTCAGGAGGCAATGACATTAAATAGATGTAAACAAGCTGTCTCAGCAGTAAAATTTTGTTACTAACCAATTAAATTTCATCTTCAACTCTTAGCTGGCGGCCCTGGCTCACAGCCCCTTCGCTCTTATTGTTTCACAGAGATAAAACATGTTGTATACCATTTCCATCAAAATCAAGAGATGGATGGAAAGCCCTTCCCTTCTCTAATGAGGCTGAAAGACTCCTTACCCTACCTATCAGAGAAGCCTGTCACATTTGCATTAATTGATGCTGAGAGTTTTAGGGTTTTTCAGTAAGTGTTCAGGGCTGAAGAAGGAATGGGAGGCCCAGGAAAATGTGTGGGTTAAAGAGGCTCAGACTGTGCGTTAGTGAGGCCTGCAATTTCCCAATCAAGTGTTCCTTCCTAAGGTTTAGCATCCACACCCCACCAAACAGTGCTGTGTGGGGAGCCAGAGGCCCTTTTGGCAAGCAGCTGCTTCATCCTCCAAGTAGACTATTTTTATTAATGCCAGGAAAAAGTCCACAGAGCAGAAATATGCTGCTGCTACAGCCATCACCTGCCTCATTCTGCCAATGATTTTGTCCAGGCAAGAGTTTTTGTAACTGTAAATGACAATGCTGCTTATAATTCTTACATTTCAGCTTATACCTCTTCAGTCCTTTCAGTGTTCTCAGAGCTAATGATTTCAGCACAACTCTCATTTTACATCACCCTCACCATTTACTGAAATGGATCTGTCCTGGGGACAGTTTCTTCTTTTTATAGTAGCTTTTACTTCTGGATGGAGCTCTTCATTTCCAGGCATGGTCTGTTGTGTAACAATTGACAGGGAAGTGAGGAAGAGGAAAAAAATAAGTCCTGATTTAGAGGAAGCAGAAACTTCTGAAACAGTGCAAAGCTCAAGCTACTAATCTTGGTGAGCCAAAAGTTGATGGACTCTATGAACAGCAAAAATCTGTAAATAGAGGGTGATTCCTGGCTAGGACTGAGCCCAGTGTGACCTCCATCTCTCCAGGTACCTGCTGCATCCTGCAAAATGTTCCCTCTGAAATGCAGCCATGAGCACTGTGACACACCAGCGAGCTTCTCCTTCTTGACAGCAAATGTGTTTAAAGCCAGACCTTAAAGAGAGCATTCCCTGGTCATTAGGGCATGCTGTGCTCTCCCACAGCCCTACCTCTGGAACGGCATTTACTGTGCAGCAGGCAAAGAAGGATGAGGAGTGGGGGGATTCATACTCACATTAATCACAGTAATAAAGCTGCCCAGAGAAGCTCGGGGCTGGCACTCGCTATGAAGGCAGGGAGGGCTGTGTGCTGCTCTGCTGTGGCCCTTGGACCCTTGTCAGAGTCTCTCAGTGGCCCTGGCACCAAAGTGGCACCAAAGAGGATCTCGGGCTGGGAGAACCAAGGGCTGTCAGGGGGTGAGTGGGGGGTCCTGTCAGGACCACAGTGGCTGCAGCTCAGCCCACAGTTCTGCACCTTGTCCTGCACCCAGCTGATTGTGGTACCCCAGAAGCCACATCAAGACCCACGCTTCTGCAAGACTGGTGAGAGCTAGGGGAAGTGGGATCCACGGCTTTTCCATAGTGGGAAAATAGTCTGTGTGACTCCCTGAGCGAGGGGGACAGCTGCCCTCCCTGCCGTGCTGGTGGTGCCCGAGGGGTGGCCGCAGGTAGCGCTCCCTGCCTTTTGGACCTGGATTGTTGCTGTGCGCCTTCCCCGAAATGAATTCACCTTGGCCATTCATCATCACCACAGGCAATCTAATTACAGCCCTGTCTGAAAAGGAGAGGCTCATTTATAATAGAGACTTTGTTATGAAGGTGTAATACCTTCAACTACATTTTTGCAACATTTTTTAAAGGAAAATTAATTAATTGTCTGGTGCGTTTTAAAATAACCAGCCTCCTGAGGTTGGCGCAGCGGCACCTCTCATCGTGCTCCCTCCCCACCCAGCCCACCTGCTGTGTGACAGTGAAATGCTAAAATTATTTTGGCAGAGGAGTAGTCTCAGAGGCTGTTGTTTATTTTCCACAGCAGAGGAATATCTCAGGATGCAGCCTGCACCTCTGCCCTGTGGGACTGTCTAATTGCACACGGCGCACTGCAGAAGCATTCGAAATGCACAGTTCAGAAAGCAGAATTAAACATGGGGAGGGGGGCACCCTCATCCAGCATGTGCCCAGATTGGTCTTTAAAAGAGGGGACTGTAAGAATACGCTTCCTTGAGAAACACAAAAATGGATTGTGGGCTAATCTCCTACTGACATGCACAGCAGCACAACCACCAGTGAGTTGGCATAAGAGCCAAGAGACTCCCACCAGCCTTTCCCACATGTGCTTTTGTTCTTTGTTTGAGCCACCTTGGTGATGGGATGGTTCAGGTGGGTACTGCTCAGGAGGGGTTTTAGACCAACTGCAGAATGACAGAAGGCAGAGAAAAGGTGCATGTCCCTGTCACTGCTGAAGAGGGGTTGGAGAATGGATGCACCTCACCAGCTGAAAACCCTGGAGCAGACTGCAACATCTCTTAATGGGAGGCAGGCTCAATAGACCATATCAGATCATTCAATATTAAAAAAAAAAAAAAAAAAGTAAACCCAGCAACTGGATGGCCTTAATCTGTCTCCTTTTCTTTTGTTATCTCCAGGCCCTGCTAGATAGTCATACCTCTTCTAACCACACTTTTTCCTGTGGAGAGACCAAGAATTAGATGAGGCTGTGATGCAAAGAAGTGATGGCAAAAATGATGAGTCAGATCCCCAGGCCTCATGACACAGGAATAAACTGCGGTTGCATCTGGAATGAGTGCTACTCCAGAAGCTCAGGAAAGGAATCAGCTGAGTTTGGAAGGGATCAACTGAGTTTGAAGTGAATGGTATAAAGTAGGATGTGGAAGAAAGAGAAAGTTTTTGAACAAAAGAAAGGAGCTATATTGCAAGAAGATATTGATGGAATGGTTTGCTATTTTTCCTGGACAGGAGAGAAGAAATGCACACCTGAAATTCAAGGCAGGTAAGAAGAGAAGGTTTTCAGAGGAAAAAACTAAGGACAGGGCAGGGATGATAGGGCCTCTTCTGAAATCTTGCTCACTAACTTTTATTTGTTGGTGGAGTGCTAAAAAAACAATGGAGCCCAAATAGGAATCATTAGGAACAGGACTTTCAGGACACAGAAAACTTTGGATGTTTTTGCCAATGAAGCCTTCCTATAATTAGCATGCCCTACAAAGTGCATGCTGTATTGAGATTGTACACATTTTCTTACACAATGGCACCCTTTACTACACCATGAGATCTCTGTTACCCTCATACTCTCTTCAGGTAAAACTTTTAAAGCTAATCTGATGTTTAGGCTTGGACGGAGGCTCTTGTTCTCATTGTTTGGAAGAATAAATCACAAGACACGTAAAGTACAATCACATGGTCACTGAGAAGAACAGATTTTGCAAGTGTTTTGCCATGTACTGCTCTAAGATCTATCCAAAAACAAATGTACACAGAGAGTCTCTGTGCAGAGCAACCTGTCCTGTATGGACAGGTGCTGCAATCACGGGGCTTCTATTGCCAGGCTCCACACTAACCAGCACAAGCCAGCTGGGGCTGCAAGCAGTGTAACCACTTGGTGTGGTGCTGGGTCTGAGATAACAAACGAGGTCAGCATCTATCCCGAGAGGTCTGCATTGAGTACACCTTACTCCCACTCACTCAGTTCAATTAAAAGACAGGCAGATGTCTTTTCAGGTTAGGAGCCTATATCCCTACGAGGACAAGGAATAAGTGCACAACTGGGAATGGGTGGAGAACAAGAAGGACTGCAGTGAAGAGATTAGAGTGGCTGCCCAGTTAAGACATGCCTTCATCTGTGCAGGATTTTTTACTTGCCAGCTTAACGGTTCTTGCTTCACAGCGTTCACATTACATGTTCTTGTATCTTTGCAATACTAACCATGGAATGCTGCGTGCTTTAACCCATAGTTTTGCTATTTTGATGTTGAGCTACGTCTGGTCTAATTAGGTATTCATACAGTGATAAACACTCATATCTTGTACACATTATGCAGAACCTTGTGTGCTTTTCTGCATCTTCTTTTATTTCTTTTGTAGTGTTTAAAGAAGGACATGATTATTTTGAAAGAGGAAAAAGAAAAATGTTTATAAAAGGATCCTGCATAAGCAGAAAAAAATGCAAAGTGTAGTCCTCATAAAACTGGAGGCCAGCCCAGAGCTCGGGACCTCTAGACCCTTTGCTGAGGTCTGGTGAAAGATGTCATGGAGGTGCTCTAGCTTTCACCAGGCTCGTGGGATAATTTTATGCAGGTCACTTCAGCAGGCATCTGTGCAGCTCCAGACCTGCTAAACCCACCAGGTGCTGTGTGGCAATGGTGGCAGCTGCACTCCAACAGCCTCCAACATCATTTATCTGGGGTGTTAGAAAAATTTGGACAGCATTTATTGACTCATTTAGATTACTCATCTAGAGCATAGTCTGCTCCTTGGGCAGAGCTGAGCAGTTAAGTTAGGCCACTCTTGGTGTCCTTCTGCTGGCCATTCATTCAGAGTTAACACTGCAGACATTGTTAGCACTACAGCAGTTGGTTTCTCAGTTGCCTGATGGAAATCTGAAGACTGGCTGGTCTGACTTCACAAATCTGGCTGCCTAGCCCCAGTTTTGGCCACATTCATATGCATGTTTTCACTCCTGCCATGTGGGTTATGTCAGTATTTTAAAGGCACAGCCTTTGGACTTGATTTCAATCTCATTTTTTCTGGTATGCATTGCCAGTGTCTTCAAAAAAGTAATAAACCTGCAATAATATATAATGGAATGAGCAAGAGGAAAGCCAATCCTACCGTTTTGAGAGGAAAAAAACTGTGCCTGAACCTGACAACAGCTTGAATCTCAATCCAGAAATCTACTGTTGTCATGCTTTATTTAATCAATTCGGATTTTTCTTTTTTTTTTTTGAGGAAATGTCACACAAACGTGACATGTGTGCACACAAAACAGCTGTGTTAATGGGTTTGTGTGATAAAAAATGGATTAATATGAAAAAAATGTAGTGTTACTGATTGTTACCATATAGAATATAATACAGCCTAAAGCTGCATTCTATGCAAAGTGAAAGGGCATGCCAGGAATAGTTTTTAAAAGTATACGCTGTACATTGTATTAGTTGTTGGGTTTTTCTGCACTAGACAAAAGACACTATGTCGAAGTGCAGTGCTCTGCACAAAGGTAACTTTACAAGCATTTACATAAAATTGATAGATTTTACAAATCTAACTGCTGGTCAAATCCTGCTCTTGTTTACACTGTATATTCAAGTAACCAATTTCACACTATATGCATTAATACAAAATTTACTGCTGCATGTATTGTACACCTGAAAAGAAAGGAAAAGGAAAATGAGAAGAGGGGCACAGAACTCTTTCAATTTAGATTTTTAGATTGTGTGGTTCATTCATTTCTTTCTTAAACCATCACGAGAAAGCAGAGAAACTACTATTAAAGCAACCAGACCTATTTCAGCTTGCAAGCTTCCTCTGCCCTTCAGGTCCTTCTCACCCTATCTGCCAAGCAACCCAAAGATTAAACAGCAGATGTAGGGTTGTGAGTATTGCCAGGTCCATTTTTTATTAGCTGTGCTTCTTACAGCTCCCGCTTCTGGATTCATGTGCTTCCTTCAGCTTTCAGGGTAAAGCTTGAATATGTAGCTTTGGGGATTGTAATGAGCTCAGACTGTTGTGGAGACTTTCTTGTCAGCTCTTCAGTGTGGGAGGTTTGATGGTAAATCCCAGAAGCTGTGGGAGCTCTGCCTGTGCTATCATTCTCTCACATTGCTGGGCAGAGCATCAGTGGGTTGTGTCCACTAGCAGTTTAGATGCCATCATGGTATGATGAGCGCAGTTGGGAGTGCTCTGCTTGATGTCCCTTCATCCAGTTCTCTCGCAATGCATGTCTGATCCTGTGATCCTCACAGCCCTCCCCTTTATTTCACTGATGTTCCACATAATCTATTCTTTTTCTTCTTTTTACTTTTGCCCTTCCCTCTCTCAGGGAACGTTGAGGTTTTGTAAGGTCCACCCTGCTCCTAGAAGAAAACTTGCAAAAAGCAGTGACTACTTTACAAGGGCACAAGCCATGTCAGTGCCAGCAATCACTGAAGCTGCACAGCTGTATTACCTACTTCTTGCCCCAACTGTCTTGTGCTTCATGGCACACCCAGGCAGTTGGATGAAGACAATGAAGTATTCCTTCTTCACTGAGGCTGGAATTTTCCTTCCAGGTTATGTATAACTGTCCCGTGGCACTTTGAATGGCAAACTGACAGGTGCCAGGGGAGTAAAAGGTCTCTGTATGCCAGCAAAGACTGAATATTTCAAACCAGGGGAACTTTGCAATGTTAGCGGAAGAAGTAGGAATATGTCTTAGAGTCACCCTGAGAAGTCGAGCTCCACTTGGTTCTTAATGTGCTTCAGCTTTGGAAAGCATTAATTTCTACACAGATTTCTGGGAAATTGGACTGTACTTTACACTTTCAGAGTTAGACAGCCCTTAGTCCTGGAGCCTCCAAGAGGACACATAATTAGTGTGACTCCTTTCATCTGTCACAGACATGATGTGTCAGGTGTTTGGAAGCCCAGAATGATGCTACACAACAGTTCTGTGGAAGCTGTAAGAAGGAATTAGGTAGACTAAAAGAATTTACTCAGTGGGTAGTTGGCTGGGGCACGTGTACACTTTGTGAAAAATGCTGTGGTATCTTCCATCAGCAGAAGCAGCTACAGCCCTAGTAATGTGTCTCTTTCAGACAATGAGGAGAACAGCTCTCCTTTCCAATATGCTGAAGGGAGAATGCTGCCCACCAAATACTTCTCACAGTTCCTGACTCAGCCTTCACAAAGCCAAAATCTTCTCTGGTGGTCCTTGGGGAGTGTGAGCTTACACTGAGCTGTACCAAGCCTGCTTTGGCGTGACACATTGTGCACCTTCTGTTGTTTATTTCCAGATGATCTCCTTTGATTTTTCATCTTTATTGCTGTGGATAGTCAAGTAGTGAAAAACATGTCAGAGGAGGCTTTTTAGCTTCTTACTGGAGGAGGAGAACAGCACTGCTGGAGGAAGAGAACAGCACATCTCTTTTAATAACAGAAGAGAGAACATGGAGATATTCAGGGGAGCTGAATGTGAGACCAGTGCTTTACTGAGTGGCCTGACATGAATCCGTGAATAAAATATAATGACCTGCTTTAGTTTTAACTGCCACAGCTGAATTTTAGATTACAAAATATGAGATCTATCATAATCCACGGTAGGCTGATGACTTCAGTTGTATGGGATTCTTCTCTGACTTGGAACAGATGAACAGGGAAGAGTTGGTGCTACTGAAGTGGACTAGGAATTCCAGGCAAGGAGCAGCTGCCAGGGAAGTGCCCAGGTGCAGAAGAAGAAGGCAAAGATTTCCCTTATGCAGAATCGTTGTGGGAAGCTTTTAGTAAAGTAAAATGGAAAAACAGAATCAGTGGAGTGGTCTGCTCTTGGTGAAAGTGTTTTTGTCAAAAAGCAATTATTTTTTGGAAATGTATCAAAATTTAAAATGGGAAAATGAAAAACAATTATCTTTTGACTTTCTCATTTCACTGCGATAATGTCAAATTGTTTCATTTATGCAAGCGAAAATGTCTCATTCTGATTTCCTCATTTAGATCTGGATTTTTTCTATTGCAACATTTGCTATTGTATTAACATATCTCTATCTATGTATTCCATGTTTATATTGCCTCAGTGTTGCAGAAGTACAGAATTTCTGGTTCTGTAGAAACAGTTCTGTGTCATTTTTTTTAAGATTTGAAGTTCATTTGTGTTAAAAATGCAGATGTTCGCCACCCACCCTATCCCCCAAAATAGACATGCAGATTTTTGTGTCACCTCTGCTTCTAATGAGAAAAATTAATTTTCCCCTTAATTTTCACTGCACTGAAAAACCTTCTGAGCCAAGGTGATTGTATTTTGGATCAGTCCCTGTTCTGAGCTCAGGTTTTGGTTCTGAGGACTTACAGTAATCAAGTAGTAGTAACGAATCTGTGAATAATACCTGTCTTCCTAATGCATTTTAAAGCAATTAAAATTATTTTCAGCTACTTTCCATATTGTCTTTAAGACTCCATCCTTTCACACCCTGAAGATGCCCCTCTCAGTTCCACCTGGCAGTCAAGTCACAATCCCTGTGGAAATACACCCCACAGAAAGAGAAATTCTCTAGAAAATCTCAAATTACCTTTTTTACTGTTTCAGCACTGTTTCCTTCTTCCAATGTAGTCCAGTGTGCTGTGCATGTGCCTGCTTTCTAAGCCTGCAATGCTTTTCTCTGGATTCTCTGCATCATTGCCTTGTGTTTAAGGTTGGCATTTAAAATGTAATCTTAACAGTGACACTGGGAGGAATTAAACAGTGATCAGAAATCAATGCTTTATAGGAAATAACTAGTTGTGAATAGTAGTTCTTGTGTCTTGCTTCAAAATCTTTCAGCATCAGTCTGCAATTAAGGGAAGAACAAAAGAGGTGCCAGAGTCTGAAATGTTTCTTCCCAAGAGGATATGTGTGTGTGTGTCCCTCTGCTCCTTGTGCCCAGGCTGACCTGGCAAAGAAGTCAGGTGGGATTTAGTGCACACATAAACCAGAAAGGCACAAGGAGCAGTGCCTTTCCCAGCTACCACTTTATGTTTTCAGTCCCCCACTGGGGCCTTGGGAGGTTGCTGCTGCAGTGATGGAGAATGACTGAAACGTGCATTCACAGCAGCAAAAGTCAGTTTTAAAAAATTTCCCAGGTGAGTGTCAGTATGCTGCTAATCAAATTGAGGGTTGATTGCAAAACTAAAAATGAAGCAAATGCTTTGCATAATTTGGTAGACTGCTGCTGCGTGTGTGCATGTGTGTGTTTATAGACTCTTCTTTAAGCATTGTGAATTGAATTAATCATGGAAAGAGAAGCACTCTGTGTTCATATTCTTGCTGCAGATCCAAAGATATTTTGTATGTTCTGGACTGCAGATAAGGCTGGGTTAGGAAATGTGGGAGAGTCCTGGACTTGTTCTCCAACTGCTGTTTTTTTGGCGAGAATCTAAAGGCAGTTCAATGTATTTTGCATTACTTGAGACTGCATTCCATATTTACTGAGTAGAAATGGAAAGAGCTGTTTTATCTCAGATTCTAGGAATGGTTAAGTTAAATGTTTGTGCCTACTTAGGGAACCAATTTATTTATTGAAATAAATAAAAGGAAATCCCAGATTCAGTTGCAACACGCCAAAAATGCAGCCTTAATACACATGGGAAGTCCCCACAATTTTCCAGTTCTCATCAGTGCACCTGAAGCCAGGATTACTTACATCAGCCCACAGTCTGGTCCATGAAGTAAATACATGCCCTTTCTCTCACTAAGACTTCACAAATTCCCCACTTAAGCCCTACTTAAGCCTACAGAGGTTTTGTCTCTTTTACATTGCTTTGAGTTGGATGAGTTAAGATAAAGCAGAGGGATTGGCATAGTAAGAGAGTCGACCAGCCCTCTGATGCCTTTCATTTGGCTGCAAGTAGACTGAGCTCACTGTCTTTCTCCCTATGAAGATTTTATGACATCAACATCTTGTAGTGTGGATGGACTGCTCTTTTTAATAAAACCAGCCCTATTTTGTTCTGTGAGATAAAACAAAATGACCACAGCCTATCTGACTAGCTCTAGATTAATTGTTTTGACAGGTTTTCTCAGTAAAGCCAAACCCAACCAATGCCAGTTACTCAGAGTGGACCAGACCCATTGCATTTAATTCTTTTCTTTCTTTGAGGAAGGATGGAGCTCCTAAAACGTTCCTTAAGGCCTCCTCATTTTCCGCTCCCTTACTACTGTGTTTCAGGATATCACTGCCAGTCCTTGGGTGTTGTCAGGCTGCTGTGCAGAGACCATTGGCATGCTAGGTCCTTTTTCCCAGATTTGTGTTGTCTCACAAAGCAGCATGTAGGGATGCTTTGGCAATAGGAAAGGAAGGGTTTCATAACTGTCGTGGTGAAAAGGCACCAGAAAACACTAGTTGAAATATCTGTGCAGTGCTCCCCCAGTGAGTGCTAACTTAACCCTCAAGGACCTGCCTGATTGGAAGGGGTAAATAGGGAAAAATGGGGTAAATTATATGAACCTACTAATTGTTATCTGTAACCGCGCTAAATGATTAATGCAAATCCTCATGTGAGACAATCAGTGTACTGAAGGGTCCACTAATTAGTAGTCCCTTGCAAATGAAGGGACAGGAATTGAGTTCTTTTCCTGCAGACAGGGCTGCCTGCAGTTGGCCCAGGGGCTGAGGGAGCAGGCAGTCTGCAAAGCACCTTGGGAAACAGCCAGGAATTGCATGGAGCAGGGAGAGATCTCAGAATCCCACCCAGCCTGCAGGTTCCCTGCTGAGTTGGTGCAAGAGGAAGAAATATATGGTATTGACTCCCAAAATCTGCTTTCTTGTTTTGTGTGCCTGCCCTCATTTAGCTGCCAGGGGTATCTGGAACAGCACACCTGGGTGCCTTCCATCAAGCTGTCATTCCCTCCTTCCTCAACCACCTCTGTTGTTCCCTGAACCAGCCCTCTGCTCCAGGCAGTGCTTTGTACTGTTTCTTTTTTGCCCCATCAGCCTCTCATCAGGGTGTAAATAGCCCACCCCAATACATGTGAATCTGCAGGGCTCTGCTATTCTCCTGCAGGGCTTAAAATTTTCTGCAGCAAAGCAGCTGCTCTATAGAATTCATCTGACTAGAAGATTAGGCTTCCTGAAATGCATCGGAGGGCTGGATCCTCCTGGCTGCTATAAATCCTCATTTGCAACATAGATCACAGCTATAGCCAACATGTAAATCACAATGCTCCCTTCTGACTTGAAAATCTATGAATCTATGAAAATTGGCATAATTGCATTGATTTCAGGAGGGCTACTGTGATTTACACTGGCTGGGGACGCGGCCCAGCGCACGCCCATCCTGTTAGAACAAATTAGAATTCTCTCTGTGGTGCAGCAGTTCAGCATCCAGGCAGGCTGGGTCAGCAGCAGCACACTGAGCCTGCTGCCATCGGCTCCTCCCGTTCTCCTGGGGCCCTTTCCCTGAACACTGAGCAGGTTTCTTTGCCTCCCTGTAAAGGCTGTGTTTGAAAAATACTATTGCCCAGCAAAGTGGTACAGTGTAGAAACCTAGGAGGCGTGTTACTTTGACCAATAAAAAATCCTGTCAGGGTTTTCATAAGCTAACTTGTCCTGTCAGATGTGGTTCAGGAAATGCTTTTGCAGAATACTTGCAGCACTTTTGCCCATAGACCTCTCTGAAGCCCTTGGTGCCAGTTCCTTGGAATAGCAAAGGATGCATGAACAGTAGCATCAAATCAGATTAACAGCCAGTGAGTCTTCCCCTTGTGCAGCAAAGGGATCTTGCTTTCTGGCTGCTGGAAAACTAGAAAACAGTGAACAAATAGCAAAAGAGACAAACAGAGAAGAATCTCAAATGAGCATCTTGTTCTGCATGCAACCCATAAGAAATCTCAAGATTGCTTACTATGAATTGGGTTTACGTGGGGTTGTTTTCCAGTAGAATGGCAATTCACCTTAAAGTCTCTGGAACAAGAATCAAAGTCAGAAGTCTCACATAGCATTTACTAAAACCTCAGTTGATAGTGAAAGTTCTATTTAAGACTACACTTGTACTTGTCTGACAATAGTTAGTTTTCAGTTGCTTACAATTTCCTGAAAAAAATATTGCTCTGGATTTAATTTTCAATGCCTGGCCTTTGCTCAGCAGCAAAAGTTTGTTGTTTTGGAGAGAAAACTGTTGATCAAGTTTCTAAGAAAAAGCAGAAAACAAACTTTTTATTATCAAATTACATGTAGATTTTTTTTTGCATACAATTTAATCTCAATGAAACCTGCAAGTTAAAAATATGCAGTTTAATTCTCATCCAGGACTGGAGTCAAGGTCAATTGATTTTAGACATGTTCAGTTTCTACTGTGTTTAGAATCACCAGAGTGTAAGTCACAACAAATAAATATTGACGGATCTGTGAAAACACAGAATGTGGCCAAATTCGTCTTTTCAATACACAGTTGTATCTCTCTGGGGATGTTGATGTTGCTTTTGCATATTTTCGTAATCCAGGCTTAGGAGGACTTTCAGGTTTGGATTTTATTTTAAATTATCTGGTTATGGCACTATGATGGATGTTTAGTTTCCCTAAAGATCTGGGTAAATAATAGATCTCATTTTGGTGGCCAACCTGAAACTTGTAGCTTCTAGTGAGCAAACAGTGGAACCGCAGTGTTTCACCCAGCTCTGTTGCAACAGCCATTTCCAGTCTGAGTTCTGTGATTGTATCAGGGATAGGATTCTGCCACTAGTTTCAGTCATTAGCAAGAGATGGATGCACTGCATACAGGGTGTGCACCCTCCCCCTCAGTCCTTATCCCAAATGCTGCTCTTTCGTGGGGAGGGCATGTTTGGTCATCCCCTGGGCTGCACTGTGCCCATTAGGAAGTTCCTCTGTCCTGGGCATCTCAGCCACTACAACAAAACACAGGCCTTGCACTAAAACGTCCTGTAAAAATTGACCTGTTTACCTTGCAGCCTCATCCTCTATTATTTTGAAAGGAAAGTCAGCCTGGACACATTGAGTATGAAAGCTGCCTCTGATTGCAGGTTTTATTGGCTCTTGCCACAGCTGGCTCCAGCACAAGTTTCTGTGAGTTAGGTGTGGCCCTGAAAACCATCCCACTCATGCCAGACCTGTCTTGGCTTGCTTGCATGAGGAAAAGAGCTCATAGGTGGTGCTCAAAAACCCTTTGTGGGAAGGATCTCCTGACACAGCTACAAATAGGAAGAGGATGCCTTCTTAGGCAACAAGCATGCTCTTCTGTCCTCCCTTTAACCTTGTACCACTACGCTTCCTTCCCACCTCATTGACAGGGAAACCCTTTTCCTCTGGCAAATGCTGCTCTGATGTTGAAACCGTGTGCAACATCCTGGCCTTGTCAGAAAAACTGGGTTTGGTGGTTTTTTTCCTGGCTGGCTTGTTTGGGAGGGTGGTGACTCAAATCATCTCTGCGTGTATGAGTGAAAGGAGTGCCTGGCATCTGCTGCTGGCTGGAGTGGCCAGGCTGCTTGACTTCTACCCTCCCAGGGCGCTGGAGACCTATCTAACATGCAAACACGGCAGGTCCCTGGCGGCCTCATGAGTTTCCCTGCCAGCTGGCAGGGGGGTGGGCTGGTGCCTGACACTGAAGCAGGTTGTTCTGTTCCTGCTTAGTGGATGTTTTTATTGCAGTGTGAATATAGAAGCTGGTTGAGTCTGTGTTGTGAGGAAATCCTCTGATCTTGCTAGCTCTGCTCGATGTTTAGCCTTTTATCAGGACATGAGCTCATTGCTGTTTCAGGCTAAAGACAGAGCTTTGTAAGGATTCTTTGCTTTCACTCTTAAAATTCTGTTTGACTTGCAGCTTGTGTCAGAAGGGGCCTGATCACAAAAAAAAAATGTTAATGCTTTTACCAGGAAAGTTAGCAGGCACTTATGTGTCACTCTTCCAAGGGATACAGGTGTGTAAGTAGAGAAAAGTCACACATCTCTCTTTGAATCAGGTTCTCAGAGCATCCGTCTAGATACTAATTATCTTCTGCAGAAGATCCCCAATTTCTTTTATGTCCCTGAGAACTCCAGTTGCCTGGCAATACCCAGTAACATTCAAGTGCCTCAGAGGACTGGATGTAAACTGCAACATCGATGCATTGTAAATGGAGGCAGGTGTATTTCAAGATTTTTACAGACGAAAAGGTGCACAGAAAAGTTTAAACAGACAGCTGAAATGAGTTCTTTTTATTCACATGATATTTTATTCCTTGTGATAACGAACTTCTTTTATTAAGTAAACTCCAACAAAACCTTCCAGAGCTTTTGTCTGATGTGGGTTTTTTCCATTTGCGATCTGTGTTCTACTCATGATTCTCTTTCTGGCAAAATTTAGACAAGGGGTTGTCTGACTAGGATATTCAGAGCCTTGTCAGAATATGCAGGGCAGGGCTGAAGGACATGGCCCAAGGTATCAGCCTGCCTTGGTGCTGATACCTTGAGGGGTATCACAAGGGGGCTTGAGGGGCTGTCACAAGGCTCCTGATGTGTGAGCATGGGTTCATATGCCCTGTGATAGTAAGCGTGGGTTGTGTGAGATGATGGATTGCTTACCAGCAGATTGGCCAGTTCTTCGAGTTGTGGCCATGTCTCTTTCCTCTAGGCAATCTCATTAATAGCTCGTTTAAAAGATCCAGAAGACTTGATGATAGGTTTAGCCTCAGCTTCCAGAGCTGGCACACTGTGGCAACTCCAGCATAATGTCTGGTCTACTGGAGAAGAGTAATTTGCCCAGGTCAGTGCCTTTTCCCTCAATACAGCCCCCACCTAAGAGGCATGATTGCCCTCACCTGGCTTCCCAGGTCCTGCCTCCAGACTGCACTGCGCAGTGAGATCAGGTTCTCGGGACACCTCTGTTCTCCCAGGGAATGTTCAAATTCTATGAGTCACAGGACTAATCAGAGCATTTAAGCTACAATTTATGGCTTAAATCCAGGATCAGCAGTGGGCGGTCACACACATCAGCACCTGCCTCAAGTGTGGTAGCTCCCTATTGCAGAAGCAAGAGAAAACTTCTGAAAAAGCTGGCAGAGTGTTTGCTTTGTTTTCTTTTTTGTTCTGTCTGGTATCTCATCTAACTGTCAGGAGAGATAGGAGTTTGTTTTCATAAGACACTTTGTCTTCATAATGCCTCTGAACACAGGACAGCAGGTGAAGGCTGTGTCTGCAGTGTGGCTGGGAGATGCATGTTTCAGGCAGCTCACTTTTCTTCCTTTAGCAGAGATAGAAATGAGTTTTAATCCAGCACTGCTGTGGAAGTTACTCCTGCTTAACTCTCAGGTGAAGCCTGTTTGTTTGTACTGTAAACTAATTCAGCAATGACTAGTTCAAACTATGCTTTTAAAGTCAAAGATATGTAAAATAGTTGTGCTGTGGACAGCTGACCCACCGTTTAAGGGTTTTTCTTGCTCATATTGCAGTTGCTGATAGTCTGGAGTAGCGGCTTTCCAGAATATATCTGATAAAATGATCTCAAGCTGTTTCCTAGGAGTACTGGGATTCTTAACTGGATTTTTCCTATTGCTTTTAACAGACTTGAAGTGGTGCCATATCCCAGCCCATCTCAGGTGGAAAAAGAAGCTTAATGCTGCCTCTAGCTGTCCACCAAAAGGCTCACCATTGTGTACATATTCCCCAACTGGATGAAGAACACCTTGGCACCTGTTCACACCTGTTCACTCATCACAAAGGTGATGCTGGGGAAAGATGGACTGCTTCATTCTGAATCAAGAAAAGCGTAACATAAAGGAGGATGTGCTTTTTTTCTGTCATCTCTTTGAACATCACAGTCACTGTTCATTTCCCTGCATTCCCCTTATTTTCCGTAATATCAGGGAGTGGCCCTCAAGAAGACATTATGCTCTATGCCTCTAAGTAGTGTTGGGAACAAATTGAAGAAAACTGAACTTTCATGGCAGTATAATTTAATGTCCTCTCATTGCACAGCTCTGTGGATACCAAGCTTCAGCCATTCCCCTCCATATGGCCACTATGCCGTTCTTGCCATTTGCTCTTGTGGTAACCTAAAGCAGGTAATTTAAATATTAAGAGAAATGTAGGAGAGGTATGCCAGGGGGTTGGGGACTCTGGGCTGAGACTTCACTGACATGGATTAAAGATCTTAACATTATTATACTTTTCTAGATTTGATTACTTCTTTATTGTCCACCTTCTAATTTATGTCCTTTTTTTATTTTTATTTTAGGTATATGTGATATAAGTGTCTAATGTAATTTACTGCAATATATTTGTCACATTATGGAAGGGCATTATCTTCACTGATTACAAGCAAAAAAGGCTCCTAGAAGTAATGAAGGGATAAAAGTTAAACTTGTATTTCAGTGGACTCTTGAAGGCTTATTTCAATGGGAAAGCTGTATGTAGATCTGCAGTGTTTCATCTAGATTATGTTTAGTCCTACATTTGGATTTCAATTCTATGGTAAGCGCAAAGTATCTCTCCACAGTAAAAGTGTGTCAAACTGCCTTGGAGTTAGTGAAGGTGTGCAAGATCAACAACAAACTAGCTAATATCCTGTATGTTCTGCTCCATCTTGTCTTTCACCAACTTATGTATACTTTTCAGTTAATATTTCTTCTTGTAATAGGACTGTTGGATAAATTAGGAGAGTTATCGTGTTAGAAACCATGTGGTGTACTGAAAAAAGCAGCATTATGCTGCTTTATGTTGTCTGCCTGCTGCCTGTTGCAGAGCTCAGTGCTTATCCTTCCCCCTTCCTGACAAGTTAGCTGTCCTGTCTAGTCAGAGTAAACACTGATTGCAAAATTCTCTAGTACATAGACCTACTGAGGTCTCTCTGTCAGATGTTCACCTGGCTTTGGTGTCTGAGCCAGTTTCTGGATCCTTTGTGCTTTTAACAGGGTCTGAAATGGCCAGTCCACTCTTCATTTGTTTTGCTTCTCCTGGAGTGCTTTCTAGAAGAGAGAGCACAGAGCTCTGCTTTTCCCAGAGATCGTGCTCACCTCCTTTTCCTGTGCCAGAATTTTGAAATGGCATAAGCTCGCACTTCCTCAGAATCTCCCTTCAAGGTTCTTATCAGGAATATTAGAAGCCAAATTATCTTTTATTTTAGTAGCATAAAAAATACATTCAGATGCCATACTTTTGCATTCTCTAATGCTCGTTGGGTTAAGGCCAGTTTACAGAAGCTGAAGACATGTATTTATACCAAAAAAAAATAAAAATTGCAGCAAAATTATTTTCAAAAACACCCCTTTTTAACACTCCATTTTTCCAGAATAACTCCAAGAGCTTTCATTTTTACACACTGTCATGACTGAAACATAAGAACATTTCATAGATGTAAATTTTCACAAAGACGGGTGAATGTATTTCTACTGAACCTGATTCTATACTGCCCTATGCATATACAATTATTTTTACTTTTACCATGCTGTGTGGGAGACACTCTTGGCTTAGAATAGTAGAGAATTAAAGTCACTTAGTGTTGGTCTGAACGACTATGTAAATTGCAAGAGGCAGAGGATCTCATTCTGTGCCTATAAATTTTATCAAACCAGCTGCTTGTCAGATTTCATTTTTGCTTTATTTAATCATTAGCTAGTACTGGAAGAAAATTGTATATTCTGGTGGTATAAATCTGGAATAAGAGTCTAATTCCTACCTTCTTCAGTCTGGTATCAGTGGAAATCAATTCCAGTGAAATTTACTTTAGATTTAAGCTACCATGTTCCTAGTATAACCTGGTCTTTGTGGTTCTTAAAACAGATGCATGGAAATGCCTATGGTTGTAAAAAATGATCCAAGTCAGCTGATTTCATATAATAGCATTTACTTCTGTATGATGTGCTGTATTCTGATACTTTTGAGCATCACATATTCAGTTGGCTGGACATTGAGCTGGCTGTACACAGAGAAGAGGTACTGACATACAGAGTCAGGCTTCAGGTTTACAGGGAGAGGCAAAACTGCCAGCTGTTGCAATGGTGCCTGAAGCAAAGGTGTGGCTAATTTAGCAAGCACCTACCCTTCAAGTAGTGATCCGTTTCCACCATAATGCCTTGGAAAAGCTCTTCGCATGTTCGAATAATCCCTTCTGCACATTTTTCCTGCAACTTTATCCTGGGAACAGAGTGGGTAGATGGGGTGATGTACCCTGGTCAATTTATCTTCTGTGGGGTTGAGACCATTGCAAAACAGTGGAAGTGGTGCTTGAGATCAAACACGAGAGCCTAAGTCAGCAGCTGCAAGCACTGGGAGCAGGAGTGGCTGTGGGAAACTCAGCAGCCAGGTGGTTGTGTATAAAGTGAAGCCTTGGCCCTTCACAAGCAGGTACTTATGTAACAGAGGAGAGGCATAAGTGATCAGCAGCCTTAGGACAGACCCAAATTGTGCACACATGGGGCAATGCCAGCACCTTTTACCTTAGGAATGTAATGCTACCACACCAGATGGGAATTTTATCCAAACTGGTACCATTTTGCTTCTTCTTAGCAGTTTCCATGTACAAAGTGTTCAGAGAAGGACATCTAGCTAAAGGGTGTTAGCTCTCCAATTACCCTTGCCTAGTATAATGGCTCCCAGAGGCCCATTCTTTGCTACTATAAATTAGAATAACCCTTAAAGTTGACTAATTTGTCCATGCCCTTTTACTAGAGATGAGGGTGATATGCAGGGGATGTAGAGCAGCCTTCTCCCCTCATAGCCTCAGGGCTCTCTTATCCACCTCAGCCCAGCCACCAGTGGGGATCACTTGTAATCCTGATTTCCTGCTGATGGTAAGAAAAAGTCGCCAGGGCAGGATATCACACAGGCTGAACTAAATCCCTGCAGAAACATACCACTGTTCTCTTCTGTGGAAAGCCTGCACAGAAAGGCACTGCCCTCAGCACACTGCTTTCCCTCCCTCTCCCTTTTTCACAGATGCTCCCTTGTAGGTGTGTTCGCCCAGGGTGAAGGCTGGAGGTCTGTCTTGAGCCTGGCAGTGGAGCATCCTTGACCTGCCAACAGGTGGGCCCATGTGAGCAGTGATGAGGCAAGTATTTGTTTGTGTAGGGTCGCTCTCCTGATGGTTTGTGCAGCTGCACAGACACCACTGATCACAAGGCGCTCGCAGCCAGCATGTGCCCTGAGAAGGCAAAGCAAGGTTTTCCAGTCCTGGGTTTGTGTAGCTAAGGGAGCTTTCATAAGCAGCAAGCGTGGGCCGTCCCTTGTCTTGGTCCGGAAATAAAAGGTACCTTTTCTTTAGGTTACCTATGGACATTCAGCATCCCAAAAGTTGCATTTTTCGCATGGAGAAAAGCTCTTAGGTGCCTGAGGAGCCAGTGATAGGAGCTGATCTGCATGTAAAATTTAGAGAAAAAGAAAAAAAAACCTTATGCGAGGAAACCTTCACTTGAAAGGAACTTTGTTCTGCTTTAATCTGTGTTGTTTGATTGACCCTTTTGGTGACAAACCTTGTGCACAGCTGCTGTGCCTCTGAGGCCAGGCAGCACAGAAAATTTCTATCCTGGAAACAGTAATTTGATAAAGCACTAGAGGTGAATGTGCAAGGCATGGATATTACCCCAGTTCCTTTAGAGTGCCAGTTTGGATTTAAAAGTGATTCCAGGGGGATTCCACCAGTGTCTCATGGAAGTTCACACATCTATTTTGACAGTGCAAAGCTGGGAACATCAGTTTTCATGGAGGCACTCACTCTCCAGCCTGTGTTAAGCTGTGTTTAGGTGTACCTGAAGACCCTTGGGGTTCCCTGTCCTGTCCTTTGCACCCTCTCAACAGCTTGGGGAAGGGACCCCTCTGAAGAGTAGCCTTGGGAGTCAGGTGAGAGTGGAACTTTTGCTATTTTTCAGCCACATCAGTTCACTGATCCACTTCCTATACAGAGGAGCAAACATTTGTCCCAGCCCAGCAGAGGAGTGCTGTGAGCAGGGAGCCAGTGGTGAATGGAGAAGAGACTTAAGTCTACTAAGCCAGTACTGCCACCAAATAAACATGCCTTGAATTTCAGCTGCTGGAAGATGATCTGTCAGTGGTGCCTTTTCACAGGGTGACAGGGAACAGGAGCTATGACTAGGAACTAAGTTTTGAGCACATTTATTTTCAGTTACATCTAAAAGAAGCCAGATATTCTTTTGTTTAAGCGTATCCAGCCAAATCACTGTCAGTTGCCCCGTTTCCCTTTGAATTATCTCCCCTGAGTTCACTGCAGTGCCTTGAGTTTACTCTGGAGCAGAATTGAATGATGGCAGCTCATTTCCCTGTGTTTTTCTGAAGAAAATGAATCTGTGACATGGGAATACCTCCTAGCTTAGTCAGAATATAAGTGAAGGCATCTAACTGAGCCCAAATGCTTACAGGGTGACTGTCCATCACAGACTGAAAAGGCCAGTGTGACCTGGGCTGGAAGAGCATGTGAAGGGCAAGGAGACTGACTTCCCTTTCACTGATGCAAGTGTTTATCAAGAGATTTTTTAGTGTTACTACCCTGGTATAAACCAAGCAAACAGTGAGAAGAATCAGGCCGAAGTTCAAATAAGCCTGCTTTTTCGTGCATTCACCTTATCTGCCTGCTCCCACCCCTTGCACAGTATATAATAAATGTTGTTAAGCTATTTTTTACAGTCATTGCTGTGGAATACCAGTCCTAATAGTACTGCAGTACTGCACCCTGGTCAGACCCCAGCTTCCTCCTCTCCAGTCCCACCACTCACACACACCTTTTAGGCCTGTAGGTATTGCAGACAGTCAGCTATTAGGAGGAACTGACTGACTAAAATGAGGCTTAGTTATTTTGCTCTGAACTGTACTCCTGAAAACAGACCTTTTTTTATTTTCTCTCAGCCTGTTTCCTTCTATTTCAACATCAAAACAATACAACAGCTCTAGCCCTCACCAGAACTGGACACTTCAGCTGCACTCAGACCTTGCCCACAATCTCAAGAAGGTTTGCTCAGGTTTTATAGTGGGAAAACAGTCTGCTCCTGTCTCTGAATGTGTGGAATTGCACAATGGAATGTTTTTCCTTCTCAGCATATCTTCTAAATCCCACTGGACAATCTGTGTGACTGGCAAAACTCTCCCAGAACTCTGACTGTTGTAGCCCATCCCAAATCTCACAGGATTCAAGAGCATGCCAATATTTCTCCACCAAAGGTTTCCAAAAATCCTGTGAAGAAAGCCATTGCTTTTCTCACTCGTAAGGTCTGGGAACCAGTGGTGAAGGTGGAACCACTAACTCCAAGCGGGTTGGGCCAGTTCTCATCACCACTCCTCCCTGCCCTGGGGCTGCCACAACCTTCCCCAGGCATGGCTGACTCCATCCAGCCCTGCCTTAGGTATCTCTAGCCTGGATTAAGCCGTGCTCCTGATTCCTGAAGAGTGTTGCAGGCACTGAAGTTGATCTGCAGGAAGAGTTGGCAGAGGTGGAACAGGTCTTATGCACCTGGGCTGCATGCTGTGCAGACTGCCACTCTAGAAGATTTGATTTCTTTCTTCATATTTGAAGAGAAAAAAGGACATTAGTGATCCCTCAAATCCTGCACCATCTCAGAATCTCAGATAGATTCTCAGATGGTGCACATCACCAGGATGTTTTCGGACTGAATTCCAGCAAAGAGCCTGGCCCCATGTTCATTACATGGAAGCAGCACTCAAAAACACCATAGGAAATAAATGTCCGCTCTTCAGATGTAATAAATATTTGCCCCATTTTTTAATTCTTTTGCTCAGTGTCCTGCCAAGGAGTTTAGTGCTGGATAATGCAAAGGAAAACCATCCCCACCCTGAAGGGCTGACAACTCCAGAAACAGACATACTGCAGACTCTTTTTGCCAGGGAAAAAATAGGTGAGCGTGGTTTCATGTTTATCACTTTTACCAGTGATGAAGAGCAGGACAGATTCAGAAATGAGTGAGCCTGAGAGAGGTTTTTTCCCGGTTGATCTTACGAGAAAAATAAAAAGCCACCCAGTGAATTTAGGAGAGGGAAGTAGCTAGAGAGCAGTGTTTGGCTGCGGAGAGGAAGACAAAGTGTTCAGGACAGTCTCCCTGCAGTAGAAAATTGCCTTAAAACTCCTTCTTAAATAAATCAGAAGTTCTTTTCCAAATAATCCTGTTTAATATACATGTACTGCAAACTGAGTAATTCATTACCCTTGTAACAAAATTCACATATTTAAACTGCATTTTCTAATTTAAACAGAATATCTGACAGCAAAGGGCTACCAAACAACTTAAGTACACTTCTTTGAAGGTCAAGGACAATTGACCAAACCTTATCTTGCTTTTCCAGCTACATGAAAGCTATATCTCCAGCCATGCCTTAACTATACAGAAGATGTCAGCTGCAAGGATAAGGAAAGTAGCAACACCCTTATTTTGGCTGCATAGCTATATGTACCTGCACAGGAAAACAGGGTACTTACACCACAGCAGAATTCAAACACACTCATGTTTAATTCAAGGTTCTGATTATCTTAGTTATCTATTATTGTTCTGCAAAGTTTTCAGGCTGATGCCCAGATTTGTAAAACTGCTTGCATAAACCTTGCCTGCTTCCTGCACAGAACAGTGGAGACTTACACCTGCCTTTCACAGGGTCCTGGGGGTGATGTGCATCATTAGCTGCGTGCTTTTGTCAACTTCTCCACATGGCTATTTCCACAGTGTTTGCAACACATATTTTCTCAGCAAAATAATTACATTTGCTTGTCTATTCAGAGGTTTTCATGTGTTACAAACAGGGAAGGTAAAGGAAGAAGGCAAAAATTACATGGAAAACTCCACTTTAAGGGTTAAACACACCCACAGTTGCAATCAACAATGTGATTACCACACGATTGAAGACCAAGTGTTTTGGAATTTCTAAAAGCCTTCAGGACTGCACTTATAATACAGTAATACTTTAATGCACCTTTTAACTTTAGAACTTGAAGTGTGAAATTCTCACATACAGGTTTCCCAGGCTTGTATTCTTTATATGCCCTCACATTGCACTGGCATTCATAGGAATTTACTATGAATGCAGGGTCGGGCCCTGCTACAAGTTTCTGTTTTCTAAGTCTATTAGGGAAACATAAGAAGAAGCAGATATTACATGTGCAAATTTTTACTTTCATCTCTAGGTGGGTATGAATAGTGTGTCATTAGTTAATGATGACATAAGAGCTGGCATTCCTGATAAGCCCATAGCTCCTTCAGGCTTGCTGGAAGGTTGCAATCCTATTAGTCAGATGCTGTAAAAGTTGGTGTTTTTTAATTATCTTGGAGTCAAGATACCTCTTCCCTTTCTGAGCTGCTAGGAATTATTCACAGATACATGTTCAAGGGAAGGATTTGGCCTCCAAGTTTTAAGTACAATCTCTTTTAAATGTGGAGTAAAATACAAACCTTTTTCTATGGTACCCAACAAGCACCTTTCCTTCCTGACCTGTCTCCTGCCTCTTTGTCATCATCCTTCACCATTCAGGGTTCAGGTGACTTCCTTCACATCGCACCCTCAATCTCACACTTGCCACACCACTGACAGTCTGATTACCTGCAACAGGGGACCTGAGAACAGTCAGGGGACAGGTATGTACCACAGTGTGATTTTGTCAAAGTCAACAAAGACTGTGAGAGGGGATCTCAGGACAGCATGCTGGCAGACAGCCAAGAGGAGCATGTCAGCCGCTGCATTTTGTCAACTAGCAGCAATCCTTTTGCCACTGTGGATTGCAAAAACAGCAGTGCTGCCAATGTTTATACGCCTCTGGCATCCTGACTAAGAATCTTTTAGTTACATCATAGATACGTGCAATAGGGTTTGGATTTTTGCTAGCTAGCAGTGTGATTTTTGACTAAATGAAAGATGTGGTCAAACGTGTACCTAAGCATCAGACTTTTATTTGGGGCTGAACCAAAACCACAAGGAGACAGCCTTACTTTTTGAGCAGTGATTGGTATAGCAGTGGGGGAAGAGGGACTTTGCTCCTCTTAAGTCATCAGCCTAACCAATAGTACCATGTTGTTTTGTACCAAGTGTTCCTCTGATGTGTGTGATTTGACTTTCCCTACATTGTACTGTGTAACAGAATTTTGTATAGCAAACCTCTTTTGCTGTGCTCCATCTTGTAGCTCATGGACATTGTAAGGAAGCATAAGGCTGTACACCAGCTTCCCTGTGGTCCGTATCTGGAACTTGGACATTAAATATGCACTGAGTGTTTTTCTGATGAAGTTTGTCCTTCTTGGCTAAAGGCTAGTTGTCAATAGGAAGTTGATCTGAAAAATATCAAGGTCTTACTCTAATCTCTTACAAAAGTCCTGCAAATTTTCTTCAAAGAAACAAGAAACACAAAACCAGAAAGGCCACTATATTCATGTCTGGAGTATATGGACAGACATCATCATTTAATTCTGCTATTATTTGTAATTTTCTTGGTTTCACCAACAATATAAGCAGTTTTGCACCATTCTTCTTTGCAAAAGGTAAGTACTGTATTTTCTAAGATGATTAAGACCCCAGTTGAAGCTGTCATTATGAAGGGCGATGGTACAGGTGGAAAAAATGAACATTGGTCTGTGGAAATAGAAATATGATCTTAAGAGATACAGGCTGCCATGGCACTGAGGAAAGCAGCCTTGTAAAACCCAAATGCAGTTTCCTTCCCTGCACTGGGTTCTTTGTGACCTACAGTGAGTCACTGAGAACATTCATAGCCATTCTTCCCCACCTTATTGGTTCTGCTCCTCTCTGAACAGGGGTTCAAAGAAACCTCAATTGTTTGTGTGGCAGCTGCAGAGCCACATGGCCTGTGTTGTCCAAGATAATGAGCAGCAGAGATTTGGTGGCTGGTCCATGAAGAGACAAATCTTTCCTGCAGGGGGGAAGTTGCAGCCCTGAGAGCAGCTGCAGCAAGTACAGGTACTGTGCTATGCTGGCCCAGGTAGACCCATCGTGCTCCAAGCCATAACCCTGCACTATCTCTTAATTCCTTCATCTGTAGAAGGGTGTAAGAAGATTGCTGTACCACATAGACATTAAGTTTAGATAATTACAAGTGTGGGACACTGAAATATTACACTAGTAAAAATACCTCAGATGAAGAATTGTTGCTCTTTCAAGGCTAATGTGATTTTCTCCACATTGTCCCATTCAGTGGATTCTAAAGGGCAGGGATACAGTTTTCTTAAACTCTGGGGAATGGTGCTGGATTTTGATTTGTTGGCTTTTATTTTCTATGACAGTCTATAGGGTTTTTCCAAGAGGGATTAAAGTACCTTTACAGACCTTCCTCACTGCATCCTTATTCTTCTTCTTCTTCCCATTCCTTCTCCTTTGATCTTGGATATATACTTCATTGAAGTATTCTGACAAGTGGCAGAAAAAATCCATCTGATCTGTTATCAGTTTTATATAACTTAGATTGCAGAGTTAGACTAGACCACTTTCTGTGGGGAAAAAAAAGAAGTGAATCATCCTAAGGTGGGCACAATACCTTCAAGAATAAGATCTGGAGTCCTAAACTGACAAGTTACTGAGAGCAATCTGAACAAGTTAGCTCCCAAGTCCTTCCAAAATCATAATTTATAACAAAGAAGGATATTTTCTCAGATTAATGTTTGAGCCTCTTCTCATCTTCTGTGCCATTTTTCTGAAATCTTTTTTGGATATAAGTTGATACTGTACATCAAATTTCTCTTTTGCATTCAATAAGAGACCAGTGGTTCTAACAAACTTCAAAAGAGATTTCATATTCTATAATATACTTCACATTTCTGTGTATCAAAGTCTGATATTTTTTGCAGGGTTGTACAAGCTCACACTACCTACCTAGTCAGTCTGTCTGCATCACTTTCATGTGTTTCTGAATTGCTAATGAAGGCTACAACGGCCTCAAAGCTTGCAAAGGGTTCCCTTCAACTGGGTTTGCACAACCTGAATTAATTTTCCTCTAGAAATCCCAAAGTGCCTTGTTCTTTTTGCCCATTGCTTAAAAAGAAAGATTCCCTTGGTTGCAAAGGTGAGGTCTTAGAGGCCCAGCAACAACGTCAGTGACAAAAGGTTATCGTTTTTGCTTTGCAAATTATTGATAGGGAGGCAGAGAGGGTACAAAATCCAGGGAGATGTTCACAGCTGAAATTCCTACTTTTGCTCTGCTGTTGCTGAGTTTCAAGTCTTCTTGTAAAATATTGAGTGTTCACTTAGGAAGCCTTGAACACTGCTGTTTATAATGTAGCATCCCAGAACATCTATATCTGACTGGAAAATTGCTGAAATCCCCAAATGTGCAACTTTACTTACAAACCACTACTATTGTCATAACCATGGTGCAGTCATAATTTTTTCTCACCTTTCCTTTCTGCTTATCCATCATAGCTATAGATCTAGTGAATACATAATTCCTCCAAAGGAGAGACAAGAATTGTCATCCACACTAAAGTCATCTCTGCACCTGAGATGGGACAGAGGTAGTGCCTGTGCTGTTCCACTGTATTGTTCATTCAGGCTCTGTCAGGCACTTTCAGGCCATACAGTTAATATGAGATGGGCAGCAGACTGTTCATAACAGCCATCTGGTGTGTGTGTATATTCAACCCTTCTGCTGAGGTTAAACTCTGTGTTCACCCCAGCAAAATGTTTAATTTATTCCTGTGCCTACCCCTGCCATTCAAAGTATCTTCCTGCTCAGCATACACGACTATTGTGTTTTCTGTGCAGAACCACACCTTCTTCCAGAAGAGCTGGTGACTGAAAGGACTGCCAGAAGGATCAGTCATTCAGAGTAGAGCAGAAATGAGTGTTTGACTGTCAGAAAAGTCAGAAAAGATTATTTTGTGACCAGACATTGTCTTCTAACAGACAACATCAGATGTGTTATTTGTTCATTGCCTCTGCAAAAATATGGCAGCTCTTGTTACTCATCTGGAAACAACCAAATTGCATCAGTGCCCTAATCTGTGCTTTCCTTGCCTAGGCTCACATGTACATAAATGACCAGGAGAGACAGTACCAAGTCAAGAAAAAAGAAATTTCATAGCTGGGAAATCAGCTGTTAGTAGAGATCTCTTCCTGGTGATAAGCAGTTAATTGTTTGCTTAGATCCTAAAATGAAAGGTTAAAGAACACACTTTGTATGCTAGTAACTTCTTTTTGATGAAACAGTACAAGATTTTTGTCATTCCTGCAATTTCTGTAACCCTAAGGATAGCCTGTGATGATGAACTCTCCATGTTGATAACTTGCTCGGGGGGAAAGAGAGATCAGTCTATAATATTTAAAATTCTGTAATGAGGACAGAAGGAAAGATTGAAACTATTCTCTAAAGGCAGTTAATTCGTTATGTAGGTTGTGTCAGAAACATTCTTGAAACCATTTGTCCTCTGTGAAAATAGAATGTGAAAGAACCCAAGAAGAAGGAAACTAAGGAGGTATGGAGGGCTGATCCCAAAAAGGACCTATGGACATAATGTGGCTTACAACTGAAATATGGGTGCCTAAGTGCAAATCTGTGTGCCTGAAAGTGTCCACCTCATCTTGTATGTCATAAACCTTTTACTTTAATATTCCTTGACTGGATGATGCTTTGCATCTGCTTATGCTCGGAAACACCTCAGTCATGGGAAAGCTGAGCAGAGTGACACCTACCTCATCTTTAACCCAGCAACTCTGCACTCAGAGTTTATTTCCCCAGAGAGATCTATGCTGCTAAATATTATTGCAGCATGTCTGGCAGGTAGGATCCAAACAGAAGGGAATGGAAACCTTGCTTTTCTTTTAAGACTTGGCAGGGGCAGATGCCTTCTGTATGACAGCCTGCTGGCTCAGTAGCCTACCCTTCACTCACAAGGCTCTGCCACAGTGACTCAAGTTCACGCCGTCCCCAGCAGTACACAAACCATCAAGTTAAAAGCCAGGGTGGTCTGAAACAGGCATCTTAGCATAGCTGTCAGCTTCTGAGGACAAGCTTAGTTGTGCCATGTCCTAAATTATACCAGCTGGGATGGGGAGTCCCAGGATACACACACACACACTGGATTCCCCTTATGGCAGTTTCTGTGGCAACTGGTGCTCTCATTGTCCTTGGTGACTCACCACATCTTTGCTCTGTGCTCAGGCAGGCAGTGGTCCAAGATAGCCTGGGCAGGTTTGCTTCAGCAGCCTGGGATTCCTGACCTAGAGCTTGACTCTTCCTTCAGATAAATACTGGTTCAGGACTGTGCAGTCTAAATGGTATAAATCAGAGGAAATTCTAGCCCACTAAATGTCTTAAGGATGGTCTGGTTTATTGACCAAATAAGAAAGCAGTGTACCCTCAGAATTAAAATCATATATAAAATCATATATATGACTCCCATATGTTTCTTTTTTTTCCTTCTGCAGCCCTTTCCTTATGTTTTCCTGAAAGCAGAGTAATTAATAACATGGGTGGCTTGTGTTTGTTGCTACATGGTTAAAGAAAAGGTGACAGAGCCCTGTAATAAATTATTTCTCTGAAACATTAAATATCTGGACAACTAACTGTCAAGGATTTTCCATGCACAGATGGGAGCTGCAGAACAGCAGATCTGTGGGGTCTGAATCTCGTGCAGCACAAAAGGAGCCCTTTCATGTTACATGAAAACACCCTGCAGTGTTTGAAATTAATTCCTTTGGATCAGGGGGAATCAATTTTGGTCAAATTGCCTTCAATCAAATGACTAATGGTTTTGTTAAAAATCTCATTGTCAGTCTTGAAGAGAGATGTTGATCTGGATAAGCTATACTGATCTTCACTCCCTCACTGCTCACGGCTTGGGAAAACTCTTCAGAAAAATATCCCATGCAGCATATTATGATGTTATCACGTGTTAGCATATCTCATTTAGAGCTATCCAATCTGATTTTAAATTGCACGTAAATCTTCAACTAAATATAATCCAGATTTCATATTGGTTTATTATTTTCTTCCTCTATGCCTGTACCCAGAGTGCATTCAATAAGACCATATTATTCCTTCCTCTATCATGAATAGTCATTATAGTCAGGTTGTCATTTTAGGATCTGGGATGGGCAAAGCTAGTGAGGTTTCTTTCTTGTGAAGTCTGTTTGATCAGGGAACTTGTGGTTTCTTAATTCTCTAAAATTCAACACCAGGACAATTTTGCTTCTCTTTATCTGATCAGATTTTGGTGTGGTGTTAGATTAAAAAAATGCCATTGTGGCATGTAGCACCTGAGATTTAAAGAAAGATTTCTGTTCAACTGTAGTGAACATTATTTGCCCTTTGTGTGCAGGTCTTCTATTAGATCCAGAAGATTTTGCCTTGGAAGATAAGGAAGAATTATCTGAGAGATAAGCTGATTACTCAATAATTCCCCAGGAAAAAAATCTGAAGAAAATTCAAGTGATAAACACCACCTGTGTAGGAAAGACCCGACTGTGAATGGATATGGTAAATCTCTTATATATATGTGTGCAATATGTTTCCCATATCCCAAACTCAGGAAGTCAGGTCCACTACTTCAGTCAGAAATCTTCCCTTATCCCTTATCCCACCCCACCAGGAAGCACAGCACTTGACCAAATCATGGACATCCAGTGCTTTATTTCCAGATCTTTAGAGAGAAAAGGTAGTAAGTTTTGAGTGTCTCTGAATACCCTTCTCACTGCTGATGAGCACCTGTCTCTTCTTGTTTACTAGCACTTGAGGATTTCTTCTGCATGTTTGCTTTGAGTCTGAATTTTGAGTCATCTGACTGCTCCTCTGCATAGCTTCTCACATCTCAATTTTGATGTCACTATGGGTAAGGTTCTTTTGGAAGACTTTTTATATTTTGTTTTTTGCTTCTTCACTTTTTTTTTTCTTTTGAGTATACATATCCAGTGGAAAGCTGGTGCCGGGATTTGGGTACACATCATTTCTTCATATGAATTACATAACAGCCATAAGATGCTCCAAACTGAGTTTTCCAATGTATCTTGATGTCCATTGGTGACTTCACTGTTTCATTGCTGGGCTGTCATGTGGAAAATCTCTACTGCTTTGTTCCTGGAAAATCTGGTTATTGAAGGCTTCCAAATTTTTTCCATAACAATCAGGGAAGCTAAACCATGTGGTCTATACTAGGCCTGGTGCTTTGGGGGGCTCCATGAGGTAGCTACTCTCCCGACTGCAGAGCAGCATAACACTTTTTTAGCCCACCAACCAGCTACATCAGCATTCACAGGGCATGATGGGGTCTGCTGCTGCACAATGCATAACACTCACACACAGAGAAATTTAAGAAAGAAAGAAAGATATATTCTTAAGCAGAATTCCTACAAAAAGTGTAGCGAATGATGTAGCAAGACTTGCAGCTTTCTAACCTACTGTACAAGAAGCAAACAATGAAGAATTGAGAATTGGGCTCTTGATATTTCATGTAACGCCTTGTTGAGTCCAGACTAAGTACCACAGTCAATTTTATACTCTGTGTGTGCTTGTCGTGAAACTGTTTGCTGCTCTTTTAAATCTGCTTCCTCCGAGGTGAAATTACTGTAGGAACCATAGAATGTTGCCTTGCACATCTTTGGGTGTTATTTTCAAATGTTGGAAAGTTGATACTAAATTTTTTAAAAGTTTTATTGCCTTCCTTCGTTTGATTAAAGTTAATAATTTAGATGTTTCCAAAGGGCTGTGAAACTGATCCAAACTTGCTAGTAACACAGAGAATGGAAAAGATTTGGAAACTGAATTGTCATGAGATGTTCTTTTTTTTATCAGTGTAGCAAACTCTTTTTGAACTGATGTATTTTGATTTACCTTATCAAATGTTTAAAAAGCATAGTGATAACAAGCTCACCGTATAGACATTTTCAAGATTAATAAGTTATCTTAAAACTTTCTGCATTATCTCCACACTTCAATTCATCAAGCTGTCTGCGTATGAACACTTTGGAGAGGCTTCAAATAATTTTCAGGAGGCTCACTTAAAATTCAGAGCATGCCACGATGAAGGCTAGCTTTTCTGCAATGCTTTTGAAGTGACCAAGTAACCTACTGACTTGCATTATAGACATACTTCCTGGCACACTTATCCTCATGAATCACTGAAACTGCTCTTTCCAGTCATGCCCAAGGCTCTCCCCTTGCCTACCCCATTTCTATACCTCTCACCAAGAGCTGCTTCTGTCACTCACCCAAGACACCATCCAATGAATGCTTTTCCAGCACTTGGGATGTGGCAATTTCACTTGTCTAAGCTCACACTCATGCTTTAAGACAGTAGGAATCCTAAAAGAACCTTCTGTCAGTAAGATAAGAGTATGCTGGTCTCATAATTTGTCGTGCCAACACCTCTTTCTCCCTCCCTTCTCACATCTTTCTTTGTTAGTGCATTGTGCACCTCTCTTTGAACTGTAAGATTTCAGGGGAAGAATGCAGGTTATTTTTCTGTGTTTACCTGGCCCCTACCAGACTGGGTATGTGGTTTTTGTGGTATTTGTGATAGTGATTGGCCAGGTGTTTGGGGCTATTTTAGGGAATGTAGTAGACACAGGTTCTGCTCAAAATTCCCTCATGGGGTAGTAGAAGCAGGGACCATTGCAATACTTTCTGCTTTTCCTCAACATCCATTTTAGCTCATAAATGAGCTTCCTTGGGGGTAAGGGTTCACAGTCCCTATCAGTAATGTTCTTGAAAGTGGGGTAGGGTTTTTTTTATCCTGATGAATATTCAAGACAAATGAACGTGCCAAAGATTTTCTTTGGGGTGGTCTGGGTTCTCCCAAGACAAACCAGGCTGTGTGATTATCCATTCTGAAGGAAATAAAATTCTTCCTGAATAGATTATGTTTAATTACATCTTTTCTTTCTTCTCTGCCTTGGTTTGAGGTAGATATGAAATAATGATCTGCATTGCACTCAAACGCTCAATTTTTTCCCCCTGAAACTTGCTGTGTGTGTAATGGTAAGAACAGGGAGAACAGTTATCTTGGAGAAAGGTGTGTTCCCTTCAGCATTCCTCTGGCTTGGTCCACAGTCATTTTGTTGGGTCCAGCATCTGTGCCTATCTGCTGATCCAGCATGCTGCTCATTACAGGCTGTGCATCCTATTCTCAATTTGGATGTTTTAATGAAATTAATAGTGCTGACATAGCTGCATGGTCAAGTTACATTCAAAAGTGGAGTCTGTGAGCCCTTTCAGAACAACAGAAAGAGGAAAATGGCAGATTTGGGTCTAACTACAGGAAAGGCTGAGAAGATGACTAGGAGGAGGCTCTATTCAGGGATGAAGAAAATAGAGTGTGAAGTGGGGATGTGTATCACAGAATCATTGAATGTTTTAGGTTGGAAGAACATTAAAGATCATCTAGTTCCAGCCCCACTCCCACCCTCCATGGGCAGGGATGCCACACACAAGTTGCTCAGGCCCCCATCCAACCTGGTCTTCCCCATATGTATGAGGAAGGATGTTTGGGCAAATGCTACAAAAGCAGAGAACATCCCTAGCTGTTGGACACAAGATGCTTTGAGGGATGGTGGTAGGAGGTAATGTTTCTTCCAGGACACTTGGAGTCTTTGCAGCAATGCTCACTCAGGCTCTGGCCTCAAGCAGTTACCACCTCTCTGGCTGGAGGAGAAGGAAGAGGACTGTAGCTCTAGGTAAGAAGAGATTCAAAAGGCAATGGCTGAGAGTTGGAGCTTTTTGCTGGTGTCTGAAGGCAATGTATTAGTGATAAACCTAGACCTAGTCTGAAACTCATGCTCAGAAAACCTGTTTCATGTGTCTTATTGCTACCAAGAGACTTCAATCTCCTGCGTTTGCTGTGGTTACTGAACATGTTGCAAGCATTCAACTTCCATTCTCATCTGTCATATGGGGTGCAGGCTGTGACTGTGCATGCAGCTATCTCTGTTACGTATCCAAACATTCAGCCTAATCCTAGAACTTGCGCAAAGACTTTCCATCTAGATCTTGTGCTTCACAAGAAGAGGCAGGCAATGCAAACTCAGTTTTACAAAAAAGGGGTCAAACTGGAACACAGCAGTGTAATTTGCTAATGGTTAGCAGCAGTGCAGAGATCTGGTCTCCTCCCTTCCACATCCCACTCTCTGCAGAAGTTGTCTTCTTTAGTATAGCAAAGAAGCAAATGAGAGAGAAATTGGTGGCACAGAATGTCTAAAGAAGCAATGTTGTGGTCACAAAAGATTCTGGGTTTGTTTATCCTATCTGCTGTGTGAACAGTAGAGAGGCCAGCCACAGTCTATGCTGTAACTCAGGTCTTGACACCCCATTTGAATGAGTTGGCAACGTTTCCCAGCAGAAACCTTGAGCTTGTCTTTTCCTGAGCAAGGTGAGGATGCTTTGAGCAGAAGCTGTGGGTGAGCTGCCACCAGCCAAGTATAAAGAAAGGGAAGGGGGCAGATGGCTCGTGCTGCTTAACCCAGTGCTCAAAACCGTGCTTCCATGATAATGGCAGAGAAGTGATTCAGAAGAGCTAAAGGAAAAGATGGGAATTTGAATGCACATAATTACAACTTCACTATCCTTCCTTCCCCCCATTCATCAGCCTTGCACACTTTCTTCAAGGGAGGAGGGCTTTTGGTTACCTTGGAGGGCATTTGCAAATACCACACACACATACACACAGGCACATGCACACATGCTCCCTGCCCCCACATTTCCTTTTATTGCCTCACTGCTACCTGTAATGAAAAAAAGGTCCCTGCTGTGGTCAGACTTTGTGTTGTTTGATTTAAGCACAGATCACAGTGATGAGGGCTTAGCAAAGGCCTTTTGTGTGTGTTTAACACTACAGCTGCCAGGGTGAAGAGAAAACTCAACAGACTAAGCAAGATGCTCTAAATACTAATAAAGTCTGAGGGTGATTGGAAGGAGTGGAAATGGGAAAGCCCACAATCCAGGTAATTAAGCTGTAAAGCCCACAGAGGAAGGGCTGTCACCAAGTCATCTGATGTGGGATGAAGACCAAAGCACGGTGTGATTCTTTGTCTCTTAATCCCCTCCTCCGCTCCCCAGCATGTTCTTATTTCCCTATAAAGTCTTTATATGAAAGGTGGAAAAAAATGATTTTAAAAAATCCTGAAGGATAAATCTTGTAATTCAGAGCACTGAACAGCTGGTAGTTTAAAGCACAGAACAGCAGTTTAGTGATTAATTTACCTCTTTAAAATGCTGAACAATACGATACAATAAAATATAAAATTTTATTTTGTATGGCCTCCTTCAAACTGACTGTATCCTGGAGCTTTTTCTAAAGTTAAAGTGCAGCTACAGAGTTAAATAATCAGTAATAACAGAAGGGAGAGATATAAAGAGAGATGTGCATGCAATAAAAAGATCAGCTCTACAGGAGCCCCCCTCCAGTCCATTTAATTTTACTGAAAGAAAGTAGCCTTTGCAATGATTTTTACATATTGATGGATTTTTGCCTCGAATGCCCTTTCCTTCTTCTTCCATCTTATACAAGCATCTCTGTGCTGCTGCTGCTGCTGTGGACACTCCCCCACGGCATCAGTGTGTGGCTGATACCGCCACAGGCTGTCTCACCCCAGAGAGCTGCCAGTTCTCCACTGGCCCCGGCCTCCCACCTTGTGATTAAATGTTAACTTCGTCGGGTTGCCTTGGTATCACCACCGAAGGGGATGCTGCCCTTTGGTACTGCTGCCCCAGACAGACAACTCCAGCAACCCGCTCTGTGTTTGCCTCCACCGCGTGTGACCTCTCTGGAGACACCAAGGGATGAAGTTCAGTCCCCTTGCATGGCGAGCTGTGACTGACACGCCAGTGTAACAGAGTGTGCATGTGTGTGTGTGTGTGTGTACAGAGGGGAGAGATAAGAAAGGTGGAGAGGAAATCAGCCAGATAATGATTTTGGTTATGGGGAGAATTGCATTAGTGTGAGGCGTACGTGGGCAAATTCATCCCTGGCGTAACATCGCTGAGCTCCCAGAGACAACATCAGGGAGTCATTTTACCCACAAAAATAAGAAGCTACTCTTCTCTCATTTGTCAAGCACAGCACAGAGCAAAGATGTGAAGGGGCCTGTCTGGGGTGGGGGCAGAGGGGTCTGCTTGTTTTGGGAACCCTTCACATCTGCAGCGTTTCAGTTTCCTGAAGTAATGCTCTTTCTGCCTGTGTTCCTCTTCCACTGGGTAATAATCAGGGAGTTTGTTAGCAGACAGATGCTAAACCCACTCTTACTGCATTTAGCATTTCAGAATAATGAATAGATTTGCAAATTATGTTTCAAGGCTGCTTCTATTCCAAACAATGGCATCGCTAATGTTCCCAGCTCCTTTGACTTTGCAATTGTCTTTCTCAGACAGTAAAATGTTACAATTCCCTTTCTGGGGAGGGCAGAGGGGAAATGGCATTTCTAAGTAATTTGAAGAAACGTCTTTTGTAGGAAGAAGTACGTGCTGATAAACTACTCTCTCAACTCAGAGTTGAGTTGCACCATGCGGGTGGCACTGGTCTGAATTTATATCATGTCACCTGCCCTCCTCACTCCCATGGAGTCATTTCTTCCCTGGTGGGCTTTTACCCCAGGGCTTACAAGCTCAGACTCTCGTCCTGAGGTCACGAAGCAAGGCTGCCGGCCTAACACATTGCCTAGAATTTGCCTGAATTCTTAAGTATTCAGCCGGAAAAATCTTGATGAATCTCGTCCCGGGGATTTGAAGGTCACCCTCCCGAGGACAAAGTGTACGGCACTGCAGCCAGCGGTGGAATAGGCACCTTGTGGTTTCCGGGACCGGAGCAGAGCTTGCCTCTCTCTTGCGCTCCCTCTCCATTAACCCATCTTTAATATGGATCTAATTCCGGCTACGCTGGAGCCCCGCGAAATCACATTAGGCAGTGCAAGGAGACTCGCCGCCCCTTCAAGCGTGATAAACTCTTGATTGCTTCCCCGAAGCTCTAATGAGCGAGCGTGGGCTGAGCGCGACGGAGAGAGCTGCGGTCCGCAGCCCGGGCGTGCGGGGAACAGGGCGGGCTGCTCCTCCTCCGGGGGAACAGGAGCCGCAGGACCCAATCCCGCCCTCAGCCCAGACGCTCCTTCTTTCCCACTCACACACCAAGACCCTTGTGAATTCCCCAGCAGGGCAGGAGAGCGCGGCATTCCCGCGCCAGGCAGCATTCCCTGCTTTCTCGGCGCCGGGAAGCCAAGCTCCCGCACTGCCAGGAGGAGCAGAGCATCCCTGCTCCCCCGTTCCCAGGGACCCCCCTCCTGCCGCTCCAGGGCTACACGGAGAGGAAAGCGATGCTTTATCGCGCCTCTGCGTGAGCCAGACGGAAGGGTTGCGGCAAAGGTGGGAGGTGTTAATGATGGGTTGGCACAAGGCAGTGCTTATCTCTTTAAGAAATGGAAATGAGGTCTAATTAGCATATACTGGTTGCAATTAGCATATAAGTCCCGTTCGGGGACTTGGAGGAAGGAAAAGGACCAGGCGGCAACTTAATGGGATTTTATTAGACGAAATTAGCCAGCACTGAACAGTCATAAAAATATCTAAATTATTAGTAGCTCTGCAATTTATTGTGAGTGCTTCCCGGACATGCTAATGTCTATTGGGTCTGCGTCGTGCCTGCTAATCACAAAAACAAACTGTGGGACAAGAGTAATCTATCTGCTGTACATTGTTATGCTATTGTAGGCACAATATGACAGCTTTATACGCATTTATATGTGCGTGTGTGGCTTGGCTTGAGGGGTACATTTTTGCTAATGCCTTATGAGTTATGTAAATGGGATACGTTTTAGCAAAAATGACAAACTGGTCTCTACAGAAACAATCTCACCTATAATATGAGGGAGAGAAGAGGAGGCTGAAGCATCCAGCTTTTGTTGAAGCAGAATGAAATGCAAACCCCCTATAGTCATGGCAATCACATGCATTCAGAGGCCAGAAAAAAACCCCTTCTATAGAAGATGATGATCTCTAGAGACAAGAAGGATATTAAAAAAACACACTCAAATATATGTATTGTTAACACATTCATGCTTTCCTTCATCCTTAGACAGGTTAGATGCTCTTTTTAATGAACACAATCTACAACATCCACATTAAGTGAGGTCCAGTTATTGTCTCTTTCTCCAAATGTGATCAGTTGAGGGTGGATGCTGTGGAAACAAGGTGGTGAAAAATCAGCATTTTTAATTTATAGTGAGAGGTCAGGCAGACTGACCCAAGACAGGGTTCTGATAGAAAGTTTGCTATGCAGACAGGAGAAAAAATCCTCATGATAAGAAAAATTAAACTGCTCTACCCAAGCTCCTTGCTTTGTGTTTGAAGAAAGAAGTGGTTCCTGCAAGCCTTTTCTGTTGTACCAGTGGAGGACTTCTGGGCTGGATCCAGCTGAAACTTGGCTAACCAGTAAGTGTGGGTGCTGTGACACTGGGAGTAGGATTACACCGAGGATTATCCTCTTTGTATTTTTATGAAACAGAGCACAATTATTCCAAACATTACCAGGACAAGCACAAGCTCTTGACATTTGTTCATGGCTGTGTTTTCATTCAAGAAGGACCAAAGGACAAGAAGAGGGAATGTTGTCATGGACCTTTTAGGGTCATATTCCTTGTGTTAATTTGTAAGGGGTGTGTTTTATCATATTATGTATGTTAGTAACTCCATTAAAAAGGTCAGGGTTGTGTCTAGTTGGCAAAAGAATCATAGAGGCTAATTTAACTGAAGCAAACGAGTTAAAAGGACAAAAAAACCCCAAACAAAAACAAACAAACAAAAAAAACCCCACACACACAGATAGAAGTAATCTTAAATGGTTGATCTAGCTCACCTGGCCTCCTATTTTGGAGTAGGATTTGGAACAACTTCCGCATTTTATCTGTTTGATATGTTCAGAGCATGGTGAGTGTCTCTGTAATGTTGACTGTGGTGCCTGATGAGGAGCCCAATTTACATATTCTCAATTTAATCTAAAGTAGGCGCTAATTGATTACTGCTGAATGTCAGCACGCTCTGATTATCTGTTCAAGATGCTCTGGAAAAGAAAAAACTACAACCCTGAGCTGCAAGTGGGAAGGAGACGCTTGAATTCAGTCTGCCACGTGTGCTGGTTTTGACTGGGACAGAGCTGATTTTTTCCATAGTGGCTTTTATGGGGCTGTGTTTTGTATTTGTTCTGAAGCAGTGTTGATAACACAGGGAGGTTTTCATTCCTGCTGAGCTCACATAGAGTCCCAGCCTATTCTGCTCCTCACGCCACCAGGCTGGGGGAGCAAAGGACTTGGGAGGGGACACAGTCAGGACAGCTGAGCTCTACTGACCACAGGGATGTCCCAGCCCACATGGTGTCGTGATCAGTGTATAGAGCTGGGGGAAGAAGAAGGGAGGAGAAACATTTGGAGTGATGGTGTTCTCAAGTCACGGTTACACTTGAGCACGGCTGTCCTGGGGATGGCTGAACACCTGCCCATGGGAAGTGGTGAATGAATTCCTTGCTTTGCTTTGCTGGCACACACAGCTTTTGCTTTACCTGTTAAACTGTCTATATCTTCATTCACGAGTTTTCTTATTGTTAAACTCTCTGATTCTCTCCCCCATCCCAGCAGGGGAGAGTGAGCGAGCAGCTGAGCAGTGTAGAGTTGCTGGCTGGCGTTAAACCGTGACACCATGGAAAAACTGTTTCCTTTTTCACCTGGTATTATATAAAAGTTTTAATTATCCAGGCCTGAGGCTGTTGAATGACTGCTCCTTTGTCATGTCTTTCCAAGACAAATGAGACAGATACAGAATTGTCCTTGCTTTCTGACTTATTTTTCTCAAACCAGACATCTCTTTTACAGGTTTTGTCTCATCTTCTCCCAACCCTGTCCTTAACAGTTTCAGACCTCAACTCTGAATATCCTTTGCCTGACTTGGAAGGCACAGTATGAGGTGGAGAAGGAAGCTCAGGTTAACATTTAATATACCATGCTGGATTTCAGGAGATAAGTCATGAATCTCAGTAGTGATGTGATCTTTGAATCTGGGGCTGGGAAGAAAGCAGTCTGTAGTAGTTCTGTATGCAGCTTGGGACAAATCTCATATCTTCTTTAAATCTCAGATTTCCCTCTCATGACTGGACAAAGCCCCTTCTTTACGAACAACAAAGACGTTATATAGAGAGATGTACAGGGCTTATCATAAGGAAACTTTGGCATAGGCTGATGCAATACTACAAATCAGAGAGTATCAGTCAGGTGCATTACGACTTTTTGCTCTCATACCTCACACATTATTTTGGGACTTTTTTCTTTTGCTGAGACCTGAGCTTTTGGGGTTGGCTTGTTTGGTTTCGGTAAGCTTTCTTACCAGGGCAGCCCTGGTAAGCATTAAGAGCCCAGCATTAATTTGTTTACATACTTTTTAGCATGTCCAGTTCTGTACCTGGAGGTAGATATCTATCTATTATTTAAATAAATGCCTACACTCTGCATGAGGAATAAATCACCATGAACAAAAATTTTAAATAGCTGAGCTAGATGCAGTGAGAAAATGCTCTCTTGCTGTTTTCTTTTTCCTATTTCTTTTCTTTTTGTGCCTGGCTACAATTAGGTAGCAAATTGCTACTTCTTTGGATCACGGTAGGATTAATCAACAACACTGTAGCAAGTCCATTTTTTCCTGGCTCAGTCTTGGTATGTGGGGCTATTTCCCCAGCAGAAGTACCTTCCAGTTTAGATCCTGTCATGCAGAAAGCTTTTTCTTCATGTATCCTCTCCCTCTGTGGTTTCCACGAGAGCTCTGCCCTCCAGCTTTTCCAATTCAGCATTCAAGGTATGAACTTGTGTGTTTGGGAACCTGCCAGGGGATGGGGAGCTGAGGCAGAAGCCAGTGCTGTGTGGAAGTGTTGTGTTTTTTATTTCTTTTGAGCAGTTAATCTCCATTAGATTGCCCAGCTACTGTTATGCATCTCTGATACGGATAAAGGACTGTGTAGGAAATGCTGTCATTAAGAAATTTCTCTTCCTGTTAGTGCTGCTTATTAAGGTCTGAATGTTTGAACACTATTTAGATATGTCAAGTAGTGGCTCTAAAACCATTTAATTTTTTTTTATTTTTTTTAAATCCTGCAGCGATTTGGTTTCCTCCAGTGCATGCATTTCTGATACATTTTTGTCTATCTCAAATACTTGCCTGCCTGCTTCCAGCTCTTTCTAGTTACCCCTAAATGGAACAACCCATATTGTTTAGTGCCCAACAGAAGTATTGCTGCATCCTGAAGTGCAGCAAAATCAGTCTTTATCCTGTTCAAAGCTGTCCCACAAATCTTCCCAGTGGCAGGTTTTTGTACCCAGTCTCTGCCTCACTGCCAATTCGTCCCCTCCAATTCATCTTCCCAGCTCCCTCTTACACCGACATACTTCCATGGTCCTGTGCTTTGGGTGGCCTGGGGGCCTGCTCTCTCTTCTCCCTGTCCCAGCCAGCAATGCTGGGCTTTCCACAGGGGAAGTGAAATGCAAACATGCTTGCTATAGCCTTGTTCCTGTCCCTGCTCAGCTCAGCAGCTGAGGAGGACAAGGAGAGTACACCTCCACCCCAATTGCAGGCTTTGGTCCCACTCTGTCTTCCAGTAACACAAAGCCAACAGAAGACAGAGCAGGGAGAGCCAGGAAGGCTTAGCAGTTTTTCGCAAGCATTTCTCCCTTTCTTTCCCCTTTCTCAACTCTGTGCCTGCTCTCCTGAGTCACCTGCCCACCAGCTTGAGACCTCTGTCTTCAGAGTGACCCCACAGAAGGAAGGGCTGGCCCAGCAGCCCTGGTACAAGGCAGAAGGGCTGGGTGGCCTGGGAGAACCCTCGTGCTTCTCCTGCACTTCCAGCCATGAGGAGCAGCTTTGAGGGTCTGTGTCCCACATCACTGGTCACTTTCCAAATGCAGCAGAGAGTTGCAAGGCATTTTCTCAAGTAATTTTCACACTTCCCTTCTGGATCTTATTCCTTTGCAGGAGTGACATCTGACCAAGCCCTGTGTGGATCAGGGCTCAGCCCTGGTGGGCATGGGAGGAGCTCTGCCTTGCCTGTCTGTTCATTCATACAGGTGAGTCCTCCTTCCTCCTTCCATTTCCTCCCTCTGCCTAGGAAATGAGACATCCCATGTTTCCATGAGCTGCCTCCAGCTTTCCTTTCTTTTTATTTTCCCCTTTATTTCCATCCCTCTTCTCTATCATTGTCTCTTATTTGCCTATTGTTCGTGCACAACGCTGCCTTTCCCTCAACCTCCTTAATCCTTCTGTCACCCCTTTGGAGTTCCAGCCTCCCTCCTCCTCTCTTAAGTCCAGTGCCTCCCCAAAGTCCCCTTTACTGTTTGGGCCCCTTTGTTCTTACAGTTGTCTGTAAGCTAGGCCTTCATTTTGAAAGCAAATCAAAAACAGCCATTGTGAGAAAATGGAGAAGTGGTGAAATGACTGGGAAGAGGAGAAAATTGGAGTTAGAAACCCCCAGTTTTGTTCTCTCTTTCTTTTTCTGGTTTTGGCACAGGTAGTGCTAGAGTTGTATACTGTGTAAATTCTTCTTCTTTTGTCCTAGGAAAGGCCAGTTCCTGTTTTATCACCAAGAAAAACATTCCAGCAAAAATGGGAGCATGTTATATATTTTGATTGCAAAATGCAAATACAAATTTCAATGCTGAGTGGAAGATTTCAACAAAATACAGGGCAGGAATTGCTGGAAAGCATAATTAATAATTAGTTATTATCCTATAACTATCACAATAATTAATGTGCAGTGTTTCGCTTCACTGGTTTTTTTCAAAATATTTGATTATTTCTGCCTTCACGGTGCGAATTTCAGGTGGTGAAAATGAGTTGCTTTGCACCAGTAGATCTCCTGAATATGCAATGAAGAAATCCGCAGCAGTCAGGAGCCCCAGCCAAGGCAGGAGATGAGACGGTGTGCTGGGAAACAAAGGTGAAGGAGAGAGGCAATGAAAGTGAAGCTTTTCTTACAATAGCTAAAATACAAATCTCTGGGGACTTAAAGACATTGCATGAACATCAATTTCGCATGCCTATTGTCTGAGTGGTATTAGCGTGTGCAGGACTCGCGGCACCCCCCTTCCTCTGAGCGAGGGGAGCATCATGGCAAACCGGGAAATGGCATAATTGAATCAGCTCCAGCACATGATAGGGCTTAAAACCCACCCAGATGAGGCACTGAACTGACCACATATCCCAAGCACCTTGGCATCTCTCCTGCCAGATCACTTCTGCAAGTAAAGTAAGCGAGGTTTAAACCGCAGCAGGAGACGATGCAGTCGTGGATTTCATTAGTGGTCTCTTTTGCCATCTCTGAGTCTTTATGACTAAGAAGCTGGATGAAGCAGCTTTCTATAAACTTCTTTAGAAAAAAAAAGACAGCTAAAAAAAATACAAGTCATGCTTATGCTGTTTACAGAGAGTTTGTTTTATCCTTAGGAATAAAACAAAATGCCATTAGTTTACCACTGAGATAACACACAGGAGTCAGAACATGCTGCTGCAGGTCAGAGAGGTACCATTCCTATTCCTCTCTCCCTCCCCTTTCACCCCTACATAAAAGTTGACAATTAGTTTTTACTGCACATACATGAAGGGAGATACATGCTCTGGCCTCTATGTGAGAGCAATAATTCTCTTAAATTGATGTGTCAGCAAACTAAAACTCAATATTTTTTTTCACACAGTGTATTTTGCAGTCAGAGGACCTTCACTAATCGGAATAAAGCAATTTGGCTCCCTGTCATTGCTCACTGAAAACATATGAGCTGGTTGGCACATATGGCCTCCTAGATTTATCAGTGTCTCCCATCTAGTGCATGGGAGGTTCAGGGCTGCAGCTCAGAGAGAAGTGAATTTTTATGAATGCTTTTTCCCCTCCCTGAGAATTCCCAGAGCTAGATTTATTCCTTAGTTTCAGAAATATTTTATTTATTATCCATATCCCATATCTTCTTAAGGTCAAATCAAAGTCATATTTTACATTTTTTATTTGTATTACTATGTCTTCATGGCTTTGCTCATTGAAATAAAAAGCGTAACAATGTAAAATTTGGGAGAAGTACTGTTCCCATAGCTCTTCTTTCCTTTATTTTTTCCTGAGAGTTCTGTGATGTGAACATATGCAGCTGTCTTTTCAGTGGGACCTCTATAAAATGGATTTGTTGCATCAGGTTCATGAAAGGCCAGCTGTGGTGTCATGTCTTTGTCATGCTGTCTCTAAGGAAATCCTCACCTCCCTCCCAGCTGAACTGGTTCTGCTTACGCTGATGCTGTGACAGGGTAGATGGGATAGGCATGTTTTAACAGTCAGTCTTTACAGCTTGGTTACACCACAATATGCCCTTTTGACTCACTGACTCTGTAACCTGCAGTCCCCCCTCTCTCGTCCTGCATCTCCAGGGATTGCTCTTTGATAACTCTTGAACTTGTGCTTTAGCCCAGAGGAATGTTTCTCAGCTTTCAGATAATGTGAACCACAAAACCATGCTGGGATCCCACTGCAAACAGCACATCACACCTCTAGTTGCAAGGAAAGGGCTGTTCTGCATGGCAGATGTTAGTTGACATGCAGATTACTTCAAAGTCATGCTGAGAAGAATGCTTGTTTGGTCTTGGGGAAATGTCTGAGTGTCTGGACAACTCTCCTAGTGCCTGCTCTTGACAGAAGGAGCAGCCCAGTCAGTGGAGAGAAGGAATGTGGTTGGATTCCCATCCTGAGCTTGTGCACAGCCTGGCACAAGGCTGGGACCAGTGCTGTTGATAGCATGGTGACAATTCTGTGTCTGCGATGACAGTATCCAAGACCTTGTTCCTGTCCTCTGTGACCTCATTGTCAGATGGAACCTAAAACACAAGCAGTGCTTCAGTGGGAACCAGAAAATACTTAAATTGTGGATGAAAAAAATTTTCAATGTATGTGTTTGAGGAGTTCGTTTCTTGCCAAGTACTGTCCTGAAACCCACTCTTTTCTTAGCTATCCTCACCTGAAATTAGAAATACTTTGAAGGCTGGCTACACAGCTGGCTTGGCAAGAGGCACATGGGTACAAGTCCTTCTGGTTATGGATTTTCACTTGGCCACAAGGTTATTAGGACCTCAGCTGATACCTGATCCATGTAGGAGGCTTAACCCTCCAGTCCAAGCCTACAGCTAGGACACACCAGTCTGGAAAGTGGCATCTGTAGCAGCACAAGCAAAAAGATAGAAAGGATCTGTTCAGTGCCTTCCTTTCAACCTTTTCCCAGAGGTGACCTGTTGGTCTCAGCAGCTGGGGGAGGACATGTTATCTTTTACTTCTCCTGTCTTTATTCCCATCTACCCTTGGTATGTTGTGGAAGGAATGCTAAGAGGATTGGTTAATAACCAGAGAAAACATCCCAAGCCTTTGGAAGTCCATCTCTCCTTTTAATCACACTCTCTCTAATGAGCTGTACTTTTCTGACTTATCATTTTCTTTGTTCATGCCCATTATGGTGTTATTCACAATTTTAGCTCAAACAATACCTCTTTAAATAAGAGAATAATGTTAAGTGCATCAGCACAAGAAGGGGAAGCTGCTTTTAAAAACTGAAAGTACTGCATGATTTCCACTTTCAAAGCATTTAATTTCACCTGGTCCACACTTCTAATATTTTCCAATAAAATAACTAGATGGGGGCACATTAAAATGGTCTCAGTTGAGCTGTTTTAATAAAAGGAGAAAGTTTAAAGAGCTCGGCCATGGATGAAAAGCTATTTAAAACAGGCAAGTTGGATATTTCTGGCATGGATGCATGAGGTATCTCTCTCCACCTCTAATTAAAAGGTGTATATTGTTCAGTTCTACAACACTCCACATGATAGACATATTAAACACCCAAGAGACCACCAGGTTGTCCTGTCTTGCACCTCAATCTCAGCATGGCCCTGTACACGTATGAGCAACTGATCCCGCCTGTGGTGCTAGGAAAATTGGTGATTCAATCTTTGTGCCTTTTTTGCCTTTGTCCCACCAGCCTGACAGAGCAGTTGCAGCTTTTGGAAGGGAATTATTCTGGATAACATTTTACTCCTGGAAAAATGACACAACCTCCTGCAGCATATGTGGAACTACAGAGTCGAGAACCAGGAACGGTGTTAATGATATGAGAAAAACTTGCTTCATTTCACTTCCCTGCAAAATTTTCCCATTGGCATTTCAGAGGGATTTACACCAAGGAAAAAGTAACTGGGTGCTTTTCCTGCAGCTATTGGCCTACCAGAACTACCATGGTTCTGGACTTGTTTTAATGGGGAGGAGATATCACTCTTTATCTATCTGAGCAATTCCCAGTCTCTGTGAATCTGCTAAAGATAAAGGCTAAAGGGCATTCCAGTGAGCTAATAGGCTGAAAACCCACATAAAATACTCATACATCAGCCTTGATGCTAACTCTGACTTGCAACCTCACACTCCTTTGTAGCACAATGCCACATTTGTAAGCTAGGAGACATCTAGAATGTTCTCTGACCACTTTCATCTCTAAAGAAAGGGAAACCAAAAAATTATCATTCTTTCTGTCTTTGAAAACCTGGCTTAAACAGGCTGTATGTAATGAACAGACAGTTTTCTATTTTGCCATGCACAACTATTGTGTACCAGCAAGTGGAAGGTGTACATAGTGTTTTAAAGTATGGATGTCTCAAAGTGAAGAGGTGTAGGTTTTGCTGAACTTGGTCAGGGAGAGAAATGAGTGACTATAAACCTGGAGGAAATTCCCTGAAGAATCAGGCAGAAAATATGCTTTGACAAAGGGTTTATTGGTGAGGGAGTTTCAGAATGGTCCCCAAAAGGATTGCTCTTCTCCTGTGTAAACATCCAACATGAAGCATGATGCTGTTTGTAGGTGACGACACATCCATTGTACATAACTGCACAGAAACAGTATTAGTATGCTTATAAAATGCAGTTACTCTCTACAAGGAATACTCTGATGGCAGTAGCAGCATTAAAATTCTTCAAACACAAAGGAACTAATTAATTCTGGCATCAAACAAGGAGTATGGGTAGTTAATTGTTCTAAACCCCATTTCACAGCTAGATGTAGGAGCAAGTAGGACCGTATGCATAAGTGACATTATGGAAAGAAAGGTCAAGTGATTTGTGTGAGGTTTGATAACCAAGGGAGCTGCAGAGGCAAGGATTTAGCCAGTCTCAGATTCCAGGTTGATCTTCTGTTTATTAGATCATATTAGATCTTGAAGGCTGTGTGGATATTGATATTCTTTTATTGGCCATTTCCACTGCATGTTATTTCCCCATAGTTTTCAAGCTTACCCTTTAAAGCCAACATTAATTGTCAAAGATTATAACAATATACAACAAATTACATTTAATGGAGGATTCTGAAATAATTAGGTATATTTTCCTCCCTGCCTCTAGTTTCAACGCTTCCATTGCAACCTCATCCAGGACAAGGGCACTGGAAATTTTAACAGAGAAAATTCTGTTGGGATTTTTACCATACCATCAAATAACACCATTTTCTGTGTTGGCCTCTCTGAGAAGAGCTACACTGGTGTGGAAACTTAGACAATATCTTTGCAAGGGGTGCAGGAGGGAGAGCAGGGAGAGGAAAGGCAGGATCACAGCACCTGTCCTAGCCCTCTGGATCAAAGCAGGGTCATCTACATCAGGTTGCTCAGAGCATGTCCAGTAAGATTGGAAATATCTCCAGAAATGGAGACATCACACTCTCTGGACAACCTTCTGCAGTGTTCAACCACCCCTACGGTAAGATGTTTTTTTATTATGATAAAACAGAATTTCTCTCTTGTGCACATTACCCTGCAACCCTTGTTTGCCATCCAGTTCCACCACTTTTTCACTTAATTGCAAGTAAACCTGTCTCTCTCTTGTGTGAGTCTTAGTATAAAACATGCTTCATCAGGCTGACCAGCCTTTTGACAAAAATGCTTTGTCCCACTTGATCAGGTGAATCCCATCTCTTTCTACCAGTCACAGAGCCACAGAATATGCTGAGTTGGAAGGGATCCACAAGGATCATCAAATCCAACTCCTGGCCCTGCATGGAACCATCCACAAGAGTCACACTATGTATCTGAGGGTATCATCCAAACACTTCTTGAACACTGTCAGGCTTGGTGCTGTGAACACTTCCCTGGGAAGCCTGTTCCAGTGCCCAGCCATGCCCTGGATTCACAAACTCTTTCTAAAATCCATCCTAAGCCTTCCCTTACACAGCTCAGAGAGCCCTCATGATCATAAAAGCTGAATCTCTGTTGCTGATGTTAACTGCATAACCAGATGTTGACACTCAGAATCTATTCATCCCTCCTCCAGCCCTTCCCCCTGGCTGTCAGGGTTGAAAACAAAATGAAGTTAATACACTGTAGGTTTCCCCTGGCCATACACTGGTGCCTGAAGAGTAGCAGTGTCACAGTCAAAAGGTCTGAAAGTCTTTGATAGTGGCTCCACAAAGTCTTGAGGTGTGAGTAAACCTCCCTTGATGATGGATCAAGTTGATAGGTAGGGACCTCTCTTCCCTACAGCAGGGAGTCTCCCACTACCACCCCTCATAGCTTCTTTCTGGTGCCCCTGGGTAGTTCAGGCTCAGTCTGCTCAGATGCTTCACTAGATAAAAATTCCAAACTCTCATTTGCTACGAGGTTAGCACTGATCCTATTCTGAAAGTGCAGGTCTGTGGGTGGAGCAGGAGTCTTCCTCTTGGTAATAGAAGTCAGCAGCTTCCAGTCTTTGTTGTCACAGAGGTCTCTTATTCCAAAGTTCCCTAAGAACAGACTTAGCCTGTTCCTTCTTTAGTTATAATTGTGAGTTTGGGCTATTTTGTCTGCAGGGTCTCAGAGAAGATGCAGTCACCCTTCTTTTTGTCCTCTCCAAAGCTGCACAGGACCTCCTCCTGCAGCTTCTTTGCTTGGAAACACAGATCTTCAATGAGTGCACACCTTCTGTAGCCAAAGAGTTCCACTTCCCCTGCTCCTCAGCAGGAAGGCCCAGACACCCCCGCAGCCCCAGGCCTGCAGAGCTGTATCTTCTGTAGGGAATTGGTCTTGGTTGACACCTCTGATTTGTCAGGGTAGCTGCTCCCACAAGTGCTGGAAGCCGTGCCCTGAGCCATGGCACCACCATTACTGAGCAGTAAGCGCAGTCCCCAGCACTTTCTGGCCTCCTTCTGCATGTCCTTTTGCCCCAAGTGCTGCTCAGGCTGCGGGGCAAACACTTTCTCTGCTGGAATTCAGCTGCTGGTGGGTCACAGCACAGTTTAGCTGAATCTCGTGAGTCTTGGTAAGGGCCTGGGTGGTGTCCAGTGTGAAGTGGCAGGTACAGTGGAAGGAATGCTCCTCATGTTTTTGTTTCATGTGATATGAAATAAATAATCTCATGAACTCCAGCAGACAGTCACTGAGTTTGGAAGTCTTTTTTCTTGTGTTATCTAGCCTGCTGAAGAGAAACTACTGCAGAACAACCAAATACCCATAGCCCTTGAATTTTCCAAGCTGGCCGCTACTCCATCTGGCACCGCCTCACGCTGCTTGGTTTGAGATCTCATGAAAACAAACTTGCAGGTGGTATGATTGTTCCTTGAGATGCAACGTTACAGAGGGCACTATCCCCTCCCATACTTGCTCCATTTTCCTTGTTGCCTTAGTTCTTTGCTCCATTTAGTGATGTGAAAGGTAGGAACGGAAGAGCTTTGAACAAGTCCCAGGGGCTTCAGAACAGAAAAAGAAATAAATCTGAGGAAAGGGAGAGTATCTGAGAAGAGAGGAGTTATCAGCATGAGAGACCTCAAGCTGAGTGACTGAGAGTTGACATTCCTTCTATTTATTTATAAAATTTGTAACTGTGGAAATTAGCCTTAGAAGCTGGAGCCCCATTACTGTTAGTTTTATCGTCCTTCTAAGACATACCCTGAGGCATTCCTAGAGATTGAATCCTACTGTACTTTGCAATAAGCCCATAATTGATTATGCTACAGAGCTTTAATATGGGTTGGGAAATGGAATCTAGAGTAAATACATTCAGAATTTTGCTAGCAGACCAAATTTAAAACTGGTTTTTTGAACCTACTAGGATTATTCCTTCTCAGCTCATGATTTAATTTGAACTAGCCACCCTGAGAGGTGCAGTGTGTCTGGGCTATTGGCTTGCTGGGCTTCTCTAAAGGAGTTTTTCCTGTATACTTTATTTGTAAGTTTGAAAAGATAAAATTAGATTCTAACATTATTCATTATAGGAGATTTTAGGTCCTGCCTAGTTCTTTCTCCAGTAATGCTTCAGGTGTCTGTCAACAATATCATCACATACAAATTTACTGATTTCTTTCATTTCTGAAAAACAAGGATATTACACCATATTTGAGGGAGAAATTAATTAGGTGGTGGTGGTTATTTGTTATTGTACTTCTCAGGTTAAAATAAAGCCCATGTAGCTTCCTAGTCTTCCTTTTTTGGAAGTTCGAGCATTTTGCTCATTAATGAGTAATGAGATGTTAGTCTCTCTTCTCCCTTCCATTAAAAACATTCCTCTTTCCTTTTCTCAGGTGCTAAGAACCATATTATTTCCTTTAATGTACAGGTGGCTCCTGCAGACTCTACCTAACTCCAGGACTTGAAGCGGCTGACTTGTAGGTCTGGTAGAAATTGAAGTTTCTTAAAACACATCACTTGCTGTCTAGGAGGCACCCTAAACAAGCAAATCCAATGATGTTCATACAAGCAAAAGGAACTTTGCTCAGAAGTGACAGAATTAACATTGTTTTCTGACCATTTTAAATCCTGGATTTGTTTCTGGACCTGAAGTCTCTACAGAAAAATTTGTTTGTGAGATTCAGACTTCTGAGTTGGTCTGAGGTGGGATGGTTTTGATTCACAATATATTTTTATTTGAAAATACTCCCTGTGAAACATTGTTATTGTCTGTGTATGGTCTTAAGGGAAAAAATAATTTATTTCATATTTCCCACTGGAAAAGAACTCTCTCTCTCTTTCTCGCTTTCTCTTTTCCTCTCTCTTTCTCATCAATAGCTGCAAAATTGCTTATTTCCTCTGAACTACTGCATGACTGGGTCTGCTCCATTAAAAAGTTATACACAAGGTTTTTGTGTTTCTATGCACATCTGCTAGAATGTGCTAATTCTGGTAAAGTCTCCTTTCACACATTCTTACCAAAGGTTATGATACTGCACTTTTGTTTTCTATGACCAGGTAAGTGGAACAAATGCAAGCTAAAAGAACAAAGATCTGTCTTATCAAATTGAAGAGAGCTGCAATGAAAGAGCAAAATTATTTCATGCTTTGAGCTCTTACTCTTACTTATCTCCACTGTAAAAGAACACCTGATATCTTTGACACACAATGTTTGCATTTGCACATAGGACAAGATGCAGAAAAAGGTTTATGTGGAATGACAAGGTATAGGTCATGAGGTGTACATAAACAAAAAAATCTTAAGATAGGCTTCTTTAGCAAGTATAGTAATATTGCGTTTGAATCAACTGTCAAGTTAAATAGAAAGAAAGTGGAACAACTGGTATTTTTCTTAAGAAAAAGTTGTTCTTCCTAACACCACACTTGGTCAAAGTCTGAAAGTACATACTTAGTGTTATGCAATAAACTTTAACATTATCCTTTTTCACCTTTTACCTGCACTTTTATTGCTCCGGGAAGACCTTGCATGTAAAATACCTCATTTTTGCTCTGGCTCTGGGAGGTACCTACCTCTGCATACAATAGGTTTCTGCAAAGCTTTGCAGTACAAAAATGTTTTTCTCATTTGAAAACACCTCTTAGAGCTGTTTGAAACAGGGGTACATGATATGATCATTAAAACCTCAAGGTTTCATGTCTGTTAAGGGAGTTTTTATTTCTGCTGCAGCAGTGGGTTGACTGCAGAGGTTCTGGCAGGAAAGGCTTTGTGAGGTGAGCAAATGTAGGTCAAAATGTATAATCATTGTCATCTGTTTTGTATGAAGGAAGAACTAGGATTTGGATGGCAGAGTCCAGCAAAACTGTTCCTTGTAAATGCTAATCCATGCAACTGGGCTGAGAACCAGTCAAGAAATGGAGCTGACATTCTCTAGGACAAGTCTCTCCTGAATTCTTTCATACGAACCCATTTTAACTTACCAAAAGTCTAGTTACAACCTCCTGCAGTGATTCTGTTGCATGATGGTGTTGATGCCTGTTACCAAAGTGGACAATCTTCCACTTTCCCCATTGTCCTTCGAGCATGAAGGGAAAAAAAATGGTCCCAGCAGTTACTGTCTTGGCATCTTGTTTGTGCAGAGCAGTGATTCCCTACCTTGCAAAAACTCATACAGAGGCAAGAAACTATTAATAAGCTGATAGACTATGCTGCTTTTCCTGTGGGAATAACTAACTCTCACACCTCAGGAGTTACATGCACACACACATAGAGGGTTATTTATTTGTGTGAAAGTATGTATGTCTGTGTTTAAAATGCACAAATTTGGAGGGACAGTGAGCAGCTTCTACTTCTGGATATGTTTTTATGTGTGTCTCCAAGTATGCTCAACAATGTTCTTTAGCATCAAAGAGGAGATTTCTTGATTTTGAAATAGACAACTCACTGCTAAGAATTTCAATTCTCTTTCTCATTTGTAACCTGGCATATTTTCCCTTCCATTATCTGTTTGAAGTGGAAAAACTAAATTGATGAAACAATCTGTATCAGAATTATATCATCCCCTCCACTCCCCATATATCTCATTCTAATTCATCACTGTATTTATGAGGCCTTTATTAGACAGGCCAAATTTATTTTTCATTTGTGCTAAATTGTTTATGCCCTTTTAAAAGTGCACTGTATCCTCAGCATTGGGCTTTTGGTTATCTGCCTGACAATGATGAACTGCTATGTTACAACAAATGTGTTAAGTTCTTGTCCTGGTGCTTATTCTGTGCTATTTGTGAAATGACAGTGATAAGGAAAGACAGACAGACATGAAATGTATTAGGTGAGCATATATCTTTATTTTTGGTAAATTGCTTAAACCAGTTCACATTGGTGATGACCAATGATTACTGTTTACTTTGGAAAAAATAGAATTCTAAAAGGAGTTTCCTCCTGTTTAGATGATTAAATTGGGGTCATATTTGCAAATGAACTCATTGCTAATTTGCAAAGAGTGCTTATGAAGATCTGCTTGCTTATTTTGGTGCCTGGGTGACAGCTGATTGATCCAATGAGAGGGCTGGTACCACTCCTATTTCTAGTAAGGTTATTACTTTTAAGTACCTTCTAATTAGTATGCAGAGTCTGGCATGAATACCCTCATTTTAAGCATGCTGGTCAGGTTCCTGGGCTTGTGTGTTCTGGCTAGCCTCTGGCTAGCCTGGGAACCCAGGAGATACCTTGCCAGCATGCTGCAGCTTTTCCAAGGGAATATGCAGGAGTAATTAACAAAAGCCTCTGACTGCCTACACTGGTGGGATCTGTGCTGTTCCAAGCCTGTCATGGTTGATGAAAAATCACTCAGCAGAGAAATCTCAGCAAAGAGGGTGGATCACAGCTCGGGCTGGGGTGTGCTTTCCTAGGAAAGAGGGGACAGTTGCAGCCCAACTGTCCACACACCTTAAAGGACAAGCCAGTCATGGCAGGTGAACTCCTTGGGGATGGACAGGGCTGTATCCGAGCTCTCAAGTCATGAGAGGCATCATACAACATAGCTGGGAAAAAAAACACTTTTGTGTGCCGGTGTTGCAGAATCAGCCCTGAGAACAATGCTCCTGAATATTTCTTCCTTTAGGAAGTAAGGGGGAAATTCTGTGCCTCCTAAGGGAATTTCCATTTTGTCTACCTCAGGAAAATGAGGCCTTTAACTCAGTGACAAGGACGACAGCAAAAAGAGTCTGTGGACTATAGCCCTATGGCCACCTGAGCTTCTCAGCTTAGCTGGTCTTGATGGATGGATCAGATATGATTTAAAACAAGAGAATAAGTCACTATTGATGTTTCTGTGCTGAATTTTTTTTCCTCTCAAACCTTCCAAGAAACAAGGCTATTTTGAATCTTTTCTCCATGTTAATGAAAACAGCCTCAGGATTTTTTCTCACCCAGTTCCACACTTTGCCTTGTCATCATATTAGAGAGTGGCACAGCACGGAGAAGTATAAGAAATCTCAGTATGTGAAGAACACGAAGGGAGAGTGGCACAGGTTAGACAATGTCTATCAAATCAGCTTACTGCCACGGAGGGGGAAGGGAGACACATGGCCATTAATCTGGGAAAAAGCAGATATGATTTTTCACCCTGATAGAATGTGGGGGGTTTTTAAGCAATGTGTTTTGTCATGATTGGAGGAAAGTTGGTTTGAATTTACACCAGAGAAAGGAGGTGAAGAGTAGAGGCCACTGTGTTTAAACCTCATCTGACTAGCAAGCACAGCCATTGATCAGAAATTCATTTCATTGCTAGATTTTGATTTTCCTTTGCTACATGTGATTTTCCCGGGAACTGAGCCAAAAGAAACTCCCTGACCAGCTGAGTGTGGTGTACACCCAGGTGACTTTCCCTGGTCCCATGTTACAAAGCCTGTGCTATTTTTTATGCTGCAGGTAGAAAGGTCAGGACTATCCTGCCTTCTCAGCTCTTGTGTCCAAACTATGGAGGGGAAACAACAGTAGAAGGGGGTCCTCTTGCAAAAAATTGTCCAGAGCTCCAGATTTTTATAGGTGCCAGCCTGGTGGAGAGTTAATGCCAGCTTGTGATTGCTTTGGGTATCGTATTTATGGCAAAGTGACGTCTGAAGTAATACTTGACACTTGTGAGTTTGTCAGTAAGATAACTGAGATCCTTAAGAGCTTCATTAGCTGAACAGTGGAGTCATCATCCTCCTGATTACCTGTGGAGAGCTGGGATGGGTTGCTGATGCACTAAAGAGGACACCTCGTGTCTTACCACGTTGTAGTCTGGAAATACTGTGTTTAAGCTGCCTTTGCAGAATCTCATGTGGCCGGAGCATAATTGAAAAATTTGGCTCTGGGGCAAATTTGAAAATTAAACAAGGACTTGAGGGAGTGGCCCCTATGGAAACCATGTCAACGAACAAACAGCATCAGAGGATTTCAGTGATGTTTATATAAGGAGGATAATGTTTGCTTGATTCTTGTGGGCTTTAGCTGTCTGTCATCCTTCTACAGCAAAGCAATAGAAATTAATTGAAAGAAATCAAAACCAAATAGAGGTGTTCTAGGTTATTTGAAATTTGAAATTCAAGTCATATGGCACAGTTTTGATAGGGTACATCACATCACATGGAAGATTTCTGTTTGTTATTGGAGCAGTGTAATTTTTCAAAGATAATTTCCATTGCGGACACTTTAGTTGCCTGTTGAGAACTCACTGTTGGAGCAGAGGTATGTTAGAAATGAGCAAAAGTGGTAGATTTCTATTTTAAGATTGGTAATTTCTTTTTAACTCAAGCCACTAGCAAAGCCTTGGGGTGATGCAGTTAAAAGAATTAAAGACAGTTTCTTCCTGGATGCAGTTCCTTTAACTTAGAGGGACTATACAAAAACCTTGTGCCCAAGGGAGTCATGCAACAGGCAGTAGCCAACTTTGCCAAAATTCCAAGCCCTTTTCAGACTAAGCATCAATTCTCTCATATATTTTGCAGGGTCCAACCATCAGCAATTCTGTGTCCATCTCTGAGGTTTTCTTTCTGTTTCCTTCTTCCCCCCCCCCCACCCCCATTTGTATTTTTTTCTTTCTCTTGTGCATTTGTGTACATAAAATCACATAGCCCTCTCTTAAAACCATACCTAGCACTCTTCATCCTTCCATCCAATTCAGGCTCCTAATAAGCTTCATACATTTTCATTTGGGTCTTGATATGAACCCATGTGTTTGGATGGAGGGTGCTACTGCTTCAGCAAGCTAATTTAATAAAATAACTGATGGCTTCTCAGACCTTAAATGAAGGATAGGTGCATCACTCAAATACATTTAATCCAATCAGAATACCATTGCAAATTTAAATGTTTCCTAATGCTTAAAGTATAATGTTGAAAATGGAGATTACCTCTCATTCCTTGGAAGTACAGTGACTGGGACAGGGGGACTTTAGTCCCACTTCACATATATGGATGTTATTTGTACTATTGCACGATACAAATAGTGATAATGCATTATAAAATGTTTTTTCCAAGTACAGAGTGGAACTCACAGCCCTTGCAAAGGAGAGAGCATTTATGTCTGTACTTCATGCCTTTTCTCCATGAGCCTGAATTCAGAAGGCAGATGGAAAAATGTCAAACATTTCCAACAGAGAAAATCTTACATGAAGAAGAGCAAAATGTTAAAGATGAAGTAGGAGAAGCTTCATATTACCAGTGCTCACTGCCACTCAGGCAACACTGAGGGCTGACCCCCACCCCAAAATGCACCTGCAACTTCTCCTAGTCCTCTTCGAACAAATAACCAGCAACACTGTTCTGCTTTTGCACGGCCGTGCGTCACTGAGCTACCGTGAGCATTTTCCAGGATTAACTCTACTCGGTTCCTCAATTGGTTTCAAGGTTTTAGCAAGCCTTTTTTTAGCCAGCGTGGAGAAGCTAATGCTCTTACTTCTCAAGCTTTTTAAAAAGTGCACGAAGCCAGATCATCCCCTCCCAGTTTTGCCACAGAAGGGATGTAGCTAGCAGAAAGCCTCCAAAGATAGTTTGAAATCTCTTCAAGGAAAGGGAATGGAGCTTAAGAGACCTCAGCTTTCAACCTCCTTGTCCTCTCAAGACTGCAGTGTAGGTGAAGGGCTCTGGCAAATCCCAGAGAACTGCATAGGACAGTCCTGTTCCCAGGAAAACTGGGGGGAAATAACTCAGGTTAGAAAACTCATGATTCACAGTGACACAAATTCCCAGTGATCACTGTCTTGAACTCAAACATGTTCCCAGAGGGCACGGGTTGAAGGGGGGAGCCCAAGAGATGGGCTCTATTCATGAAAGCCCCAGCAACTTCACATAGCCAGTGCTGGGCTTCCTAGTCCAACAGGGAACCTTAGTGATGCTAGGCAGGTCTGCTTTTTGCTCTGCAAAGAAATATCTCCCTCCTTCTCTTCCTCACAACCTTTCTGACCTCAAAATTATTCAGGCACTACCAAAAATTCTCTGCAATTTAGCAGGAGTCTCTTCAGCCTGTGACACAGCCTGGGGGAGCAATCTCTGCAGATCTACCTCAGTGCATGTGAGGAACAGCACCATGACCCAGGTACCCTTCTTTGTGCCTTTTATTGTTGGTGTCATTACTGACTGCAGGTCAGAACAGCAGTGCTCTGTCGTTGAGCAGAGCCTTACAGTCACACTGGGGCTGGGCAAGCTAAAATCAGAGTAACTTCAGTCTTTCAAATATTAGTATGTCAGTGTTTGGATTGGCACAAAAATCATTTGGCTTCAGATCCCACTATATTGAAACACCTAAGTTCAAAGAACAGGAGAGAAATTTAAATTCCTTCCAAATTTCCAGAAAGAAGACAAGGGAAAACAAAAACAATTTCCTTAGAGAGCTTTTTGCTGGTGGTGTTTTTCTCCAAACAGAGCCACCGTGTGCTTATCCTTGCTTACTATTTCTACAAGGCATGTAGGTAGACCTTTCCAAGAGCAGAGTGTTAGTCAGTCTCAACCTTCTCACAAAGATCTGAGCTTTCTGGTAACTTGTGTGAATGGGTTGTGATTCACGTAAGTTGTCCATGCTGGAATCTGTGCAGAAGGACAAGCCTCCAGCTATGCAGGGTGGGCAGCAATATTTTGCTGTAATAAGGGGATGGACAGCATTCAGCATTTTTTTCTGTCCCTGCATCCCTCACATGACCTCTTGAAGAGAGGGGTGAGAGAGCAGAAGCTTCCTGCGTTGCAGAAGGCATGTTGGTGGCAAATGCCTGAGAGCCACATTACTATTGTACATCAAGGAGCTGTGTTCCTTCTGGATAAACAGCAGAGTGGACAGAGAGAAGGCCTCCTGAATCCTCTCCTGGTGCTTTATTCATGGATAAGGTGTGGAGTTTTTTTGTTTCGATATCTTCAGTGAGACTGTTACTAAACAAATTTCATTTCTTGAAAACTGAAAGAAGTTAGGCAGAATGTGTTTTGCTAGGCACAGTACAAGGACCCTCAAGCTTGCCCTGAAAAGCTTACAAGATAAATGAGATTCATGTAAGGGCTAGGGTGTTTCTTTTTTTGGTTTGAGGTTTTTTCAATGTGTTTGCAGGATTTTGAAGAGTAACAAGTAGTGTGTGTCCTCTCACAGGAGACAGAGTAAAAGCACATTCAAAGGGGGAAACATCTTTATTTCCAAAGCCATACACCTCTTTCCCACCAGGAGCAGTACTGAACTGAGTGATTTGAAAACTGCAAGACAGGGAAGGAATCACAACTGTCTGTGGCAGATCATCAGGAGAAATAGTTTTCTAATAGCAACTTCACTTCTATGTAATTTTAACTGTCACAAAAATTTGGAGGAAGAGCCAATGATTCATCACACCTCTTTACCCCTTTTTATGTTAGAAAAAAAAAACAACACCTTGATGGCTAGTTTAAGAGCTAACTAATGGCTGGTTATATAACTTTGTTAAATACATGGCAGAGCTATGGAAAATGGCTTTTCATTTTGGCTTTCCACTGACTCAGAGATTCTGTGTTTGTCAAATTAGACTATTACATAGTAGCAATGGAAGAACTAATGTAAACTAAATTTGAACTGCTTGAGCAGCTGGCCTTCCTCTTTCTCTGCTGCACTCTGGTCGTGCCGAGTACACTGTGCTTCCCCCTTTTTAGGGGGAGTAGGATCATGTTTTTGAGAGTGCTAGGCTAGGCAGAGCTCAGATGGAGGGTTGAAATCATATGAAGAGTTCAACATGTGTACAGCACCTGATGGTCTGCAAAATGAACTCTCCAGATGCAATTTTGTTAGAAAACATCTGCTGAAAGCATTTGTTGTTCTGACCTAGAAGTATTTAAAAAACATTTTCCTATTTAGTCATCTCTGTTTTCTGTGTATTTGGTGGTTGTGGTCTCTTGACATCCTAGTGTAGGTTTATCTTTTCCATCATTCCAACAGGATGAAAAGTGAGTCACATGAACTGAATGAAACTTTTCCATAAAGCCCAGAGAGCTCAGAGAATTCAATTGGCCCCACTGAACTCTGGATGGTGGACTTGGGACTGTAGGTGGGTTTACCGGGAATTTTGTAATTTCAGGATTCTGTCAGGTTACAATTTGACAGAAAGGACTAAAACTGAGTGCAGAGCAGCTGTGAATCTCGAAGTCCATTGGCAAGATAATGGGTGTCTGAGTACAAGGGATGCTGGAGAAAAACTGATGTGATCTTCTGCATGTGAAACTGAATCAGGCCTTCCTGCTCCCAAGCATCCTCTCATAGATAATGATGCACATTTACCTTTTCATTGTGAGCTTCTGAGTAGTTTTTTTAAGACATCCACAGACAGAGACTCACAAATATATAAATAAATAAATAGGGAGATAAATATGTATATATATACTGTTCTTGCCAACAGAAATTTATCTGTCTTATTAACTGATAAAAGACTAAATAGCCTCCTTGGAAAGCACACTGTCCTACACCTGGCTGCAAGTAACTGCTTGGTAACAAGGAAAGGGACACATCAGTGTCAGCCCTGTGGATTGTGCTTTCCCTACAGCCCACCCACTGCCTGCTCCATCGCAGCTGGGGTCTTCTCCTTTCCCAGATTTACTTCTTGAACAGTGTGTGGAAAGACCAGCATTCAAATGAGCAAGGGAGAGGAATCAGAAGCATAGGTTTTGATCACCTGCATGTAGGATTACTCGAGAAACTGTTGAGCTTAGCCTAGAGGGTGTCAGTGACATTTTCTGTCCTCCCAGTACTGCCAGCAGCAGAGGAGGTGCTGTAGCTACTACCAACAGCAGTGGCAGGTCCCAAGTATTTATTCAGTTGTTTAGCACTTTGAGGAGTTCTGCTATGCATATCAGAAGTTGGAAGCCCAACAGTTTCAATGTCCATGACTTTTTTCCATTAATAGTACCTTAGAAAATTTCTCAAGCTGCCTCCCCTTCAAAATGTGGCCACTTTCAATCACATGGATGGCTCATGAAAGATCCACAGCACCCCCAGCAGCTCTGGGGTATATAGGAGAGTATGGCTGGAGAGGGGTAACTTTAGGTGAGTTTGACTGAGGTGTAAATCTGTGTCCATGGGGAGGGGAACAGGCAGGGTATCACTGTGTTGTTTTTGAGACCACTGGTCCCTGTCATGCCCCACAGAGGTACGTGATGGTGTGGGAGGTGCTGCCAGTGCCTCACACAGGGTGGCAATGGGCCCAGTGTTTGTTTACACAGGGACTAATGAGAATGTGTAGGTGCAGGAGGAACAGTCTCTCTTGACTTGCTCTGTGAGCTCCCAGCCTCTTGATGGAAAACACACCTCTTCCATGAAAATGGGTGTGCTGTTTTAGCCTATGGCACCATGCAGCTGGACATCTGTCTTAAGGGATGGGGCAACCCCGGCTATACATACAGACTGGGGAAGGAACAATGGCAAGTGGAACATGAGTCAGCAGTGCCCCACAGCCATGAGGGCAGCCGTGTCCTGGGGGGCATCAGGCACAGCATCACCAGCTGGGTGAGGTAGAGGATTGTCCTACTCTGCTCTGCACTGGGGTGGCCTCACCTTGAATATTGTGTGCAGTTTTGGGCAAAAAGATATTAAGCTGTTAGAGAGTGTCCAAAGGAACGTAATGAAGATGGTGAAGGGCCTTGAGGAGAAGTTGTATGAGGAGCAGCTGAGGGCATTTGGTATGTTCAGCCTGGAGAAGAGGAGACTGAGGGGAGACATCACTGCTGTTACAACTTCCTTGTAAGGGGAAGAGGAGGGGCAGGCACTGATCTCTGCTCTGTGGTGACCAGGGACAGGACCTGAGGGAATGGCCTGAAGTTGGGTCAGGGGAGGTTTAGGTTGGATATCAGGAAAAGGTTCTTCCCCCAGAGGGTGGTTGGGCACTGAACAGGCTCCCCAGGGCAGTGGTCACAGCATCAAGCCTGACAGAGTGCACAGAGGGTTTGAGTGATACACTTGGGCACATGGTGTGACTCTTGGGGATGGTCCTGTCCAGCACTAAGAGTTGGAGTTGATGATCCTTTTGGGTCCCTTCCAACTCAGTCTATTCTGTGATTCTGTGAACTAACTTGTTCTTATACAAAGAAATCTGCATCTGAGTTTCCTCTCATTTTCATTTTCAGTGTAAGACTGAAATTGAAACAATTGTATTCATAGGAATGAATGTGTCTATTCCAATTTTTTTTACCCCTCATTTATTATTAGTTTCAGGATACAGTTTCATATTCCTATCTATATAGTAAAAAGAAATTAGAGTTTAAATAAAATTAATTGTCAGGGTTTAAATAAATTTAATTGCCTGTCAGAAAGTGACAAGAGTCAAGAAATTCTGTTCCTCGTTCTTCTCCTCCCTCAGCTGTTGCAGTCTCAAACAGCACGATGCTTTAGGCCTTCCCTGGCAAAGTAATTCTGGGAAAGGTCTACTGGGAAAGGCCTTCCTTTCCCCAGCATACATTTTCACTATCTCCCTGTAACTAAACCTAAAAAATGTTCCATAACTTTAATAAAACTCTTCTGCTTCAGACAGATTCTTGGTTTTGCATTGTCAGTGGTTTCTGAGCTGGATTTCCCCTTTACTCCCAGTAAATCAAAAAGTTAATGCCGCTTGCATGTGGGTCGTTCATCCATGTGAAGCAGGAAGGGTTAATCAAAAACACTTTTACCATGGAGCTCGTGGGACCCTGTCTTGCTTGGTTAGTGTGAGCTGTTCAGGGAGGCTATGTACCGTACTAGGGCAATTAGGCCTAGGAACCACATCGAACACTAGACAAAGAACCCAACACACATAAATCTCATCCAGGGA
>JAWWEW010000001.1:110013329-110033478 GCA_035583185.1 Anabacerthia variegaticeps
ATAAATACCTTTTCTGTTTATTGGCACAAAACTCTGCCTGTAAGCAGTTTTTCTTTACCTGCCTTTTTGGGGCATCACATGCAATCCACAGGAAAGAATTGTTTGGGAAAAGACATTACCTCGCCATAGAAATTACAAGGATAAAATTAGCTTCAACTTTCTTTTTTTTTTCTAAATTTGTCATATTTTTGAGAGGGGAAAGGTAACTTACCAGTAAAGAATCTGTTTATTGTTTGCTCTCCTTCTTCTTTCTACAAAATTTGCACATACAGTGGCATGCTTGTCATCTATCTTTAGCTAAAAAGTAACGTGAATTTTGTATGCAAGGTACTTTTCACTGTTGCACAGTGGCTATGAGTCCAGGCAGGGGCCTTTATTATGCTCTCCAGCACCAAGGTAAATCTGGAGGGTTTTGCTTCCCCAAAGCACCTCTGGATTTAGATGAGCACAGCTGAATATTGAATTGCCACACTGTCTTCTCAGCACAAAGACTCTGAAATGGATTTGTGAGTCTTAAATCAGTCCCTGGGGCATCCTAGTCCACACTGTAAAATCACTGTATGTAAATTGTCACCATTAAATAAGTTGCTCAGGAGGGAGGGAGAACAGGATGGGAATTGGAAGTTACTTGGTACTCATGCTGGGTTTCAGACAGGGCTGCCCTTCCAGTTCAGAAGTCACTGAAATGGAGGGGAGGAGATCATGTGGCTGCCATATGGATGGCATGTGCCAGATGGGGAAGTCATCTCAGTTACTCCCACATTCTGCAGAAAAAGAGAAATAAGAAATTAAACACAGAACATGAGCCCCTTTCCATCCAGCCATTGGAATGGGGCAGAAAAGGAGAGCAGGCTCTCCTTTCAGAGTATTTATCTGATAATTCATTAGCTGATGTCCCCCGTTTTTCATCTCTTCAGGGAAATCTGCTCAGAATTTATTGCTGAGTTGTTAATGAATTTTTAAACTGTCAGGGAGCAACGTAAATAAGTGGGATCCTGGATTGTTGCACAGCTATTATCAGGTCAAAATGCATGCACAGGAACTGTTTCTTCAAGCAGAGAGTAAATCTTAACACAGAGCTACAAGGCACTGGGTTCCTCACAGGAATGCCTGCATTGCCCCTTTCGGTGGGAGTCCAGCTGTTTCCTGAACCCTCTGCCCTCTGAGGAGTGAAACAACGTTCCCTGGGAAAAACATTTTGATTTTCCAGCTAGGCCTCAACAATAGTTTTTTTTGTGGCTTTATTGTGGCAAAAGGAAAATCTTAGTTTAATGTCCTTGGCCTTGGTTTTTCCTTTCACTGGTCAGGAAGGCAAGGTTTAATTGTAGGGCTGTGAGTTTTGGCATAGAGACCTCTGGAGCATCAGTGTTCATGCTCAGTGCTGGCTACTGCTATTAGCTAGCTGCTAACACAGAATTTTGGAGAGGGCACTTGGTCCTTGCCAGGAAGAACAGGGGAAGGAGGAAGCAGTGTGCTTACAGGGCAGGAGCAAAGACTCATGGTGGGGTGTGGAGAAAACATCTCAACAGACACTACCAAGTCCCTGCCCTTGCATCCACACAGTAGAAGAGTTTCACAGGCACCATGACTCTGAAGCATACTGAGAGTACTGCTACTGAGACAGCCAGGTGTCTGAGCAATTGCCCCTGTGCTGTGTCCCTGAAACCCCCTGCCTCTGCCTAAGGCCAGGGATGGCAGTTCAGTGTGGTCTGGCTGCAAGAATAGCTTGTCAGATGCATCTGCTACACCTATAGCTTAGTTTTGTCCCTGTGATTAACTGTAGTGAATGGGAACAGTATTTTGTGACAGCTGCAAGAGCCAAGTAGGGAAGGCTTTTAGTGACTGTTAATTCCACATTTTTAGTTTCATTAGAAACCTGAGCCCTTTCAATAGAACTAGTTACTGCCTTTATAAACATAGGAAAAAAAATGAAGCAGCAGATTTAATGATGGAACCAATTCTAGGAAATCTTGTATCCAGTGCTAGGATTCAATTTGTTCAGCACAAGAGGTTTATTTGTTTGCTTTTTGCTCTACAGAGGAGGAAAAAACCATTTTCCATTCCAAAAAAGATAAAATGAAAAATAGGCATGTTAAATATCACAAGCAAGGAGTCACATGTCCTGATGCCTCAAGTCCAAAAAAAAAGTCACATTAATGTCAATGTGCTTTAGATCATTAGCTCATAAGCCTTTAATGATGTTCCCTAATGACCCTGTTCTTCCTCTTCCATCAGACTCTCTCTAACCTGCAGAAGGTGTGCTAACTTTTCAGGGTTTTGCCTTTGAAAAAGCACATAAGTATCTCAGTAACATATGAGACTTTACCTGTCAGGTGTCTGCAATGTAATTTATAGGAGGTTATATTCACAGCAGTCAGCATGTGGAGGCTCAGGTTCTTACTCAGTTTTTATTTCATTCATTTATTCTATTACAGGAACGAGAATGAAAAGGAGCATCTGTCCCAAGATTAAGACAACTTGCCATTAATTTAAAACTGCTATATAAATGCTGGTTACAAAATTGGCACTTCCCTCCTCCCCTCTCACACATGTTTTCATATTCTAACCAGCAGTCAGCATTTTCTCATGGCCAAGTCCAAAGTTGGGGCATACCAGCATCATGATATTTGCCTGGGTGAGGTTTCACACCCATGTGCATTGCTCTGCATGAATAGAAAGCTCCCTTCTCTGCAAAGCCACAGTATACTCTGACTTTGTTTTCAGTCTGTCAACACATCTTTCAGGACCCTTGTTGAAGTCCAGAGAAGGTTGCACTGGGTGAACCCAGTAGCTGTTCTGCCTCCATGGAGACCACAAGGACTTTGGTGGCATCAGCATGTAATAGGTCTAAAACACTCTATATTTACAGGCTTTGTGAGCACTGTACATATGTTTATATTTCTTTCTGAAACTAAGGGTGAGCAGGGCCCTACCTTGCAGCCCCTGTATGGCAATCAGAGTTAACCCTGCCCACATCCTTCAGGCAGGGATACAGCCCAAGGGGTTCTTAGTCAGCCGCTTGCACCAGGGTGACATGAACTAACACTTGGAGAAATTGTTCTCAATTTAAGAGAGAGCAGAACTTGACCCTCCAGGATGGCTGTTATTGCAAAAACATATAGAAAATTTGTAAGACACATGCAGAAAGTAGGAAATAGGTACTTTCCATCAAAGTTATGTAGTAGGGAGTCCTCAAGCTATTCAGAGGGTTTATAACATAGCTTGCTGTTTTCTGAGAGGTTCTAGAATATGGTCCAACCAAAAGTGCAGAGGTTGCCAGATCTTTCATATTTGGGCATAATTTCTGGCCTCACCACTGCCTGTCTGACCCCTGCATGCATTTTTGATACACAAAGAGTACCAAGAACACCACAGTGATTTTGGTAGGTGGGTCTGTCTGTCTGTCTTCTGACACTGCTGCTGCTCATAGATGGATAGCCAGGACACAAGACTTTCCCAGCCCGTGTCTTGGAGAAAACATGCAGTACAGCAGTACCAAAGGATCCTCCTGATCCTTACACTGACCAGAAAAGGCACAAGAAAATTCTTCATAGGGAAAAACCTGAAGGAACACGCTAGTAAGTGAGTCAGCAGAAGCCTTTTTGCTGACTGACTGGAGGGCAATGCAGCATCCCCTGCGCAGTCTGGGCACTCTCAGCCAGGCCAGTCACCTTGGGGAGTCTTGGCTCCCGCTGGCTCTGGCACCTGGAGTGAAAGCACCCTGAGCCGGAGACAGCCGCAATGCATGGAATGAATTGCCCTCTAGAGGTACTTTGCTCTCTCTCCACTGAACTTACTGGAAGCCGGGACAGCTAACTTGGACTTGAGCCTTTAAAGAGCTATTAAACAGCCACGGTTCAGTGAGGTGACTGCTTCATAAATCCTCAGGATTCCCCTTCATAAGAAGGAATGCACCCCCTTAGGATCATCTGTCCTCCCTCTCTGCTGTCTTGGTTGGGCACAGCAAGAACCATTGTGCAATCAATATTACTAATACAAGCAAATCAACGCTGGCTCTAAATATGCACAGACCAAGAAAACAAATTGAAACAGCAAAGGAGGTCATTGTTGTAGCATAGCTTCAAAGCTGAGGTTGTAATCACATAGAAGCTAAGGAATGCAAATGTGTGGTAATCAGAGTATTGTAATTCATCCATCCAAATGTTAATAGTATTTTCTCACTATATATTATGTTAGCATTAATGGCTTAGGTTCAAATTCTGCACTGTTTTCTACAATTATGACTCATTTTTCAGCTAAAGGGACTATCCATGGTAATCAGCATAGCAGCAGCAGGATTTTTAAAGGCTTATGTGAGCATGCCATGTGTGTGTGATTCTCCCTGTAATAACTTTTGAAACCCTCCGGCCAAAGCCAACGAAATGCAAAAGCACAGTAAAATTGCTTAGGTGAGTCAATTCCTACAGGTCTGTGAAAATAGGCAGTTGTGAGGAGGACAGACCTGCCACTGGACAGGATGCCATGCTGCTGAAGGAGCTCAGCCACTGTTGGACAGTGCATACATCTCACCAGAGAGTGCACCTTTATAAAACAGGGGAGAAACTCCTCATCTCTCACGGCGCAAATCCAGCCATCTGTGCATTTTGCTCCCCTCAGTGCCAATGTCCTACACTCATGCCCTTCTTTGTATTTTAATAATCGTTATCATCATAATAATAATGACAATGATTTATAATAACAGCAATACTGGAATAAAATCTGCTCATATGGAAAGAACAGGTCAGACAGTCCCTTTGAAGGGAATTTTGCTTCATCACAGCACCAAGGCTGACAGAATTCAAGAAGTGTTGGGACAATGCTGTCAGGCAGATAGTATGACTCTTGGGAATGGTTCTGTGCAGGAGTAAGGGTTGGACTCAATGATCCTTGTGGGTTCCTTCCAGCTCAGCAGATTCTGTGATCACCCTTTCCACCCCTGCTTTGTGTGTTCCTTGGGTAAAGCTAAGGTGCATTCAAAGAGTAAATTCTTAAGTCTATATGAATTTAGTCACCTGAAAACACAACAACAGACATGGGTTTTCATTCTAAGGGTTGTTTGAATAGACTTGCTAAGTTAAAAAGAGACTACAAAATAAAAGCATGAATGATTCTGTGTCACAGCTACAGTGACTATTAAGGTGTTATAAGCAAGAGAGAATTGTCTTCATTTTATTAGAAACAGTCCTAGAAATTAAGTTTATTCCTATCTGGATAAAATCAAGTCTATCTCCAATTCTTCTCCTCCTCTTCCTGTATAACACTCAGGAGAGGTTATGTTGGATAGTTCGGTTGTTGCTTGTTCCTAATTCACTGCTGCACTTTGCTTTTGTAAATCCCCAAGCACTCAGAGCAAACGTACACAATGCAGAGAAGATCCCTGTGTGGTGAGGATGTTTTATTATCTTCACTTCAGAAGTGGCTAAAATGAAGTATGACAAGAAGTGTGGCTTGTCCTTGAGCCAGCTGGTGATGGAGCCGAAAACAAAGCATAAGAATTACCATGCTGGGAACCTTAGTCTAGGCTGGACCCCTGCTTTACTGCTCTCATCTGAACCCTCAGCAGAATGACTCAGCCCTTGTGGGCCCTGCATAGGCTTGTGGACAGAAAAAACAGACCTGCTCTGGTTTTGATATTCATGGGTTTTTTCTGTGACATTGAACTTTGAGCTGAACTTCACCTGTTCTTTTCCCTAATCATCAGCTTCCCTTTGCTTATATTCTTAAGTATGGATGAGAGCGGATGGCAGGTCGCTGGGTTAATCTGCATCTAATCCATAGCACAGTCACGATGTGGAGCAGAAACCATGTTTAGCTCCCTGCTGTGAGTAGCTATCCTGCCTGCTGGGGGTGGGAAATCCAGCAGGTTGATGCACTTCCACTGCTTTTCCACTACAGAGCGTGTGACAACAAGGTTTCAGCTCTGAATGGAACCGTTTTTGTGCCCCAGACAGAAGCAAGCCTTCGTAGTCTTTTCTGGGCAGACTAGAATGTTTTCTTCTTGAATTTTTAGTCAGCTGTACCCCAAGAAACACTTTATGACCTGCTGCTTTTTCAGAGCATTTGGGAACGAGAACAAGGTAGGCAATCCTGCTCATCAGACTTACTCTGTTTTCTGATCTCAGGCTTGTTATTCTTTCCCCCATGAGTCACTCCTGTTGGAGTGGCCCAGTTTTACCTACCCTCGCCCCCTGCTTTATTAGTGACAACGAGAATGACTGTGGAACGGCAATGCTCGTATGCTGCGGGATGTTTCCTTTGTGTAAGCCTTCTTTTGTATTTTTACATTTGTGAATGTTCTCATCCTCTAACATGCAGGCAGAGCCTAAATTTCAAAGGTACTTGCTGCCTGCAGTGACAACGTCATATGAATATGGGTGCTGTGTTTTATACATTGAGGCCCACAGGGAAATAACATGGGGGTGGCATGAAAAAAGGACACATAACCTAGGTTTAAATCTCACTTTTAGCCTGCTTTCCAAAGGAGAGGAGGTTTCTGCAGTTCTGTTCATTCTACTTTCCTGTAACTTATAAGCCTATTAACAGATTTTCACTGGATCTAAGAGAGAGATGTCCCAAATTCGATTAAGCCTACAAGTCTTTTTAAACCAAGCAACTGAAGAGAGACTTTACCAATTCCCCAGTGAGGAGGAGGCCAGTGTATAATTCTGTCCATCACAGACACCAGTGAAACCACAGGGCTTTGCTTACTTTGCTTTTGCCCATAGCAACCCAAACCTCTTCAGGTCACTCATTCACAAAACAAACTTGTGCCATAAGTTCATGAGGACCCACTTCCACAAACTTTTATACGTGTGAGTGGTTCTGTTCTCACAGTCAGTCCTGGGCAAGGGGTGAGGAGAGCCAGGACATCATGCTTCTGCTGTGGAGGTGCTGGCTTGTGTGAATGCCTTATCTGGGGAAGGCTTAGCCTGGAGAATTGCAGTTCTCAGGCTCCCACAGAAAAGGAAAGATGATACACATTTCTGCCAGCTCTGTGAGGGAGAATGAGCAGAATAACTCTGCTATTGGATGAACCTTAAAAAAATAAATAAATTAAAGCTGGATTCACTAATTCACTGAAGGTGGCCAGGGAAACATAGAAATGATTAAATAAAATCCCTTAGGTCAATAACCAGCCTGCCTTTGGAGACACACAAGGGTTCAGTGGGTGTAAGTTTAATTAAGCCAGCCAAAAACTGAAGGGAAAATTAGAAACCATTTCCAACAATGCTTTACAAAAGCTTCCCATTGAAACAGACACATTAATTGAATAGGAGCTGAGCTATACTTTGATACATGAGCCCCAGCCCAGGGTGCCTCTTGCTGCAGAAAGCAGCATTGTGAGGTTTCATTTAGAAGCAGCAATCTCTCACCGTTATCCTTTCCTTGTTGGCAAACATCAGCTCCCCCCTCTTTTCTTTTTTTTTTCATTCCCTTCAATTAAATGTTTAATTAAAGTACCATGACTTCCTTTCATTTGGAAAAGTAATTGAAGACACTAGCATGTGAAAGCCAGGCTGAGAAGCGAGCTGGAGCACACAGAGCACAGAGCATCCGCAAGGCCTACGAAAATGTAGCCCTTAATTTGCTTTGGTGCCACATCAAATTGCGGCGATGGTGAGGTGATACAGCTGCAGGAACATCTGGAAGGGGCTGATAAACATGGGTTGGGTTGGGTCTGAAGCAAGCATTGAGCGCAGCTTGCTTTTATTGGAATCCTGAATGGTCAGCTCAGCACAGCTGGGAGAGAAGAGCAGCATTCACAAAGATACATTTTCTGCTAAGTTTTCATGCAGGGATTCAGGGGAGCTTGTTGACTAGCTTGATAAGCAGGTTGCCTAATAAGGATTTTCTGCTGTATCTTGTAGATCAGTTTTTGTCAGGTTACATGGTGGCTCATCACCCTGGCACATTCCAGGACCAGCAAATGCCTCTGCTCTGTCCTGGCTGCATGGCTCTTTTACTCAGTATCTTTAAGAAACCTTAGCAGAAATTTGTAGTTACACAGACTGTGTGGGCAGCCCATTTCCAGCTTTTGGCTTGAAGGTGCCCCAGTTAACTCTGACATCTTGGTTTTCTCAAGCAGGCTTAAAAGCAGAACACGAGTTCCTGCTTTTTCTGTAAACGGGTGGAATTTCCCAGAGTTTGAGCTTTTATTGCCTTATGAATTTTCTTTGCCAACAGTGTTACATTTCTCTTCACACATTTTTAATAGAAAATACTCAAGCTTGGATCTTTTTTCTTGCCACCTTTAATTCCTGCCCTGTGTCTCCGACACACCTGTGCATACCAAAAGATTTCCATCTTCTGATGAACTGCTGCAATGGGGAGTTCCTCCTCACAGGCTGTGCTTGGGGCTGTTTTTACCTGTTATTTCCAAACTAGATGAATGTTTGTGTGGTACACAGGCTTGATTGATTGAGGCCAAGAGCAAGCCAGCTTGATTCATTACTGGAACAGTATGTGTGCATTTCTGATTGATAGGGGAGGGCTTGGAAATGAACTTGGGTCAACAGTCAAGCCCAGGGCCTATCTAGAAGAGCAGGCATAAAGTAAAGGCTAATGGGCCATGTCCCTCCTCTGCCCACAGTGGCTTGGAGTCCAGCCTTCTGAGGCCGTGACTGGCTTTCCAAGATCACCAGCGCTGCACTGCCCACATCTGAAGAAGTCAGTGCTAAATGCTGTGGGAACATTGCCATCAAGGTGGGTGAATCTACTCCCCAGATTTCTCTGGCTGCTTGTTGGAAAATGGACTGGGCTACAGCTGATAGCTGCTGGCACTCAGTGTGCACAGTACAGCCAGTCAGCAATTTTCTGGCTTGCTTATCTGGCATAGCAAACTCTAATACACTGGCATTGAAACACACTGGAAACATGTCAATTTTTATGAGACTCTCCCAGAAACCAGGCAGATGTGAATAACATCCTCCTTGCCAAGCAATTTTTGAAAGCTTCCCTCCCTCCCCAGCAGCCCACCTGGCAGGCTGGTGGGGAGATGGCAGGCAGGGGATGGAGTCTGCCAAGCCCCATCTCCTGACTCCTTGGTAGAGGAATTTCCCAGGGCTTCCTGGCTGCTGGGCATCCTGGCCAGCCTTTGAGCCCTGATAGTGCACTGGAGAGAGCAGTGGATGGCCAGCATCCTCTGGGAAGTCTTGGGGAATTCCTTCTTCAGCCCAGCAGAAGAGAAATCTTTGCACATTTTCCTTCTCTTCTGGAATCAAATTTGATGGGGGTTTGTTTTCTTGGCTGTTTTTTTTTTCTTCCCTGTTTCCTTCATTTTGGAATTCACAATTCTCAGGGCACAGAAAGAGTAGTTTCTAGTCATACCTTCTATGAATAATTTCTTTTATAAGGAGACTGGTCATCTTACAAGGGTGTTTTTCCTCCTGTAATGCTTCTTCTCCTTGCATCAAGCAGAAAGGAAGACTGGAATCAAAGATGTAAGGCAGCAGTGGGTGGAATATACATTTCACTGTTTATTTCCCAGAAGATTCTAACTTTTCAGAAAATCAGTAGATCAGGTACTTAATTACCCTTTCTGGGTTTTTTTGGTTTTTTTTAGCTGTTACTAAAATGACTTCACTCCAAAAAGGCCAAGAAGGCCACCATGACTTGATGGCAAGTGGGAATTCAACAGTCAGTGGGACAACAACATCCTGATGCCACAGATCCCTGTCTTGCTTCTGCCACAGATCTCTGCCCTGCCTCTGCCAGGCAGTGCCATAGTGCCATGAAGAAGCACCCTGGCCACTCTGGCTGCAGGGCACATGTGGTCACAACCACACAGCTCTGCACAGGTCAAGAAGAGGCACGAGCGAGCCTGTGGTGAGATGTGAACTTTCCCAGCTCAACGTCCCCAAAGACGTTAAGTGATGTGACTCTACTTGTGCTACACTGCTTATCAAGGCAGACCCACCTCCAGCCTGATGTTGCTTGGGCAAGGTCACACTTGTGTGACCACTGTGTCCTGAACAGAACAAGGAGCTTTTGGTGGACAGTGATAAAAAATGCTGCTCGCAGGTACTTTCCAGACTATTTGTTACGGATCAGTGGGTGGATTTTTAGGATTTTAGATCAGGGGAAATACTTGAAGGCAGCTCTGAGGCATTCCCCTGTCAGATGCGCACGTGGTTGAAGGGTTTGAAGTATGTGTCAGCATTTCCTGGCTGCTTCATCCTGAGGGATGAAAACTGAGGCCAAAGAGGAGAGTGAAAGGCCAGTCTCTCAAGGCTAGGCTGGAAGACAGAAAGTCCTGCCTGGAACAGCGTCAAGACCCACTGGAGACGTCAGCAGGATCACCCCTTCAGTAAACCCTTAAGGGTCATTAGGTGATGTTTCTTTCTTGGCACAGCTGCAAATACCATCCATTGCCGCTGTGTTGTTTTCCCACTGACTTTAATGTTGATCTAACATAATCATTGCATCTCATTCCCATTCTAAGATGAAGTATAATCTGGGGGAGGCCTGTTTTTCATTACTGTTGAACTTCCAGCAACAGGAACTTTCTCTGATGCAGTTCACAAAGGGGTGAGGAGGTGGGTGGGAGGGTTAGTTATTACCTCTGTTTCCTGTGCTGGAGCATGGGCTTCACTATCAAGCTCTGCCATCTCTCCCAGGGGCCAGCCACTAATTCCTCCATACCCCTGCATGCTGGAGCCTCTCTTTAGAAGAGACTTCCAATCGTGACAAATTATCTGTGCTGATTTTGTGACATGAACTGTTACCCATCAGGGAATGAACTGGCATCAATAAATTCATTTCACTTACAACCTCACACTGTGCATGAATTGAAGTTCTAGAGGTGAAAGACATAAATTTACCAGGTGGGCAGGCACACAGCTTCCCTGTAAGACAGTGCACTTCACCTTTGCTACGTGAGCTGCTTCTGCTGGGCCAGCCCAACATTAATTTTGCATGGAGTAGATTTCTCCTGTACCATGCGCAGTCCATATAATTTATATTTGCCACAAGTAGCTGTGTGAATAGCCTTACCACAGAACAAACTCCTGGTTGTGCCTTCACCAAAAAAAGAAACAAACAAAGAAAAATCACCAAAAACCAAATTCAAATGCAAACACAACCTTTTTCTATACAAGATAAGAACAGTTAGTATTAGAATAGCATCTTCTGCTTTCCAGGCTTTGCAGAGTCAGTAATTAATGAGTTCTCCCCATGCCTTGGTTGGGCAAGTGAGAGAGCATTATTTATTAGGCAGAAAGAAGTTCCCATATGCATGAATCTATGTCTTATTCATTATGATGATAAATTCGTCAAATCATTCCAGCATATAAGGCTCTCCTCCTCCCCAAACACTCTGTCAGTCAAGTGGCTGAAAATTTCACTCATTTACCCAAATGAAAATCTTACAGTCCCCTGGACAAATAGAAACTTCCAAGCATTTAGTTAAAAGCCTCTTGTGACTCCACATTCCTGAGAGCTCCTGATGAAGACAGGGATCCTGTTAAATTGTGTGCTGTGGACACCAGATGAAGGCAATCCTCAGGCTAGAGCATTCACTGATCTTGTCCCCCCTGTCTGAATGTTTTGCATGGCTGTTTTGAGGTATGGCTTACTGGACATAATATAAAATAAGAGTTCTTGAGGATGAGGTGTCTCCTTTCCTTTTCTTACGAAGGGTTAGATATGGTGATGGGTGACAGGTCTGTACACAAATATTAAAGGCAAAGAGGACAGGGATGTGCCCTTCAGCACCCTTAACATATCTACAAGTGTGGGTGTTGGGGGTGGTTGAAGGGACAGGGTCACAGGGTGTGATTAGGCTCATGTTCTCTCCTTAAATTGCTTAAGACAGAGCACTGGGCATGACAGACTGCTTGCCTGACCCAGCAGGGCTTTTTTTGTGTTCTTATGTAAAAAGAGAAGGCTGAAAACTGCCTTCAGAAGCCATAGGAGTGGAGACATGGCTTTGCTGGGTCTTCCAAATGCATTAAGAACTGGAAACACCTCCAGGGTTGCTGCTCACTGAGCAGCTTCCTTTTTGCTTTCATTCAGCAATCACACATTTTCCCATCCCTCTGAGGAGCCATGCCTACCCCAGAAACAGCATACAAAGGTCACATTTACTGTAAAAGTGCAGAGAAACCCGAACAATGGTTGGGCAGGGAGTCTGGTCAGGAAACAGTCCCTTTTATTTTGTTGTCTCAGTTTTGAGGGGTTTGGGTTTTTTTTACCTTTTGGAAAAAAAAACAAAAACAAAACCAAACAAACAAAAACCCCAAAACCAAACAAACAAAAACCAAAATAAACAAAAACCCAAACAAACAAACAAAAAACCAAACCAAACCAAACCAAAACCACATCAAGTATAGCAATTTGGGAATACTGTAAATGTACCATGGTGCTTGTTGCTTAAAATCTTTATTCCTCTCTTCACTTGTATATTCTGTGCTTCCTGCCCAAGCTTAGTTAATTCAATGAACTGAACCTTATTTTTGGTAAGCATCCTGTTGACCTCTCTGTAGCTACAGGAAGCTCTTCACCATAAACATTGTCTCTCTCCAGCCATAGCTTGTCAGCTCCACAGATTGTGGTCACCTCTCTGCCTGCAAAGTGTTTGTCTTGCTGTCATAAATAAACAGGACAGACAGGGAATGGACAAGGTGCCCAGGAGAATCTCTGTGGGAGAGATCAAACCCCAGGCACACTTCTGAATACCTGTTTACCCAGAGACTCTCCACTGCATATGAGAGGGAGTGCCATATTTCAGCTCCTTCCATGCTTGCTCCCCGTGCAGAGCAGCAGGACCTCAGCCCTTCCTTTGGGTTGACACCCTTCCCTCCAGGCACTCCCAATGCAGTCATAGGTGAATATAAAGGTGAAGGCAAAGGCACACTGGCACTGAGTTTGTGTGCCTTCACCCACAGCATGCCAAAATTTGTCCTGGGCTGACCTGTCCCACATAAGCAGCAACAGCAGTCCTGCTCCTCAGCTGCTGCTTCACTGGCACCAAAGCCATGGCCATACAGAGAGCTTCATGTCCATTAAAAACAAAGGCAAGCCAGGAGGAAAATCCCTTCCCTACACTCACTCGTGCTACTGGTAAAGGCAGTGGCCTTTGATGAAGCAAAGTGGTGCTTTGAGCAGAAGCCCTGTGGGGTGGCCAGTCAGTCGTTCCCAGGGGCACCGTGCCATGGCCAGCCATGCTGCTGCTTCTCCCTCTGTTCTCCCACCCACATTGACCTTCCTCACCACTGGCCTCCCTTTCCCTAGACCATCTCCCATGGCCAAAGGGATTGAGAAGTGTTTCTGTGCCTTTGGGGTCTGACCCAGGTACCCTGAGCATGAGAGAGGTCTCAGAGTGGGAGGAGGCAGAGTAACCCACATTCCTTCATAACATCAGCAGCAGGCAGGACCTGTTCACATTGAAGCTCCGGTGCATGAAGAATTACACTCCAGTCTGATTGTTTTATAAAAATCTGCTCCGGCACCTGTCCAGAGCCATGATCACATCTTCAGTCATGTGGCCAAATGCCTTTTAGTTTTAATCATTTGATCAAATGCCCTAGTGAAAGAGCCATTTGTTCAAATGATTGAAAGTTTGTCATTTGACCAAATTACTAGTCTGGCAGGATGACTAACGGGTCATGCCACAATGTCAAATTCTATTAATGTCACCTGAGAGAGACAAGTGAGGAAAGTAAGGGTTAAGGGAGGAAGTTTGTAGAAGTGTTTATTCCCTCACTATGTACCCCTATACATACACAAGGGTGGTCCCAAGGAACAGGCTGTGAAATCACTAGGATGGCTCCAAACTACCTGAGCACGTAGGCAGCTGGAGTGGCTCCATGAGGACATCCCTCAAAACTTGGGGAGAACAATCTATGTCACCGAAGGAGCACAGAGCTGCTGTATTAAAGGAGAAAACTGGAGCTAGAGTGTATACTTGGACTTCAAGTGAGGGCTGCCACTGCTGGGACTAGATGGAGAAAAAACCTGGCCAAACCATGAGCCAGGAACCACGGTTCTGTCAAAGAAGTCCCAGGCACTTTTAGTGCCACTGGTATTACCACACTTTCACTGCCTGAGTCAGCAGGGGACACTGGCATCATTTCCTGACCCCTTCTCCCTCATGTCCCTGGAGCTGCATTTCTTGGATGGAAGGAAAATAGGGGAGGGAGGAAGGAAGACTAAAACCTGGCCACTGGAGGAAGTGAGAACTGACAGCAGCCATATAAGGGGGCATTAACCTTTCATAAACCTGCTCTCTGGCCTGTGACTGGAACCAACAAATAAATATAATTCTTGTAGTAGGTCTCTTATGTGCAGCATGGCTGTTCTGGCACACACACTGGCTTCCTGTGAATTGCAGTTATATTTGCAGGGTGTTAGGGTAGAGGTGAGATGGATCGTGTTGATATTAAAGAAGAAGCAGGCTTCAAGCAAGCAGCTAACATTGAGGAACCAACATCTCTTGTCTTCCATGAAGGAATTGCCATGGATATTCCTGGTGAGTGATGATCCCTTACAAAACTCACCCTGTATGGCCCTGTCCCCACGTGTGCAGGTGGGTGCTGTGGTGTGGTCAACAGTTCCAGACTCCTGAGGGTCCTCACAGGAGCACGTGCTAAATCTGATTTCTGCCTCTTCCCTCTCAGATGCCCACATTTTGCTTCAATGAAGACTACAGGGGGATTGGCGTGCCACCACTTCTCATCCAGATGTACAGTTAGGCACTTGTTCATCCTGATATCAGAGGGACCCTGCTAAGTGGGCACAGCCAGTGAACCCTATGCTAATTCAAACACAGTAATAACAGTCTGATTATCTGACTTGAACTCTTGACCTGCAGATGTGACATAGAGCAGGCCAGAAAACAGCATGTGCCAAAGTGTGTGTGTGCATGTGGGAACTGCATGCACAAATGCATGTGTGTTCATGTGCATGAGGGCATGCACACAGCTGAGCATGATCTCTGCCTCTTCAGGCCAGCTCCACTGCTGCTTCCTGCAGCCTCTGGCCAGGCAGAGCCCTCTTCATCTCATAATGAATCATCTCACTGCGAAGGCAAATGATGACATGCGTGATTATTGCTGTCAGTTCCAGAAGAGCCTCCTTCCTGGAGGATCAGCACTTTCTTGGCCTGGATCAGCACATCTGACCAGCATGTCAGGGCATTAAGCCCTGCCTGGAGCCCCCTGCCCGGCCAGCAAAGGTGCTGGATTGAAGTGCATGGTTCAGGTCTGCGCTGTGCCAGAGGCACAATATCAGAGCACACGCAAAGACAGGGCAGTGATCTGGCTTTATCAGTGCCTCCTGCAGTGTCAGCGTCTTCCCTCTTCTTGTGACTTGAGCTGGAATGCTTGAGAGTCACCAGGTCAGTGTGGTTCTAGTTGCTGTCTCTCATCCCTCTCCTAAGCCATTAAAGGTGATCAGAGCTCCAGCCTATGCCCCATGTTCCCTTTCCATTTCTTCCAGCTGGCATGTGTATCTCTTCATTTCATACACTGCTTTCTGCCTACAGCCTCTGTCTTCTCAGGCTACACAAGTCAGCTTCCACAGCTGACTGTAGCTTTTAATTTTAGAGAGGTGTTATATATCCTTTGCACATCTACATATTCTTGAGGACTGTCTGTATGGGGTCTGCAAAATTATATATATATATATATACAAGCATGGAGAAAGCTGCAAAGAACTATATTGGTCTAAAAAGATTACCAGTTTGGCCTCAGCTTGAGGTAAATGTCTCCAGCAAATCCATTACGTATTCTTTGCATACACAATAGGTTTGATTTGAGATGTATTTATGCTCAAGAATATTACGTATTCTCTTTATACATCATGCAAGGTTAAATTTTTTTTAAAATTTATATTTGCTTTTTATCATACAGATGATTTATGGCCAGACCTCCTGAATCTATTTGAAAACGTTGATTTCTTCTTGATCAACTCCAGAAGTGCTGGAGATCACTAATTTGCTTGCTGCTATTTATGTACTTAGGAGCTAGACTCAGAAGAGTTTAGATCAACTCTTCTAGAGGAAACTGAAAATCCAGATTTGGCCTGTTATAGATAGGCCATGCTAAAATTCAACTTTATATTGGAATTCCTGATTGGGGGGATTTAGATTTATAGCAATGATTTGGACGAGTCCCTAATCAATTCCTAGACAGTACTTTTTCATCAGCTGATCTGACAGCAGGAAGAAGGTCAAGATCATAAATTTCCCTTTCCTGAGTGCCAGGAGTGGAGGTGGGAAGCGCCTCTCCAAGGTGAGCAACAGAGCTGGGAGCAGGGGCTGGAGCTGTCTGGGCATTGAGTTCAGCCAACCATCCAGCCCCTGGGAGTGCTGGGTGCCTGCCACCCCCCTCTCAGGACCTCAGCTTGCCTGAGGACACTCGGAAGGGGTGACCACACTTTTCAGAGCTGACTGGGTTGGGGGGAGAAGGGTGTCAGCCTGGGTCATCAGCACAATTCTGCTTCACCCAATATACACCTCCCCCTGTTCCTGCCCCCATTCATTTTCCTTACCATGGCCTCTCATGCTCCCAAAACATTTGAGCTATGCCATGCAAGCCAGGCCAGGTTGTTGATTGCTACTATTGGTGTGCATGGAATGAGGTCCTCAACAAGGTGCCCTGAGTTAAACACTCACCACTATATTTAACCAACTTCATAAGCCATCTGATTTTCAGCACTGTGGAGTTTTGTATCTAGATTTACACAAGCTTAGCTAACACTGCAGAGGTGGGTTTGAATTGCAAAATTCTCAGGTTTGGGCTCAGTCCAAAGAAGACACTAAGCAGAGAAGAGGAGAGTGACTTTCACACCTGAGCTAACTCTGTGGCTCTTTCTCTTCCACCAGATGCTGTGTAGCTTCCAGTAAGCCCTTTTCCTCACACCCTCCTCTAGCTCCTGAAGCTAAAGTCCTAGTCCTTACCACCTTCTTTAGTTTCTCGGTGCCACATTTTCCTCGCTGCATCCTTGCACTTGCTCCCGTCATGATCCTGCATGCACCATTACATGTCTGCTTCACCATTAACCCCTTCCTGTCCCACATATGGGTAGCAATGGCATTGAGAGTGCTTGTGTATTTGTTTGCCCCCCCTCAGAAGGGTTGCCAGATCCCCCCTCACCACCTCTGCAAAGCCCTGTGCTAGAGGAGAAACATCACCAGGGGTGTGCAGTGTCACATCAGAAATACCTGACGTACTCATGGCCAGGGTCAGGTGGCAATGCCTTCTGCTTGACTCAGTTGGTGCAGGCTGCTGCCTCCTTCTCTTTAGTGGGAGCTCAAGCAGTGGTGATTTGATTCACTCTGCTCTCTGACGACAGCCTTCATTTTCCCACTAAGTATAGGAAATGCAGTAAGAAACCCAATTCACTCATTCCCCAGAAGCTGTAATGAGCAAGAAATGATATATGCAACCCCGTTTAGGTTATGATATCACAAGCCTTTAAGCACTACTGCCCAGTGACTATGAGGCAAAGCTATCTGGCACAGATAGGGACTGTTCCAAATAACGCACAATTTGAGTGCTGACGTGGAGTCTGTTGCTACCAGAGATAGTAAACCAGCTGGTTTGGACTTTGTAACATCTTCAAGGCAGCATGGTACAATTCTGTCCGGTTTATTGAAAATGAAATTAGTGTTTGATATAACAATAGTATTTATATCTATCACACACAGCATTGTGAAATATATCGTTCAAGGAGAGCGCCCATGGAACAGCTCAGCACTTCACACCTTGCAGAAGCTACCGGAGGGTATGAATTATTATGAGTATTTTTAATCAAGTAACGGGTATGGTTGGTGCAGTCAGGATTTTCAGAGAAGCTCAAGCTCCTAATAAATATGTCACAATCTATGATAACTTTGCCAAGTCCTTTAATATCCTACAGCTCCAGTTGCTGCTGTCTGACTTCTGCAAAATGCGGGAAGGAAGAGCAAATGTCAGTAAAATTGCTTTGTCTGTTTCAGACCAGCACATCAACTGCCTCAAGGGCAAACCCATGCCATCTTCTTCGCCTGTGGTGGGTGCACAAAAGGCTCTTTGCTTACCTTGTTCTTATAGGAAAGTTTTATCCAAGAAAGAGGCCTTTCTTGTCAGATATTTTGGAAAGGATTTAGAGCTCACCCACTCCAGGTGGCAAGGCTCCCATATCCACCAGTGATAAAGCTTACATCTTCTCATCTTCATTGGTGTAACCTTTTGCAGCTTTGCCAGATCTGCATCATACTTCAACCACTTAGCTCTCAAAACAACAGTCTAGCATCTCATTTCTTCAGATTGAGCTGACAAGGCTGAAGGAAAACACCCAAGGATCACTGATTCTCATGGAACCAGGAGGTGACCACCTCACGGTGGGAAAGCAGAGAGGGAAGGTTGCAGGAAGGAAAGAGCAGTGCCCACAGAGACAAGAGCTCAAGGGGATGAGCCCCTGTGCTGGAGAGACCACTGGCTGAAATGGGTGTGAGGTGTCTGTAGCCCTTTCCTTCCTTCCGAGGAAGTGTGAAAGGAGAAATTCATCACACGTGTGCACAAGGGAGCACAGTTCTGCCTGAGTTTCATGGAGGCAATTTGTGTGGCACTGCTGCTTGGCTCAGGGATGGGGCACAGCCAGTCCCCCACCCCGAGGGTTGAAGTTGATTCAGCCTCTCAAAGCAAGGCTGGATCTCAAACTCCTTGAACACTGAAATATTCAGAAAAGGATTTTGTTGGCATGAAGGAATCAAGACCTTTTATTCAATGCAAAATCTGAAATTGGCAAGAGAGATTTTAAATGAGTCTTAGCTCAAGGTGGTTTTCCAGATCAGCAGTACAGTCATCTCTGGGAAGTGCAGTAATAAATGGCTTTTATCTGGCAAATGACCATTGCTTGTTCACTGAATAAGAAGCTGAGGGGATGGGAAAGAACTAATAATTTTGATTTTTACAGCTTTCTCTTTTTTCTCTTGGTTCCTCTCTTTCCAGACATCTATTAACACACTACAGGTGAGGAGTAGTTTGTATGGCCTGTAGAAGTAATGTAAGATGTAGGGAAGAAAATAAGGCACTAGAAGTCCTGTACCCAGTCTGGAAGATCAACAAAAATCAGCTTAGTTTTATCAAATATCACTTATAAAGGACATGGGGGAGAGGGGATTCTGAAGAAATCTCCTTCAAGGCATTAAAAATCTGTCCTAGAGAACAGCTGTCCAGTGAAACACACAGTAAATAAAAATGCAAATCCTAAAACACAATATAAAACTCCATACTGCCTCAAGACTGAGAAAGGTCATTTCAGAAACAGCAAAATCTTCCAAGTCATTGAGGCAAAGTGGAGCCGCAGTGGGTAAGCACTTACTGCAAAGCCTATGAGAGCCTTGTCAGTGTGGAAACCCTAAAGGCATTTCTGGGGACAAAGGCTGGGACTAAGGGAGGATTTCAGCATAAATATTAGCCTAAACACACATGATAGTGGGACCAGAATCAACCCAGAAACTGCTCACATCCCTTGAGTGAGAAAACAGATCCAAAAAGCAAACAGAAGCCTTGACCTCCATATAATCTGCCTAATCACAATCTTACTGTCCCCATTTTTTTCCTTTTAGCGCATGCCCTGAAGATGCCTGATGCTCCCTAGAGCCTTTCTGAGTGCAGGCAGTGAAATGGCTTTGCACTGGGCTTCCCCATGCACCCCACAGCAAAGGGGAGCACCCTTGCTGCCCTACAGCACAGCAAGGCAGGCTGAGTACACTCCAGAGCTGAGCTCAGGCCTGTCCTGCCCATCATTTGCATAGCAATCCCTCTGGCTGCAACTGGTGGGCAGGAGAATGTTCCCAGCTTCATCCATGAGGCTGGATGGGGCATGATGAGAGGGTACTACAACCCCATCCACCAGCTAACTGCTCTCCTAAAGTCTGGCCTGTGTTCAGAATAATCTATTAAATCTCTCTTCTCACCTTTTTGTCTGCAGCTGTGATAAGCAATCCCAAAATGACTGAGCCTTCCGCTTGCCCTCCATTTGTTCAGTGCACTGACCTAATCCTCTTTCAAGAGCTCCTGGGGCACGGCATCTCAGGCCACTCAGCCACCATTCCAAGGACCTTCCTCCAACAGGGGCCACAGGATAACATAAGACCCACCAGAGCACTCTGCTTGGCACACTCCTAGCTGATTTTCCAGGGCCAGCAACCTCGTCAAGGGGA
>JAWWEW010000001.1:110033578-110087720 GCA_035583185.1 Anabacerthia variegaticeps
AACATAAGACCCACCAGAGCACTCTGCTTGGCACACTCCTAGCTGATTTTCCAGGGCCAGCAACCTCGTCAAGGGGAATTTCCTTTGATGCTTCCAGCGGGGAAGAAAACACTTTCAAGAGGGCTTTAAAAGCAAAGCTGCTGCTGGCTGATTCACTTGCAGTAATCCAGCAGAGGAGCTCACAACTGTGGCAGCAAATAGGCTGTTGGACCGGGGATGCTCATATGGTGCAGGCAGCAGGCACGGGAGGCAGATTTCAGATATGGCTCAACAGCCCGGCAGTGAAGGGCTCAGGGACTGAAATTAGGGCACAGCAAGGAAAGCCAGTGAGCAGGAGCTGGCTCAGGGTGTCCTGAGTGTTATATAGCATCTGGAGGAGAGACTGAAGACAGGACAGCACAAAACAGCCTCCCGGGCTTGCAGCAGCAGGGACAGCACCTCACCGCCCAGGATGGTCAGCACAGTGGCTGTGTGGGACCAGAAGGAAACATTACTGGGAAGAAGCGGAGATGGGTTGCTGGGAAAAAAGGTGAGATAGGAGAGGAGAAAAGAGCCTTGTGTGCAAAACAGAAGCTCAAAGTGCAAAAGTAAGACAAGGAAATATTTTACGTCTTTTATTAACCCACTTGAAACAGCAGGACAGAGAGCAGTATTGATAAATAGTTGTACTGGGAAAATTTGCAGACCTTTCCTTCTGGCACCACTCCACCATTGGCAGCCATGCAGATGAATTAAGGCTCTGGTATCTAACCCTGGCCGTTGCTGTAGCAATTTGGAAAACAAAGCTCTGGGTGTCCTGGCTGCCTCACAGTTGTGAAGTGACCCACCACACTCCAGACCTGGCACCTATACCTTTGGCTCACTTTGCTTTTTAAGGAACAAAGGCCAGTGCCCTGACCTTTGCAGCACTTTGCCTGCTGCTCACCTGGTCATAGTGGCTCTCTGGAGAGATTACCAGGGCATGGAGAGGTGATGGTGGGTTTGGAAGAGAAGCCCAGATGTTCCTGTTCCTAGTTTTCTCTTCTCTGCCTATTTCTACCAAGGCTGCTGCAATAGGGTGCAGGAGTGACTCACAGCGTACAGGGCAGCTTCTTTGGGAATGAAAGATGTCTTGGAGGAACAGGAGCAGTAGATGAGCCTGTCTCTTGGAGAGTGAGTGCAGTGTATGTCTGAAAGGTCGCTGCTCTGCTCATCAAGGCTGGGTTGGTTTCGGTGGCTGTTCCCCTCCGTGGTGGCCAGCACCATTCCTGTGTCACGCAGAGCCTATAACTCATGGAAATAAAGCACATCCGACACCCCTCTGAGACATGTATTCTATATGAAAATTTGGTTTATTACTGTCAGACCCACAAATCTGGATCCGCTGTGTAATTCTACTGGCGTCCATCAGTCAGACAGACACATTTAATGAGAAGGAGAATTTATACTGCTACTTCCTATATTGGCTGCTGCCGAAGCGCAATCGACAGTCAAGATCTTCCCTTGCCAGGAAAATCATCCCTGAAAAAGTGCTGGCATCTCAACATTTCTGGAGAGCAAACCCACAGATATAGGGGTGTCTCTTTGGCAGATGCAATTCTCCCATGCTGGATACAGAACCAAGGCGTCTGTCCTGCATAGACACAGAGGGGAAGGCAGGCAGTCAGTGGAATGGATAGAAATGTACAATGGATGATCTTGCTCAGCACTTGGGCATGTATATTCCCTGGTCTTCTCAGGAAGCAACATGTTTTATTTCCTCCAGCTATTTTTTTTAAGTGCCGTGTTGTGAATATTGACATGTTTAGGTGTATTTGCATTGGCTGTAGCTGTGGGGGCAGGGGAGACTTCTCCAGAAGCATGTGACAAGTCAGGTTCCTGGCTCATAGAATAACACAGCTGAAAATCCCCTTTTTCCACTGTTTCCCTTGCCTTTTCTGTAGACACCTTTGCTGCCATTCTGGCTGCTGCAGACAAGTCAGTGAGGGCTAGAAGGAAGGGGTGCCATGGCATTTCAACACTTGTCTCCTGTTTATCTGAGAGACAGCCATATCCCAGGTCTCCCCCTGCACAGGGTGCCCCCATTGCACCTTGCATTACATTTCTCTCCTTGGGATTGCCCCACCATTAAACTAAAGATTTGGGCTCCCTGTGACTGCACATTTGCAGGTATGACTTTCAGTAATGAGCAGGATATGTAGTACACCAGCAGTGGGATACATCTTACATGAACTGAATCCTGAAGGTGATTTTTGTTCCAGGATGCAAAGTCCTTGGGGTGATTTTGTTTCTGTATTAAATACTTCTTTCTTTGAAAATAAGGTGTCTTGCACTTTGATTTAAAAATAAAAAATAGGAAAGAGGGTGGGCATCTTCCTTTTGAAATTATTCCAGTTTTACTTGTTGATTGAATTTAGTAAGAGAAATTTTGTCTGTCTGGATTTTGAGCCAGACAAGAGATCAAGAAAACAACCTTTCCTTCCAAAGTCAATTTGGACCAAGATCATTTTCTTTCCTCTGACAGACAGGTTTTCTGGCTTGGAGCAAGGTACTCCTCATGCATTCTTCATGCTTTATTGAGGAGCAGAGGTCACAGGGAACTAAAAGACCAAAACTACATTGGATAGGACGTGTCAACGCCTACAGTTTAATCTGATGCTGAGCCACTGACTTGCACGCAATGTTACTGACAAAAGCCTCACATACATGGAACTAAAAAAAAAAAATAAAATGGTGCCACACATTTTGCAACTCAGAAAGTAAGTGCTGTGAATGGTACCTAATCTGAGCTGTCTTCTGCATAGCATTAGGTCCTCACTGTGGGAGGCCACAGTCAACCACCTCTGATGACTCCATTGGCAGTTCTCATGCAATGTCACTGGTAAAATGCTGAAATGCCAAGAACCCAGCTTTGAAAATGCTGAGCATCCTCATTTCCTTTGATTTAAATGGGAGCTGAAGGCACAGAGCACCTTGCAGAATTTGGCCCTGTGTAAGCAGATACTGGATGAACTGCTCTGACTGACTGTCAAGACTGGCCTTTTTTTTCCCTATTTTTTTCCCAGGGCAGAGATTTATCTAGGATTTCCACTTTGCAAAGGCAAACTATGGCAAAAGCTATTCTTCTGGAGAGAGAGAAGATTAAGTGCAGTTCCATTTCTGTCTATATTTTCAGCATTTGCAGCACTAAGGGTCCATTTTAAGTGACTAAAAAAAAATAAAATTGGGATGCTATTCCAACAGTGGAGAAAATTATTCTTCACGAATACAGCTAATCGAGGCTGCGGGGTTGCAATCATTCATTATAGATGGGTGTCAGAGGAGAATAAAATGTGTCTTCCAGCCAGCTGCTAAACCCAAAATTAGAGGAGCCAAATACAAGAACTGAAGTTGCCTGTCTCCTGAAAAAGGGTCCTGGTTCAGTGGGAGGGGGAGATTCCTGGCTCTGGGTTCCTTTTACAGCTCAGCAGCCCTCCTGCCAAGTCCTTGCCATCAATCCCTGTAATGTTTAGCACCACCATTCTGGTTAGATTTTGTCTGCTAGCAAACAGAAATCAAAGTCATGCAAATCACAGGTGGGCACAAGGACAGCAACGCCACAGCATTGTTAAAGCACCAGGCTCTGAAATACAAAGTTGCCAGGGGTACACCAGCATTTTTCAAACCTCTGAGTTGCTCTCATAGGATGATAGAGCCTGGTTTCATTGCTTTCCCCTGGGAAATTCCCGGAGGCAGGAAGGCGGCTGAACTACCGTGGTTGTAACTTTGATATCTGGATGAGGATCTGCTAGCCTCAGGCAATCGGGCTTCTGTTAATTTTGACCAGGGAGCATGATACACTGTGGCAAGCCGTGTCACTTAGGATTGTATCTGCTTAGACATGATGCCTCTGAGTAATGTAATTTATATTTCATGCACAATTGAAGCAGCTAATGGTATAATTCTCCAAGGGGGAAACAAGTTGTTACAGCATTAATTACATTGCAGTTGCCATTTTTTTTTCCTTTCCACCCTGCGCCGAGCACTTTTCGAGCCATCAGTTCAATAACAGCAATCTCTGGTATCGCATAAAAGGGTTCCTGGCCCGGCAGCCACGGGGGAGGCTGGGGTCCCTTCCCTTCGGGGGTGGCAGATGGGTGGTCTTGGCTGCCAGGGGCAGGCTGCCTCTTGCGTGTGCGGCCCGAAACTGCAGCTTGGCTCTGGGACACAGGGTTCGGAAAAGCAGCCAGACATGCACAAACAGCGTCAGAGGATTCGGGAGAGGATGTCGATCCTGGGCATCGCAAGCAGGGATGAATACTTAAGTACCCGAGGATCTGGAGGAGGGAGAGTTGAGTGCCGGTGTGTCTGCGCCCTCGGTGGCTTTCTGCCTTGACTGTGACTGCCAGGGAGCAAGGATAATTCAAGAAGCCTGGGAAGAGCGCACAGAAGTTTAAAAAGCCTCTAATGTCTCTGCTAGCCTGACTTTCCCCTCTGCACAGCGATCACAGAGAGGGAGCCATGCCTTCCACCTACTAGCCGCTGCAGCAGCAGCAGCAATGAGAAAGCATCTACAGAGGAGATGAGCACAAACCTATCAAAGCAAAGCTGTCCCCAGGTATTCCAAGGAGGAGGATTTCTTTTCTGGGTAAGGGCAAGTGGCAGTTCCGTAGGCAGGAGCCTCAAGGTCTCATCCAAACCTGGAGGTCAGTCAGCAAAGGGAGCTGGGGGCTGCCACACAGTGGGAGCTGAGCTAAGGGCACGGTGCTGACCAGGCTGACCCAGCTGGAGGGCAGCAGTGCTGTGAGCGAGGGGACAACCCTATGATGAGGGCTGAGCCATAGTGGCAGCCTTGGGCAGTCAGAGGGGCCAAGGAAGCCTCAGGTAGGGGTTTAAGAACTGCTGGCTGTGGGTGGCTCTGGGCTACAATGGGTGTTTCTTTTTCCAGTCTGCATATGGTGTCAAAAACCACAGAGCTCACAGCTGAGCTAGAAGTAGGTGTAAAAATAGAGTCACTGGTACAGACCAGAGTGTGCCCAGGCTGGATGTAACCCGAGTGTGCACTGCTGTCAAAAAAAAGAGATAAGAGAATAGGGAAGGGCAAGCGTTACACAACTTAGGCCACTATGAAAAGGTTGGAATTAAAAATAAAACTGTGTGTGTGTTTTGGCCCAACAGCACATCTCAGAGGGAACACAACACACTGTGCTGCTAAGTGTGAGGCTGGGATCAGGAGGGACATCTGTGTCTGGGGTTCTGACTCCGTCAGGAGACTGGCAAGGATTGCCCCGCTCTGCTCTGCACTGGTGCAGCCTCACCTTGAGTACTGTGACAGTTTTGGTCAACACAACACAAGAAAGATATTAAGCTATTAGAGAGCATCCAAAGGAGGGCAAGAAAGATGGTGAAGGGCCTTGAGGGGAAGCCATGTGAGGAGCGCCTGAGGTCACTTGATCAGTTCAGCCTGCAGAAGAAAAGACTGAGGAGAGACCTCATAGCAAACTACAACTTCCTTGTGAGGGGAAGAGGAGGGGCAGGCACTGATCTCTTCTCTGTGGTGACCAGGGACAGGACCTGAGGGAATGGCCTGAAGTTGAGTCAGGGGAGGTTTAGGTTGGATGTCAGGAAAAAGTTCTTCACACAGAAGGTGTTTGGGCACTAAACAGGCTCCACAGGGCAGTGGTCACAGCACCAAGCCTGACAGAGTGCACAGAGGATTTGGGTGATACTCTTAGGCACATGGTGTGGCTCTTGTGGATGGTCCTGTGCAGGGCTCAGGGTTGGACTGGATGATCCTCGTGGGTCCATTCCAATTCAGCATTTTCTGTGATTCTGTGATGTCTAATTGGGAGGAGGAGGAGGGCAGTGTGACAAGGTGGATGAGGGATGTGACCTTTGCCTATGCTGCAAGCACTGCCCATAGCAGCAAGCATTGTACACACTGAGAGCCAGAAACTGTCTTTGTGGGGAGAAGCTGGTGGCCCAGATCACAGCATTGCAGAGTCCCAGGGAGGATGCTAAGGAACATTTGTGCTCCCCATACTCAGGCACTAATTTTGTGCAATTGTTTATGCCAAACTATAAAGGAACTGATTGCAGATCCATATGGAAAATGATGCCATGCATCTATGCAGAGATATTCCAAGCATATCATGGGACATAAGATCTGAAGGAGGGGGAAGTGGGAAATTATTTATTCACGGAGAAATGCAGCTTGTAGGAAGCCAAGACTATTCAGTTCAGTTGAAGTTTAAACTAGAAAACAGCTTTGGCAAGAAAAAAAGTATGAAGAAATTGTTTCTAAAAAATTCACTAATATCTAACTGTTTCATAGAATCACTTCCAAAAGGAAATATCTCTGTAGGGAAGAGAAATTCAAGGATCACTCACTAGGGGACTCAAGGACCATTCTCCAAAGGGAGGAGCACAAATGCCCTCAAAGTGGTTAAATATAAATCAGTGATTAAATATTAGCATATTAGCTATTCATTCATGTGGGGACTCCACCTTCCCAAGTGGATGTTCTTCCCCCAGAACTGTTGTATCCTTCATACTCTCTCCCTGATTCTGTGGGGATGGTGCTATATATCCAGGAGCCAGCGAGGACGCAAAGTAACCTCCATCCCTTTGGGATGTGCTGATAGCTAATAGCTGGACACTGTCCAGCAGGATGAAATACTGTGTTTCAGCCTCTTTCTGCAGTAAACCCACAATTGAACTCCACTCTGCAATATTTTAGCTGTGAAACTTAATCCACCATTTTTAACTTCTGAGGTATGTGGGGTGTGTTTGCATTGTTCTGGTGACAGCAGCAGAGATGTATCTTCAGTTCCTTGTGAACTCACCTCTGGATTCCTTATTTGAGGAGTGGGACCTTTCTTTCTTAGTCTCCTTATAAATTCAAAAAATCACAAAATCCAGAGGGAGATTTGAAATAGATGTGCTCCCTTGGAGTAAATGCTTTTGGCTGATGCAAGCGTTTCATGGCACAGCCAGGAGGATAGGGACAGATAGACCATGCTCAGGTCTCCCTAGATGCAAGCCAAGTCCAACCTGGGAGCCAGCTAGACACAGGTTGGTTTGGGCCCAGTTCCAGGCTCAGAAAGGTTCTGAACACTAGGCAGTGTCTGAGCCAGCTCCAAGCATCTGCCCAGCAAGCCTGGGTCTGGCTGCAATCCCTTGCAGATCCAACACTGACCCAAAGTGCTGGTCACCTGCTGAGATCCACTGGGCCTGTTACTGAGTGAAAGTTACAGGCTTTTTTTTTTTTTTCCTCAATACAGATAATTCATGTCAGGGTTAGAGGGCCTTCTGCAGCTCATCACCTTAGGAAATCAGGTTAGTGATGTGGGGAACTTCCACATGGTCTGAGGTTGCTGGCTTTAGGCATTAGGAATTTCTTTAGCTGTTTAAAATCAGAGCTGGGAGCTATACAGTTTAGAGCCAGAGCTGAATTTCTGCTTAATCTCCACTTGCAAGAAAAGTGTGTCAATTTTTTTTCCTTAGCAGCGAGGTAATTAAAGGAAGAACAAGGCAGATTTGCCATTCTGGGAGCTGTAGCTGTATATCTGGGCTTCCACAGAGAAGAATGGGAATTGCTATGAAGCTGTTCCAGAAGAAATGTCAGAAATATGCTTTTACTGATGAATAGGCAGAAGCCACACTTTCAGATAGGAATATTTACCTGCCCTGCCATACACCCCAGCTGCTGCTATGTCCAATATATAATAATCCAATCCATTTTAATAACCTACTGCTCTGCAATAGCCAGGATTCTTTCCATTTGGAAGAAAAGGGCTGCATTAACATTCAGACTGTAATCCACACATCCTAAGCATGTTTATAGCTGCTGCCATATACCCATGGACCTGGATCAAGGCTGAATTCCACATTCCCTCAGGCTGCCCCGAAATTCAGAAGCATTTGGTTCCAGGATTTTCCAGGGCTCCATTTTTCAAATCTTGCATGCTGATCTCAGCCAAGCCCCTGTACATGCTTTGTGAGCCCTGTGCTGCAGCCTGCCCAGTGCACTGTGAGTGTCCTGTGAGCTGCTGTCACACAGCCACAGCTGCAGCTGGACAACAAGCTGAGCAAGTTGTGCTTGTGGGAAGTGGTCTGAGAGTAGGGAACAGGGCAGTGGCACTGCCTTTGGAGCATGAGCCACAGTGTAGGATTGCTCACAAAAATGAGACCCAACAAGGCTTCTATCACTGGGCACTACTGGAAGGCCTGGCACCCCCTTCCCATCCTCATACAAGAAACTGCAGGCCCATTCCAAACAGGTTCAGAGGAGTGTGTACAGGCTGTTGTTTTATGTAAGGCTGCAGTGACCTGTCTTTGCCCTTTAGACTCTTCAGTCAAGTTGAGGTGCAGCCTGGTCTGCATGTGTAACCATCTTTGCAACTCCTAAGCTGGGTTAAAGGCATCTCAGGCATTTAAATCCAGTCCCACCAGCAATCCAGGCCCTCTTGTTCCCTGCCCGGACTCTCAATGCTGCTCAGTCTTCAGGCAGCACGGCAGTGCCAGCATCCAGCTGGAGAGGTGCCAGGAACATGCAGGGAGCTCTGCTCACATCTGGGAAGGCTGAAAAAAAAGAAGCCAGAAATAGCCAGTGTTTCGTAAGAAGGGCTGGCACAGTGGCCTTGCTCTGCAAAGCAACGGAGTTATCATAAGTTTAGATGAAGCGTCCAAATTCTCTTCTAATTTCAGCTTTTTCTCACCTTTGGCTCAGCATCAGCCTTTGAGGAGACACAGCAGAAAGGATAGAAAAAAGGGTGTGTCAGAGAAAACATACACCCTGACAAGTGCCCCAGCTGTGCCCCCATTTTTGCCCCAGCTTTGGACCCCATTGTGAAACAAGTGTCCATGCCCGCAAATGTTCCCTACAAGGTAAATGGTGACAAATTTGTGTCTATACAGCAAAAACTTTCACCCAGGGCTTCTCTCAAAATTAAGCAGATTTTGTTTAGCTTACAAGTGTTAGCCCCCAGGAATGGAGGGGATGACCCTTTCAGTTGGTGTGCAGGCTAGTCCTGGTGATCTGATTGTGAGACAAGCCAATGGCATTGGTTTCTTTTGTTTAGAAACCATGGTGTGGAAAGGGAAGGAGTTAATAAATATTTACTTCACATCCCAGTGCAAGAATATGATTGAGCCAAACACACTGACAAATCAAGGACAGAGCACCCACTTGTCCATCAGAAAACAGAGTGAAGACCATGGCCAAGTGGACTTTGGCAGCTACTGGGTGTAAGTTCATCAGGCATGTAGAACAAGCAGGAAGCCTGCATGCATGTTCAAAACCTACACAAATCTTCCATAATGGTGCTAAATGTGTAGCTGGCTTGTAAGTAAGAGCTATTCATCAAGAAGTACCCTAAACCCACATAGTCATTTCACAAGAAATACCACAGCTTTTGGATGATTTTTTAATCCTTGCTAGATATATGAGCACACTTTCTTGTGGCTCAAATGGAAGCCAAGTTTTGGACTGGTTACCCATAACCCTACCACTGACATATGATCTGCTGCTAGGGTAAAAACCTCAGCAGAGAAAGAAAAGTGAGACTCCCCTGGAGCTCTGTCCAAGCCTCCGTCAGCACTGGACTGGGTGGACATGAACATATGTTAACAAAGCCCTGGCCAGTTCAGAAAATAAACACCTGTGAGCCACATAAGCATGTGCAAGAGGGCTCAGGGCGCCTCTCCTGAGACATCTGAGACCCAACAGCCAGTCCAGACCAGCAACTCACAGAACCCTTTGGAACAAAAAATGGAAAAGTGCCAAAAAAAAAAATCCCTCCCGTGGCCCAAAACTGATCCCAGGGGAGTCTGCTTTTTACAGGAATCACCTTGTATTGTACCACCAAAGAAGCAGCCCTTGCTGCTGCACAAACAGACGGCAATCCTTCCAGATTTAATGCAACAGCCACATGTAATGACACACACAGTTCATCACAGAGGCAGGTAGCAGGGCCCTTCGCTCTCATTCATATGAATATAATGCCTACAGCAATGCAACGCATCAACATTTTTAGAGCCAACAGTTTGACTTTCATTGCTCTGTTATTTTTAATCATTTTAATCTGCATTTTTAGCATTCTACTGCTTCTCTTTTTTACTTCCAAACAAGACAAAAAGTATTCAGCAGCTAATACCTCTGTTTTTAATGGCTTGAAAAATAATGAAGGAACATTAAGCAGTTCCTGAGCCTTCCTGAACACTGGTATTTTTAAAGATGAGATTGATCAAAGAGGCTGTGAACTCTAATGGAGATGGATTGGCTCAGCACTGTAATGCCAGCACGGAGGCTGCTTCAGTGTGGATCCAGCCTTTTCCTCTCATCTGCTTAGCACTGAAGTAGCCAAAACTTCTTTGCTGAAACAAGGCTCTGCCAAGCACAAAAAATCCCACATTTCTTGTAAAAGTTCAGGGACAGGGAATTAATTCTTATACCAGCTGATTGTTTCTGCCACTGCTTCACTGCAAGCCTCTCCTCAAAGCTCCTCCACGTGTCTGAGTTATCCCAGTCTGAGACCACACCATGTCTACATTGCTATGCAGGCAGTTTAGCAGCATGTGAGGAAGACAGGAGAGGAGATTTCAGTCCATTTATTGCAACCTGAAACACATTCCTACTTCTGCTATGAATCTGCCTGGAGGCCTGGTGAGGAGGGGTTTGGCAACCCGTGCCATGGGGATGGCAAACATGGGAGGCAGCACAGCTCCTGAGCCCACCTTGGCATAAGTGGGAGGAAAGGCCAGTGAGGAATCTGCCTCACCACCAGCACTGGGGGAACACTTTGCATCTTGCTGCTGCTGCCTCCTCCTCAGCCAGGGCCTGTGCACACAGCAGGTCATGGAGTAATGATTTGGCTTGCTTTCTGGCTGCTTGCTGAGTCCCTGAGAGGAGCACAGGCATCCTAAATGGTTTGTTTTGTTTTTTACTTTTCTTTTTTTTTTTTTTTTGGGGGGGGAGGGAGGGTCGTGGTGGGGCAGTGGGAGGCTGATGAAGTCAACCACCAGTTTTATAGCAGCCTATCAATCCAGTGGTACAGGAGGAACCTAGTCTCAGACACCCTACATTTCCCAGAACAAAAGGCATGAGCCCTGGGTGTTAAATGAGGTGAAAGCCACTCGTTCCCTATTTCCAGGTAGTACCAGGACTTTGACAGCAACAATTGCTTTGTCAGGAGACCCAGTTCTGCATCTGTTGCCTCTCTAAAACCCACTCTGTTTTATTTCCCTGTGGTGGTGCTGTTCCTTTCCCCTCCCTGGGCAAATCCTGATGAGCTTCGGGACGTGGAGCAGGATGACAAGGTGTGGGGCAATAACTGGCAAAAAGATCTTATTTTGGTGGAAGAGTAACCAAAGCATCAACTCATGGGATATACACAGCACCCTGCATGCAGGTTAGGAGCCTGGACCTGAGGGCTTGAAAATCCAGGCAGGAGGCCCAGAGATGGGCTGAGGCACCGGGTGCTGAGGGCAGTTGTCAACCCCAGTTCAGCTGCAGGCAGCTCTGAAGCATATTGACACTGAGCCCCAATGTCCAAAAGCTTCTCCACCCACCAAGGAGACTCTGGGGAACTGCTCTCCAGATCTTCCCCACTGCCAGAGTATCTACACCAAAACTGAGCTGCAAAGCCTCCACATCCCATCCCCTAAAAATATGCTGCCTCTCTATATCTCCCGAGTCTGTAAACCATGTCAGGGGATAGCCTAGATTTAAGGCGACGTAGTGACTATAAATATTGTGCTTTGAATAAAACAGTTGTGAATACTAGATGACTCCATTTATTGTTAAATGTCATATTTAAATGTTTTAACACTTGGTGTCCCAGGTGCTGCACCAGCAGGTGAGACCACACAGCTCCCTCCAGCCATTTCATTGTCAGCAGACAGACAGTATTGTTCAGGAAGCAGGAGGAGGCCACAGAGTGAGGTGACAGTGTTTTCAAGTTTTTCCAGCACAGCCATGTCACATGTAAATATAGAGAAAACACCTTCCCAACTCAGCTTTGTGCCAGTACAGTCCCTTGTACAGGTCCACATCCTTCTGACAAACCAAACCTTGCACCAGTGCAACCTGGTATGGAGCCCTGGCTGGCTTGATGTCTCATCACACTGCTGCTCACTTTTCACCAATGCCCACCAGTTATGGTGGTGGTGATGGGGAGGTGTAGCTGCCTGCCTAATTAAGCCACAGTGGACAACTCATTAGCTGTCTTGCTCCTGCTCCTTTGATTTGCATTAGTACTTTGTTATCACAATGGTAGCACTTTATTCGTGCCATTGTTTTTTCTCATTTTGAAGGCTAGTGATGTATTCATTTGTGGTCTGTTTTGGTAACTCCTGCTCTTTTCCTCCCCTATTGCTTCCACACTTCTGAGCACAAAAGGCAAGATTTAATGCACCTGGAACATCACAATTAGCCCCATCATGCTAATAACTTAAAGGAAACAAATAAATACTAGAAATAGTGGCACTTTGAAAATTCCCATGATCTGTGGGAAGAAGGCCTGCTGGTCAGGGCACATTGATTTTTTTCTGAATCCATCCACGCAGGATTCAAGGACAGGACAAAACACTATTAAGTCAGCAAGCAAAATGCAGTAAATAATGAGCAAGCCGGAGAGGCTTGACGCTCTGCACTGACTGAGTCCAGATACAAATTGTGGTGAGCTATACATCTCAGCATCATGATGACGCTGTCTCTGAAGCACACAGGGAATCCAGATGGGTAACGGGAGCTCAAAAAGCCATTTGGGGCTCCAGAAGTCTTGCATGTTGCTTTTGTTGGGGAGGCAGAGATAAACTCCTTCCCCAGTCCACAGGATTCCTTGCTGCTCTGGAAATCTGTGTGGATAAATACCACCTCTTCTGCTGGAGCACTGTATGTCAGTGCCAGACAAAGGCTTTAGCACAGGGTAAGTTATGCTCAGGAAGCAGGGCTTCTACCAATGGGGTTTAACTGGTATAGCTGTGTCAAAGCACTTTGCCATCATCATATTGCTGCTATACCTATGCTGGTGAAGTGCTTTTCCTCACGTAGAGATGCTCTCTGGCCTAAGGCTTGTTTGTGAAGGAAGGAGAGGGGAGAGTCCAACAGATAAAAGCTTTCCACTGAGCAGCAGGAGGGAGAAGGCAACCCATTAGCTTTTCCTCTTCTTTGTTTGCCTTTGTCATCTCCAACATTCCGTGTACTTCAGCATGTCAGCTTCCCTCAGAGTTCAGGGGGACTAATCAAGTACGTAAAAAGCTTTGTGCGATCGAGTGTTTCCAGGGCCGGGGTCCTGGTTAAGTGATGATGGGAAAACAGAAAAGAGAGAAGACCCACGCTTGAAGACTCACCCCTGGTCTGACGCTCAGCTGTTTCTTGTGCTTTGGCCCACATAGAGCTACAACACTGGCATCCCTTCAGAAGGGTGATTCAGAGCATCCCTGCAGAGAACCAAGCACTGCTTGTAACCCATGGTTGTCAATCCTTGTGATTTAATCACCAGTCTTATGCTTCACTGGGGTTTTCCTCCCAGAAGTAGCCACATGCAGAAAGAACTCAGCTTTCCTTCTCCAGAAGAAAATTCTCTCTTGCCATCCCTGTTACAAAATAAAACCAAAATGCTGAATTCTTCTGGGCCAGAAACCCAGTTGAGGTGGGGATCATGGAAGGCAGCTTTCCTAAAATATCTCAGGATGTTATGGTCCAGGACACTGATATATGACACTTGAGCCCTGGGATTGACTGACAACATTGAAAGAATATAGTGTCTAATACATTTGAAAGAAAGCTGTGTTTATTCACATTGAAAACACAAGAAGGAGTGAATCTGGAGGCAAATTAGAAAAGAATGATCTCAGTTTACATTAACTCTGGGAAACAGCGGTGGTTACTGGCCTTATAGATAGGCAAAAGGCTCTTTAGTGTTACCACTGAGGTTACCTCACTGCCAGTGTGACAAGGCAGCTTGAGATGAGTTTTTTCTTTGCATTACCTCTACAGCAACTGTTCCTGCCTTGAAGTCATCTTTGTTCATTTCTTGGTCCTTTCTTTCCTCCCCATCCTATCCTCTTCCATGCCCTTGGCAACACATGAGCTGCATCCCCAGGGATATTGTCAGCACAATACCTGATGGGGAGGGGAAGTTGGATTGAATGTAACCTCCTCCAAGACCACTCACTCTGTAGCCTGCCCTGCCTCTGCCCCCTGCCCTCTTTAGGCTGGCCCAGGTGCATTCAGGGAGGGTGGCTGGTCTTTTGGCTGACAGGAGAACAGGGCAGGCTTCCCTTGACATGGAACCAGGGCCCACCTTCTTCCTTGATGTGGGACACCACTGACACTGGTGACAGCTGCCCTAATCCCCAACAGTGTCTTGGGGTCTTTTAAGCCCCTTACTCCCTTGGTGGAGACAGAGAAAGGCAGGGTCCAGCAGATGCCATTTGGCTTTCACCCATCTTCCACAGAGGGCAGGAAACCGCCCTCTCTATTGACAATGACTTCGTGGGTCAGTCCTAAGAGCGTTGCCAAGCAGTGCCCAGTAGTTTCATTTTGTTTCATTTCAGGGAATTCTCTCTAAATCTTTTGGCATAATGCTTGGCAGGTTTCCAAACTGGTCATTAACTCCGCTCCTGAGATGAGGCACAACAGAAACACCCCACAAGTCCTATACCTCAAAAATTAAGTTACGGAGGTCAAATTCCAACTCATCTACTACAGTGTACTGCAGCCAAGTGTATTTTTTTCATATTTAACCTATTAAAAAGAAGGGCAGAAGCATGCAAAAATAAAGCCAAAAAGAGTGTATGATATAGAATAGCCTAAACCACAAAGTAGCCATGACAGGCCTTGAGAGGGCAACTTCAGGTGTGTTAAAGTGAAGGTGTGGGACTTCCAACCCAGATCTCATCTCCCACACTTGTCTTACACTGTCAGGAAGGACTTGTTACAAGTCACTACTGAGGTCTTCTCCTGCAATGCCAATGGCTGCAAGTCCTCACCTCCCCAGGCAAAGCCCTTGGTAAAGAGTTAGATTACAGGTCATTGGGCTGCCACCTCACCCACGGAGAGGGATGGAATCACCATGCTAAAAGAAGGGCCAGTCCTTTACTTCAGACTGCAAATATGCCTCTTTCATAGGAAGCTCTGGGAATGGCCCCCCTTATCTCAGCCTTACCGTCACTGCTTTCAGATGCTACTGCATCTGTACATCAGTGTTTCTCTCTGCCTGGTCCCCAGCCAGGTTTCACTGCCTCCTTAGTCTATAGTCCTTGCTTCTCAAGTATTTCTGAGCACAAAAAGGTCAGTTCCCACCCTGTGGACTGCAGTACTGTGACAGCAGACATTTGGGCTCAGAGGAAGTTTTTTGTTGGCCCATTCAAACACCAAACCCAGGTAAGCTGCACAGGTGAGCCGCAGCTGGGCTCTGCCAGTGATGACCAGCAGCAGCACAGAGGGAAGCTCAGGCACTTGCAAAACCAGCTTCTGCCACATGAAAAGGGGCACATGGCTCCCATCTCCCTATATACCAGACCAGGAACATTTTCTGGACCAGAAAGTTTCCCCACCAAACAACAGGGCTGCATTTCCAGGCATCTATTGCAATGTTGTTACCCTCTGGTGTATTCAGCAATCTCTGCTTCCACAGGCTACACTTTTCTTGGTGCTGGGTTGTGACAAGCTTGCTTTTTTCCATTTAATTCTCTGAAATGCAAATGATTGCCAAAACTCTTCTGTGTTAAGATTTTTAGAGGCATAGTTATTAAACTGCATTTGGAAAAAGTGGAGTGACAATTCTCATGACCCAGTGATTCTCAAGTGAAAGGGGCATGTTGTGGGACTATCACCAAGGAAGGAATAGGATTAAGGAACTCCTTGCTTATCCAATTAGAAATCCCTCTACAAAGGAGAGCAGGTAGGAAACCTGAGTGAGTCTAGAGTGCTGACTGGGCTCTGGCTGGATGCCAAGTGTCCACCAAAGCTGCACTGTCACTCTCCTCAACTGGAAAACCTGAAAATTCCCCAAGGGAGTTACCAGCTCAAGATTAAATATTTTTTTATCAGAAAAACAGTCACGAGGGTCTAGACTGAATGTGAGGATTCTGCCTCCAAACAAGATAGTCAGGGCTGTCCCATCATGCGTATGAGCTTAACTGGCTCTGAACTGGGAAAACAGACTTCAAACCGTTTTCTTAATCCAAGCTGAATCTGTAATTCTCTTCAAGACCTCAAAACCTTTTTCCTCTTTCTTTGATGAGAGGGAGGAAAGAAACGGTTTTCAGGCCCAAAATAATCTCATCCTGTTCCCTGCCTGGCTCCAAGACCTGGCTGTACCTTCAAAATGGTCCTTGATTTCGGGTGCTGTGTGGGATGTGTGTGTGGAAGGTGCTGACTCTACATCTGCTGTCACACACAATGCATTTCCAAGAAATTCCCACATAATGTCAGCCAACATCCCCTCTCCTCAGCCACCCTTTTCTTAGAACTAATCAACCCGGAGTTGTGCGCAGAAAGTCATCAATGACTTTGTCCCTTGTGGAGGCTCAGTCCCTTAATCCCTGCCCTTGGTTTATCCTCAGCAGGGGGAGTCCTGCCCACGTTAAATACCTCCTCGCAGATGTGTTTAACCTAGCAGTAAAACATCTCATTATCCCTATTCTCTCGCTGGGGAAGCAAAACTTCCCTGAAACGGGAGAAGGCAGTGCCTGGGGTGTATCACAGTTGTATGTCCTGACTTGGCCCCATTGTACAAGCATTCTGTATCCTGAGATACACCCAGCATCACCCTCCTGTTGAGCTTGCCCCAGTCCTGTGATTGCAAACCCTGACCTTCAACCAGCCCCTCACATCCCCTCCTGTGCCCTCATCCCAGTCAGCTGCCCTTGGCATCCCTTTGGGGACCACCATCTCAGCAAAGACAGCTGATGCTCCCACGTGGAGGGCAGCGGAAAGTGAGGAAGTAAACTGAGCTCGATCTAAACCTCTCTCTGTGGGAGTGTGGGTACACCAGAGGGGCTTTCCCACTGCAGATCCAATACCATAGGGCCACAGAACCACAAACTAGTCTGCCCAGGGCACATTGTGCTGCCAGCACAGCCCTGTTTCTCTGCTCCCTCTGGAGCCCTGGCTGGTGGAGAAGCCCTCTGCCTGGCTGCTAATGCCGCTGCACATGCATTTTTGGTTTTTTTGAGCTGTTGCTCACAAACAAAAGTGTTCGGATGAAAAATAAACCTCTTAAAAATCCCAGCCTATTCACTCCTGGCAGTCTGGTATTCCTTCAAACTGTCAGACTTAGCAGATTGTTTACTGGAAACGGTTCAATTGGCAGGACCTTCTGCTGTGCAGATGAAATTTTAAAATCCTGTTTCTTGTTGCGCTCAAAGTCTCTCTTTCCACTACATGGCTTCACGGAATTATTATTCACTTGTTTCCCATTGAATCGAAAAATACCCTCTCTCTTTCATTTCTATGGTAAAAATATGCAGGGGATATTAGCCCTCATGCTTCAGGACACAAGCCAAGAGCTAAGTGCTTGGGCTGGAGAGAAAACTTTCCCCGAGGGACACAGTAATGTAGAATGGTCAATTATCCCCGAAGCGTCCCAGCTGGCTGAGATGGGGAGTCACACTGTTCAGCTGGGCAGAGAAGGGGAGCGCAGCATGGCATTCTCTGTGGACCACCCAAGAGTCTCCTCATTCAGAGAGATGTGGCCCTAATAAAGAGAAGCTCCTGAAACTCGTGATCTCATAGGTTGTGGCATTGCCTTTCCTGTGCAAGCACAGCAAGAGAAAGAGCTGTAACCCTGCTTTGCCAGGGTCCCATTGCTGCCTTTGCAGTGTGTCCCATGAACAGTTAAGCCTGTGGGACCAGGACATCCTGCTTTGGGTCAAATGTTCTATCTTTTCCCTTTGGTTAGATTAATGCCTGACAGCTGCCAGCAGAAGACTGCTGCAGTCAACTTTGTAAAGTTTATTGAGGTCTAAGGCAGAAATACCTGCCATGAATCAGACATATCCCCTGTCCCACCTCTCCATGGCCCTTGTCTGTAGTTGTGTTCCCAATCCTACCATTTGTCCTTTGCACCTTTGGCTGCCTTGACCTCTAAGGAAAATGCTAAAAGCACCTGCATGCTCCTCTGCTGTAGTGATGCCTCCACTAGTCACCTGTGAGGAGGTTCAGGGTTGCACATGCCTTCTGGGAAGAATGTCTTCCTCTTGGGCCTTATATCCAACATCAGGAAATGCTGGTGCCCAGCAGGGCTTGGAGGTGTGGGAGACTTGCATCCTAAGCAATGCATGGTAGGGTAACAACTCTGACCTGAAAGACACTTCTCTAGTGTCTTTGCCCTGACATGCTTCTTTTAAAGAAACCAGGATTTTTAGGAAGGTGCCAAAGCTGTCTGTACCTCTGCCACAGTTTCTTCCACTCATCCCTGGTGTTCAGCCTGTCGCTGACACTTCCCTTATCACGATGCTGAACTTTAAGTAGGATCATTTCCAAATGTGATTGCCTCTGCAACCATCCCCATGGACACCTGCACAAAACTCTACCGTGTAGGAGGTGGTGTAGGATTTCCATCAGCACCCGCTGGTCACATCTTGCTAACTAAAAAGTTCTCTTCTTCTGTGCAGGTGTCAAAAAAAGTTGTTCCAGGAAAGTTTCTCATGGAATTGATGAAATGACCTACAGAAATGGGCCTGATGTGCCATTCCCAGTCATGTTACAATGTCCCATAATCACTCCGTCAGCAGGTGGAGCAACTTCCTTTATCCTCACCTCCTCACCATTAATCCAACCAGAGATCCTGTTCCCCTTGCTTGCGGCTGAATTTCATAACTGCATACATTGTTCAGCCTCACTGTGCTGGTCCTTTGTGGGCACCTATGATCCCTGTGCACTCTGCGATTCATGCTGCTGTTGTCCCAGCCTTATGGAAAACCTGTCCCAAAGCTGGCCTTTCAGTTTCATGAGCACTTTCTCGTGCTAATAAAGCAAAAGAACAGCAGTACAAACATGCAGAATTAGCAGGGCAAAACCACACAAATTACAGTTAGCACATACAGCCCCTGGTCTCTGACTTTACTTATCCCTCCTGTCACATTCCTGCTCCCTGTGCTTCCCCCCGCCAGGGGACACAGGTTCACTGAGTGAGCATTTGGTTTGTGTGGAAAACACCACGTCTCCCAGTACAGTAAGAGAGTGCTTAAAACTAAGATGGGGACCGATGAGACAGAGCCAGGGAGCTTGGATATGTCCCACTGAACCAGTGGGATGGAGCTGACAGAGTGTGTAGCAGTTCATTTCTCACAGTGTGGAGCAGAAGGTGATCCTCTCTGCGATGGGGGACAGATAAAAACGGATTGGGAGGGCATCACTAGCAAAACTGCCTGCTGCCAGGGAGAGAAGCAGGGCAGGGGGGCCCTGGGAGCCATCTGCTGCGTGCTGGAGGATGGCTGGGATTGCTCCCAGGGAGGCTCCACCAGAACTGTGCAGGCACGGCTCTTGCTCCTGCTAAAGTAGCACAGATAATTTTTTTTAAGCTATGCTTTGGGGTGGGAATGCTCTGTTAGCTAACAATTTGTAAATCTTCTTGAGTACAGGTGGTTCTTGTTTTAGCTCCTACACAAAGAGGTCCCCACTGACTTGAGCATCGATCCCCTCCTTCCCCATTCAAACTTCCCTGCCTCTGGGGCAGAAAAAGAGTACTGGCACTGAGTCCTTACTCCCGTCTCTCTCTGGATGCCAGTGGGAGGGACAAACTCAGCCTGCGGCTCAGCCATGTGCTGCATTTACAACGAACTGAGGATCTCCTCTCTCACAGAAAATCGAGTCGTCTGGTAACGACATTCCCCAATCACCGCAATGCTGGTGTCACGATCTGATAGATGGAGCTGTGTCTAGAGGTCACTGCCACGGGCTTTTTCCTTAGCAGCATAGGAGGTCCTGCCCCACTCCTGCCTCACCATACCGGCAGGGTAAGATGCATCCGGGCGTCATGCATGATGTACATCACAACTGCCTGTAGGATAGCTGTCTTGCTCTGAAATAACAGCTGATTCCCGGCTAATAGATTCAGTAATCTGACACCCGGGCTGTAATAATTGTATCTGAATAAGGCAGGCTCCAGCCTCTGCCAGCCTTATTAGAATGAGTGATTGTTTCCATCAGCGATGTAGCTCTGGTGCCTTCACCCTTCCCGGGCTCCGAAAAACAAATTGAGCTTCTGACCTTGGCAGATACAAGAGCTGACCTGTTTCCTCCTCTTTAAATAAGGAGAAAACAGGCTTTGGAGGGAAAGCGCCTGCTTTCTGCAGGCCGCCTTCTGCCAAGCTCCTTGCTATCATGAGATCTTAGTTAAATATTTGGCCTGCCGTTATTAGCCAGGATGACAGGCTGCCTAAACTGCTGAGCTCCTTCTGTAAGGCACAGAGGAGCAATTCTCTCTTCCGGCTTGGTTTGGGTTTATTCCTAATTTCTCTGCTCCCCAGCAGGGTGTGGCTGTCAAAGGCAGCCCCCTTTTGCAGTGACTGTGCAGACAAGCAGTCCCGGGAGCTGTGATCCAGGGGTGTTTGTAACCAGGGGATTGCACTGGGGATGGGGCTCAAAGCTGCGCTGCTGATGAGTTGTGCCCTTGCCACCCTTTCCCTGGTCTGAGTCTCAGCAACCAAGGGGGTCTCCCCGGGGTGGGGGGCACTGAGGCTGACACTGATGGGTTTGCAGCAGCACCCAGGCTTGCCCTGCCCAGAGAAGGAAAAGCTGCCTGCCGCACTGGCAGCAACAGCGTGGGAAATGCAGGACCAGAGAGGCAATGACTCCCAGGAGACTTTGCCTGGAGCCACAGGGACATCCACTGAAAGAAAACTGCTTCCTGCCCTCAGCCAGGAGTCCTCCTGCTGCCTCCTTTAGTCAGCAAGTCAACAAGCCTCGCTTGCTAATTCTAAATTTCCCTGGTGATGTGCCGTGGCAAGGTGGATTTCCCAATGGGCTGCAAGCTCCATCCCGTGCTGCGGCTGTAAATATAGCTGGGAGGGAGATTTAGCCATGGTCTCCCCTCTCTTCCTCATATTGCTTTTCCTGAGGTTAAATGTCAAACACGTTTAAAATATCACCCGGGTCTGCAACCCTCATGCACTCTAGGAGAGGGACAGCCGGGCTCCCCTCAGGGCTCTGTCCTGATTTATGGACGTGTGCAGCACAGAGCCGTAAATCGGGGCATGCATCAGATAACGTCATGGGAGAACGGCGTGCATTTTATCAGAGCTGGGACGCTAACACAGGGAAGGTGGGAGCAGGGACAGCCCCAGGGCGTGCAGCTTGCTTTTCTTCCTCCATCAAAGACGAAAAAAAAAAGAAAAAAAGCTGTCCTGCCTGCCTTGGTGGCTGCGCAGAAAATTTGTGCCTCAGCTCAGCACAAGAGGCACCGGCGATGTCGTGGGAGATTCCCGGTGCTTCGCCTTTCTGCTGCACTTTAAGTGGAGGGCTGGCTTATGGACCACAGGCAAGTCCTGTAGGTCTGGTGGTTCGGCATGAAAGAGGGAGCCAGGCAGGGTGTAAGAGTGTTGGGAAAGAGATTTATGTCTTTTACTGTCCATCTGCAAAGCAAAACAAAAATAGCTGAAACACCGGTTTTCTGCTTTATCGGCTCTGTGAATAAGCATATAAATTTCTATGACATTTCTGGAGGCTTGCTGAAGGGGAAAAAAATTCATCCCTTAGGACCTGGCCGGCAGCAGTGGCAGCATATGGTCTGCTGAAATCAGTGGCTGAGCGCGTTTTGTGTGTGTTAGCATTAAAAAGGTGACTTTGCGAGTAATTTAAGAAGCAAGGAGGGGGGTTCTCTTTTTTCCTTTTTTTTTTTTTTCCCTTTTTTTAATCCTGTCTAAGATGATGCAGCTGTCACAGCCAATAACTCTTGAATAAGGGAGCTGGGTTGCGTTTTCTTGACAGGGAAGCACGAAGGGGTGCTGGCTTTTGGCCGCCTTGTGGAAGCAGGTTCGGACTCTTCCTGAAAGGCGGAAGGGAGAAAGGCAAAATCTCCGTCACAGGCGAAGAGAGGAGTCGGGGATGTTTTGTTTTTCCCAGCAGCTGCAGCTCCCTCTGAGGAGGAGTCGGGGCCCTGGAAGTCCGTGGGAAAGCGGCTTCGGTCTCCCGGCTGCAGGAGGATGGATGGCGGGGGAGCGCCGTTTCAAAGATGGAACTCACTGGGGGAAAACAAATACAAATAAGCAACTGTTTATGGTAGATAAAGTGTGGCTTTTTCTCTTTCATCGTTGACTAAAACCTCGTGTTCTTTCAGGTGAGGGAGGTAGGAGCCGTAATGCGCTGTCAGAGAGACGTCTTTCAGCAAGGCAGCACCTCTGGATGTTTATCTCCCTGCTATTGTGCTCCGGCGCTTTGAAATGTAAAGGGAAGACGCTGCTAATCACACTGTTGCTTAAAGATCAACAGCCAGGCGAGATGTACTTTGTCACATTTTCTCTTTGGTCTCTCTTTTTCGGTAATGAAAACGGTGACATTCATTCAGGCTCGCACGCCAGCACATGGCGGTGGGTTTTTAATGAATCCCTCCTGCCCTTTCCCTGAGCTCAGGCTGAGGGGCGCAGCCGAAGCATCCCGATGCCTTTGGAGCATCCCGATTGCCACCGCAGGCGCAGATCCAGCCACTGGGAGAGCGCATCTTGGTATCATATCTGGTTTCCTCTGGTTCGGATCGAATCCCTCCTGTGTTACGCTTGAGTCATATTGTTGAAGACAGAGAGGATGAGAGATATAGCAAAGGCTGCAAAGCAAAAATCTGATGTTGGATTTCTTATTAGTGGGAGAATAGAGAGCTTTAGGGGGTATTAAAAAAGTGTGGAATAAAAGAAATAAATGCTTATCTGCACAAAGAAATAAAACTCAATACACAAGGCCCCTTTTCCTGCCATCCTGGTCTAAGGTTGTACATAAGAGTAGAAAGAAAGACAGAGAGAGAGAAAGAGAGAAAGAAAAGGAAGGAAGCATGGAAAGGTGGAGAGGTAGTTTCTTGAAGGGCTAAAGGAAGAGGAATATTTTAAGACAGCACTTTCTTATACTCCTATTTTTTTCACTGTGGCATTAGTACAGAGGTTTCCACTTTCCATTATGACCTGCATGTGGGGAAAATGCAGCAACTCAAAGTTGTACAAGGAGCATAAGGAGAGGAAGACAAATTTAGCTCTTCTCTTAATGCTGATGAAGAAAAGCAAACAAAGAAAAAGGCAAAAATGTGAACCACCAGTTCCTTTCCAGCAAAGGATCCACTGAATCCTATTACAGGGATATATCAAAAGCAATAAGAATATTTTCATCTTTTGCCTGTCCAATGGCCAAAGCAGATGTCATCAGTCAGCAGTGAGAAGGCTGGGATGCACAGCAGGTAAAGAAGAGTAACTGAAGAAACACATCAGCAGCGTATGTTTCAGGCATCGAAATACCACCCCCCATACCAATTCTATTGGTTTTCCCCAAACCTTTTTTGCCCTGGTCCCAGCCTCCTCTGGGAACAGCTTCCTGACTCACAGACTAAAAGTGGTTAAGTGCTTCTTTGGAGCACAGTCTTGGGAAACAAGCCACAGTCCCTGGACAACCCAGGACACACCATGCATTTTTGAGCAGCATCAACCAGCTCTTCCTCTGTGTATACTTTCTATCACTGCCACAGATGTTGGATGCTCACTGAAGGGCAAGAGCAGGTCTGCAGGTGGCTTAAGGCTCCCAGTGAAGCCCTGAGTATTTCAAGGCACGGTGCTCACAGGGAGAGCAGTTGAATTGATTGATGTGTGTCCCTGGCAAAGACTGCTCACCAGTCCATCGGTAGCAATATAGAATTGAGGGGTGAGCTCTTCTTGTGACAGTCAGGCTGCTTGTGTGCAGCTGACTTAAGGATGAGGGGCTACATGGTGCTAAGCACACTGCTTGCCTTCAGGGCCCCTTCCAACATGATAAATACTTATTTGGATGGTGCCCTGCAATGTGCGGTTGGATACAACCCATAAATCGTAGTGTTAAATCGGTAAAATAAAAATCCAGTGCTGCGTCAGCTCAGTCTTTGAGAAGGCAAAGCTGATAAATAGGGTTTGATTGGCTCTTTCTACACCGATGCCCCAGAGCAACACCCTCTGCATGAGTGTGATATTGCTGCAAGCTGACAGTACAAAGGACAGACGCATACCCGTGCCAGCCATTGAGCCGGCTGCCTGGATTAACCCTGATTTCCTTTCCTGACACTCCTTTCTTCTGCCGAGGAGGGAAGCCAGGCGTAAGAGCAAGTCCCTTTGCCTGTCATGCTGAGAATGTGGTGCTGGCAGCATAATTCAGTGTGCTAAGCTCGGTTCTCCTCTCCCTGGTCCCTGCTCTGTGGTGGTCTAACTCCGCAAAAGCAGAGGATTTACACCGTCTTACACAAGTGGTGTGAGAAGGATCAGCATGTGACAGTCCTGACTCCCAGCTTTCTGGGAAAGGCAGAGCACAACTGCCTTTCAGCTCTCCTTGAATCCCCTGTGCTCCTTGCATTGATAAGGATTTCCTAGGATGTGGGTGAAGGGAGAGCATGAGAGGCAGCATTTCACATGCACCTTTCAGATTTAGCCTAAATGCCCACAGGAGGAGTGCCACTGTCTCCAACAGCAGAGCAACCAGCTCCCACCCCTCCAGCCACCCCCAGCACCCCTGTTAAGATGACAAAGTGACAATAAACACAAATCTTATCTGTCTAATAAGGCAAATTCCCTGCAGAGTAGGAAGGAGCCTCTCCATCGAGATGGTATCTGCACCAACTGAGGTGGCACTGAATTTGGCAGCAGCACAGCCTCATCAGTGAAGGGAAAAGCAAGAGGCAATCACACTTTTCCCACTGCCTTTCAGTGTGTCCCCAAGCAAGCCTGGGTTGTGTCAGTGCCAGGAATGGTACCTGCCCAAAAGAAGCCTTAGCTCTTAGAGGATGCTCTGCTCCTCACTGCCATCTGTGTGCTTGCCAGTGGCCAAGCTGACAAGATGCCAGGAATCTGGTGCCAACACACAGAGGCAGTACACCACTTTTCTGCTTATCCCTGTTCGCCACCAGCTGGCCCAGGGCTTGCAAGAAATCAGCCCTGGAAGGGAGGCCAGCTGCCCAGAGCTGACCAGGAAAGAAGGGAAAAGTGCTGGTGGCTGGAGGGAGGCACCTCCAAGCCCCTCATTTTCTCTGGGCATCCCCCAAGGGCAGACAGCCCCTGTGTGTGCTGGAGTTCAGGGCTGCATCCCCCAGCTGGCTGGCTGGGGACTGGTTTCCACCCTCGCCAGCTGGCTTGGGGATACTGTTGTATGCTAGTGGGGAATGACCTGTGTAATGTTTTCATAAGCACTAAGTGAAAGAGATGTGGCTTTCCTGGGCATGAATTCATTGGAAATGTTGGTCAGAAATAGGTAGTCTCAGACCTGGCTTCTGCTCCTGGTTTCAGCATCCCAAAACATATCAAGTCCAGGTTGATGATGGTTATACCCACTGCAGACAGGATATACAGTGGGAAATGACATACAGCCACTCACACTGATTGTGAGAGTATAGTGCAGGGCTACAGCACAAGTCAGGCATCAGCATTTCAGCATATACTGCTTGGAAGCAAAGATTAGAGCCATAGGAACATTTTGGTATTCACTGATTCACTGCCCAAAAAGAAAAACTGAAGGTGAGGCAAAGGAAGGATATGTCCTTCAGATTCAGCCCAGCAAGCAGGGCTTTTATTCAGCTCCTTCAGCGGGAAGGAGATACAAGCAAGTTTGGAAGTAAGACAACATTTAAAATTAAGAGGCAGAATGTAATCACAAAATGTTTTGATTTTCTAAAACTGTCTCCTCTTGGCTGATCATTGGTTAAAGTCAGCACAACAGAGTAAACTTCAGTCTGCAAAAAACTGCAGCCAGTGAGAAGATGCTGTGTAATAGATTGGAGCTGAGCAGGTGTGGGACCAAATGTCTCTGCTAAATGAGAGTGCTGTGCAGGTGATGCTCTGGTTAAAGCATCTGCCAGTAAATAGGCTCTTTCTTGGTATTCGTCCATCTAAGGTAATATTGTAGAAAAGCTGTACAGATTACGCTCAAATCAGTAATTTTCCCTATGCCTATATGCCTATTTTTTTAATAAAGAAAATTACCTGCATTTCAAATACAAACTTTTCAGACTACTCAGTAAGAGCAGAATATTGGAGTCTGATAAATTTTCTCCCTTATTGCTGAATTTCAACTGACAAAGAAAGCATCTTGTGCTCCTTTCTCACACATCTAAATTCTGAAGCATCAGCTGTTTTGAGGGGGGAGGGATAATAGCTCCCTGTTTTTAACATCCAACTGAATACATTTGTGAAAGGGATTATATGGCACCTCGTCTGCCCACAGTAAGGGATTGAACATGATGACCAGGGAGGGCACCTCCACTCTCATGTTTAATTCAGGCATTGTTTTCTGTCTCAAAGGCAGAGAAAGTGAGGAATTCACTTAGGTTGGAATGGGAGGTCAAATTTAAGTTTGAGTTAGCTCGACTTGGCCACCAGTCATCAATACAGAGCAGCTTGGGATCAAGGCCAGGTTGGATGGAGCTCTGGACAATCTGGTCTAGTGAAAGGTGTCACTGCTCATGGCGTGGAGGGTGGAACTAGATGATCTTTAAGGTTCCTTCCAACCCAAGCCATTCAATGACTCTGATTCTGTGATCTGTGCCTTGCCCTTGACGCTTCTTCCTACCCTCAAACACGGAACCTAGGCAGTCTGTAGCACTGTCCCAGTTTTACAGAATGCAAAAGCAAGGTACTGGGGACAAGGATATTTGTGAAAAGTAACCAACATGGTAAGAGTAGGACAGTGGTAAAAACAGCCTTCTACTTCCTAGTCATGGTCTGCTCCTGAGATGTTGGGTAGAACCCAGGTGTGTGACTACCCCATCTTCCTTTGCTTCTATATGCCTTTAGTTTGAAACAGCATATGAAGGGCATTGATTGAAGAAATAAGTCCCAGGTGCTGGTGGAACCTGGCAGGTGGAGAGGTTTCTCTACCAGCACAACACAACTTGGGGTAGAGGCAGGGGTCAGCTGTTCTAGTGCAGGACATGGGGAAGGTGGGGGGGTAAAAGGGTGGTGGGAAGAGGGGAAGAAGCAGGCAGCCATGGGGGGAAATGAAAGAATGATAAAAGGGATCAAAGAATGGGGTAAAGAAAGAAGAGAGAAGATTTCCTGGACACATGGAGCATGAAGATAAATATAATGGTATTAATGGTGGTGGTGAGCACAAAGAAAACAAAAGGGAATAAAAAGCAATGGGAGAAAATGAGAATAAAGCTAGGAAAGGAGTAGCAGAGGAAAAAGCAGCCACCCTGCCAGCCTCCGTGATGGCTGTTATTTGCAGATAGGAAGTGCTGCCTGCAGAAAAGCTGATTGAGGCTGATTGAGGGAAAGAATGAGCCACATGTGACAGATGTTAGTCACTTTGCGTAATGCCCTACTGGAAGGCACTTGGATTCTGCAGGGGTGACAGCACTCAAAGCATGGAGCACAGTGGCCCTGGGAGCAGACGGGGAGAAAGATGAATGGCAGGAGTGCTTGAATCTCCCGATATCAAATTGGGAAGAAAAGAGGAGAGAGACAAGAGGCAGGCTCTGCCTTTTACGTGTTTCCTGCCTCCCTCCATGCTCCATCTCTCCCTCATCCAAAACCAGGCAAAGACCTGAAGCAGATGGGAAGTGACACTCCTTCCTGCTGGAAGCAGGACTGCCTCCATGCCCCTTGGAGCAGCCATCAGCACCCATGCAAATTGTTTCTAAAACAATGTCTCAAGAATATTAGTTATTCAGGTGGTTTGGAAAGCAAGCTTAGGACAAGAAAAAGAGCCAAAATGATAACTTAATTGTGCTTTTGTACTTCCATGTCTGACATGGACTATCTTTCCATACCCTCAATATTTTTAAAAAATCACTAAGCAGCAAATGGCAGAAGGGTAAGGCACTCACGTGCAAGTCGTTTCTTTTACTCATTTGCCCCACCTTTAAAAGTGCAAGAGAAAAGCAAAACTTCTCAGGGACTACTTTACCTTCAACATTTCCAGTGAAGCAGCTGCCATATTAGATCATATTCAAATAGAGCCCCAAAGAGGTTGGGAGCAGCATATTAGCTGAACTGTTTATCTGCAGCCAGCCAAGGGGGGATGGTGCTGCTCAAATCAATTTTCTATGCTCCGACTGGCCCATCTTCTTGACACTTAGATGTCACTGTACCACTGGTGATAAAAAGGCCTGCCAAAAAAGGATGGATTTGGATTCACGCAGGGTCCTACAGAGGCAAATGAGAATTGACAATATTAGTCTTTAGGACAATTTTACAGATAAAATTAACCAGAAGAATAAATTTTCAACAGTTCGCCTAGTCTAATCTGCTTTCTATTGCACTGAATCTTGCTCTCATCCTATGTTGCCATTTTAATACTTACAAGCAATGTCGGCTTATTTTCTTTTTTTGTTTCATGAGGTAAAGATCAGGCACATAAACTAGGATACACATTGCCATGAAATGCCAGTCAAAAAATAACACACACCTGTTTTCTGTAAAAAGGAGCAGGAAGTCCATCACATAGATTAAAAGCAAAGAGAAAAAGTATCAGCATGTTAAATTTGGGCCTGAGGTATAGTCTTTGATATGATCTGAACCTTAACTTTCCCTAAGTTCATCTGGCTTTGGTCTTAATTTTATTATTTGGATAACTGAAGAGCAAAGGCTGAATCTCAGTTACAGATCTGGTTTTGAATTAAAAATAGTCGACAGAAAGTTCAAGACTATCCACATTCTATCTTACCTTTGTTATAAACTATGTGGGACCTTGTACATCTGTGACTATCGTTCATGGTACTGGAAATCAGAAACTCTCCCATTTCATAATAATAAAAGACACATGTGTAACACTTTCCATCCTTCAGTACTGCACAAATAACCAAGTGCCACAACGAGCCTCTGAAATGTTTTCTCCATGGCAGAGATGACATTTCATCAGGAGGTTGATTGTGTTGGTCAAGGACACCCAGACTATACAAAAGCAGAGGCTGGGGCTGTGGCAGAGCCAGGGCAGGTGGAGATAGTTGCACCTAACACTGCATCACACATCAGAGTCCTCGCACGCTTCTTTTTAACGTACTTCCACAGACGTTTTCCTCATCTCTGGATGAATACTTAGAGAAGAATTTCAAAAACTGATTCAGCTGGCTCTCGGAATGGAGCTGGAAGAAAATACTTGGGGTTTGGCTATTCTAAAACTATTCTGCCAGCATCTATTTTGAGCATTTTCAGGGCTTGAATCAGGGATCTCAGCACTTGCCATGGAAAAAGGAATAATTTTTTGCTAGCCCCATGCAAATTTACCCCAATGTGGGCCTGCTCTAACCTTCTAAAGGATAACCTTCATTCCTGCCTCAGCACAGCCTGGGGCAAGTGGCGACTACAGTCACACAGATCCAAGGCTGCTCTGCCAGGGCTGGAGTCTCCAAGGCACCAAAGAAGCTGGATGATGGAGATGTAGGCATTGACAGGGTGGCACAGGTTTTCAGTGCTCTTCCTGGTATTGCCTGGATAGGAATGGGAAGAGTCCAGCCTTAGCACACAGCAGAGGCAAAGGGATGGATAAAGAAGGACATTAACACAAGGAGCAGATGACAATAAAAGTCACACAAGCCACCCCAGGGGACAGAGGTCAGTTACCACCTGTTAAGAGGCCATCATCATCTTCAGGCCCTGACAATGTGCATTTCTCCCATCCCTCTAGATACTTGGTGAAGGATGGTTTGTTACAGCTACCAGCCACATCATTAGCTCAGCTGGTGGAGATCACTGCCAAAAGCTTTGCAGGGCCAAAGCACTGTTTATAGGTTGGCAGCCTTGCTTCTGCTTGTATCTGCTTTCAGAAGGGTTTCTCCCTTTTGCTTTTCAAAAGCTGCTGACAGTACAATCGGAAAAAGAAGCAACTTGGACCATGTTGAGGAGAGCTGTCATCAAATGACCTGTGCAGCTGGGTTTGGTGCCTCTGGGTACAACCACTAGACAAACAGCCAGGGAGTGAGGTGAAGCATGGAGCACAGGACCACATTCACTGATGAATTTTACCTCTGCTCCTTGACTCTGACCCAGCACAGATGACAAACACTACAACAGCCTGGGCTCCTCCTTCTATTCCCACTATCTATCTCCAGTGCTACTCCAGCCAACCTTAAGCCTTTAAGCTGTACCTCATGCTATGCCATAAATTTTTGTACCATAAAAGTCAGCTCTGGTGTGCTGCAACACAGCCCTCCTGTTACTTCAGTTGCTTTACACTGGAAAAAAATGTGCAGGGGGTCATAGTCATATTTTAGGACTACAGGGCCTTTGGGCCCGGAGAAGACCCAAGGCTGTATTATTTAGGCACAGTCGCTCTGCTTTACAGGAAATACCAATGTAAAAACTATTTAGTGTCCCTTTTCTTGGGGACATGAATCAACCCCCTGCACTCTTTTATTTTACAATACCGATGTATGCTTCATTTCTGGATTACAATACTGGGAAAGTAGGAAAGGCAGCCAGACCTCCTCAGCCCCTATGGTTGTGGGCTGGACTGAATTCATGTCTTTCCTCAGCACCATGCAGAGAGACAGCAGGCAGGGAAACACAGGGAGGTTGGACACTGCTAGCTGAATCCCCTTTACAGAGCCAGCAGTAAAACCACAGGCACTTCCAAAACATAAAAGCTTGACTTTGGGTCCAGAACTGGACATGTGTTCATTTCTGCACTTGAAAAAAATGATGCTCTCAAGGGAAAAAACCTTAAAAGCCACTGGCAAAAACCTGTCATCCCCTGGTGCTCAAATAGACAGTGCTGGGGGTAGCAGGAGGGTTTGTGCAGAGAATTAGGTTGTTGCTAATTAATCAGTACTGCTGCATCCTTCAGTGCCCAAAACAGCTATTGGTAGCGAGGATGACAGAAGGAGGTGTCACAGTCATGGGATTAAGGCAAAAGGCTTGACACACTAATTTGTATCCTTCACCATCACAGAACTCAGAGTGAATGTTGGGAAAGTGTTTTACCCCAATATTTGTACAGGTTGTCATGACCTGGGTGATGAAGTCCCACTTTATGGAGTACTGACTTTGTGAGATGATGGGTTAAATCTGTTCCCTGACCTGTCCCCTGGCAGGAGAGCATAATCAGGACATATAAAGTGTAAAATACAAGGGAAAACCAAGTGTTCCAATTGGCCACCTGAAATCAGAGACAAAATTTTCCAGTTTAGTCTTCTTTCTCTCCTCTGTATTCAGCACTTTCCAAAGAGAGGCAATAATCCCTGTGGGAGTCAGCCTCTGGCTGTCAGTAAAATGTTTGGGAGCTAATGTGGTGAGCAGTCTGGCTTTCAGCAGGGATAAAGAGAGATGCTGAGTAGCTGCCCAGCAAGTGACCATCCCATAGCCATTCCCAGCAGCAGGGGTGGCAGCACCCACTGAACACAGGCACCTGTGGACAGATACATGGTAAGGAATCAAACCAGGAAGTGGGGAGAGCTGAAATCAAGAGACACGCTGTACAAGGTGGCAGGAAAAGGAAGAAAACACCCTTTGCAATAGATGGAAGGAATTGCAGCACCTGGCCTGGACAGGCTCACACTCACTGCTGGCTCCAGTCAAATTGATTTCCCTGCCTCTGCTCTGCCAAACAGCAGCACTGCACTGAGCTCCTGGGCTGTTCAAGGAGGAAGTGTGCTTGTCATGGATTGCTTTTCCTGGTGCTTTCTCCTCCTTCTTCTTCCAGCATGTTTTTCCCCTAAGTTGGAGTTCCTCACAGGTTTTGGCAGCCAAGATCACCCCCAGAGGGCTTCACCTCTCCTGGCAGGGGCAGTCAGAGGATTCCTGGGTTGGCAGCTGTCTCTGGGTACCAGTGCTTTTGGGGGAAGGCTCAGCTGTCAGTCAGCAGCTTCCTTTCCCTTATTGCATTTCCAGCTTTCATCTCCCAATGCAATTTCTACCCCTCCTTCCACAAAGCCAGAGCCAGAACAGGCAAATATCAAGCCTGGGAGCCTGGTTTTCCTCTAGCAACTTAGTGTCTATGCCCCTCAGCTTGGGAATAGAGGCAGTACCCTGTCACAGGCATCCCAGGTGCTGGATCACTTGCTTGCTTTGGTTGCCAGCTTCCCAGCATGGCTTTCCAAAAGGCATCTGCACATCCAAGGTGCCAACAGGAAGTGTCTGCACGTGGTCTGAGTTTGGACTAAACTGCAATAGAAATCCATTCAGGCTGGAATAGGTCCCTTACACTTCGACAAGGCCAGCTGGGGACTCAGCCTCTCTATTTTGCTCTCCTGCAGCCCATATTAATGCTCAGGTAAAGTCAGAGCCTGCCCTCAGAGAAATCTCTGCGTGGCTTGTTGATTTGAAAGACATCAGCATTTCCTCAGGGACAGGAGGGGAAGAGCTGCCACCCAGCTGTACTTTTATTAGTGCAATTTTCTATTCTCTCCCTCCTGAAAGAGATTTTCTGTCTGCCAGAATAACCCCAAAGTGCTTAAATTTAGCAGTCCTGACAGGAGCTAATCAGAACTCATATCCCCACGTTTTGCCCCACTTTCTATTTTCCAGTCAGACTACAGGCTCAAATGAGTGTGTGACAGTGGATGGGGTGTCAGTGCTGCAGTGGGAAGGGAATGGGGACAGGCTCTGTGCCCAGAACATGGACCATAGAGAGAACAAGCACACGAGGAGATGCACAAATGGAAATTGAGGGGTGGCACATCTAGTTTCATGGGAAAAAACTCAGTATTTTCATGGGGAAAAAGACATTTCTGGTGAAACATCTTCAGGCAGAAACCCAGCTGTTCAATGACATCCAGGTCTGCCAACTGATTCCTACCAATCTTAATACAATGTTGGTTTTCCCCAGAGAAATCTTAGGAAATTTCCATCCCAGTTTGATGATATCACACAGGCTTGGTAGTTCAGGCTACACTAAGCTCTTCTCAGACCTGGCTGCACGGCATCCCTCCATAGGGCTAGCTCATGAAGAAGCCACAACCACTGGACTCCTGAGGGTGACTAAGGCTTTGTTTTAAACCAGGGAAGACTGCATTGTGATAGGTGCTCTTGAAGGCTCAAATCCTTGCCAGGATTATGGATGAGGAAGGTGTGTTAAGACAAAGGAGTCCTTTGCCCCTCTTCATGAAAGATGTGGTGTTAAATAAGACATACTATGTTGCCAACATGAAAGATTAACAGCAGCAATGTGGCATCTTTTTAAAAAAATACCTAAGCAGACTTCTCTTTCTTCTTTGCTCTTAATTATAGGAATGCTGTTTAAAGCATAGATAGAAGCTATTACAGACTGGGGCAACCTGTAAATGAAAAATCTTTAGGCAACGCACTGGAAGAACTGTTAGAAACCCTGAAAACCCAGGTGAAAAAGAAGGCAAAATAAAGGGAGACAACGGAAGGATGGAAAATGCAGAAAAGAGGAGTGATGCACTGGGGGAAAATGAAGACCAGGCTATGTTGCAAGGCTGGAAGTTGGTCTGGAGACACTGCAGTCCCAGCCTTATTTATGCTGGGTTTTTGACAGGGCAGCACCAGTTAATGGCTCACCTTCAAAGCCTGGCTTGACCCATTACTATCATAGGCAGTGGCAGAATTACAACCAAAACTAGATCCTGTTCCCAATTTTGGAGGTGTTCGGATGTGAGAGTTTTATTTAAAGGCTCCCTTTCAATGAAAAAGTGGGCAAACTGTGATCAAGGGGAAGGAATTGTCTCTATTTTCATGATTCACATCTCCTGGCACCCACAAAATATGCATTTCCATGCTCTGATCTGTGCTGCTGTGAAGGACACAGCTGAGAACAGAGCAGGGAGCTGCCGACTAAAGGGTGAAAGAAAGAAAAACGCAGTTATATTTTATTCTTCCTAACATTTTGTTAAATTGGTTCAGCAAGCTTCCCTGAGTCTGGAGAGCTGGGAAGGGGAGGGAAAGAAACTTCATTAAGTGAAAAATTCTCTGAGATAATTGGGAGGCCAGGGATAATAGTAGTAGCCTGCATTGTGCTGGTAAAGGAGGGCACTTGCTCCATATTTGTTATTTGAAGAAGCCAAGAGCATCTTTCTGCGGGGCTAGTGCTCAGGCTGGAAGGCTGAAGGGGATGAATATTTTTGCTGGTTTAAATAGACATTAGGGGGCTCCATTTTTTAAAAAATAAGCCTCTTGAGTTGGTCTGGCAGCCGATCCAAACAAGCGTGAGCAGCATGGGCTGAATCCTCCCCCACCCTTCGCACTCAGGCTCTGGTCCAGGGCTTGCTCTGCAAAACACTTCAGCCAGGGGAGGTGGGGACACAGCCAGGACGAAGTGGCTCCTGGAGTTGACAGAAGGAGGGAGGGAGCTCTGCAGCCATGCAGAGGCACAAGAAATCTTAAAAGAGACGGCGCCTGTTCTGTGTAGCACGCCGGTCGCTGCTTGCCGACTTTGAAAGTTAAATTCTGCCCACAGTGCAAGTTTGCAGCTCTATCATGCAGACATCAGAGCTTTGTTAAATAAGTTTGCAGTTCTGCTCACTGTGGAATAGATGGAGATCAGGCATCTTTCTTTTTGTGTAAATACCTCTGTGCCTGGTAACATTGTTTGCACATTTATCCACTTGGGCCCTAAAAATAAGGAAGATTAAAAATAATCTGTATCTGACTAATTAAAAATCATTAACATCATAATGTCTTATTAATTGTGTGAATACTCTCCTGTCTGTCTTGACTTTTCCAAGCAAATAAGAAAGATTTTGGGTTTGATTCTCATTTGCCCTAAGGCCCATTGACACCATGGAGAAAAAGTCAATCAGCCTCAGAAGGTGAGCACTAGGGCTGCACCCACTGCAAACCTTTTCAGCTCTCAGCGTGGCATAAAGAAATTTCAGCATAAAAAAGATTCCAATTCTTGAATGTGCAATGCTGTGCAATAGGCTGGGTCCCACAAACTGCCCTGGAAAGTGTTTTTGCCAACGTCAGTTATTGTTTCCCCTGCAAACCCCTTGCAGCTCTAGGTCTGTTGTGACAATTAGTGATAAATCACTGCTGGGAGTTTGGGAAATCCATTGGAAAGGCTCCCAACAGCCAGTTACCAGGAGAGCGCCAGGGCACACAGCAACATCATGCTTTGTATTCTCTCTGTTTTTAATGGTGAGGGGAGAAGGGTTACATTTTAGTTCTGCATATACTGTGTCACGGTAAAATAATGTCCTTTTCTGGCAGCACTGAATCAGCACACATCCAAAATTTGCCTTCTTCCACTGCACATGCTGCCCCCATGGAAATCAATGAAAGCCTCATGCAGACATACAAGGGCAGGATTTATCCTGTAAATCACAACCCAGATCATAAATACATGCTTGAACCCTCCCTTAATATGATTCATTAAGCAGGAGCTTTTACAGTTGGGATGGTTTTAATTATCATTGTGTAATTTTATTGTTATTGTTTCCATTAAACATTAACAAACATTCCTTATTTTTGGTTAACAAAGATCTTTCTTAGATTGCACAGTAGTTAATGAAAACCACATAAATGCATGCAGAAAGATACCAGGACTCTCATTCAATTAAATATAAAACTTAGAGTAGAAGATCTATAAAAACCCGGATTGTAATGAATCATAAATAAAATATGGAAAACTAACAACTGCCTTGGGTAGAGTAGTAAATTTATAGCCCAAAGATTTGCATTTTTAAGGTTTGCATCGTTTCTATGTTGTGTTCACTACTGCTCACAGAAGATGCACATCCTCAATGCCAGAGTCCCCAACCCCAGCTCATTTTCTTGGCCTCTCTAGACAAGACCTGCAAATGCCACCATGCCCTGAGTTAAATCTGCCTTTGTCCAGTGTGATCTCCAAGTGTCTGAACCTGGAACTGAAGCCACTTTCTGATCAATGAGTGAGAAGTCACAAGCACACTAGGTTTCCCAGGTGTTTGGCTGCTGGCAGGATGGAGACATGTCCAGCAAAGTTGTCCCCACACACATTGTGGTGGATGCAGCTGGCATCCCCAGGCAAGATTCTCCTCCTAGACATGTTGGAGGAGGAAAAATACAGAGACAACAGCTGGGTCCTCATTCTTGGCTTCCCCCACACCAAGAGGGGGGTCTTTAGCCATTTGTTAGGCTGAGGTTGCCATGTTTGTCCAAATGGGCCTGGAAAAAAAATTGGCTGTAACTTCCAGCCAGTGATTGGCACTGGTAAGAAATAGATGCATAAAAGGCTGGCTACTGACACACAGTCCCTGAATCCAGTGTACATCCAAATAAATTGTTGTTGAGAGGTATGAAGTAAAAAGAGTTTAGCCATGTTAAAACAAATCCACTGGGATGCAATAGTTGAACAATCCCATAAGGACCATTACTCTTGGGATAGCTATCAAAGCCATAGCTGGCACATGCATGGACTCCTGCCCATTAGATGGTGTCAAGGCTCTAGTTACCAGCCTCAAAACTCATGTTCCAGCCTCCTTCAAGATTAGCCCTGACATTTCAGCTTCACAAGTACAATGAAAAATTTGAAAGTTCTTCCAGTACTTCTCCCAGTGACAGCAAAGCAATCTGGTCTCCAGACCAGAGGCTTTGGTGGAAATACAGGAATATCAGCATTGAAGGAGTTAATGGGTGAAAGAAGAAAAAGGATTTGGTAATGGCAAAAACTCTGAGGCATCTGCTCCAGCCTTACGGGTGTGTGTCAGTCTGCCTGACACAGCCATTACCATGGTGGCAGAGTTCTCCCAAAAACACAAAAAGCAGAAAAGTTGGATGAGCGCCTGAGGAAAACACAGAAGAGGGGATATTGTTGCAGATGGAGATGATTTGGCCTTTGTAGGTGGGGCAGGTCCCGGTAGTCGGGGCCAACTAGTGTAGTAATGAGTCTCGTGAGCTCCATGGTCTTTTACAGCTGGACAGATGTTTCAGGGGCTGGAGCCAGCTGTTGAAAAAATGGAAATCCCTGGGAGTTTCACCCAACCTAACCTCATCTCCATTGCTCCAAGGAACGCGTCACGGTGTGGAGAGCTGCTGCCTGCAGTATTTGCAGGAATGGCTGCTGAGAGCCTTGAGAAATAAGGCTTTCTCAGGCAGACCAAGGCTTTGAAAAACATGTCCATGTGCTTGCTGCAGCTGTTTGGACAGGCAGGAGCCTAGATGTGACTATTAAAGCAAGGAAGCCCCTCAGCTGCTGCCAGCCAGCCACGCTGGGAGGGAAGAAGGGCTGGAAGCTCTAGGTACACCAGGAGCTGGGGCCAGAGGGGATTTGCAAAGCACAAGGGGGACCGAGACTGGACATGCTGGGCAAGCAAGAAGGGCTGTACACAGCTTTGGGCCTGAAGCACTTGGAAGGATGGGATCAGGAAGGCTGGGGCATGAGAATTTGGTATGGGAGCAATGGGAAACTGGTGGGAAGAATTTGGGGTATTTGGACCCCAGAGTAGGAAAGAAGGGCTACAGGGGCTGTGGGTTTGTTGAAGTTCCTCAGGACAGCTGGCACTTAGGCAGTTGTCATGCTGCTCCACACAAGCATCAAAGGAAGTCCTAAGCTGGGGCTACTTCAGCTCCTATGAAGCACTGGTGGTGTTGGGTAGCCCCAGTTGACCAGGATCGAATGGTGGCATGGGAAGGCTGTAGATTCAGACTGGGGATTTGTGGTCCCAGAGCAGGAGACCTGACTTCCAACACAGTGGATCACCAACAGTGTGTCAAATCAGGCCAGCAAGGGAGTTTTAAGCAGGGGTCAACTTATACAAAGTGGTGGGGTTGACTGTTGGGCTTTGCACATCTCGTAGCAGGCAGTTTTCAGTATGTTTGTTTTTCCCTCCATCTCACCCCTCTGGTAAGAGGAACTCACAGTTCCTGAGGGAACAGGCTGCCACAAACAGGGAAGCAGCGAGCTCCACGCACGTGTGACCAAAGGGGTTATCCTTTGGCTCAGCAGCGGGAGCGCAGCTCTGACGGCAGAGCCACGTGAGCCTCCACAGGCTGACGCTGGCTGGGCTGCAGCTCCTGGCACCAGCACACGGGTTGTGTTGTTCCAGCGCGGCTAGCAAGTATTACAGAACAAGTCAGAAGTATGCTCGACAAACCACAGGCTTAAAAATAAGGGAAAACACATTTCCTCTCCTCACCAAGGTGGGAAAAGATAGTGTTTCCTTAGGCGTTGCTTAGCTAACACAGTGAGGATGGGTCCTAGGTGGTAAGTGTTTAAAAGTGAAGCTGACACCAAACAGCTGTGTTTGGGAACACAGGCTGGGGCCACCTGCACAGAGAAACCTTTGTGTTCACACACAGTCCAAGCAGCAAGTCATGGTCAGACTGGAGATAGACACAGGTGAGTATTTTCATGTGTCTGATGCACACCTGTGACATCATGACAATTAGCACTTCAGTATCACTCTTTTTTTAAGTAGAAAGAAACATTTTCTGTCCTACCCTTCAATCAGGTGAAATAATTTTCTAGTCCTGTTACTTACCTATTTTGAACAGAGTTAATGAAGTTTACCTTGGCTATATTGCTAGGCATATTTTAACTCCATGTTTACTGTTTTTAATCCAAACCTCCAACACCAAAAGGGGTCAACATTAAATACATAAGTGATTTATATGCCAAGAGTATTTTTTGTTTTTAATTGATAGACTATTCAGTTTTGAAGGCTCATTTACAGATTATTTATTGTGGTCTCTGATGTCCAACTCCAATATCAAGAAGATGGACTGCAAATCCTTAATTATAGTTGCATGTCCTGTATGTGTTAAGAAACCATAAAACAAAGCACATGCACGCTTCGGGCTTGTAATAGTATGATGAAGATTTCTAAATTTTTCAAGCTGCCAGTCCCTTTCAAAGATGGATTAATTCTCTTAGGATTTCATCTACCTAATTATTTCAGTCCTGATTACGTAACCACCCTATATTTTTTCCTCCTGCTGCTGCCCCTGAGCAGCACCCAGAGTCCAAGGGAAATGGTGTTACTGCTTAGCATGTAGGTGACAGGCAGCAATGGCTGGGCTGCATTTGCAGGAAGCTGCTTTTAGGGAGGTACAGGTTATACAAAGCCCAGTGATACCATCTTAGCCCCAGTGTTTCTGCAGCTGGCAGGCAGGTAAGAGCACAGAAAAAGCATGTGTCCAGTCAGGTGGGTTTGGACCTAAGCATTTTGCAGTCTTCCACATGTCAGGAAGCACAAAACCATTCTGTGATGGTGGGTATCACCGTGCTTAAGCATCTACAGTGTCTAGTTGGAAAAAAGTCCTATTGACTCATCATATGGAATCATAGAATCATTTAGGTTGGAAAAGACCTTTAAGGTCATTGAGTTCAACCATTAACCCAGCACTGTCAAGTTCACCCATAAACCATGTCCCTAAGCACCACATTTACACATTTTTTAAATATCACCAGGGATGGTGATTCAATTATGAAATGCTGGGTCCTGCTGCCCTCGTTTTCCAGCTGGACTCTGCAAGAACAACGAGTGTCATTGCAAGTAAGGCTTAGGAGCAGAAAGCTGTGTGGTGGTTTCAAACCAGCCAAGGAAACTGCGGGAATCTCCAAGAGAGAGACCTGCTCCACATCACAGCACAGCTATGGTTCAAACAAAGCAGCAGTGTGATCTGAGTATGTCTTGCAGCTGGCAGCTTCCCACTCAAGGTTTGAAGGCACATGGATATGTGAATCTACAAGAATGGGTTTGCCTGGGTAGAGGGGAGAACAAGTGCTTTCTCCTCTGGATCCTCGGAGGTCTGCACAGTAAGGGACAGGAATGACTGTTCCCAGGTTCCAGCTACCAGCGAGCCTCCCCAGATACATAGTTCCACTCCAACTCCAAAGTTTCCACAAGGTAAAATATGTGAGCGAGCAAGACTTTTTATCAGTATGACAATGCAACTAGGAGTACTGCTGTTGTTAAACATAGGCAGAGTTCTTACCACTTTTTGCAGGAATAAAAATGACGCCTAACTGCTGCACTTTCCTTATGAAGCTGACCATGCCACGAGTCGAAAAACACAGAAAGACAGGGGTTTAAGTTTCTCTTTTCCCCCTTCCCCTCCCTGCCAGTAAATGGCCTTTTATCAGCATTATGGCTGTGTAAATCCTCTATTATATCACAGACCAATGAGAACACATGCCATTCAGTTTTGGTGGAAGGAGAAGTTACACCATGAGTTTGAAGCCTCCTGGCTGTGGGTGTGCTGGCTGCTGCTCTCCCCACTGCCTGTACCACCCATGGGGGCTTTGGGCGTCCCCATTACACCAGGACCAGCACAAGCTTCCCGTAGGTCAGAGGCTGAGGTGCCCACACTTAGAAGGGGCGATGGGTGCTTCTCCTGGCCATGACTGTGCAGCGGGATGCAGCAAGCAAGGGGAGCAGCTCAGGGGCTGTGGTACATCCTGGTGTGGGTTTGATGTGTCAAAATCCAGCCAATCCCAACATCAGCATAAAACTGGGCAACAAACAAGTTCAGAGGCACATGTGCCCCACACAGTGCTCAGCGCTAGGGCAGCTTTGGGGGCTTGGTGGGTGGGGGTACACAGCTTGACCCGACACCTGCCCTGTCTGGGCACCCTGCACAGCAGACACGCTGCCCTTTGGCTGATCCTGCAGCCTGGACCAGAGCCAGGACCTCCTCTGTGGGCCTTTGAAACCTCTGCCCTCCCAGCAGGTCTCGGCCTTTAAGCAGTCGGTGGTGGGTGTTGGGGGGGAACAGAGGGGGGAGCACCGGGAAGGCAGCAGGAGGAGACTGGAGTGGGGAGCTAGAGAGGAGCAGATGAGGAGCAGGAGGGAAGCAAGGGGAGAGCAAAAGCGGATCAGAGGAGGACCACGGGGAGAGTAGGAGGGGAAAAACACTCCTCTCTGTCCAGGCAACAGGGTATCCCCCTGCTTTTACGCCCTGCCAGAAAGAGGCGTTTATTTGCAGTGGATGAATTGCAGCCCCTACACCTGCGGTTATCAGCTTCAATACATTTTAAATTTAAGCTGCTTCATCTATTTATACATTCAGCACAGAAACACGTTTTTCTACAGCCTCGGGACAGGGGCAGCAGCCCAGGAGAGAGGAGCAGGGTTGGCTGGGGAAGCTTTACAGCCAGGCTGATGATCCAATTAAGTCAACAAAGCACCCCAGTGATGTGATCTGAGGGTTCAGGAACTGGGAGTAAAGGGGGAACTGTGGCAGAAGGCAAAGCCAAGCAAACATATGGAATAAGTTATGGGGGAGACAGTTGAAGCAAAGTGTAGAAATGAGTTCAAGAGATGCCTGGGCTTTTCTCAAGAGAAGGAAAAGGACTCGAGGGGGTCCGCTTGAAAAAGCAGGAAGGGGGGATTAAGATAAAGCCAAAAGAGGGAAGCCTGCTGTGCTGACTGGCCTTTGCTTGTTCCTGGAGCACATTTTTTGCCTTTTTTTTTTCTTTCCTCTTTCATTTGATGTAGCAGGTATTAATGTAATTAAAAGATGCAGGAACTACTGGAGAGATTGGCAGGAAGTTAAGGGTGAGCAGAAGAGAATAGGAGTGGGAGCTACCTAGCAACCGATGCACAGGAGCCAATAAAATGTGCAGATAGGCAACATCCACAGGAAAAAAAAATAAAGCCCAGGACCATGAAAAGACAAAATCAGACACTGCATCCCCAAAGTCCGACAGTGGCATAAGCAGGAGTTGATGGCCATGCAGTGAGCTGAAGCATGTCATGCTAGTCCCAGGGACCTGGCACAGATTCCCACCTGTTCCCATCTCTCTGTTGCTGTGGCCTTGTGCCAAAGCTTGGTTGTGTCAAGCCTTGGCAGTGCTTCTGTAATGCCTGGGTGAGGCTCCACTGGGTTTATGGCTGGGGTGGTAGTGGCAGGTGAAGAAGCACAGTTTCCCATGTTGGGTGGCCAAGGGTGCTGGAGCCCAAGAGAGCTGGAGTGAGAACTGGGAATCTCTGTCTATAAGTAGCAGGGCTATTTTGGCCTCTCTTTAATCTCCAGGGATAGCAGCATCCCTTCACCACCAGAAGAAGCCTGCCTGGTGGCTCCAAAACCCCATCTCAGTGGGGGTGAGCTGTGGAAGGTGGCGAAACTGGTCTACAATGAGTGTCCCTGCTATGCTTTGACCTGCTTAAGAGCTTTTTATAAAACTAATTTGCAGTTAAAGCCATGCGACCTTTTATTTCAGGCAAGACCTCATGCTTGATCCTGTAATTGTGGCAAGATACATTTTTTTAAAAAGAATACAGTGTTACAGAAAACGACACCCAAGAACTGCTTGTCCTCAGTCTAGCTGCACTTTCAGGAAAGACTTTTTCCAACAAGACAACACACTGTTTCCATTTTAAACCTTAACTTCATATTTTTATTTCTGTATGTAAAACTTGTTTGGCTTCAAAGTGTGGTGAATCATCTTCCCAAAAGGTAGAGCAAAATTGGACACGTTGTCTTTTAATTTATCAAGCTTTAAAAAAATAAAATTTGCCCTGTGTATCCTTCCTTTAATGTGGGCCTTTATTTACTCATCTGCTATTACTGATACCACTGAGTTTCTCACCCAGGTGAAGAGTGTTGACAACCTATTTTTAAAAAGTATGGCATAATTAAACAGTTGAAGGGTAAGGAGGGAGAAAGAAGATTTTTCCCTCAGGAGTCCAGTTGCAGCTGATGTTTCCTCTGGTGTCACGTCCCCTTGCCATGGGCTTTCTCCCAGGCCCTGGGCAGAAGCAGCCATGGGACTGAAGAGGAGGGCTAGACCCCATCCTTATTTTCACTTGGATCCCACAGTTGCATGCTGCTCCATATTAACTCTGGTAGCTTCTGCCATGACTTCCCTTGGTACACTTGCATCATTAAAAGTCGTGCTTGCAGGATCAGGGACTTGGTTTTGGAGTAATAGATTTGTTGCAGAATTATAGCTAACTAGCTGTGTCTTCTGCAAAAGAAAAAAAAAATGGTTATGCTGGTTTTTGAGTTTCAGGCCATTAAAAATTACCCAGAATGTACAGTCACTCAGTAGCAGCTTCGTAGATAAGGATTTAATTATAATCCCTGCACTCACTTATACTCTTTGAATACCAAATGTATTTTGTGATTGCTTTCAGAGCATACTATTTTTTTTCCCCAGAAATTTGAAGGCAATTGAGCAATTTTACAGTCTGGAGTCCTGATTCAGCAGCCTTCCCTGTTCAGCAAAGAAATGATGTGCCTAATTCCAATGGGACTTGGGCATATGCCTAATTGGAACCAACGTTTAAGATCACATTAAAATTAATATCTTAATTTTTGTACCATTTTTGTACCCCTGTGTGGAACACAGTTTGGTTCCATGACTCAAACTTTTATATGAAGAAGGTTTTGTTAAACCTCCACATCACTGCAGATGTTTTTACAGGTACTGCACAAAGCCCAGAAGGTTTAATGGAAACTTTACATGCAATCAGTATGTAAAATACTTCGAATATGCTGTGTGTATTACAACTTAAGTGTGTATGTATGGTGTTTGAATACGATGTATGTATTCAAAGAAGGAGGAAAAGAAAAGGAGCCTTTGGAGATACCCTTTGGAGATAGGGTGTTAGCCAAGAAGTTCAGCACAAGGATAGCTGAGACCAGGCTTGCAGCTGGAAATTTTCCTTGGTTCATGACAGCTTCCAGCTCCTTTGTGTTGTGTTGCTTTGTGGTTTTACTTTTTTGTTGTTGTTGGTTTGGTTTGGGTTTGTTTGTTTGCTTGCTTGCTTTTGGTTTTGCAGCATTTCTTGCTTTTCTTTGCCTTCCTCATCTCACATCTTGATTCTTGAAGAGTTAGCACCCACTGACTGCTTTGGAGACCCAGGTTCAAGTGCAAGCTCTGGTCAGCTAAAATGTTTGTACTCAGTCTTTCCTTGTCCTAATCATTTGGCTACTGGCCAGGCAGGCCTGATATTATATCCTCCTCCAGCTCTGGCTCTAAGGAGAAATTCCATCCTTTTCTCGGTGAAAGTTTATAGCAGCTGCTCTGCTTCTGGGGAACAAATCAGCTCTGATGAGCTTGGACTGTCTCATGGAAAAGCCATTTTATTCAAAATCTCTAAGCAAGCTATAGCCAGCACACTGCACTGTGTGCCTGTGCTCTGAACAATGCATGATCTGCAGGCACTGGGTACTGTGCTGGGCTGCCAAAACCCACTGACCTGGGGGTGACTGGACAGCACAAGCCATGTCCCTGGGACCCATGCTCTCTCCTGTCTTCTCATCCACTGGGAGAGGAAAGTGTGTTTGTAAACAGCCCCTGGAGAATATGTGGGGAGCACCATGATCACTTAGCCAGGGTCAGTTAAATCAATACTTGTGTGCCAAACCCCCAGTGCTGCTGGTGGTGGTTTAGGGGCACTGATAGAAACGCATAGGATACACAGAATGCACATGGGAAAAGGCTCCAGCAGTTTTGTCCTGCTTCCATCAACACCTCAGCTTCGCTAGAGAAAGGGATGTCCAGCCAAGGAATTGGACTCTGGTTACATGTATGTTCAAGAGGGAGAGTGCCTCAGGTGAAAGGACCTCCACTTTGGACTGCAGGTGTGATCTTGCACACCTGCACATTATAGGGCAGATAAACTTCATCTGAATTTTCCTCAACAAGTTTTTTTATGACCTGTTAGATCAGCATGAAAAATAATTCCTCCCAACAGTTGACTTCATTACACCAAAATGCTTATGGCTGTTTCAAATTCCAGTGTCCTTTGTGCCTCTGTTGTCTGCTACAGACTTTTCAAGGAGCGCAGGACTCTGGTAGGGCTGTATCCTTCTGACCCTGGAATGCCCAGAGCTTTGCTCCACTTGTGTTCATCCTCCCTCTTCCCAAGCTGTTGGGGCACCAGCAAACCCAACTGAAGTACTGCAAGGCTTGCCAGGTGGGATCCATTGCTCTGAACCCACACATCACCCCAGAGCCATGACTTCCTTATCCAGCAGTCTCTGTGCTGTTGATAATTGTCAATACACATCTCATGTGCAAGTCTGCCATGAGCTGGGTCCTGGGTTCTTTCAGAACACCTCACTCACTACAGACCACGATATCAGGCTGGCACAATATCAGGTCTCCCAGCATCTGCTCAAATCAGAAGAGGGCACTGTTTCCCAGCTCATTTAATGCCCCTTCCGCTGGAGGATGTCAAGCTTTGAGGAGCCGGACAGTCTACACGGCAGGTAACAATCCCCACGAAAGAGCCCGAGGGAAACGCATCTCTATTCCAGCCCCTTTGTGACATAACAGCTGGGGACAGTAATGGACCAAAGGTTTTTCTTTGGGAAAGTTACTGCCAGCACATTCTATTCTGCTGTACTGCAAGGTAGTGCCTGTATATTAAATACGGAGTGTGGAGGTTTTTCCTCACCATTATAATAACACTGCAAACTGCTATGTTATTTATTGTCATATCATTTTTGCCAAGGGCTTTAGCTCGTCTATTGGTCGTTAGAAGCCGAAGCGTTTGGAAAACAGTTTAAAAAAACATCTTGCGCTGTTATTCTCCAGCTTCCATTTCCAAGTGCTCTACCTCGGGAACACGGTGAGACTGCCTGCACACAAAACACTGCCAGATGTAGAAAGTAAACGAGCTGAGAAAACTAAATGCTTTTTATCATTTCTTTCAGCTAGAGTAATCGTACGTGTTACTCAGAACAATTGCAGGAATGAAATTTTCAGAGACAAGTGTGATTTAGCTGAATTTCAAATCCCTTTTTCTCCTTCAAATTCCTTTTCGCCTGGTTGTTTTTTGTTTTGGTTTGGGTTTTTTTTTCACACTAGCTAGAAGCTGTGCCTATGGCTAGTCATCACGGAGAGTCTCTTGGGCTTTCCATGACATGAACAACCCCGAAACACCGGCTCTGCCTCTCACCCACTTTTTTCTTTAGCAGCAGCCTGCACCGCAGCCACCGAGAGCAAACAACCACAGTGCGCCGGCGTTCGCAGCGTGTTTGCTTTCCTCCCCGCCAAGCAATCGACGTGTAATTGCAGAATATTTGGAGGAAGGGCAGAAATGAGGGTCAAGACCCCGCAGCCCACGTCGACCAGCTGGCCCTGCCGGTTTTACGTGACATTAATCGGCAGCAAGCCTGGCCTCAAATGCGTGGGATAAGGAGTGGAAAGTGCTGGAGCAATTTCCGCGGAGGGTGTTCCCAGGGCAGTGGGACGTCTGGTGCTGAGCACGGCAGGCAGAAGTCTGCCCGGCCCCTCTATCTGTCAGCAACCACTGGCTACCGGCTTTTGTCATTCAGATGATGATGTCCCTGTGTCTGCGCAGTTATTGGGCTCTTAATACTTAGCAGCCTGTCAGGCAGTTTTAATTAGTTTCTCTCTAGAGCAGGCAGTGGGTAGGGGGTTGCTGCAAAAGGCATTTGCAGAGGTTCAAATGCAAGGCAGTTCAGGCTTAAATGCGCAGGATCGCGGGATTAAAAGAAGTGTTAAAAATGTGCCCTTTGTGATATGCCTTCCAGCTCCGGGGGCCGGCATGCACAGTGCATTTGAATATACACAGCTGATTTAGGGAAGCAGCCTGCCAGCAGAGCCACCACAGCCCACACAGCTGAGTAGGGAATTCCCCTCAAACCTTCTGTCCCCACACTGGTGGGAGCCCCCCAAATTCCCCTCCCCCCCCCCGACTTCCCCACACACACAGGGAGGCACCCTTTGCAAACCACCTTCATCCCTAGCTCTCCCCCGCAGAGGACACTCAGATCCCAGACCAACATCCTGGCATTGTTCTGCCCCTTTGCTTGCTTCCCCCTGCCCACTCACCAGCCTACCTACCCCACCCCATGGGCTCTCCACTGTACAGTCTCCCAGCCCAGTACCTCTTTCAGTGGAACCAGGAACAGCCAGGACAACACCTTAAGGCCCACTTACCTTAATTTTGTCTATTCCCAGTCAACCAGAAACTTTGCACTAGCCCTGACCCCCACACCTGGTATGTCCTATATAGCCTCTATGCCCTATCTGTTCCAGACCACCAGCACTGGGCAGGGTGGCCATGTGTTTGTGTGCAACCCAGAAATAATCCTACCATGACCTAGGGTGGACCCCATGAGCCAGAAATAATAATTCAAAATATTTCAAACGGCCAGAGGAGACTGGCTGAGATAAAATGTCACAGGGAATTCCCTGCCAGCACAAACAATATGAATTACAGAATCAGTAACACAAAGTACCATTAACTGTTCTGCCTCTGCAAAAATAGATTGTGTCTCTGCAGTCCGAAGGCGGCACAGGGTAGTTTGAGAAGGGTGGCACAAAGATACGGCCGAAAAGAAACCAATTAGTGTTTTTGTTCGTGGCTTTTGTGGTGTTTCATGACCTCCCTGGTGGTGTATATTCTTCCCAGGTCGGGCTGACCTGGATCGCTGGGATTCAGATGTTAATTTTACTTTCCATGCGATAGAAGAAAAAGTGGCCAGCCTGGCATTTGGGACATAGGCTTTGCTCCCCAGCAGGCTGGAAAGGCAGCTGGGCTCTCAAGGAAGCACGTGGCCTGGCTTGGCTGTTTCTAAATTGAAGGCAAGCTTACAGTGGCCAGAGCAGCTAATTACATTGGATTTTGAATACTTAAGCAAAAAAATGCCTAGTACGGAGCAGCTCTGCCTTTCCTCATGTTTCTCAGTCCATGTTCACTCCCACACAGTGAGATTCCCACTCTGCAAATCAGTATATTGTAGGGATCGTTCATAACAGCTGGTTTCTCAGTGCAGGAAAGGTGAAAGCTGCATAGATATTTAACAGTAATAACCCTCACATTCAAACACTTTGCAGATATTTACTGCAGGCAGTAATATCTTGGTTCTACAGATAGGGAGTTTAAGAGAGGCATGGATAACCTGAACTGCCCAAGGTCCCAAAGGAGAAGCATGGTATGATATCAGAGCTGCAAGTATAATATACTTACCTTACAGACCCATGTAAAGCCCGTTAGACAAAGCCTTTCTACATTAAAAGAAGTGTCTCTTTGGGGAAACCAGTGATGCAACTCCCATCTTGCATCTATTTGGCAAATTGCTTCTCACACCCTGAGCACTGCTTTTGAAATCCGTCCTGAATCCTCATGGGTCCAAATGTTTCTTGTCAGCTCCAGGTGACCACCAAACCTCTATTTTGCAGCCAGAAGTACTTTTAACACTAGATAAAATTGAGTGGTTTCTTTTTAAAATGCTGGAATATTCAACAAGATAGAAACCATTTGCTTAGAGAGACTTCTTGTGCAGCTAATCAGCTCGGTAATGCATCGTTTTGATAGAAAGCTCTCCCCTCTTTGCTTGGTAAACACAGCATACATTATCCCTTTCTGCATGATGACGTTAAATAAGGGAAATGTGCTGCAGACAGGGTGGTTTCCTGTGCTTCAGGTATTATTCAGGCAATTTCCAGATTACAAGATCTGGATCCAGGAGGGACGCAGCAACTACCTATGTGGCCCTGCCGCTGCCTGCCTTGATGTCTTTGGTCTTATCACTTGGCCCAAAGTTCATTAATTTTAGGCTTCAGGAAGGGCTGTGGGGTTTACCAATTGTCACTCTGCATAACTCCCTTCCATGGGAAATGATCAACAACAGCAGTCTGGTGTGGGCCCACGAAGCTCCCTGGACCCCTAGTATGGAGGCAAACAGAGGGGATCCAAGCAGGCAGGATTAGCCAGGAAACACACCCATCGTGATGTGGGAAGAGCCGGGGATGGGAGTTTGTGGGGGAACATGCTGGCACTGCCTAATCAGATGTTAATTCCAAGGAGGGAAGGAGCTGGCTGGAACCTGCAAAGGATGCTGGCAGCAAGGAAAGGCAGGAATCCGCTCCCCAATCTGCTCTGCAGAGAGCCAGAATGTGATTTGGGGTGTAAAGCTGTATTAGTGTCCAAAGTGCTGCTTCGCTCACACAGCAATCCTTTGTGTCCTTAATGAAGGGAAAAAACAGGTCCTTATTCCAAAGCTTTGTGTATAATCAGATGCCGTGTTGTACGGCTCTGGAAAACACACCAGAAATAATAATTGGGAGGAAATAAAAGGTTCAGTTCAAAACAGTGTGTGATTTAAATAAGAAGTGAAAAAGAAAGTGCGCAGCATTTGAGCATCGGAAGAATGAACTTTTAATTCATTTGCATTGAGATTACAGGGGGGAGGGGCAGCGTTTAAACTGGTATAAAAAACTAGTTTAGATGTAAATGAGAGATAATGGTCTTTGGTAAGGAAATAAGCAGGGGGATGAACTTTGGCCGTCAGGAGCCCGCTGCAAGTCCTGGCGTTGTCGCTGGAGCTGGAAGCCCCAGATGCAGTAATTAGCAATGAGTTTGCAGATTACAGCACCGGCGGAACAAAAGGGCATCGCTGTGGAGCTGGGCTGCCAGCTGGGAGAAGGGGAGGTGAGCTGGCATGCCACAAGGGTTCATTACCCAGCAGTTTGCAGAGGGGAAAAGAAAAGATCCGAGGCTGCAGCCTGGGGCAGGCATAAAAGCAATCTAGGGTTTGTGGGGTTTAATAGTTCCCAGAGCCCTGGCATTTTCAGCTGAAAAATTCCCTCAGCAACTGAGCCAAAGGGGTCAAGATTTTTAAATAGGTCTTGAGATGCCCATGGAGACAAGTGCTGCTATTCCTTAACCCTTAAAGGCTCGGTTGATTAGTTTGGAGCAGGGAGGAAGGCTGTCAGAGAGATGTGATTTGTTTGTAATCATCCCATACCGCTCACCACCTCAAGAAGGAAAGGGGAGTGGAAGAGAGATCACAAAGCCCTGCCTGCTGCAGCCACGCTGCTCCTTTCCTCCCTCAGCCCAGGACAGTGTCCTCTGCACAGGCAAAGTCAAAGCCACATGCATACAGCCCACGTGAATCCCACATCCTGCACGGATGTCATTAGACAAAGTTTGGCCGGAGATCTGAGGTTTGTTACTGGTATTATTTGTATTTATTGGAGAAGAGCTGCTCCCACTTTGCTCTGGGAAGAGCCCAGCTCTCCCCCTAAGGTCCCTCAGCTCATGGAGGGATTGATTGATCCGCTTATTACTATGATGTTATTATTATTTAATTGCTCACAAGGAATGGCCTCCCTGGAATGCAGCATTTGTTTCTGCTGAGGCCATCAGGTCCCAAATCCTCCAACCCAGGACAGCAGCTTCTGGCGTAGCAACCCCCCTGCTCAAGAAAGAATGTGCCTCTGCTCCCTTCCCTGTGTGTGGTGTGGAGCCATTTGCTACGGGCACATCTGATGAATACCTCCTGTTGCCACTTCTCAGTGGCCCGCCTAGTCCCAGGCAGATTTGTTATAGATTTACATGCAGAGTGACCTGGTTTCTGGGTCCTGTCAGGAAAAAAATAACTGCTGTCATTTGAGTGATGCATGAGGCAGGCAGCCCCCGGGTCAGACCCAGGCTTTACGTTCCCAGGAGTGGTGGAGGAATGCGAATTAGTCTCCTGCTCCTGTGCAACTGCACTTAAGGCCCTGTATGGCACCTAAATACTGCTGGGGGTACTGCCAGCCAGGGTCCCGACCCCTTGCAATGTTGCTGAGCAAGTCCTCATCCCTTTCTTTGGGTTTTCACTCACATTTTGCAGGTGCCACGCTTTTTCATTAGTTTCTTACCAACGTGTGTCAAGCACAGTCCTGAAGCCCACCATAAGGATTATTTCTATCCCTTCCACACTCCCTTCCTTCCTCCCTTCTCCAAGCTAAGCCCTTTTCTCCGCAGCGCTGCCTTGCAGCTCCCCTGCCCATGTGCTGCCTGCTGTGCTTTCACCCACTGCCACACCGCTCCCAGGCCACTGCTCCTGCCCCACAGAGCATCCACATGTGTGTGGTTAAGCACAAGCCTGCCCGTGTGCAGGAAAAGCAAGGAGGGAAGATAAATCTCCTGGGCTTTCCACAGTCTTTTGCAGCTGCTCAGAGCTGCAGGCAGCTCTAGCTTTGCAACGTGGGTACCAGGGTCCCGTCTCTCACTGATGGATGCTAGGAAGCACCTCTGTGTCACTGCAAAAGGCATGGAGTGTCCCAGCATGGGTGAACCTGAGGGGAGGAGGAGCAAAGGAGGAGTCATCTCTTCTCCCTCCCATACACCTTCCTAAACCCGGGCTGGGAGTCTGTTCACTTCAAACATGAGGCTGGAGCCTGGGCTCCAGCATGGGGCAGGTCAAGTCCTGGAGAAGGGAGTTCCATGCTGATGGCTTCAGGACAGCTCAGTCTGGGGAGCCACAGGCTGCACCACTGTGTTTTCAGTGGAGCGTGCAAAGAAGACATGAGGTCATAACCCTTTGACAGCAGAGCTGGGCACTGTTCTTCCATATATCCAGCCCCTGCCCTGACATCCATGCCCTAGCTTGGGCCTGAGCAAGTTGTTTGCTCTCTGAGGCTGGAAGTGTGATATATGGTACCCCTGGCCTTTGGGGAGAGAGATGTCTCTGGTTCAGTCCAAGGCTTCCTAGCAGGCTGATATCTGAATACAGAAGTGGATGGAGGATTGATATTTGAAATGCAGAAGTGCATGGAGGAAAAGCATGAGTCTCTCCTCGAAAGAACAACATGTTAGCATGGGCAGCAACCATCTGTCCACCATACTGGCTGGTCTGCTCCAGGCAACATGCAGCTGGCATTGCCAGGGGGGCACAGCTCTACTGGGCTGGAATTTTTTTTTAACATCTCTTTTACTGATGAAACAACAGACATTTTCAGTCAGACTAGCATTGTCCTAGCCACATGGCTAGAACAATGTCAGGAGCAGATTCAGCTTCAGGACTTGATTATCTTCCAAAACATGAACTGGCACCGGGAAAGGTCACTGAGGTCAGGATCCTCCCAGTGTGGAGCAGTGCAAGCTACTGTACCAGAACTGCTCCAGCCAGGGGAAGTGAAAGGCCACAGATAGGAAGTAGAGGGGAATGCAAGCAGAAAAGGACTGTGCATCTAACAAAGTTATTTGTAATAGCTGTTCTTAAAATGCTGTGCTGCATGGATTAGGATTGCAGGTGTCTCCATACCTGTCATTTAAAATTCTGCTAATTTGGCAGCATTATAATCTGCTTTTTCTCCCCTGTTCTGCCTTTTCCCAGCAAGAGAAGTCTGGAACAGCAGCCCCAATTTATATGACACTTCACACCTCTCCCTGTGTACATTTGGGAAGAAGAGGCAAGCTTTGGTCTGGGAGCCAGAGCATGCATGGGAGCCACCTCTAAGTCCCAGAAGCCCAGACCTGAGGACCACCACCCAAGCTCAGGGGAAGCTTGCACCAAGATGGGATGTGCTGTGTTTGTTGACCTCTGTCCGCCTCCTAATCCTCTCTCTTAGTGTTTAGAAGTGTTATAGGCAATTGAGAAGTGAGTGCCTTATTACACAGGTCAGAGAAGCCCAGTCCTTCACAGCTGGGAAATCACAGAGCCATTGGTACTTTTGGCCAAGTTTCCACCTTTGCTCCAGCACAGCTTTTGTCCCTCACTGCTCAGGGACAGTGAGTCACTCAGATTTGTCCAGCTTCTGCCTCCCCTGTCCTCTTTGTCCATCACTGATTTTTATTTCCATGCTGTCTCTTTCTTGATTGATAGTTCAAAAACTCCCCACAACCATTTCTAATGCATCTCAGGTATAATCTCTCCAGGGAGGCTGAGTCCCCTTGCCACATGCTCCCTGTGCTCCTGGAAAGACCGTGCTGATTGTATCCATGCATCACTGTGCAAACCTACGTACAGCCGCTTCCCTCCCAGGAGGATTTCTCTGTCTGCAGGATCCCTGAAAAGAGGAGGGCTGGGGAGGGATGCACAGGGAAATGGCAGTGCCACACCTGGCTGCTGGGGGCAGGGGCAAAGGACAGGCAGAGGGAGGAGGGGTAAAAACAGGTAAAGAGGAAACAGCTCAGGTCCTTTCTCCATGTTTTAGGTGGGCTACATCACTTCTCCACACTCCAGGTGAGTGCATACCAGGCCATGCTCTGCTATTATATCTATATATATTTTTAAAAAAGAAAAATCTCTTGCACATCCCTACCCCACCTGGGGGTGAGAGCACATGCACTGACACACAGAGTTTCCGGAGAGGTTGGAGCAGAAAGGGAGCCTGTGGCCATCCTCATTTGGGGGCATAGCAGGGTAGTGAGGCTCCACACAACCTCCCAAACTTGGAGCCTCATAGCAAGCCCCTCTCCTGTCCCATTGAGGTGCTGGCTCTAAGGGAAGCATGGACAAAATCTGAAGGCTCTCCAGAAACCCCTGACATAACTCCAAGGCAATCCCCAGCCACAGCCACACGCCTGTCCCCACTACCAGCACAGGCACATGCCCCAGCCACTCCCATCCCACTTCTCAACTTTTATCCAGTGTAGACAGCTGCAGGAGTGAGCTGGAGAAACTGATGGCTTTAAACTGGCTCAGAGGGAGACATCCCAACTAGTAAATTTTCCAGTTAATCATGTCCCAGTAGAGAGGACACTCACAAATCAGCAGCGCCCAGCACTCCGGAGCAGCACAACCTCCTCTGGGTACAAGTAATCGTTCAGAAGAGCATCCAGGGGAGAGGGGAGTGGCTTCCCCTGTGTTCTCAGTTTGATAACTGTGGGCCTGTGATGGCTCTTCCAGCGTTGCTGTTATCACCATTCCTCTTCCAGAGGCAATTAGCCTGCTTCCCCCGCTGTTTGCACAGGCCTCAGAGGCAGCAATGGGGGAGACAGAAAGATGGGAAGTTAAACTTGATTGCAGAGCCACAAAATCAACAAGACAACAGCAGGGGCTGGGTATTGCCTGAAATGGGATGTAAAGCTTGTTTTATTTCATTCAGAGATGGATTCATTTCCAGCTGAGGGAGAGCTTTTGGCTGTAGGTCAAATGGCACATTGTATTCTCACCACTGGGCTTTTGCTCTGCAAAAACCAGCTTTTATCAAGAGTGATAACATGTCTCTTGGGTCTGGAAAGCAGCAGTCCTGTGACACTGTTCCCCTCCAGGATGCAAATACAGTACCCTATGCACCTGCAGAACATGGGGCAGCAATGACTGTCCCTTGCTGATGAGCCATTGGGCTCCAAGGCATGGAGCATCTCTGTCAGGCTGCAGCACAGGCTCCCTGTAGGCAGTCTGCACCTCCTCCATCAGAGTGTCTCCTCAGTCCTTCTGTCCTTCCTCTGGGATGTGGGCGGGTTTGGGGATGCATGCCAGCATGCCGTGCTGGGCCAGC
>JAWWEW010000001.1:110087820-110119888 GCA_035583185.1 Anabacerthia variegaticeps
CTCCTCAGTCCTTCTGTCCTTCCTCTGGGATGTGGGCGGGTTTGGGGATGCATGCCAGCATGCCGTGCTGGGCCAGCAGGAGACAGCCAGCACAGTGCTGAGGTGACTCTTTGCAGTTTTGTTTTCCATTGCAGCCAAGACACATTATCAGAACTTAGATAATGTATGAAACAACCTGGATACATGCTGACTCCATCCCAGTCCCACTGTAAGCAGCAGCAGGATGTAAATGCTGAGTTTCCACAGTTTTAACATTATGCTTGGTTCTGTCAGGCTTCTCCAGCCTAGTGGTATTTCCTAGGAGAAGCTTCTCATTCCTTCCACCACCCCAGGGCCACCTGAGAGCCAGGCCGGGTCAGTTGTGCCACTTGTTCCCTGCTAACCCTTGGCAGCCCAACTCTTGCAGAAATGCCCACTGCCCTGTGAGAAGCCCTTGCATCCAGCTGGAGGGGAGGCAGCCCCCTCCCCTTGCTGCCACAAGAAGGAAAGATCAGAAGGGAAGTTGCCTGGCAGCCTTGGTGTTAACCCTGTGCCTAGCCACCACAGCTGGCTAGGAAAGTCAAGCCTGACACCCATCTCCCTTCATCCAAAGTGGTCCTGACTGTGTACTGGTTTGGGGTGGGCACATGGCACCTCCCCTAAATGCAAAGACCTGCAGCAGACACTTGCAGGTGAACTGAGTGCCTCAGGCTCAGCCCTTGCAGGAATCCTATGCCATTCCCCACTGAGACCTCAGGCACTGCTTATCCTTGCTTGAACCCCTTTAAGGATCAAGACCTTACATCAGGATGCTGCTGCCTCACCCTGTAAAAGTGTTTCATCATTTCTTCCATTCAGCAAAGTCTGAGAAGCATCTAATCCCAGAGAGGCAGCATGCCATTGCAAAGAGGACACCTCTTTTCCACTGGCCTCTTGCTGCCTCTGCCCAGGCAGGCAGACGAAGATATGCACATGCTCGTGCCTGAGTCCACACTTGCCTGCTCTCTGTGGAAAATGTCCCCTGACAGGGGGAGGCAAGTCTCCTCCTGTTCTGCAAGGTTAGAGCTGCTGGGACATTCCCGTCTCCTCCTGCCAAAAGCACTGCTGCTGAAATAGCACTGCTGCAAATAAAACCATCTCCTGGCTAATTACTGGGGAACAGTTCACCTTCTATTTTTAGACCAGCTTGCAAGCTTGCATTGAAGATTACCCTGCTCCTGTTTTTCTCTCCCTGTCTCTGCTATGTGTTTCTTTTTCTTTCTTTTCCTCGCTGGGAATGGTACTGAACTAAGCTTGGCTTCCTGTGGGGTGGGGAAGCAGAGGACAGCCTTGTATCTGCATGCCAAAACCAGTAATTCTAAACCCATCGACACCAATTGTTTTAGCATTAGGTGGAGAGGGAGCAGCATTTTGTGGAGCCAGGAGCCTCTTCTCATCTTGCCATGCCCAGCCGCTGCCTGCTGAGTGCTCCCTCCACCCGGCCACAGCCAGGGACCTGCTTCCATCTGCTCCACACGCTGTTCAAGTTGTCTTGTCCAAGTTCTACACTCTTGCAAGACAAGTGGGACTGATAAAAAAAGAAAGGAAAAGAGAAGGCCCTGTCAGAGCCCCAGCCTGAGGAGCGATCAGTGTGTAACATGGAAGCAGGGAGAGCTGGACAGGGCATTCAGGGATGGCCACACAAGCTGTAAATCCTGCACTGACCTGTGTGGTGGCCACAGGAAGGCATGGCCATGGCACCTCTGCTTGGCACAGAGCCACACGCTGCACTCACCCTGCTGTGCCCACGTCTGCAGCAAAGAGCCGAGGTTGCTCCATCTGCCTGCCAAGTGGGACCGGCTGGCGTCACAGCAGTGCCGGAGCTGCCTTGGGATGGCAGTCCTCCCTGCCAGGAGACCTGAGATCACACAGCCCCAACAGGGAAGGGCTAACTCGTTCAAAACAGCTCTGGAGCCCGGGGGCACCACCGCCTGCGTGCACGGGTGCAGGCGGCAGAGCCCCGGCCAGGAGTGCATCCAAGCCTGCCTGGCAGGGTTAACCTTGGTCCCCAAAGCTGGTTAGGCAAATTAGCACGGCGGTTTCCCCGAGCTAATTAACTTCCCTCACAGCAGGACTAATGAGCTCCAGCACAGCACTTGGTTGTGGCAGCCCAGGAGAGGGAATGGCCTCCGGGGCTCACTGCAGCCTGCAGCATCGGCAGGCACTGGCTCCCTCTGGGAAACTCCTCTCCAGTACCCACTGCACAGCACCACTGACCTGGGGGTGCAAGCCTCAGCCTTCCCCATCGGCCCTGGGTGTCACCTGCAGTTTGGAGTGTGTGTGGAATTTCCTCTCTTGCACCAGGCAGGTCCAGGATTCTCCAGAGTAAGGCAATACCAAGCACAAGCCTCTGGGCAGCTCTGGAGGCACACGAGTGGGATTCCCTCCAGAGGGGGAGGACAGTGCTTGGGAGCTGTCTTTCAGCATGTCTCTTCTGATTTTTGGTGAACACAGGCACAGTCCAGCCCTATGTCCACTGAAGTCAATGGCCAGTTTTTGATTCATTTCAGTGGCCAGTGAAGCAAAATGTTTTCAGTATTCTCCTCCTCTCTTCCTGTCCCAACAAACCACATTTATTTTACCCTCCACTCGACTCTTCTGGGGATCGATGGGTCATCAAAATGATGAGTTAGTGCCTGTAGTGACACTGGCACTTTCCATTACTGTTGATATACCTGGGGGACACGTCTCCCAAAGACTCATCAAGGCTGGGAAATTCAACAAAGAGGATAAAACTGTCATTTGCAATGAAGCCACCCGAAAGCATGAGTCCTGTAGTGCAGGCAGGACCTTCCCAGACCTGCAAAGACCCACCCTGGACCCTTGGAAAGCTCCAGGGACACCAGCACAAGCACTGCAAATGCGGAGTAGAGCACAGATTTGCATCTACTGCTGCTTTTGGGGGCATTCCCTGTCCCTTTTTACCCACTCATTTTCTCATGGTGAGCCATTTGGATAAACACTTCTAGCTGGGGAATGATTTCTTTTCTTGCCTATCTCTCACAACTAGCAGAGACTGTGGGTTTGGGGTTTTTTTAAAGTTGTATTATTATGACATTTTAATTGGCTCAGGACTATTCAAGTCTCAAAGCCAATTTGGCCCCAATGTTTTCAGGCAGAACTATTCTTTGTCTCCATTTTGACAGATATTTTACATTGGCCAAAATGGCCTCGCATTGAATAAAACAAAACCTCCTCTTATTTTACAGCTCATGGACGATCCGTTCCCTTCCCTTTCCTGCTTTAATTTCAACTTGAAACATGAGCCGTACCTGTGCACCCCCCGACGGCCGAGCTGCCCGGACAGGGATGGCTGCAGGGCGAGCGGCAGCTGGGCTGCCTGTTCCCACTCGCCTTTGTTTCGCTCCCGTGCGGGAGCCGGGGCTGAGCCAGCGCACTGAGTAATTGCAGGATTTCAGGCAAAGACGAGGCTGCAAGTCGTGAACTGCTAATGAGTGGGTGTAGCTGGAAATGCTGGAGGGGGCTGGCGAGGGACACTTGGGGACGGCGGGGCGACAGCCGGCCGTGTGTCGTGGCAAGGGCACTGGCTGCGCTGCTCCAGCGAAGCCGGAGGACGTGTCAGAAATGTGCCACACGTCGTGACGGCAGCGGCAGCCGGCAGTGAGACAAACGCCCGGCGGCAGCGAAGCCCGTGCGGAGCATCCCCATGCGCGGCAGTGCTAATCTTTAATTTGTCACACCTGCACGGCTCCCCGGCCTCCTGCCTCCCTGCCTTTTTTTTTATTCTTCCTTTTTTTTTTTTTTTTCTTTTTGCGAGGCAATGGCTTTGATGCCGCCTGACAGTCCAATGCTCCCGCTGCCACTCCAACACCCTCCTGCTCCCCCCAGGCTGCTTTCCATTGCCACGCTCCCCGGCCAGGGGACTGACACCCACAGACCCCGGTCCCAGGAACCGCTTTGCCGCTCTGTGCCTCCCCCACACACAGATTTTTTGGGGGAGACCTCCTGGGTGCTGGGTACGGTGCTCCCCAGCTCCCCGTCCTGCCCTCCGCAGCGACAGTGGCGAGCGCCCCCGTCATCAGCGCTCTGCCTGGCTCGTCAGAGTCACCCCCGGAGGGCTTTTAATCAGTAATGGCCAAAATTCACGGCTCAAACAACCACAATGGTCCATGCACGGCTCTAATTCGGTGACACAGCACACGCAGGCACCAGTCCAGGGACACACATCGTTTATCTGCTCCCCTGCTCGGCACTTTGCTCACTTGCAATAGCCAGGTTGTGGCGACTCGCCAAGCACCAGAGACAAAAGGGGCAGAACTGCCAACTAGTACCATGCTGGTACCAATACAGAGTCTGTCTGTCCCAGCCTTCCTTGGACTGGAAACCCTTTTGGTAAAAAAAAACCAAAAAAAAACCCAACAAACCACACAACAACCCAAAAACAAAAACAAAACACACACACACACACAAAAACCCCAACACCTCCAGCTTGTGTCACGTCTCAAAATGGTTTGGGGTTTGGCCCATTCTGAGCTAAGATGCTGAGAGGTTCCTGGAGAGGTGCAGGATGGGGTGTCAGCCGTGCAGCTGGAGGGCTGGTTAAGCCCTGCCCTGGGCTTGGGTGTGACATACATGTTGATGTCTTTAAAGTATCATCCTAGGATCTTGTGTCAACAATTTTCCTAGCTTTTCTCTTTTTCTTTTTTTTTAACCAACCTGCCAGGTGTTGTTGCAGTTCATGACCCAAGATCCATTTTTTTTTGTTCCTTCTAACTTTATGCTTTCAATATGATTTACAAAAATTGCTCATAATAAGGCTCATCCAGCAGCTGGATAATGGCTGTCAGGAGTTAAGAGACACTGTGGCATGTTTAGCACAGAAGCATATTGAGTATCTGGGTCCCAAAGCTCTGTGTTTTTTAGGTAGTTTCTGTTAAGTGTAGGATGTGCAAAGGTACCTGTGGGGTGCCAAAAGGGCATTTCTTGCAGGGCATATGGGAGTTGCAGGTCAGAAGAGAGATGGTAAATGGCCTCAGCAGTGAATTCACAACTTCAAATCTTGATTAGAAGAGTTCAAGGTCTCAGAAAGGCCGTGTTAATCCTCTCCTAACCTTGGCCTTAAATACTTGAACCACCAGCTCTTTCCTGCTGCATCCCTGTTGGGCAGCTGTGACCTGCCTGCTGGGCACTGAGCAGGGCCAAGGAGGGGCATGGGCTGCACCCACCCATGGGACCTGACAAAGCAGGTTCCCATGCCTTGGAAAGTCTTTTGGTCCTGGTGTTTCCTTCACACTCAGAATGTGGGCATTCAGAGCATGGTGCTTGCAAAGCCAGCCCTGCAGGTGGGAGGCCTGTCCTGGGCAGGAGGGGAGGTCCACCGCTGGCAATGGGGTTCCTTCCTCAACATCAGCCTGTTCCCAGGCAGGACCTGCCCTTCTGCTCCCCCTTTCTTCCTGATATCACCTCAACCACCCCTGTTTGTTTGGGCATTTTTTTAATTTTAGGGTTTTTCTAGAGTAGGAAGAAGTGATGCTTTTGTGGCCAGTGCCTCTTGGCTTTGCCCTTCTTCCTACCAGGCTCACTTCACATAAGCCAGGGCTAAGTCTGTGGGCTAATTGACTTTATTTATCATCTCCTTTAAGGTTTTAAATCGTGCAGCGGGTTATTTGGCATTGCTGCTGCTTAGCTTATTTGTTTGGGACAGGGGCTTTATTTTTCTTTTTGCTTTCCTCTCAAGGGCCTCTGTAATTGTCACCTCAGGCATCAATTACGGCTCAGCAGTGCCTTTGGGCACTGTAGGAGTTTGGGAATTGCATAACCTTGGGGAGGGAGAGGCTGAGCAGGAGGCAGCCCCGGCAGGGATCCGTGATGTGGGGACACCACAGGGCGATGCTGTGGGGAGGGGGCAGGAGGCACTGCAGGGTTGAGCTCTGGGGTTTCATAACTGGAGCTGTTAGGAGGTTTGCTGTCATAAAGGTCTCCCTGCTGAAGCTGAGCTGCATAAACTGTTGGATAATCTATGTTAGACGCTTTTCCTCCCTGGCAGGAGAGCTGCTGGATGCCAGCCACATGAGTGTTTCCTACTTGCAAACCTTTACTTTGCTTCCCAAATTCAGCCACTCAGAATTCTGCCAATTTTGCAAACAAGAAACTAGTGAGTTTTTTGTATTGTTTATTACTAGAAGCATCCTCTTGGGTTTTGGGGGTTTTTTTGATTGCTAAAAAAATGCAAAAATATTTTATTTCTCCTGAAACAAGCGGAAAACACCCTTTGTTTCTTTTTGGTTGGTTGTTTTGTTTCATTGGTGGTGGTGGTGGTTTTGGGTTTTTTGTGGGGTTTTTTCTTGTTTCTCCTGAAATGGGGTATTTCCATTGCAGCTGGGCTATGATTAGTTTCCTTTCCAGTGGACAGAGTTTGGATGAAGTTACCCTCCCAGAAGGTTGTGTGAAGTTCAGGGCACCCAACTCAGTTACACTACCACAGAAATATTATTGGAGACCTTCTCAAAACATCCCTTGGCAGAAAGTAAAAAACGCTCTCTCACATCAGCTGTCTTCCCTTTCATCTTCCAGCATCTGTTCAGAAAATCAGGGTAATTAACGTAGCCCTGTCTTGTCCTGCCTAATACTTCGCACTGTGCTCAGAGTCTTCTGCCTGATTTCTGGTTAGTGTCGGAGGGGAAAGAGGGAAGCAGAAGGATCAAAAGCAGAGTGATGCTGGGCAAAAGACCTGAAGCTGCATCCAGGCTCCCCACCACAGCCCCACAGAGAGGCACAGCCCCACATGCACAGGGCCTTTCCGCAGAGATGCTCAGGACCCATCTGTCTTGGAAGCCAAGTCCTGGGAGTCAAGCAATGGGATTAAGAAGTCAGACAGGCTGCTGTCCACCCAGTAAGATTAGTCCCTGCTAAAGTGTTTCTTAATCCTAGGCGCAATTGAGGTAATCTAAGCACAGATTAACCAGGTCCAGCTGGAGTTAAGCTCCCCGCTTCCCATTTATTTTTGGCAGGAAGAGACTACTACTGCTCCGGTGCCTCATCAGATGTTCACGCACACTGGTGCCCACTCAGGAGACTGGGACAGAGGAACTCAGTGTAGCAGCTTCACCTTGTGACAGAGACCCCAAATACTACGGGTTTATCACAAGTTTTGTGATATGGGCTGGTGTTCTTTTCCTCAGGCTTCATGTCTCAGATTTCTGTGATTGGATAATAAACCATCTTTTTCCTTTCAAGAAAACAAACAAAAAAACACCAACACCTCTATCAAAAAATTTTGGCCCTTAAGATGCAAAGCAAATGTCAATGTAGACTGTCTTTAAGAAAGGTCTTCCCTAGGGCTTTTCTGTGGGGTAAATCAGTGACTAGCTCAGGAATGATCTCCATCAGTTTCCATGCAGTAATATTTAAAAAGCTACAGGGTTTGCGGAGAAAAAAATACTACTTCATTTCACAAATCTCCTTTTTACTTTCTCAGCTGAAGGCTTGTGTGTGGCTGGTGCTGGACATGGGAGCTGAAGGATGTTTTGCTTTCAGGATCTCCCTGCTGCAGCATCTGGATTTCTTTAAGTGACACTATCAGCAAAGGCCCATTGGCTTTTTAAACCTTTGAGAATGTTCCTATTATTCTTAGATATTACAAAAACTGTTTTTTCAAAATAAAGTCTTTGCCAAAATTTCATGGTAAGAAGGAAAGAAAGAGCATAGGGAATGTTAAAAGTTTAAACTGGTATTCCCAGACCCTTAAAGCATCTGTTTCTTTTTTTTCAAGAAGAAACATTTAATTTTCAGTCTGTCAAACATTTCTGGATCATTTTAACATAGCAAGAGCATCATGGCAATGACTCACATTACTGCATTTCGATACATCCAATATAAGATGCCTTATCTTTTGGCTGAAAAGCAACTTTCTCACAGGCAAACATACACACACGTGTATGTGTCTCTGCACAGAAATCATACACTGTGAGAAAATGCTGGGTATGGGTTTCTCTTGGAGGTGGCAGCTCCAACGTGCCGTGTCAGGAACCAGAGGGAGATGCTGGCACTATGGCTGGGTGGCACTGGATGCCAGGAGCACTGCTTGGATGTACTAGTTCTGAGACTCTCCTGGGATATATGAAGCAGCTTGGTCCTCTCTCTGGAGGAGGACTCTGCCTGGGGAAGCCAGTGATAGACAGGTACTGACCATCCCCAGGGGTGTACCCATGCATCTTATGTCTAACCTGAACAGGAGCCTCATCCTCCCTCACTGCTGCGGTTCCCTGCTGCTGGCAGCTTTTCAGACTTTTTTATTGCTTCCATCTTAATTTCTCATGGTAGCAAGCTGGTTGAGTGAGTGGGCACCTTACTACTTAATAAGAGTCATGTTGTTGGGCTGCATCCCAGAAACTTTTGTGTAGGTTTTAAAATAGGGACAGGATTAGAGGGATTGATTTATTTTTTCCCTACAAAGGCCACCACACCACTAGACTGCAAGATGATTGATCAAATCACCTTTCTTCCCATTTACTGCCCTTCCCAGAAACGTGTCGTATCCATGTGCTGCAGATACCTCTGATAGGATCAAACAGCCGTGTGACACAGGCAGTTCAAATGCTACACACCTCAAATTTGTGATGCCTTTAATCAGTCCTCTTAAGTGAAGGGCTGGAATTAGACACACACTGTTGCCACAGTAATTTGCAGCCCCGGCAGCCTCCTGTGTGCCAGCAACCATCCTCAGCATCCCAAACATGGAGGTGGCAGTCCCACAGCTTCTACGGGCAGGAGGCAGGATCGCTGTCACCCATTCCTCCTCCAACCATCCTGCTTCCTTTAGGTACACACTTCTCTTCTCCAGCATCTGATGGGATGGAGCAGAGGGCATCCAATCCAGGGAAAAAACCACAAGTTTCCCAGGCAGCGCCTTTCCGCCCTTGGGGAGCGCAGCGCCGTGGAGCGTGCTTATTAAGCAGACAGTCCTGAAGGACACTTTAAAATAAATTAAGAGGGCTGTTCTGCTCTTGCAGCTGATTACAGGCATGCCTGTTTTGTTGTTTTCAGTTGGGGTTTTTTGTGTTTTGTTTTTTTCCCAGAGAGTGGAAAAGAAAGCTTGGAAAAAATTGTCGAATTTTCCCCTTCTGCCAGATCAGGCCTCTGCGTAATAACAAAACCTCGGTGCTCACCACTCGCTGCTCTCTTTGGGACGCCCGGGCTAAGTGAAAGAGCGTAAATCTGTTGGAGGCCTGGGGCCAGTGTGCAGCTGTCCTGACATGCTATCCACCACCTCCCCTCCCCACCCGCCTCCCCACTATGGCTTTAGCATCTGAAATGCAGGAGACATGCAGATCTGGAGGTAAGCCCTGGTGGGAAGGAGTCCTGCAGGTCACCAGTTAAGCATTTCAGCCCAGAGCCGATCTCTCGTAAGCCACTTTTTGGAGATAAGCTTATCTAGACCCGACAGCTGAATTTAACCCTGAACTTTTGATCTTGATTTTTAGCCTCTGCAAGCCAATAGGTTTCCTTGAAATTATACACACTAGATTTCAGCTCCCCCGCTACAATGGCTCCCTTAAAAGGGACCTGCACGGCTGTGCATGACAGCATCATCCAGTAATGCCCAGTAATGCCCTTGGTTTCACAGCCAGCCCTGTGAGTTAGACAGGCCCCCGGCTGGGGAAAGCCTTCGATTAATGACAGTGGGGCTCCAGCAGGAGAGGAGCTGGGATTTTACACTTCCAGTGATAATGCATTTGAAGGTAATATTGCACAGGAGTGGATTATCACCCTGGCACTTTGCAATGTGGGTTTTTGGAAATTTGTTTTCAGTGCATAGAAGCAGCTAGAAATGCTCTTTCTCTCTGCATGAAAAATGTACTTGGTAATGGTCTATTGCTGGACAAGCTGACTGTGTTGGGGCTGTCAGCGCCGCGACAGACTAGCCAGGAAGGGGTTTGCTAATCAGTTTTCCCAGCATCAAATCAGCATCTGCTATATACGATCAAGGAAATTGAGGAATCTCAATGTTTTTGCAATATTGCTTAGTTGGCCATGAAATACGGGTGGTTCTGAGAGGAAGGACTTATTTCTCCCTCACGAAGATAAAGCAACTTTAGCTAACGATGAAGCATTGCTGCACAATGAAGCCAGCTAATAGCAGTGCTCTGATGAGAGCAGACACACAGCAGCATCCCGGCAGAAGGCAAGGGGAAAAAAGGGAGGCGTAAACAGCTCTGCAACTAAGACATTATTAATATGGTTGAACTACAGAGGGCAGAAGGGATTTCTGTTCTCCTCTTTCACTCCAAAAGCAATATTCAGAAAATGTCTGGGTTCCCACATTTAGCCAAGAAATTAAATTTTTAGAAATTTAACCGTATGTTTTCTCACTTGATTTTCATTCACTAGCACAGAAGTGTTCCTAGGCAAGGTGGCTATCTAAAATCCTGCTGAAGAAGCCACTCTCTGGTCCAAGAGGTTGATAAACAGTATTTAAACAGAATCCCTCTTCTGGAAGTTATTTGAGGCTCTACTTGCCCACGTCACTCCTGACACTAGGGTCTGAGCTCTGCAGGCTGTCACTTCTGAAAATGTACATTCTTCATGTGCCTAAACAGATCTTTTAGCTCTCTCCTGTTTAAACCTATGACGTTTGCCAAAGAACAAAAAAGCTCACCGGCTCAGTGTGAAGTGGCATGACTTTGCAGGGTTCACAGCGACAAAAAGGCTCACAGCAGGTGAGGGCCAGGGCCGTCACCCTCTAGGCAGGGCAGATATTCACACTCCCATGCATGCCCCCAGCCCACCTCCTCAATGGGAGCACCCAGCTCACACGCAGCTTTTCCTGGCCAAAGTGCTTTCTCAAGTTTCTCCTTTGGTAAGACAGCTGTGGCAGCAAAGAGAGAGGAATTTGCTTCCTTCCTCCCCTCCCTCCCCAGCACTAGCATTTTTCCTAAGGGTAAAAAAAATAATCCCAGAGCCTGCTGCATGCCTCCCCTCCCTTTCCATCCAGCCTGGCACTGAGGGAGTCACTGCCATGCAGTGGTGGGACTGGATGTCGGGAGAGTGCTTCCAGGGCCAGTGTAGAAGAGTTTGGCACTTGGGTGGCCAGAAGGGCAGGAACAGCCTAGTTTTGATGGCCTTTGTGAGATTTTTAGACCAACTGCTGGCCGTGCAGTTGTGATCCACGGCAAAAAGTGCAAACCTGTTCCTGGGACAGAAGTGCAGAAGCACTTTTTATGTAACAGCCCTGTGATATAAGCAGCAGCCAGGGATTTATGCTGTCTTTGAAGTAAATTGCATCTCGGTGCACTATAGCATGAAAGTTAAGATTTACCATTCCCGGGACACTGAAGACCCCGGTGGAAACCAGGGAATAAATAGCGCAGCTCTCTTCTCGCTGCCTTCTGCTGCACGACTGGGCTCCACAGACCTTCCTCCCCTCTCCGCCCCTGCTTCCACTTGCTTTGTGTCGGGAAAGCAAATTGGTCACATCTGCATCCGGCCAGAGAGGAACAATGTGCTGGCTAGGCAGCAAGGCGCTTTCTGAGGGGGGATACCTCAAAGTAAAATGAAAGGCTGGCCATCAAAGGTAGAAAACAGACCAGCGGATGAAAGGAATTCTTTGCCTAGCTTTGGTAAGGCTACTAGGTATTAATAAAAAAAAAAAAAAAAAAAAAAAAAAAGGAAAAAAAAAGGCGCAAGAAAACTGGGGCATCCAGAACAGCACGTTTTCCCCCCTCCCCTCTTCCTTTGCTCATCCTCTGTCATCAGCGGAGGGGAGGGATCGGCGTCCCCCCATGCTGCGGCAAGCACTGTTTATCTTCACTCCTCAGGACGCTGCCATTAGCAGGGCTTCAGTGTATCGTGATGCTTCACCATTAGCTGGAGGTGCTTGATCTGGCTGGAGAATAAATGAGCCGTTCCCCCCAAAGAAATCCTCGTGTTTTGTGGCCAGCTGAGCAAATATTTTGAAATATTCCAGCTCTGCAATTTCAGCGGTCAGATAAAACAAAAGGGGATCTGATACAAAAGAGCTGAATTCTTCCATTTGCTCTCCGTCAACCCCACCGAAGTCGGTAGTGGTAAGGGGGAACTGTGGTCTGCACAGCAGGGAAGCACATGCCTAAGTCCCATGGAAAATCCCTGCGGTCTTTACAGTTAATCATGTCCAGTTAATCATGTCCAGAGGTGGACGAGTGCTCAACTGATGCGCTGAATCATGACATACAGGCAATTACCCTAAATCAGAGCAGTATCTTCCAGTCCCAAAAGGCTCCATTATGCTTCACCAACTCCTGAAGGGAAGGCAAAAAAACCCCAAGCGGCAGGACAGCAGAAGAGGGAGGATGAAACTGCCAGGTGTTCCTCTGCTGCCTCCCCAGCACTTTTCTAACCTCATGAAAAGTTCTGGCAGCTCTTTAAATCCAAGCTGTGGAGATTTACAGCTGCAGACCCTCCGGGCAGCTTGCTGCGTTTACTCTGGGTTTCTCCCAGCCAGCTGCCTCAAACCCCACAAACCAGGCTTCATAGACAAGTTTCAAGGTTTCAGGGACTGAGACTTACGGGCCAGGCAGTGTTTGGCCTCCTTCTTCTCTCTGATAATAAATATGTGTCTTCTCTTCTGAGCACCCTGGCCCCCTTCTCAAGCACTCTGTTGAAGTAAAGCCCCCTTGCTACCCTTTCATCACCTGGGCCCAGTGTGGCAGTGGGATGCTTTCCCATGCACATTGGTGGACATCCAGAAGTTGCTGCCTGCTAGGAATAGCCCTACCCTTGCCCTGTGTCACTGCCAGCAGCTGAGGCAGCCTCTGGGAGTCTGAGTCCCAGAGTATCCCAGTTTGTGCTTGCCCGGCATCAGTAAGGAAAGGGTCCTGAGGAAGGATGCTTGTTAGCTGCAGCATCTCTCCTGGTCAGGCTCCCATGGCTGTGCAGTGGAGTCCTGGGAAAGCTGGTTTGTCTGCCCAGGGACAGCAGTGCTTTCATTGCCTCCGGGTGTTTAACTCAGCAGGATCTCTTGCTGTGCTGCTCTGTGATTGGAAGCATTTCCCAGCCTGCTGCTTGCTAGGAAAAGAAAAGTACCCCAAAATGGGAGGCTTTGTGGGGAGAGGACATGATGCTGGGGATGGATAGATCAGTGTCTGAGCAATGGAAAAGGAAAGCACTTCCCATACTAGTTACACTGTCTCTAAAACAGGTGTTCCTATTCCAGAAACAGCTTCAGCATTCAGTTATAGGACTAGAATATCATCACACATTATTATACAAGTTAAGCCCTATTTTTCACGTGTGCACAGGGGAGAAGGCAATGCAGGAGGAGGGCCTGCATATTCTAGTTTAGGAGCCAAAGACTAATGTGCCCAGCAAAGCAAAATTAACCCAAATACCATGATTATGCAGAAAAAAAATCTGCCAGAGAATGTCATTTCACCAGCGACATCCTGCAGTTTTCTGCCATCGAGAGTTCGAGAGGTGGCGTAGTAACAGAGTACATCAGGGCAGGCATTTGACTGGAAGCATTAAATACCTCAGAAAGGTGAATGGCCAAGGTCTTCCTGATAATTAAAATGTGTGCAGTCTTCATAGACCAAGGAAGGGACAGAGCTATTGTTTAAACAGGTAATTAGAGCTGTATTTTAAGCAAACTCGAGGCGGTAACGAGCTCTGTCAGGCTGGAAGAGCAGCACTCCTGCTCCTGGTTCCAGCATGAATAACTATTGCGCCCCAACCTGCTGCCGGGGTCCTCCCAGCCCCACTCCCCGGTGACTGCGCCTGGTTGGGGAAAAAAAAAAATCTATTTGATTTCACATTTTTCACTCCCTGTCTCCTTCCTTTTGCGTTCAGGTTCAAGAGAATTGGCTGAGCCACTTTTTTTTATTAGAGCAGCAGCAGAGAAAAAAAATGGGACCCAGTCAAGCCTCAAGGGAGGGGAGGAAATAGCATGAGCCAGCGCTCCGTTCTTTCACACAGACACAGATACACACACACACACAGACACTCTCCCTGTCCACACAGGAACAGAGAAAGGGCAGACATCTGGTGGAGCTGGCGTAGAGGCAAAATCAGCCACCCCCACCCCACAACCCAACTCCAAGAGACTATAGAGTCTCCTCACCAGCCAAACCCGTGTGGAGGAGTCCCAGAGCTGTGCCATAATCTCTTTTTGAACAGCCAAGGATGCACATTCTTCTGCTGGGGGGTCCGCACTGGAACCCTCCTCCGTGCTGAGAATGGGGCCAGGGAGCCGTGCTCACTCCGCCCTGCCTCCTGCAAAGGGCTAATCCCTGCTTCGCCTCCCTCTCGCTGCTGGCTCCTGATCAGGTTTCCACATTAGCTAGGGGGGAGTTACCGGCTTCTAATTAACTCCCTTGTACGCAAAGCTGGAGAAAACAATCAGACCTGGGGGAAGGCAAGGAGGCGCCTTTGCACCATCAACAGTCTTCCATGAAAAATATATAAGGGCTAGACATCAGCGACGAGGAAACGGCAGCATACAAAGAACGGCGCTCGGCTGCCTGGCTTTGCAGCCCACGTTATCTGGGTTGCTCTGACAAAATCAAAACACTTCAAACTGCAAAGGCCTTTGGGAGCAGCAGGGTGAGGGCACACTGCTCTGACACAGCACAGGGTGAGGAAAAAGCCTCTGGAAAGCAAAGGGCTGGCCACATCTGGGAACAGCCCACTAATGTGTGCTGGCCACTCTGGTTTGCCTGCAGCCTGGCTACAGAAGGCTGCATGCTCCTCCTGAGTTTTGTATGGAAAACCTGTGAAGAATTTTTGCTCTGCATTTTGCTCCAGAGGAGAAGACTGATGCCAGGGAGCATGAGAAGACCAGCCTGTTTCGAACCTAGCATCTCTCCCCTCTTTGGGAGTAGAGCTGGAAGATGAGGCACAACACAATGAAGAAGGACATCCTTACCCCTTCAACGAGTCACCACGCTCAGAGTCACCTCTTTGACAGTCAAGAAGGGCTTTGGCCAGTTCCCTGAAGTAGATTTGCTTGCTTACATTTTTCTTAAATGCCAAGTTAACTTACAATAATGAGGATACTTGCAACATGCAGAAATCTTTCTCCTTTTCATAAGAAAGAGTGGGAAAGAAGATGAGTGAGAGTATCATTTCTGGGTTTGACTGCCCACACAGTGCAGCATGAGCTACGAAGATAATTTCTATGTCTTGTGAGTCTTGGGATATCAGGACGTTCTGTTACAGCCCCAGCTCCCGGAGTCCTGTGATAATGTGAAACTCACTGCTCTCTTTGCTTCTCTAGCCCTACTTCTTGCAAGAAAGCTGTTAAAATGTTAATGATGGAGGGAAGGCAGAGGAAAAACTCATCTGCATGGTCTTTTAAGAGCAATTAAGGTCAGATTTCTTGTCCTCCATGTCTGGAAGTGCTCAGCGCTGCTCCCCAGCCAGGGCTGTTGTTCAGGGTGCTGGCAGTACCTGCAGTACTAGTGAGAGCCCACAGCCCTCTGGCTACTCCCACGGCAAGGAGAAGGAGAGGATGCAAGGTCAGCCCAGGTCTGGAAGAAATTTTTCCTCCTGACTTCTTGACTAAAACATCCCTTCAGGAGCTGTTTTGTAGCTGCCAGTGTGTCTGAAGCCATGAGTGTCTTCAGCAGTTGTCGGGGGTCTCACCCCAAGCCTGCAGGATCTGTGGGCCAAGCACATGGGCAGAGGGAAGAGGCATTTCATGGGGCTAGGGTGCATTACTGGAGCATCTCGCAGCTCTGCCCCAGCATGACTGGGCAAACCCTGTGCTTTTTGCAGGAGAGGGGACAGCCTTGGCAGCACGGAGCAAAACAGCTCCGTTCCCTGACCTCCACCATGGTCTGACTTTTAAACAGCTCAGAGCACAGCCACCCCAGTGACTCATACTGCGAAACTGGGGCCTTTTAATTTTTTTATTTTTTTATTTTTTAAGAAGGAGCGATGCTCCATCAGTCAATTACTTGAAGAGCCGCTCTAATTTGGCACCCAATTGTTTCCCCAGCTGCCGCTGCGTCTGATCTCCGCTGTGGGCGGCAGGAGCAGGCTGCCTGCGCAAGGAAAGCAGCCCAGGAGCCCAGGGGAGGAGGAGGCAGCAGGGAGGGCCACGCTGCCTGGCTGAACAGCCCTGCACCCGCAGAACAGCAGCACTAAAAATGCAGGCATTAAAAATATCTCAGGGTCACAGGTGATTGCTGGATAATAAAAATTACCGTGGGAGGAGGCAATGGGAGGGAGAGATCCTGGCGGCAGCGGAACAGCCTGCCAAGGCTGGCCCAGCCACAGCAGCTCACTGCGAGCCGTGGCCACAGCCACCACGGCTCAGTAATGAATGTGATGTGACATTTATGGCCTTTTCCACCGTGGATTTTAAATCGCTTCACAAAGGTTGCTTAATAGCACTGTCCCCTTCTTCTCTTCCAATCTCTCCCCCATCCTATTTAATGTAAAAAATAAGTGACTTGCCTCCCATCATGTGAGAAGTCAGTGGCTGAGCCAGCAGCAGAGCACAAGTCCCCGACCTACGTCTCTTGCCCTTTAGCCCCTGCGAGCACTCCCTTTTTTTCCAAGAAATCCAAGAATAGGATCTGTACTGCGACAGCTGTTTTTAAATCAGCAAGAATTTTTATTGAAGAAGAGGAGGCTTGCTTTCAGCAAGGAGCCTTGATTAAAACTGCACTGCCTCCCAGGCACTGCAAGGGGCTGCGGGTGTTGCAGTGACGGAGGCGGGTGCGATGCTTTCTGCTCCAGGATGCAGGTACCCAGAAGCAAGAAGAGACTTTGGTGTAGTTGCAGCCAAATACGTGTCTTCAGGCTGTAGCTCCTCTTTCACTGTTTTAATATAAGCATTCCCCTATTCTGTTGCATGGACACACGTGTGCATTCACACACACATGCAGGCGCCTGCCTCAGCCTGCACCACTGCCATCAAACCTCTCCTCCAGCTGCACCCCCAGGCAGGCAGGCTCCCTGTGTGCCCCCGGCAGAGAGCATCCCTTGTCTGCACAGCCCCTCAGCTACGCTCCTGCCCTTCTGTTCTGCTCCCTGAGGCCTGTTCAAATTGAGACATACACAGCAGCAGTTCCAGCCAAGAGCAAAGAAGCAACACACTCGTTTCGGAGAAAGCCCACCCATGCTGTGTGCAGTGCAGGAGGAGATGCTTGTGGATGGAGAGGCTGTGACAGGGAGGTGGAGGATGGGTACAATATTCCTGCCCTTTTCTAGTTCAATTCTTGGACTGTGGGAGACTTTTTTACCATGTCCTTACAGTGCATAAACTGACTTATGGTACATGGTGGTCTTTTACTTCTTCGTGGGAAAATTAGGATTATTTGAGGTACACACTTGTGCACTCACATATACACACACACATATGCACCTGTGCTCCCAGTAGCAATGTATAGGGCTCTCAAAGGTCATTCCTGCAAGTTTGCTCCACCAGGCTGGACTTTTCCTCCCTACTCTGTCAGGACATTGTCTGCCAAAACAGCCAGCATCCCCTAGACAGCAGACAAGCGATTGCACCCCAGCCACAGAGCTCTCTAGGAGTTTCAGGTGAACCTCCCACAGTTCTGGACTGCGGCCATTGCTTCTGCAGCTGATGAGACTTGAGATCCAGGACTTGCCTGGATGTGTTCACAGCAGCTCCCGCTTGAAGGCACTTGTGCTCACCATCAGCTGGCATCTCCTGAGGGCAGGTGGATCCCTGCCAGAGGGGAGGAGACACAGACCCGTGCCGATGGGGCTGGGTCACTCTCCACCAGGCCAGGCGAGAGAGTTCCAGCCAGATGGAGCCAGGAGAAAGCACTATCAAGTTGTTGGCCAACTTAGGATGTGATGTTGGCTTCACAGGAAGCTACTTGGCTGCTTCTCCCTGAATCAAGATTCAGTGATGCCAGGAGACAGGCACAGCGGGGAAACTGAAAGCAAAAAATGGCAGAGTGGATGGCAACTCGACATTAATTCATTTTTACCATATGTCTGACTATTCATTACACTCTACCATTCTGTTCTACAAGACTCCTGGGGGTCTTCCATGCCATTTTATGGCTAGCGGGGCTCCTCTTTGCTTGCGGCACAGCGTTACCAAGCACGCCCAGGCTAATGGCTCACAAGGTCCTGTGGCAGGAGCAGCCCCATCCTGTGCACAGGCAGCCACTGGCATCAACATGCTCTGGCTCTCACAGCCCATCCCCAGCATACCACGGACCTGCCAGGTCACCTGGCACAAGGTTCTGTCCCCCAGAAGCACAGGCGGGCAGGTGACACCAGCTACAAACATGTTCTGCCACCTGCCAAGAGACCCTCGCTGAGAAGCAACGGGAGTTTTTTATGGATTTGTAAATTATTCTGTATTTCTCTGCGGTCTCCCTCTGGAGTGTGTTCCTGGCATGGGACCAAGCCCCGGCTCCAGCAGCAAGCGTGACTCATCCTGGCAGGCAGCGGCCCAGGAGGGGGAGGATCACCCAGGCTGGGAAGCCAACACCATGATTTTCCTGTGTGTACTGCAGTGGCAGCAGCAGCTGTTTCTCCTTGTAGGTAGGAAGGTTGAATTAGTAGCCCCCTTTGCCTGGATCCAGCTGTCCAGCCCCCTGTATGCTGTTATGGCTTCTTACCCTTGCTATCATCACGTGCACATGAAGCAGCAGCAAGCTTCCTACACGGCTGCCTGCACTCTGCCCTGTGTGCCTCCTGCGCTGAACTCCTGTCCAGAGAATGAGCAAACCCTTGTCTTCTTCAGACTGCAAGACCCTGGACCAAATCCCCATGAATCAGCCCCACATAAGGGACTTCAAGGGGAATCAGAGGGCATTCTGCATGGGGAGGTATGGGGGTCTCTCTGTATGTCAAACCAGAAAGGCACAACAGCATGTAGTGCAATAATAAAGTTTTTTATTAATAACATAAGAAGAGGGATGTAAAGTAATTCTTATGTACCTTCAGATGCTCTGAACCCCATTTGTGAGCAGCATTGGATGGCCTTCAGATGAATAGTCACAGCAGAGACCATGGATCCCATCACTGAGGGATTGGTCTCCCTCCTATATCGTGGTGCCTTTAATCTCCTGTGACAAGCAAAATCATGTATCTTTTCCTGACGGGTAGGGAGATTCTCTCTGTAATGACGTCCACCAGACCCCAACACCAACAGCACAAGGCATCTCAGCATATTGCCTTACATTGCTGTGTACATGGGTCTGCAGCACCCCTAGTACAGCATCCTGTAGAGCAGACATGGCTTGTCCAATGTCAATAATATAATGTCTTCCATGAGGCTCCCCAGAGGGAGAAGACCTTATTTTTCTTTCTGTCAGACGTGTTGTTTTCCTCTTAGGTTTTTGTGCCTGCTAGTGACCACAGACTGAAGCCCAATCAATGGAGCTGCTGTCATTGCTTCCCCCAAGGGGACACACAATTAAAATCATCAGTGTCTCTCTGCCCAAAACACAAGGGAAAAATTGCCTTCACAAACAGTTTTATTTCTTCCTTTAAATTAGAGCATCAAAATCCTCTTACAGGAAGGCTTTAGTTTCCATATGTAAAACAGATGATAAAAATTACTTCGACACACTCTTTTCTTTTAAGATGTGCCAGGTGGATGTACTTGCAGAGGTCTAGCACAGACTCAGTACAGCAGTGACCTGTGAAGTACAGGTACACACATTTTTTGGAGCACCCTGGTGATATCAGATTGTATCTGATGTGGATGACCATTCACCCACAACTGTATCAAGGCAATCAAGGCTTCCTGCATCTGCTTCCTTTGCCTTCAGGGACAAAATACACCTCCTCTCAGTCTAACACTCCTCAGACTTGGAGAAAAGCACCCAAGCAGCTGTGTGGGAAGAAATCCCAGAGTCTGCGTGGAGAGATCCGATTCCCAGTTGTATGCTTGTAAGACGTTCAAAGCCAAAAACACACATGCTGAAGTGAATAACTGATGTTTTTGGTGTCCATTCCTAAGGCCACTTGGTAGCCCACTCCTAGAAGTCTTCTCACATCCTGCTTCCACTCTACTGAAGTGTCTGACCTCTGATAGCTGCAGTCATGGCTAGTTTTCCAACCAGTTGGTGTTTTGCTGCAGACTGCTTTCACTTGAGATCCCTTTCTGTCCCAAACCAGGAACTTTAGCAAGGTTGAGAGAAGTTTTTTAAATACAGCATTGTTGTCATGCTTTCAGGTACAGTCTTGTGTGGCATTAGGACAATCTCCAGAAAAGGGTGAAAAGCCTGCAGGTATTCCCTTTAGTTTACCTGGGAAGCCAGAGGCAGATTTCCCCTTTGTGCTGTGTTTGATTTCTGCAGTGTTGCCTCTGTGTAGGAATGGCTTTTTCTTCCGTAGGAAAGGAACTGTCCCTGTTGAATGCTTTTTGCATTCATCTCCCGTGCAGCTCCTTGTGGCTCCGTGCCTCCCGACAGCAGGCAACCCTCTCGGCAGCGCGCCAGAGGCACGGACCAGCAATGCTTCCTGACAGAGCCAGGAAATCACCTCTGCGGCATGTGGGGCCAGGAGGCTGGATGCTGCCCGCAGCCAGGCAGGGCTCTCCCACCCTGCCTGCCAGTGGGATGAGAGCTGCTGATATGCCCAGGGAGGATTTACTGATCCAGTCCTCCCCCTTTTCCTGGTCGCAAAATGTTCATCAGCAGCCTGCAACCACCTCACGTTTATTTAATTTAATGAATGAGTTTCACCAAGAGTTGCTGCAAAAATTCCACATCTAAATCAGTATTTGTGTTTGTATTGGCACATTTCCTAAGGAACCTGAAATCATTTGTGTTGCTTTACTGGCCGCCCGCTATAACTAATTAACAACACAAATTAGCATGGAACAATACCAAATTCAATTTTGGGGAAAGCACCTAATTTTTGTCCCCAAGATTAGAAGATACCAAATCACATACACAGCATCATGTGTATGATACATATGATATATGTGTGTGTGTGATGCACACATACTACATACAAATCTAAGCAATCAGAGCTTGCTGACCTTAATCCACTTCAAATAATTGTTCAAACTACTTGAGAGACAAACATGCATTCAGTGACCTTGCAGAGCATGCGTTTCCTCAGCTGACGTGACACGGAAAGCTCCTAAAATAAATTATGACTGAATTATTACCAAAGAAATACACAATAAGGGTGGATTAGAGGTACCCAGATGGACCCAAATATAGGAAAGAATCACATCACTTACTTCTTCTGATGGAGTAATGGTAGTGAGACTAATTAGCAAATATCTGAGCAAGTCTTTCATAAAAGATCTGCACCCAAGGATGACTCCTGCTCCTGGGGGAGCCACTGGGGAGCAGCCCTGAAGCCAGCCAGGGGATTTGGAGGGTGACATCGCTGGTACATGCAGACAAAGCTTGTGCCAGCAAGTGGAAGACCTGTCGTCTTTGCAGGAGACCTTGGCCGTAGGAAGCTGAGCACCTAAGGGAAGGCCAGGAGGGTGAACACAGTGACCAGTGTGACACAGTGCTGGGACAGGATTTGTATTAAAAGCATCTCTGTCAGTTCCTTGGAAACGACAGAGGACTGAAAGCATCAAAGAAATAAAGCTGTTGCCAGCTGGAGGAACAATAGGCGAGCCAGAGCTATCTTTAGCTCACGGGATTAAATTCAAATTGCAAATGCAAAGGCCTGGAAGAAAAGGCCTTCCCGCACTACTGAGCTCCAGTGTAAGTGCACAGCACAGCCCAGCACTGACAAGGATCCGCAGCCCCTTTGTCATCCCCTGTCATCCCTTTACCTGAAGGAAGGGCAAAAGGAGAGCCAGAGAAGAGGGAGAGTATGTCCCTGCCTGACTGCAACTCTCCAAAAACACCAATTTTTTCTATGGGAGGGATGCTCCTGGGAGGGTGCCATGCCTTGGCGACAGGCTGACAAACTTCAGCATCAGTAGCCATCCAGCTGCAGCCTCACAGACCTCAGCATAAACCAATTTTTTTCTGCTTCTCATTCATGGAGGGTAGAGCAGGCAGCAGCTGGATGTATGAGCAGTCAGCACAGCCTCCTGTAAAATTATCAGGGGACTTGTAGTGGCTCCAGGACAGCAGCATGGGGCTCAGTTCATAGGCAATTATGAGTTTGATGAGAGATGCTAAAAATTGACCTGGTACTGTACTACTTTCCTCTGACACCTTCGGGCTGTCTGGTAGTTCGTGTCTCCCCATTCTATAGGCAGTGGCTCTGAATCTTTGGCCCACCGATTGCTTCTGAGGGTCTCTCGCATCACACTAGAGGAAAGCAAGTCCTCAGCACCAGTTTTCAGGCTCTGCCCCTTCATCAGAATGTCTGTACAGACTGAAAATTAAAAAACAGTCCATCGCAGCTCTGTGGCAACCAGGACACAGAGGAGGACTGTTGGGAGCACATCATTGCTGCTGCCCTCTGAAAGGGGGTGTTGATGTGCAAGCCTAAGCCAGATTTGGCTGGTTGAGGTTGCATTAAGGGACACGATGTCTTGCCTTTAGGACACTTTAAGATGTCTTAAAGCATTGTCTTGCTTTAAGATGTTAGCTAGTGTGTGCTAGCTAAGGGGCTGACAGCTTACTCAGGTCTGACAGCACATATCAGGCTGGCTGACCACGGGATACATCTGCACCGTGCCCTCCAGACAGCTAAGCTCACTCTCAGCCAGCTCCCACTGCTGCCAGCTGCCAGCTTTGCTGATAACCCTGCCATGGAGCACAGGACATAGTCCTGGGAGAGCTCTGGGCAGCCACAGCTACCCTGCTACCTGACTTCGTTCATTTATAGCCATCACCAGTGGCTGCAGGGGCTGGGTGACAGAAGCTGAATTTGCAGGACTGAGGGCAGCACAGCCAGCCCCTGCTCACAGAGCCACTCACTCCACTAATTGAGGTGCTGGGGCACCATGGCTCCAAATAAAGGGACTTTGAATCTGGCTCCTGCTTTACCAAATTGGAAAAAATCCAAGCTGTGAGTTAGGGATTGCAGGTACGGCAAAGAGAGAGCTGGAGAGGCTGTTGCCTGATAACGTGCTTAATGAATTGCAGGCTTCGGAGCAGGTTTGTTCAGCTAGGGAAATCCAACAAACACCTCACTCCCCAGCACTAGGAAATTGGTTTAATAGTCTCAGTGCCTGTAATGAAACACCACTGGGGAGCAGAGGTCCCAGCTCTCACCTGCATGTGCAGTTTTAGTGTTGTAAAAAACAAACTTCTTTCTGGTTCCACCAAGTGTTTCTAGGTGTTGTTATAGAGTCACAACATCGACTTTTAATGACGGTGTAAATGACAGTCACAGAAGATCAAGCGTGTAGCTGTCCAACCCTGGCTGTGTGCAAAGCCTGCCAGCAGTGCAGAGATTTTTAACTCTGTGCTGCAGTCATCTGCGTTTTTATGTTTGTTATTTTGTTTTTAAGCAGCCACTTAGTGGTATCTGGAGGGCATTTGCTACTCTAATACTCAGCCTGAATGTGTGTGAAAGGAAGGGCTTGAACAAGTAGCTGAGCTCTTTTAGGAGAATTAAAAAAAAAAAAAGGAATTGCTGTTGGTTGCTGCGGCACTGGAGCTGGGGGGAGAAAGCAGTGAAAGTTGCACCTCCACCTCAGCCCTGCTCTCCAAGGGAGGGAAGAGATGCAAGGAAAGCCTCTCTGCAGCCAGGCAAGCTGCAGTTGTGGCGATGTGTGATGCAGCCTCCGTCCTTGGACTGCCAAGGCAGAGGTGCTGGCACACAGGGGGTTACAGTGAAGTTATAACTTTAGCTGTTAAAATTCATGAGGTGTAAAATACAAATTGCACGTGGTGGATGAGCTGCCTTTAAAGTTTATATATTACTTTCCGCCACCCTGCGCCAGTTCAAACCTCTGTTGGCACAACCTAATTAGAGCGCACGAAAGGGGGAAGCGCAGCCCTGGTGGGGCAGTGCAGGTTAGGCAGGGAGTCAGTCAGGACCCATGCAGGCTGTGTTTATAGATGTTTGGCTACAGGAACCTGGGGAAACGCATGGCCTACACATGCATGAACAATCATAGATGAGAATTAATCCTTTACTCTCATTTCTTCCTCTTTTCAAACTTCTCAGTTTGAAAGATATGAAGCACTGCCTTTGAAGTTTATGCTTTTTTTGTTTGATTATTCCCACAGCTCATTTTATGTAATTTTCCTATTGAAAAAAAAAAAAAACCACAGCAAAATATTTTTAAATAGTTCCCACAGCAGCAAATTTTTTGCATGTTGTAGTTTGTTTTGTTGTTTTGGGTTCTTTTAACAACAAACTCCAATCTCACTTTTTATGTGCTCCATACAATTTGGCACACATATACCTTCAAGAAAACAGCTTTTTGCATTTTTGCTTCTACTGTTCCCTTCTCAGTACCACTGCTTTTACCACCCTAAGCAGAAGGGGAGTAAGTGAAAAAGGGGCAAGTACTGGCAAGCATTTGGAAGCACCAAACCTGTCTGTAATGGTTTCTTGATGTCCTAGGTGACCCTGTGTATTCTCACCCAAAATTCAGTCCCCAGAGGGATTTTACTTACATAATTCCTTCCCCACACAACAAAGACTTAGGGATCAGAGATTCAGTACAGGAAAAAAAATATGTAAATATCCAGAGCACATAGAATGAGCATCAGCTTATGCATAGCTGAATGAATTGAACACAAACAATGATGGAGAATAGGATGGGCTGGAAGAGGAAATTTAAATATTTATCCTAAACGCTCTTTCTTTGCATTTCTTGAAATAAATTACTCCAAGCAATTGCAGGCAGAGATTGTTGATTAATTCCAGCAAAAGCAGAGAGACGGGGAAAATTACTATACATCGTCTATTTCTGAGTTTCAGACAGCGCTTTTCATTTTTCTTTGTAGTCTTTGTGATTGGTCTTTTTGACTCCAGGGTGATTTGTGGGCGGTTTGCAGAGGAGTTTGCCACTCACGTCATAGGTACAGATATAGATAGTAAAGCACCGTCACAAATATAAGCAGGAAGTGCTTTTAATACAGGGGGGTGAAAACACAGGCTATAACCTGGCCAGAAGATACCAGGGTGAGCAGCACAAGTGTCCTGAAGAGCGGTCTGCTGAAAAGGATCCATGCCGGGGCCGCTTACACCCCGATCCGTCTCAGCCACTGGCGAAAGCAGTGACATCAAGAGGAGAAGCTGAAACCAGGATGCTGTTACAGCTGGTTGAGCTGCGGCTGACAGAAATGCCCCTGGGCTACTGGCAATCGGACATAAATTAAAGCAGTTGTGAAGCTGCTTTAGTTTATACTCGGGCATCAGTCCAGCCCCAGCTGCCTCAGTGGTGGAGGAAGGTCTTAAAGCTGCCTGTCCTTCCTCACACGCCTGGCCCAGCGCCGCACACAGGCTGCCAAGCAAAGGGGGGCCCCCGTCCTGAGCGAGAGTTACTTCTTTCTCGGCCAAAACAGGTCCACGTGTGTTACGGTAGCAAACCACAGAGCGGTTGTGCTGGGTATCTCCGTGGCTTTAGGGAGGCTGCAGCAGATACCCTGGTCTAAGGTGTAAGGAATATCCCAAGTAAGGTGTTGTGATTCACTTTGTGTGAATTCAGTCAGGGAAAGTGTCCACACGGGGGGAGTGGAAATTATTTGCAATTATTCTCTGGCTCCGGGAGTCGGAGCGGAGCTTTGCACACCCTCTGAAACTCCACGAGCAGCTGCGCCGCAATGCACTTAATGAAAGACTGAAACGGCTTAAAAAAACGCTGCCGTGCAGGATAGTCCCGCTGAAAACCCAGGGAAAGCCTCAGCTGAGGTCTCACTTGGCTAGTGTCTCAGTGCTCCCGTTGCACATCGCACATCTGCGGCGCTTGGCAGAGTCGGGCAGCGCTGCCAGCACCGCCTCCGACAGCCGCTCCCGGGCACCGAGGGGATCTGCTCGAGCCGGCTGATGAACCACCTCTTGTATGACCTGCAGCAGGACCTCCGTGTGTCAGCCGTGAACACCGAGGGACACCTTTGAAAGCAGCCAAAAGACAGGGCAAGGAATTGGTCCCAGTCCCTGAAGCCCCGGGGGTGCCCTTGCAGCCCTGCTGCAGCAACACATCCCAGGCAGGCACAGGGTGGGTGGCTCTCCCTGCTGCTTCAAGTGGCATCTGAAGGCCTGGGGACCATCAGGATGGTGACCTACAGAGGGTGCCACCCGGTTTTGGCTTATGCCTCCCTCCTTGGGGCTCTTCCAAAGTGCCACAGGTTGGTGCATTGCCTGCAAGGATGTTGAGCCAGGGGCTGAATTTCCCTGTGTGAGACCTGAAGCTTCAGCAGAGGACATCAGAGAGGCTCTGCGAATTCAGAAAACCATTGCGAGCCAGAGGCACAGGCAACAGATCAGGTACATTTTGTTGGCAGCTCTGGTAGTCATCTTGTAGGTAAAGCAGCAGCACCCATCATAACTGAGCCACAGGATGGCTGGAAGAGAAACAGAGCATCTTTCTTGCCTCCATTGTCACTGGGATTCAACAATAGTCACACTGCCATTTGCAGCCAAGCCTTTGTAGGCAGTGTCATTGCACATAGGGGTGTCTTGCAGGCAGTAACAGCACCCAGTGGCAGAGATAAAAATCATGTCCCAGTAGCGGAGCTTTTGCAGTACAAAACAGGTTTCCCATACTCCCCTGAAACATTATTGCCTCTACAGTAAATGTGGGTGTCTCACAAGTTGCTCTGTTTAAAGGCATTTCTAATGTTTACCTCTGATCTAGTTTTCTTTCCTGTAATCAGTGAGAGTGAGACCCTGGGGTGTCCTAGAAATGCAGTCAGAGACTTCTTTGCATCTGTGGATACCCTGTGAGGTGTGGAAGCCCATCTTGCCCACTTACACTGAGCACTGTCCAGGGGATAGTGATTCCTTGCAAAATTGCCTACAGCACCTTGCAGAAGGAAAGTCTTGTTGTTTTGGCCAGAGCTTTGAACCACTGTGGTTACGTTAGCAGCATATTAGGGCCACAGCATTACTTTCTTCATTCTTCAGTTGTCGTCTTGGTGCTTTTAATAATCAGTCAAATAGACCAGAGAGGTGATCAAAATGTCCCCACACTGGATGCCAGTACCACCACCTGACATCAGGCACCACTAACATATAATAAGACCATCTCCCTCACCTTTGCCTCTTCAAAATCCTAGGCTGCTTTTCCATGCCAGTGATGGGTTATGTTGAGCTACCCAATATGAACAGCCCACTGACAGTGTGGGCTGAGCTCTTCTGCCCTCCTCACAGTCAGCTGTGTCTCGCTGTGAACTCACAGACACTGCCTCCTCCAGCAGAGCAAGAGTTAGGCACCAAGCATAACACAACAAAAGCATAAAGCATTTGGAAGACCCCAAAAGATCTCCATAAACGGAGCTGTGGTCACAGCAGCTGCCCAGTTAACAAGTCAAAAAGAAAGACATATTTTCCTGACAAGAGAGACTTTCATCATCAAATCAGAATAAGATTGGGCTAACGGGGAAGGGGGAGGGAAGGGTGGCACCAGGCAGTGGGTGCAAGGCACATCTGGGCTCTGGTGCCACGTGAACTTAAGCCAGTGGCTCCAAGCCCAAGGTTTTGAGAAAGCAGCCCTTGTTGCCCATGCTGTCAGAGCCAGCAGCCAGTGGGGAAGGTGTTCCACATGGCTGGGAAGCCAGAAGTCGTTGCCTCCCCATCAGCGCTCTCCACACATCCAGCTCAGTAAGGCTGAGTACTGTTAGCACAGGGACTTAAGAGAAGCAGGAGACTATTAAACTGCTAGCAGAGCCGGGGGTAAAAGAGTCTTGCTGGTTCAAGATACACAGAGGGATTTTAAAACCCAGGCTTAGGAATATAAAGCAAAAAGAGGTTGCTCAGAGGCAGTGCTTTTCAAGAAATGTGCAATGTAGTGACCACCTGAGGTTAATCCAGGCAGAGTGGGTGGCAGGCATAAGGAATTACTTGATTGCAGGGGACGGACCAGCTGAATAAGGGATTTACTTGTGAGAAGGGCAGAAAAGGAGGGCTGGAGGAGTAAGCAACTTGGTGGTGAGCCTTTTCACAGCAAGTGATTAACAGCGGTTTCTAATGAGCAGAGGGAGACTAAAGCTGACTGCTTTTTTAAAGCCATTTCGATAACATTGGTCCCGATGTAATAAGCTATTTGTTTGTGCCTACTGGCAGGGACAGCAAGTCGCTACTGAACATAATCCTCTAGAACCGGCACCGTCAGCTCGTTTAAAAGTGTCAGCAACAGCATCCAAAAGGGTCCAGGCCCCATCACAACAACCATCCCAAGCGCTATTTAAATGTCTCTGCGTTCTTTTGTGCTCTTTCTCGCTCTTTCTGCCCTCTCTTTACCCTATTCTTCTCCCTCCCCAAGCGGCGGTGGGGCTGATTCCCAGCCCTGTGCCCCTGGGCTGGCTGGGAGGCTCAGGGTGGGCTGGCCCGTGGCTGGGGATCCCTGGATGACCTTCGAATCACAGCCCTGCCAGTTCACTGAGCTGCCCTTTCTGATAAGCGTCACTGCTGGCGAAAGCAGGCAGATTATTGATGGGGGGCACAAGGGGGGCAGAGGGCTGGGGAGCTGTTGGGAGGGGGAATCAGATCAGCCTGCCCGCTCTGGATATTTTAGGAAGCTTGTCTGCTCCTTTATGATGAGGGGTTCTTCTGGGAATCTGTGTTTCCCTGAGAATTTTGATGAGTACACATGCTTTCTTAAAATAGCATGAAAACATCACACAGCAGCGCAATTAAATGCAACCCGAAGAACAGGCTCAAAACAAAGCTGAACTTGCAGCCCAAGCCAAGCCCTTTTGACCTGGAATGTAGTGCTCCTTTAAAGCCACGGATGCACAAATAAACACCACTCTTTTATAAACTCCCCTTGCTACTTCAATGCCAAATCATTCCTTTTTCGAAAGTACTCAACATCACCCAGAAACTCAGAAATGCTGAAGTCCTGCCTGGTTTTCCGGCATGTCAGAGTCGTTACCATCATGGTGTGTGCAGGGAGCCTGGCATCACAGAGAGCTGATGGTGGGACAGGGTTGCCCGGGACAGTTCACTTGCAAGCAGAGGGACCACTTTTATCCTTCTTTCAGGGGCACAGATGACAAGGCCCCTTGTTTTTGCCTGAGACGTTCTCGTCAGAGCCTGGATGGCCCTAGAGTGGGTGGACACTGGGAGTGGCAGTAGTTTATTTTTGCTAATTATTATTTATATTACCATGATTCCTTCTCCCAGCTATTTCTGCAGCCCTCGCCTTTGGGTATGTGCCACCTCTGGCAGGCAGGTGCAACAAAAACTTGTAGGAGAATGGGCGTCTTTGTGTGAGAAGGGGCATACTCAGTTCTCTTTTCTGAATTTGCAACATAGATCCCCTTTTGCAAAACAGAAAGTCTACTTCTTGTGTAATCACCAGTTCAAAACCTACTAAAGGCTTGCAAAATACTCCGTTCCAGTATCTGTACATTTGAATAGACAGTGCCTGATTTTCCTGGAGACTTTGCACATACACTGACACATAATATCTGCTTCTGTAAAGAATTGCACAATCTTCCTATAGCTCCCTTGACAGTTCCTGGTATATCACTCCCTTTTCCAAGGGCTCCTGCTTTTTCTCTGAGTCCCCCTACATTTCATTCCCCATCCTGCTGGGATGAAGAATCACTTCTTTATAGAGTGATAACCAGCTTCCCAGTGCTGGTGGATCCCCAAAGCATAGGACCTCCTTGAAAAAGGGTGACTGCAAACCAACCTGCTCAGTGACACCTTCTCAGCTCAGGTTGACCAAACCTGCCCCGCAGACCCAAGTCAGGGTGGAAGGCAGGAGTTCTTTATGCTTTTAAAGGCAGGTTTGTCTAAAAAGTTTATTTGGATTTAATGCTGTTTAATCCCGTGGCCAGAGAGAACAGCGCAGCTGATGCTGTGCGGGGCAAGAGACCTCACCGGGGAATTACCGACGTCACTGAGCGCTGGCAATCTGGATATAAATAGGCCTGCCTGACAGCTGATGGGTCTCCACCCTTTTTTCCTTGCATGAACTTGTGGTTCCTGTTAAAGTTGCAGGATTATTTGAGGTTTGGCTGGAAAGGAGCAGATGTTCTACAAACGACACCGAAAGCCCCGTGCTGTGCGGTGGCGTGGACCTCCCAGCGCTCCCCTCCTCTCACCCACCAGCTAGCAGGGAGGGCTTGCAGCAGGGGCAGGCTTCCCTCTCCTGAAGAACAAATTCTCCAACAACAAATTCTCATTAACAAAGTCCTGCTCTTATGGGTACTTTTAAAATGAGGAGGAAAAAACAGGCTGAGGTTACATGTGTATACATACAGCTGTGGAGAATAGCATTGTAAAATGACTAGCGAGCTAGTGATCTCTGGATGTGTCTCCCTCCCTCTCAGCAAAAGATCCTCACTTCAAAGGGAAAATGTAAGCCTCCCCCCTGCTTCCTGCACTAATTTTTTCCCCTGAAAATATTTTTCCTCCACATTTCCGAAGCATTGCCCAATTAATTACTCCTAGACAGCATCTCGCAGCACGGCTGAGCAATAATGAACAAATCTTTGTGGCTCACATGCTGGTGGCTTAAAAAAAAAAAAAAAAAAAAAAAGATTACTTTGAGCTTATATTTAGTAGTTCCTTAACTACTACAAAACCATAATAGGTAAAAGCAGCACCAGCTAAACTGCTAAACTTAAGATACATCACTTCTGTGTCACCTGTAGTGTTGTATAATTTTTTCAACAAAAAATCCTATCTGATTAGAAGTTATGTTAAGAAACAAAATTCAAGAGACAATATATATATTTTTAAGAGCTTCCATGAAAATGAGTTAAATGTTCATCCTGATTCACTGAAGGCAGAGTTGAAATGGTACTGTTCCACTTTCCAAGTTCAAGAAGGATGTTCCTTGTCTTGGTCCACATACATTCCTAAATTTCTTGTACAGTAAAGTTTGAATTTGAGTAGACCATGAAGAATAGCCTTCTATAAAAAGTTGACAGGTCTCTAAAGTTGGACAAGTGTTTCTCAGGTCTGTACAACCAAAGCCAGGGGAGAAAATTGTACAAATTAATGGTGGTACATTATAGTATACATGGAAAAGGATTTATATTTCTTAATGTCTTCTCTAACAGCCACATTCTTGATTTTTTCCAAAATTTCTTGCAAATTTTTCTTCTATACTCAGAAATTTATTTTCATACTGTAGAAGTGTCCCTAAATATTGTTCTAAAGTATTGTACATATTTTTTGTTTCGAATACAGCTATTTCATCAGGAGAAGGTCTCATAAAAACTTTGAAAGTCATTGGATATGCTTCTTAATTTAAATATCCAAAAGTTTATTCCATCAGACAGCTATTTAAGCTTTGAAGTTAAAGCATTCTCTGCTTTCACTGAATTTGATGTGTGAAAAACTGCAAAGTCATCTAGCAGTTATGAAGATAATTTTCGAGTTTGACAGTTTTATGTACTTTTATTGATTCTATTTATTCTTCAAGATGTTGACTCTATTTTACAGCCTGACTACACTTACATTTTTTCTTGTCCAAACTCAAGCCTAGTTGACTGTTACATAAGTACCTCATTTATAACATGTAAGTATTTTGTTAATGTTCAACTGATATGTAAATTCTACTAAAAATGATGTAAGCTGTGTTGCAATGCCTATGAGAAAATGAATTATAATGATTCTTTTTATGTTTTATTTTGTGTCAATGTAAACTGTTTGATGTTACCTATGTGAATATTTTGCATTTTTTTTATATGTTTGCTTTCCTCAAATTATAACGTAAATTAGTCTGTAGTGAAAGTGGTTTCAGGGAACAGTCTAACAGAAATTTACCCTGAGGACACCTGTAACATGACCTGTTCCACTTCCACTGCACATTTCACAGCACATCCATGGCACAATAAAATTTCTTTTCACTTAACTTGATGGACTAACTTAAGACCTGATAATGCTGTGGTCCATAAGGAGGAATGTCTTCAGGTAACCATCAGGAACCAGGAAAACTGGGACAAAATATGTATCAGTTGACATAGCCATCAAGTGGAGAGAAATTAACTGTATGAAATTAGATTCATATGATGCCTAAGGATTTTATGTATTTTTGGTGTGTATTTTATGGATTTTTAGAATTGTAAAAGTCAGGGATTTCTTGCTCACATATTAACTGTTG
>JAWWEW010000001.1:110119988-110225980 GCA_035583185.1 Anabacerthia variegaticeps
ATGCTGGTGGCTTAAAAAAAAAAAAAAAAAAAAAAAAAAAGATTACTTTTAATCAGCGGAATGAGCACAGAGCCTATTGAACTGGAGCATACAGAGAGAGCCCAGAGCAGCCCCAAGAGCAGAGTGTGGCTGCAGTCTGCTCAGTCTGGCCTGTGGCAGGAGCCTTCTCCCAGGCAGGTCCCTGGGGAAGAATGGGAAGGGCACTATCCCATGCACGTTGCAGCTGATCCTAGGCTGCTCCTCAGGCAGGTGAAATGGTTTGTAAAACATTACATTTTTCTCTCTCTCCCACTCTCTCCTTTTTAAAGCCCCAGTTTTCAAGCTGAGTGATTCCAATGAAAGTAATTTTCTTAAGTTCCCCCTCCTCCACCACTGCAAAGAAAGGTGCAGCAAAACTTCAGCTCTGCCCACAAAAAACGCAAAGCAAAAGTTGTGCTTTCCCTCCGAAGTCACTATTCCTTTTCATTACAAGCATTTTGGGACCAGCATTCTCTTTTACTCTCTGTAGAGCATTAAACAGCAAGATCAGCATCCTGTTTATCTCCTACTGCAGCCTGAGTAACAAGGAGTAACAACAATTCCCATTCCATTTTCTGGTCTGGTTTCTTAGCAGGACGGATGCAGGCTTCTGTGTGAAGCACACAGGTCTTTGTTCCTACCTTCCCTCAAGGTGTCTAACAATAAGATCCTTTACCACCACTTTGCTACACATTTCAAGTGCCTTTTCACCTAACCAGGACCTGCCATCAGGAACCACCTCCTCACTCTGTATACCTGTCTCACTTCTGTCATAGAGTTTTGGTTTTATCTGTATACTGTTAAGGCACAATTTACTAATATTTTGACAACATGTGTCTCACCCATGAAATGCCTCAAAACCCCCTACAATTCTACCTATGGATTGCATCTTCCTTAAGCTGATTAGTGAAATAATATTTACTGTACTGGGATAGTAGGGATTCCATACTTGGGGTGAATCCTGTGAATTCTTTGGCAAAGAAATTGCCCATTCCTTGCTAAAATTTCAACACTCTGAAGTGTTGAAAATGTTGACTGGTGTATGTGTTGAAGATGAGCAACTTTTGATGACATTGTCACATTTTCCTCCGCTCAGAATTTCAGTAAACTTTTCTGTCAGCTCCAGAAAAAAAAATTACAGCTGGTTCCTCTGATCACCAGTGAATCACCTGGCCCACACATGAAGCATTGCCTCCTCCAGGTTGGAATGCAGCATGAGATGTTATGCAAAATTAATTACTATTGCATAGGCAGATTAAAACTGCTTCCTAGGACCACAGACTTCTTCTGCTTTTTCCTTTATTGTTACTATTTTATTTTTTTTTTAACAGAAAAGTGTGGGTAAGTTTCCCCCAAAAGTGACCAATACAAAGCAACCCTGTGACTTTGGTGAGAGATTTGTACCAGCTGCTGTTAAAGTTGATCTCCACTTGACAAGTGATAGCTCTCCTGTGAGCCATAACCATTTTACTCCAAGGACTAGCTGTGATCTTTCCCGTGTTTCTGGCACTAGCTGAGCGTAATAATACCAAGCCTTGGACCTCCAGTTTGAGAAATTGCTGGTATTGTCTGCAAGTGTCACAATCACATTATTGTCCATAAATGGCAGTGTATGGAGGAACTTCTTGGGGCCCTTCTCACTCGCCACGGTCTGTCCCTTCTGCTTTGGTCGTGCTTGATGTTGTACAGGGAGTACAAATGTGGCTTGATTGGATTAAGGCCTTTATTTCTGTGAGGTCTGCTACTATTCACTGAGGTTTAATTAAATTTGTGACCTCCAAGTGGTCAGGGAATGTGTGTCAAGTCAGGCACATAGGAAAACTGATTCATTCTGCAAAAGCTTTGTAGGTGGACAATGCCATTTGAATCTTTCATGACACCGATACCAAGAGAAGGGCCACAGCATCATCAAGTATTATGCTTTTGCTGAGCCTCTGGGACAAAGGTTTAAGCTGGGAAGGTTCAAGAGTCCAGGTGAAGGCAAGTTTCTCTTTTTATCCCTCTCTAGTTCCTACTGCTTTTGTCCAGTTACACAGGGGCAGTGAAACCCTTGCCAGGAGATTGCACCACCTGGCAAAACCAGTGTGACGCTGAAGGCTTGGTGCAGCTCAACCTTCCTTCACACCCCAACCCTCAGACACTGGCAACTCCTTTCCTCGGGGTAATCCTCTTCCTCACCTCCTCTCTCCTCAGTCTCCTGTCTGCCCATGGACTCTGCTCTGCTCCAACACTTTGTGAAGAAAGAAGAGAGCAGCAAAGGCCACTCTCCATGCAGATAAGGTTTCCCTATTGCTGGAGACAGAGGCAAACAGAGTGTGCAGGGGAGAGATGCAAGGCTGAGCACAAAATTAGTCTTGTGGACTCCACAACCATGGCAGTGTTCAAAGCCAGCTGGATGAGGCCCTGAGCAACCTGATCCAGTGGGATGTGTCCCTGCCCATGGACAGATGATCTTTCAGGGACTAGATGATCTTTAAGGTCCATTCTGGCCCCTTAACATTCTATGATTCTATGATTTTGAGGCCTCAGCATGTGGTAATTTTGGTAGCAAAATTTAAAAAATTTGGTAGGGCACACTTTCCAGATTGCAACTTTGCCAGAGTCCAGTTGCATTGACCATCACTATCTCAAACCATATGGGAGATCTGGAATGGGTTTGGCAGTAATATATTGCAATCAGGTACTTTGGAAGTATTCTACTTTGGCAGCAGGTAGTCCTCCTGTCTCAGTGGAAGAAAACCCTCTGCCTGGATTTCTAGATAGATGCTGTGTGACCCATTGCTGTTCATGACAGTGTGGTAGGGACTCTTCCAGCGACAGGAATTTCACTAGCAGCAGAGACAGAATAGGGATGTTTCTTTCCAGGAAGATGGCTTGAAGCCTGTCTGAGAAAGCATCACTTTGAGTGAAAGAGAGAAGACAAAGCAAATGTATCTCAGGGAGGAAGGTAGGGAGATTGTACCTCAGCGTGTCTTCACTGAAAAGGGTGGAAGGGATGCAGGCAGAGGGCGCATCTTACATTAAACAAAACAGGATATATGAGAAAAACCGACCAGCTTTTGGGAATATAAGCACTCTTTCAGGTTGAAAATAGAAGCAACTATCTCACTAACGTACATATGGGTGAGAGCAACTGGGTTTATGCTGATCCTCCGAATGGTCTGAGATAAATGATAGCTGGTATATGCAGGGCAGGCTGGGGGAGGTGAGGAAGGAGAGGAACGTTAACTAGGCAAAGGTGACAAGACTGAAAGGAACCAGCTCATCCTTCATTCCTTTTCTCCTCTGCAGGGTCCAAGGCCAGTAAGGTCCTTTCTTGTGCTGAGGAGCAATGGGGCTGTGTCCTCCCCCCGAGCCTGCAGCTCTCTCCCAGGGCAGCCCATACAGGGAGAGGATTGGGAGATTGGGGTGGTTTTGCCTTTAATCCAGAGGAATAACAGACATTTACGGTATTTCTAACAAGAGCTAAGTGAAGATGGAAAGACCTAGACACAGTAGCAAGTCAGTACTGGGACAGTCACAGTGCAGGGGGTGAAGGAGGAGACAGAGGGACATCTGTTATAAGAGGGATGCCATGATGGTGAGAGAAGGAAGAAGACAGGGAAACAGAAGAAGAGCTAGAGAAGACAAGGAATGACTGACAAAAGCACAGTGGAGGGGGATGAGAGAAAACATGATGAGTTGAGAGGGAGTTGTAAATGGCTGACAGATTGGGAAATGCTCTGTAGGTGGCAAAAGGAAATTATAGAAAAGAGGACACACTTCTAGGAGAAAGGGAAAGATACTGCAGCTCAGAGAGAGCTTGTAAATACTGAAAGGGTTGAGGGGAAAGCACCTAAGCAGTGATCCCACCAAAACAAGGCTCTGGTCAGGTCTGCCACAGCAGAAGTATCTTCTCTGACAAAAATGGTTTGGGGATCCAGAAGGAGCAATTTAATCATAAAGAAACATCTAAAAATCCATAAACATTTTCTATCTAAAATGAAAGACAGGAGAACTCTGGAAAGAAACCCTGAGATGCACCAACTGAAGCGTTTCCAAATGGGATAGGATTGGACCATCAAGAGGACTTTTTCAAAATATTATTGCACCCAGTGCAATAATACATCCTGCAAAACAGGAAAGGACACTGTACTGTTTCAAAACACTGTCTTATATCTGCAGGTAGCCCCTGGGCTGTTTTCTTGTTCCAGCTTCTTTGGACAGCTGTGGAATTACAGGAAGAGAATCTGGACAAATGTCATCTCATTAGAAGACATTTGGGACATGCATCTGTCATTTAGTATGAATTAAAACCTTGGAGATTAAATTGCCCAATATCCCCAGGCACACACTGAAGAACATCTCAGCAGAGTTTTCACTCTGGTCATGTATGCTGGAGCCATTTTCTTGATCAGAGAGTCAACAAAAAAATAGTCTTAACCATGGAAAAATTGCAAAATAGCCATATTTTGAATATTTGCTGTAATATCTGTGCCTCTTCTCAAGCTTTGGCTTTGTGTCATTATTGAGTTGGAGTTTTTTAAACTGTGACCCTTAATCTTACAGTCCTTACCCCTTAAATACAATAATCTTACTTGATGTGGAGAAGGACACTCAGCAAATGGGCCTAGAGCTTTAAGATTTCTCTTCAAGGGTGTTATCAATAGTCTCTTGGCAAAACAGCTCATGGCTTTCCTTCTGCTGATGGTGCCCAAGTGACTCTGTAGTTTAAGCAAATAGCTTAGCCAATGTATTTCTAGGCAGTCATCCTCTACACCGTTCCCTGAGCAGCAATGTCAGAGAAGCACAGTAAGTGCCACCCTGCTCAAAGGATCCAATATATCCTCCTCTCATCCTTCAAAGTCTGCAGTTTTTAGTAAATGTCCCGTGCTACTGATTCAGTACCTGCCCCTTTCCCCTTCCCACGCTGCTGAGGTCTTCATAAGGAATCCTGAAGGACAGTGGCCAAGGCTTTGCAGATAAGTACATTTGTACATACCAGAGAGCCTAGCACTGCCTGCTACTGGTTAAGCAGGGAGACCATTTCCATGGCTTACAGCAGTCAGACAATGAGCTCTGTAATTCACATTAGCAGCCAGCTTGGCTTTAGGTCATAAGAAGAAAGGCCAAGATGGTACTTAGTGCTCTGATCTAACATTCTACCTGATTTGTGAAGCAGCTCGCCTGGGTCACCTGTGAGCTTGGGCCCCATCACATCCTGGGGACACAGACAAAACTCTTTGCGTGAGAATTCCTTGGTCCCCTGGGACCATCTGTGCTGAACCTGCAAACCTTCTTCACTCTTTCAGGGGCCACTGGCCTGTTTGCCAGCTGGGCCTCCACTCAGCTACCCTGTGTCTGCGGCAGATGGCCGGATCCACAGCCTGCATGGTAGCTGCCAGCACCTTCCCCGTGAGCGGGAGATCAGATGGACTCTCACACATTGCCCTTCCTGGCTCTGATTCACACTGGATGCCTCAAGGTCAACCGATGGCTGAGCAGAAATCATGGACGCACCTGTCCTTTGATCTGGTTCCTGTGGTCTCTCTTTTCCAGGCATCCCTGCTGTAGGGGCTCTCCCCAGCCAAAAAGCAGGAAGGGAGATGGGCTGTGCCTTTTGGCAGTGCACCAGGGGGAAGGAGCATGAGAAGGTGTTGGAGGTTTTCATGATGAAGCCGATCTCCTCTTCTTTCCAGTGCCTTGCACGTGTTGATCTTGTCATTGTGTTTTACCAAGACATGCCTTTTTGCCTGGCTGAGAATTCATCCCTTATTTAAGAAACTTTAACATTAAAAGCCATTTAGTGTCAGAGGTAAGAGGGTCATCAGGACACAGTCACCTCTGGTTTCTGACCTTACAACTTTGCTGTGTGATCCATGATCCTCAGAGGGTACACAAGGGGCAGACACAGTCTGCAATATCATTTTGCATGTGGCATATAGCCACTTGTGTTTTTTCATCATTGTTGCTTATTAAGAAGGATCTTAACACATTACTTACCCAGGGTTTTGAAGGCTTGTTTGGCCTTCAGCAATGAGAGGGCTCCCTGTGCCTGTCCTCAGTTGTGTAACATGGCAGCCAAGAGTAACCTCTCAGTGCCCTTCACATACTTCATACACAGAGGAGGAAGACTATTCTCTCCACTGAAAACATAAATGCCTTCTGTTTATATTTCTGAGACAGTTTGGAGGTTACATTTTCCTTAACAACCCACTGAAGTCTGAAGTCTTCACTCCATGCTTAATGAATCTTGCTGAAATTAAAAATACCTGCCCTGAGTAAAACCAAAATAAAAACTGAGTAGAGTCTTTGGGATTTACTTTCCTTTTTTATGATTTTCCTGTGATTGTCCATGCCATTTTCCCTTTGACATATTTTTCCATCTGCTGGGTGTTGTAGGAACTTTTGCATTCCTCCTGCAACATGTCCATGTGAAGAAAACCAAGGAGTACAAACAAAGGTTGAAGAAGTCTTGTGCTGTTCACTTTTGATTGCTATCGAGACTTCTTGTAGCTCTGATGCTCCTGGCTGATGTCTTGAGCCCGGACATGCTGAAAGTGGCTACAGCAATGTGGTGACCCAGCTTTTTTATGCCGTGCAAGATTAGCCTGCAGGCCTGAACTGAGGCAGGCACTGGGAGCATGTCTTCTTCATCAGTGATCCTCCCCTTGGGACTGGCTGGTGCCGTGCAAGCTGGTCCTGGCAGGATCAGCTCCTGTACAGGGTGCTAAAAAAGGAACAGCAATGTTGCTCTTTGAGCTGTCCCTTATCCTGATGAAATCTGCCAGATGCATGTTTACCAGTGGTGTGGTTGATGCTCCTGTGCTGGGAGGTGAGGTGTTGAATGCCAACATGACTGAAGGCACTCGCCAGGCTCTCGCTGCTGATGAACACCGTCAGTGCCCCTCATATAATGACTTACCTCTTCCCAGATTGGAGAAGAGGAGGCTTGTAAGTAACTGCTCCTTTCAGCTTCAATGACATGTCACATCCATCCTTGAGCTCTTCCAAAAATTCCCTCCTGGGACTTTGCTTTCCCCATAACTCGGACTGACATGCATTGGCAAGGGGGGAGACAAGGGTCTTGCTCAGCCTCAGTCCTGACATGTGTAAATGAAAAGGCTGGGTGGTAGGGTGGGGTGGGGGTAAGGAGAGGGCTGTGGCAGAGTAAATAAATTGCACCCTGTGTGTGTTATGCCAGCAGGGCTCCAGAACAGTTCTACATGCTTTTGTAAATGGGAATTTGCCTCCTCCATCGCTCAGGGCAGTGCTGTCAAACAGCGTTGCCAGGCTTGTGCCTCATCCAGAGGTCTCAAATATTTCCCAAGTCGACCCGCTTTAATTTACTTTCACAAAATGATGTTTCCCTTTTGGGAAGGGGGAGTGGGGGGGAAAAGGGGGAAAAGCAAGCCCAGAAAGCCCATTGAGAAGCTCTGGGAGGAGGAGAGGGAAGACAGCAGGTGAGTGGGAAGGGATGGAAGGCTGAGCACGACAAGGGCTTTCACAACACAGGAATTCAGGCTCTTCCCCCCTCGACTCCCCCTCACACCCTTGTTTGAATTTAGCATGTGTCCTCCTATGGCGTCGTAATTACTAAGATTACCAAATGTATCTTTTGCTTCTGTACACACCGGGCATTCAGCGGAGCTCTAATAGTTGTCATTAAGTTTTCAGGGAGGTGGGAGAAGATAGATTGAATGCATGCACTCCAGCGCTGCGCAGAGCCCATTGATGGCTGCTGAGTAATGATTTTTTTCTAATTGGTGGAGAGCAGCGGCCCTAATGGATGGAGCCTCTCTGTGCATTTGCACTGTCTCCTCAATCAATAACCCTCGCTGTGCCTGGCACGGAGGAGTTCCTGAAAGCCCCTTTGTAATAATGGATTGCTGGAGGTTACACAAACCGCTGTCTCCCGCTGAGTCAGCCCTCTGTCAGGCACCTCGGCTTCCCTGGGCCCCAGCTTTCCAGACGGGACACCCGCAGGGGGGCCCTCGCCTCGGGTCTCTGTCCCCGTCCCATGGCCACAGGCACCCCGCAGGCTCCCCGGCTGCCGGGAGGGTTTTGTTGCCTGCGGAGCCCGTGCTGGCTCCGAGGAGCAGGAACAGCTGGGAGGCTTTTTATTGGCTTTGGCATGGGAAGTTCGGCTTTTTATAGGAGTCTTTGTGGGTTTTTTTCCCCCCTCTCTCATCTTCTTAAAGAAAAATCCACGGGTCAGATGCTGAGTATTGAGGATGAAGTTGTGGAGAGGTCAGGCTGTGCCAGGCAGGGCTCTCGACTTGGCCAGGGCGTGCAGAGCATGAGCCCAGCTCAGGAAGAGCAAGCCTCAAGCACCCATTAACCACCACGCATGCACAGGCTGCTTGCATCCCAGTCCTCAACATCCCCCTCAGTTTCTGCTTTCATTTTGAGGGATGACATGAAAGTGAGAGCCACAAGACAGCTCTTGAAATTCAGCCTTGCCAGTGCATTTCCAGGAGGCTGGCAGGGCTGAGGTTACAGGGGGAGATGAGAAAAGGGATCTTGTAGAGAATGTTAAAAGGGAGGTCTCAACAGTGTGTCAGCTCAGCCTTCCTCTTCCCCACATAACAGAGCATTTTACTGGAGAAAAAGAGGGAATTTGCATGGCTTGATGAGATTTACAGATGGCTGAGGCTTGGTTTCTTCATTACTACTCTTGTTTCAGCTCTGTGTCCTCACACGCCCACTGCAGAACATTTAGGAGTGGCAGGAAGTTGTCATTGTAAACTCCAAGCCCCACAGGAAAGGTGCCCCTTGCTGGGACCTTTTGGAAGTGAACCTACCCCATATCCCCATAATTCAGGTGTCCCAAGTGCCCTGTACTGTGTATGCTCTTGTTGGCTTTCTAGTGAGGCTTTTACATCTCACTGCGCCCAGGCTTTACCCAGCTGCACAACCCAGGACATAGTCCACTACAGTCTCTGGAAGGGACATCACTGTGGGGAGGGAAGGCTTGGGATTGCCCTGCTTGCATGGCTGGCTGCAGTCAGTCCCACTGTGAATGCAGACAGTTTGAATCTCCTTCAGCAATAAGGCAATTGTCATTTTCAGTTGTCTTCTTCAGTGTTTGGGGTCCTCAGAGTCTGTAATGATCTCCAATCCTTCTACCTGAGACTAGATGTGAATTTAAGGTCTGTCCCCTGACGAGCTTTGATTAAAAGCTGAAAACACAAAAGTGTAAGGTATAAAAGTTGATCTTGCTGGCGGTGGAACTGGTAGGGACATTTTGGCCTCAAAAATTCACACTAAGCCCCAGGCTGAGACCCCAGAAAGTGGTTGTTTGGGTACAGGTGGCAGAGGCCATCCCAGTATGAGAGCAGCATGATCTGCATATTCCTCCTGGGCTCAGGGCTTAGCAAAGAGCAGGTCCCAAAGTCCCTGCATGACCTCAGTAGCCTGGGAACATGAGTGGGAACAGAAGAGTGATCTGAGACTGCAGTAAAATGCATGTTCTTCTTTGGCATCTTACCACTGGAAAACATGAAGCCAGGATGGGCATCTTACCACTGGAAAACATGAAGCCAGGATGGGCTTCAGCAAGGGCTATTTCTATGCTGCCAGGTACACATCTTAGTTGCAGATGAAGGAGTAGCAAGTAAAGGGCTGTAATATTCTTTTCTTGGTTGATGTCACAGCAAGGAAAGGACTACGGAATTGCTTTAGGAGGGGAAGGTCTGATTCATCCTCATCGTCACTCACTCCTGACTCTCCATTTGAGTGCAGTGAGTGATTTCCTTTCCCTTTCACAGGGGGGATCAGTCATACTTAGACTACTTTCTCAAGGCATGTCAGAAGGAGAAGGAGTCAGGTGGACTTGATTTTCTCTTTTTCAGCAGTCTCTTTCTCCAGGATGTGCAAAGGTCCAGGCAAGAAGAAGATGAATTCTCCCAGGATCTGTGTCCGCCCTGATGTGCCATGGCCCATATGCCATGACTCTCCCACCTTCTGTGAGATCATCCCTCAGATCCTCCTGATCCTTGATGCCTAAGATCATCCCCAAGATCACTATTGTCACAGAATAAACAGTCTGGTTTAGGGGCCTGTGGCTGTTCTTGGCCTGTGCCCATACACCCAAGGTGACAGAGTGTGCACCAGGAGGACAAGGTTGAGAAACCCCAGCCTGGGGAGGGAGGCACAGGCAGAGTGCTAGCAGGCAGAAAGGGGATAAGAAGAAAGAAGGGGCCAGGGAGATCTTTTTGCAACTGGAACAGAGGGTCTTGGAAGGGAAACCAGAATGATGGTGAGGCAGAGGTGCAATAGCTGAGGTGTCATAGAGACCACAGCAGAAGACAGCATATTTCCTCACTGTTCCTGTCTTGTGAATGAGGGAAGTTCCCAAGCCAGCAGCAGGTAGGGAGTGGCTGAACAGAAACCAGGGATAGCAAGACAGACCAAGGCAGGCTTACAGAAAATCTGGGTGTAAAATTTGGAGGAAAGAGCACAATAAGAGGAATTTCTTTTATGAAGTTGTTTTAGAATCCTTTTCTAAGGATTATTATCACTTAGGCAAAGAGGCAGGCCACTTCAGCAGTGTAATTTGACCTGAAGAAGGTAGCTGTGCCTGGGGAGGTGGGGCTGGAGCTCCTAGCAGCAGGCTGCCCCTGCAGCATGGGGAGACATGTAGTGAGCTCTCAGGACTGCTACTAAACAGGCCTCCCCAAAGGGAGATCTGGAAAAGCTCCTTAGCTGGCAGAGAGAGGAAGCCAAAGCAATGGCAAAGGATAGACATTCAGGAGCAGGATTTGGCCCAGCTGTCAGTCCTGGCTTGCCACTGCAGATAACGCCAAAGGGAAAGGATCTGCCTGATTCACTCTCTCATAACTGTGTTCACTTATTGGTGTTGCAGGAGTGAAAATAAATATAGAGGTGTTCAGAGCAGAACCATGTGGTCCTGTGGCACAACCAGTGAGTAGGTTAGGGCAGCCATTGCCCCGTGTCTCAGCACAACCACAGAGTTCCTTTCAGTGGGACTGCTGATGGTCTCACAGCACAACTATGGCATATCAGAGCACAAGATCATGGGGGCCACGGTGCAGCCTGAAGGCATCCAGCTGTTCATTTATGCTGCTGCTTCTTCACAATCCACTTACTAGCAGGTGGCTTATATAAATCAAACTGGAAATATTTCTATAAACTGTAATTTCTGCATAGTTTCTGGAACCAGCAAAAATCTATGAAATCTGTCCAGGAGCTCAGGTGAGGGGGGATTACAATGGCTCAGGAAGAAGCGTTCATGCCTCTATTTTCCTGCAGTGCACCCTTTCAATGGAAGGAGCCTGCATGCCTACTGCCTGAGAGGCAAGTCAGCACGCGAAGCAAAGCCAGATGCCCTGTCTTGCTCATGGCAATAAACTTTTATTCTTTGTTTATTTGCAATCCTGCTTAATCTAGAGGAAATCATCTTCACTTGGGAAGCATAGATTGTTCTTCATTTATAAAAAGCATAACCTTCTCACCTGCATTTGTGATTTCTCACCTGCCCTGACAGCTCCTCAGGGACTCCAGACCTGTCCTCTACAGCTTCTTTTCCTGACTTTTCTCCATGCTTTAGGAAAATAATATCAGGCAAATCAGACAAACCAGGATCTTCCCAAACTGTCCCTCAGAACAAGTCCATATTACCATAATTTCTGCAAAAGAGTTTATAATGGATGACGTGAGGATATCTATTTCTACTATAAAAAACCCAGGAGCTGTCTGAAAGAAAATTGCCACAAAGGAAAGGAGTGAGAGTTCAGTTTCTCTGACAATCAGGGTGATACAGCTTGCATGAGAATTTATTTCAGTATGCTTCTTCAGCACACACCAGACTCCCAGGAGGGTGTTTCAGATCTCATTTCCTAACTTTCCTGAGTGGAACTGAGGCTTGCATTTACTTGGCTTTTTCATTTTACACTATCATTCAGACTCCTGCTTCATTTCTTACAACCTTCCTGCCTTTTGTGCCTCACCTCTTCCCCAGTCCCCCCACGACAGTCCAGAGAGATAAGAAAATGCAGAGAATGTGCCAGTGACCGCAGCTCCAACAAACTTCAGTTAATCTCTCCCAGCAGGACACAGTCCCTTCTCAGAGGCATTGACCAGCCCACGGCTATTTACAGCAGTCAAGAGTTCAACTTGTTTTCCCAAAGCAAGTTCTCGTTATAGCTCAGGGTAAAGGCTTCCCAAGAAAAGCAGAAACATCTCTTCCATACTTTCCAGCTCTGGAAAAAAACCGGGTGAACTGACCCCTCTGATGGTCTTCAAAGTCTCTCAGGACATGGAGTTACCCCATCTTAAGAGGAGCCAAGGGATAAGTATCCTTGGTGAATTTCGGATGCACTCCCTCAACACGTGCAGCAGCTCATACTCTGTGCAGTCTCGCTGGCTTTTGGCAGCATCCAAAGCCCACAGCTGGCCTGAGGCTCTAGGTTCTTGCATCTCAGCCTGCTTTTCCCCCACATTACTCTACTTTGACACTGGAACGTTTGTTCTTTCAAGTATTGTTTCAGTTCAGTCTTCCTTCTTTCAGGCTTTTTTCCACTGATATGAGAATGCTACCGGTTCAGAGCAGGAGATCCCTGAGTTTGATTAGACATCTTGGGGCAGAAGACCAAAGTGGTATTTAATAAACCACCACCTTTGCCAAAAGCAGCATAATCAAATCCTGTGAAATGAGCAATTGCTGCCACGGGGATAGCTTGAGCTGGTGTGCTGGCAGAGCGACAGCTGCTTGTCTCTTGGCTACTGCTGAGCCAGGTTCAAGAGCTTGAACACAGCTTTGAGCTCTGGCAGCGAATCTCAGAGGCACTGCAGGCTCAAGGATCCCAAAGGCAGCAAAACCCCCGTGCATCAGTGCCTGCCACCCAGTCTGTGAAGTGGTTTTGCATCAGCTCCAAGAGCAAGAGGCAAAAGAGTGAGTGAGAGAGAGAGATGTTCACTCAAACTGGCAGCTGCCTTTTGTTTCATGATGGCAGCTGCCAGCAAGAGACAGGCAGGGCAAGGGAAAAACACACAAGAGCAACACGCTAGATGCAAAGCATATTACACGCTAGATTTAAAATAAAATAGCATGCATGAGGGGTAAATATTCAGCATAATGCATGACGACTCAGCCCCGTCATTCTCTTTCTATTTCCTAGGAGCTGTGGGACTGGATTTCCCGGGGCTGCACTGGCCATCCTGGAAGAAAAGACAGGGGCAACACTCAAATATTATAAGCAAAGGAAGCAAGTGCCTAAACATCAACTTTATTCATCCACTTGAGACAGGTGAAAGGAAAAATATCACTTCAGTGGAGAAGGGTGGTCTGTGGATGATCCTGTACAGTGGGCTTGTTGCCTCTCTCACTTCTGACAGCTCACTTGCTTCCTCTCCTTGCGGGACCATATTTCAATCAGCTTCATATTTTTGGCAGGGTGATGGCTCTGGAGCCTCATTGCCCTCCCTCTGCAGAAGCAGTGCCGGTGGGGCCACACATCTTTCTCCTCCTCCATCTCAACCTCCCCAGAACAGCACTCCCAGCACCACCTCCTGCTCCAAGGGAAGCCCTTTGTCAGGGAAGGATTCACTTTCAAACAGCTGCCAGGACCTGGGTGACGCTGAACAACATCTGTATCTGCATCCTGCATCCTTCAGGATTGAAGGATCATCCCTGGCCCTTTGACCCCTCATCCACTCCAGTGTTGTTCCTCAAACAGGCATGCCAGCAAGAGTGGGCATGCATTTCCCACCCCCTTCCCAAGTGTGGAGTTTGACAGCACAGTCAATCAGTCTCTGGGCTCCCTGGTACCACAGCAAAAACACTTTGGCTATGTGGCATTCACTCCACTGGTTTGAATTTATTTTAGTGGTTCTGACAGGTCAACTTTGTACCAGCAGCTTCTTCTGCCAGATCAGATATTGTTTACCCATCCTACTTTAACTTTATGCCATGTTCAATATCTTCTCTCCACACCAAGCTCACTTGATGTGAGATCAGGTATCATCTGTCCTCCCTCGGCCAGTGCAGAGCATAAAGCTGGCATATGTTCCCTGCTGTGCACTCTGGCTAATCTGGCAGAAATGTGAGCACACGTCTGCACCTGATCCAGACCTGTTCTTCCTGCTGAGTGGTCTGGAGTTGTCTGGATCTGGCATTCACTGCCAGGGGAGCAGAGTCTCGGCACGCTCTGACAGCTGCCAGGAGCACCAAGCATACCATGAAAGCAGGTTTCCAGCTGCCCCACACCGTGGCCAGAGCAGCTGGAGCACCTGGTGGCTGTAAAGGTGATGCTGGGACACTGGCAAGCCACACGTGAGCTGTAAACAGGCTGGTGCATAAACGGAAGGGGGAAGGGGCAGGGGTGCAGGAAGAGGAGGGGAAAAATTGTGGTTTTCATACTTCAGGTTAAAAGACCAGTGAGGTAAGATGAGGTTTACCTGAGTCTGAGTTCGAGCTGCTAGCCCCCTTTAAAAAGAAATAAATTAAGAAATAGATAAAACCAGGTTACTTTGTTTTTCCTGACAGACCTAACTCAAGTTAGTTAAGCCACAGCAAAAAAAAACACCTTTCCTTTATTTACTTGTTCTGATCAGGGAGTGTAAACATACCTGAAGCAGGTCTGAGCTCCTTTTTATGCAAGAATATGTTTCGGAGGAATCCAAGGGACTTTTTTTGCATGCGAGGTAGAGAAAGAAATGTATTGTCTGAGAGCAAAGTAACTCTGAATGTGGCCATGGAGATAAAATGGGGGGTTCAGCTCCTGCATGCAAGAGCAGCATTTCTCAAAGACAGCTTTTTTCTGTTTCATCTTCTTTCTGTTTATTTTAGGTGAAGCTCTTTTTTTATTTCCTTTTTTAGGTTTTAATCTTTGTATAGAACACACTCTGTGACCCTGACAGAGGAAAAGCAGCGAAGTCCTACCTCCTCTATGAATGTGTTTAGAAACACCAACTGATCAAAGTCAGCGTTGTGTGAGCAGCGACTGAGTTACTCCCATTGCCACGCGTTCCCGGTTTTGACAGACTGCATCGTTTGGTGTGTTGATGTAGCAGCATTTCATACACTATGAATATTCACCACGCATATTAAATTAACCAGGTGAGAAAATACAGGTTTGTTTTGCATGTTAACTCTGTGTTAACGCTGCCCCTAAGTGGTTAAGTTGGTTTATTGCAAGTTAATTAGCCCTCATTTCGGGCAGTTATTTATTTATTTGCGGAAGACTCGTGGCTTTTTTTTCTTCCAGCTTCATGCTTAGACCTTGCCTCTCTGTCTAGTCTGTATTTGCATCCTACTCTGTGTGGGTTTCACATAACTGCAACATTTACAGTCAACTCAGCTTGGAAAACACATGTACAGGAAAACACGGATGCCTACTACACATTTATTACTCAATCCAAGTGAGGCTGTGATCCTGTTAACCGGCTCCTCTCCCTCAGCTCGTTTTAATTAGCATTTCAAGGGATGCTTGGTACTGCAAGCTGGTGAAGTCTGAAGTTATGATGGGCTGCCTTTTGCATCTTTCCTCCTTAATCAACGTGCCATTTAACGAGTATTTCATCACCCAGACAAGCCTTTTCTCAGGTGCCTTAATATTTATCCTGTTCTGATCCTTCTGCATGGATCCATGCAATGTACCAAGATCACACCTTCATCCTCTTGAGGTAGCTGGTTGCCATTGGAGTGGTATGTGGGCACATGAAGAGCAGCTCAAGCTTCCCAGGAGGCCTTGAGCTTCCCTTCTTCCCAGTGTGTGGTCCTCCACTTGCCCCGTGGGGAGAAGCAGGTGAGGAAGGAAGGCAGCTGCATGGAGCTTGCTGGCTCTGAAGGGCCTCACACCAACAGGGGAGACCCAACAAAACCTCCAACCCAACAACTGTAGAGCTTACTGACACACTGGGCTCCAAGGTGCCTTTTAAAACCTCCCTCCTTGTTTTAGTTGCTTCCAGGCTGTGGCTGGGGAGCTTGGGACTACTCCCCAATTTGGTTTTCCAGACTGCCTCCCAGATCACATTAAGTGGATGACCATTGTGATACCTTCAAAGTCCAAGCTTCTTTGTGTCCTTGCTTTATTAGAGTCAAAGATTTTCATTACTGGAGTTCTTCAGCTCCTTTTGGGATGGCATGGAGCAAAAGTGCACCTTGGTGCTGACCCTGCTTCATCCTCAGAGTTGGAGTCCAGACAGGCAGGGTTAAGCCAGCAGCAGGCAGAGTCCTTGCACACTGGGCTTGCACCTCCAGAGACCTGGAGGTAATTCACAGTAGAGCCTCTATCTGAGGAAAGCAAAGCCGGTCAATATTGCAGTAGCGGATGTCTGCATGCCTGCACTGCACCAGGCAGCACAGCTATCCATCCCTGCTCAGGCTGTGTTGGCAGCACAGGGAGAGGAAAGGGAGGAAGAGCAGGGACAGCACAGCTCAGGATACCTGGATATATTGGCAGAATCTCTCTCTTGATTATCAGCCTCTTCTTTCCATACGCTCTAAAATTCATATCTAAGGCACCATAAAAACTGAAGAGCGGTGAATCTTCAGGAAGGTCTCCAGGCTTTGGCAGAGAGCACTGGCTGCTTTTCCATCATGCCAGCACTGCCCTTCACCTTGAATGAGCGGCATTTGTCTCCTATCGCCTTCAATCCTGAACGTGCAGACCGGAGCCCGGGGAGGCGTCTCAAGCCGCCTTGAGCTCGGTGCAGCTCCGTCCTCACAGCGCATCCCAGTGCCGGGGCTCGGAGGGATGGGGAGCGCAGTAGGGGCGAGCAAAAGCATCCCTCCTGTTCCCAGTGCCCTGCTCCTGCTGCGGAGAGCTGCCTGCATCCCGGCCTTGCGCAGCACGGCTGGACACGGAGTTAAGGAGTCCAGACACTGGGATGCGAAAGGAGCCGTGACGGTGTGAGAGAAGCTCGCTCGTCTGAAAGGGGATGTGCGAGGGCAATGACAGCGGCACATTTTTAGGGTCCCTCTGCTTTTTAGAAAACCTGCCGCCGCATCTGTTTGTTGCTGTGTTTTCAGTAGGAGCTGGGAAAGTCTGCATAAAAACTCAGGGACTACCTTAAATAGCCCTAACCAAGCCTTCTTAAAACTCCTATTAAAATACGAACAACGCAGTCAAGGCGGCTGGCTGGAGGTCTGCCCGGTGGCCAAATAAATCAATATATCCCAGATATCCTGTTTGCAAGCGCCCATTAAAGCCTGACAACTGTTTAATACCAAAGGCAGCATGGATCTGAAAGATAGGGAAAACGTGACCCTTTCCTGCAAAGCAGCCCGGGTTTGTTTCTTGCCCTTTCAAAGCAGGGCTGCACTGCTTCGATGCTGTCCTTTTCCCAGGGGCTGCGGGAGAGGGATGCCGGTGGTCTGGCGGTGCCGGGGCTGCCAGATTGCCAGGGCTGCGGGCTGTGTAGCCACGGCCCCTCGCACCCCCACCCATCATCCCAGCATCTCCCACGGGGGACCTCCCTGCCCAGGACCACGGCCCCAAAGCCTGATGCCAGGGTTCAGGCCAGGGTGAAAAACATCCATTTGTCTGCATTTGCTGCCTTGACGACGTCCGTAGGCGCTTTCCGTGCTCTTTATCTGTTTTCTCAAATAAATTAATAAATAAGAGACAGAGAGGCTGGAAGTAAGGACAGAGAAAATGAACAGATTTTGATCAAGTAAGCAATTTAAATCTGGGCTGGCAAGCTGCGGTCGTTCATTCATTAATTCAGCCTTGTGCTCAGAAAACCCCAGCAGGACTCTCTTCCAGCGCAAGAACTTCCGACTGTGAAATAAACCCCGCGTAACCAGATTAACTATGAGGTATGTATCAGCCAGGTCTTAGGCATTAATTCAAGCATACTTTTCCCTGCATTGCACATCTCCGGAGCCTGATTTCTGGATCAGGTGTTGCTCACTGGAGGGCATAAACTCTCTGAAGTTTCCTGTCTTCCACCTTCCCTTGTATTGCCGTTCCTTGCTCAATAAATAAAAAAATATTATTATATGTGCTGTCAGGGAGTCTTGATTCAGCTGTTAATAGCAACGTTATCAATACCTTGTCTTTCAGTGTCACATAACTCAAAAGTGGCTGAATGGTTTTGTTCTGGCATTATGAAAATTAATCACTTCTGGATTTAGCCCAAGCATAGAAAATCTCACCTTAAAACTTCAGCATTCGTAAATTCAGAATATATTTAGTGTGCAGAAACTGATGGGCAAGATAGAAATCTCTGCATAAGCTTAGTGCAGTCTTCCACCTCACAAGTCTGTGCTATACTGAATCACGAGGTGATTACTGTCTCTATGAGTGACTTCAATTATAGTATTATCATGTTATTTATCATTTGATAAATGAAGTGGGACGGTGGCCTCTTTGCATCAGGTGCTGTACAAACATTCAGATGTGCTCAGACAAGATCTCTAGGACTATCCATAAAGTCAATGGGACATGGGGGGGAATCATCAGACAAGGGCCCTTTCCATGAGCAGGGTGATCTAATGCTGCCATAGTAAATGCTTGGTCTGGCTTGCCAGCAAACTCCTGATTTTCAATACGTGCTCCTCTGTGGACTGAACAGAGAGAGACAAAGTCAATGCTAAGTCTGTTTGTACAGACTTGTATTAAAAGTGGAGAGTGAGAGGGCTTGGGTTGCTTGGTTGTTTTTTTTTTAAAAAGTCAAAATCTTCAGCTCATCTGGCTCTCAAACATTTTTATTATTATAGCCATCTAAAATATGGTTTATGATGTAGTTAAAATTCATGTATTGTCCCCACTGCAATTTCAATACTTTATTCCAATTTCAATACTTTATTTGCTATGGGAAAATCTAATACATGATAATGGTAAAGCTTCAGTCATGAAGAGAGCTGGGATCATCCTGTGGATACCAAGTCGTCTCTTCTCTCCTCACAGAGACCAATACTAAAACAAAGCTTGGTCACTGAGTTCTCCACTATGAGGGGAAGCTTGTGCTGCCAGGACCTTTGGCATACCTGCTCTGCAGATAAAAGTCTTTGACTTCCCGCTTTTGTCACTCTGGCACCTTTCCAATATATTACCTCATTTTTATGTTTTTCAGGGAGTGTCTTTGGACATATAAATGTATACGTTTTCATGTAAACATATACTTTGTATATGTGTTGCTGCTATCACTCAGAGGTGTGGAGAAGTCATTGGCCCAAATAATTCCCAAAATTTCACTAAACTGGAATTTGGAAACACAAAGAGTTCTTTCAGTATGGCCTGAAAATCTCATGTTTTGAATTGGATTTTTCCATACAAAGTTCTCAACAAGACATTTTACATTTTTTTTCTGGTGACATTCAGCCATTCAAGTGCTACATCATAGAGAGCAGGGACGAAAGCATGCAAAAATTACTTCTTTCTTTTCTCACAGCTAGCCCTGTTGGAGAAGAAGGTTCACAGGTGGAGAATTTAGCTTCGTCAGAGTCCTCCAATGCTATTTATCAAGTTTTAGTCCAAATAATAGCTGTGAAAATGTTTAGCTTGTTAGCAATAAAAATACTTAGCTGACATTGATTTTGGAGCTACATGTTGCTGAATATAAGCTGATGCTTTTGCTCCTGAGCCATCGGATGAAATGCAAGAGCATACTCAGATCCCGGCTGAGATGAGAGTCTCCAAGGTGCATGTGTTAACGCTGCAGTGAAAAAAGCAGGTTCATTCCCCAGACTTTAAAGAATACACGTGGCTTTTTAGTTCTTAGACAACTGTGAGCATCATCTTTTTCCAGACTAATATATTCTGTTTTCCATTTTCACAAGACTTCAAGGGACAGTGAAATTGCTTCAAACCAATTTCATCATGTGAAAAAACAATTAACGTTTCCAGGAGAGGAACATTCTAGGTATTCATCATGGATTCTGCAGTCACAAACAGACTACAGGCACTTTTCCCTCTCACAACAGTATTTGGAATTATATATTGTATAATATTCTGTAATTCTGACTTTAATTTACAAATCTGTATAAATTCCATGGGCAAGGGACACATAGTGGCCTTTTGCTCTGGGATAGATATGCATTTGGTAGATAAAAGACAAAGGGCCTTCTAGCGTCAGACTAGGTCACAGAATCACAGAGTCACAGAATATGCTGAGTTGGAAGGGACCCACAAGGATCATCAAGTCCTACTCGTAGCCCTGCACAGAGACATCCCCAAGAGTCACACCAATTGCCTGAGAGTATCCTTTGCTTGTGCTGAAGTTAAGTCATACTTCAATATTTCTCTTTCCTAAAGTTTAATAGAATTAGCTTCTTCACATTCCCCTTCTAGAGCAGGTTTGACAGGTTGCAGATCATTCTTCCAGACATTTTTAAATCCTCTCTGCTTTCACAACAGCCCTTGCAAAGCAGACAAAGAGGGGAGAAGGAACGAAACCCCTCTGTTTTTTGCTTTTATCTCCTCTCGTAAGCCCTGCCCACTGCAGCACAGGATCTCTCATTTGCATGATTCTCAACATCCACATACAGCTCCCTGCGCCAAAGGTGCTCACTGTACGAGTGGATGTTTTCTTGAAGTTGTAGCACATGTCCCTCTCAGAGCTTCTACTTTCAAGTATCCAATGTCCTTGTTCTAGATACATCACCAAATGTGTGCTTTCACCCCTCACTCTTTCAGATCTACCCAGGCTCTCTAAGCTCACTTCATCAAAGGATCCAAGGGCTCTGCAGAGGTTGCTGATGTCTCCGTTCATTGTACCAGCTGCAAACTGCTACACGGTGATTTTTTTTCTCTGACACACAAGTTAAAGTTCACAGACATCAGTAGTCATATTGGTGCATACAAGAGCAGAATATGACTTTTTCCTTCTAGGCAGGTGTAAACAACAAGGCTTCTTGCTTCTGCTGCTGCAAGAGGAGTGTGTCTCCTGCAGCCCAGATCCAATACTTCAGCTTTGCAGCACCCTGGATTTCCTCAGATGCAAACAGAGAAATGAAGGTCCACGTTACAATTTTCTGTATGATTTCTGTTCACAATATGGCTTAAAATGTGGGGAGCCATTAAATATCACTTTCAGTACTCAGGCTGATTTCATGAGTTCCCCGCCAACATCAGAGATCTTTAATGGCTTAGGGCTCTGGCAGAACATGACGCAAAACCAAACTCTCATTTCAGCTCATATCTGAAGACCAGATCAACTCAAATCTGTGTCTCAACACTGCTAACACGTCCCACAGACAGCAGCCCTCATCCACACCCCCAGTCTCAAGAGTAGCTCTGTGTGTCATTTCCTTGAAGGGTAGATGGGGAAAAGTGTTTACAGTGCATCCCCACAGTGCCAGGTTTATTGTGATTGTGCAACAGTAGGAGACAATGCAGAACCAGTAGTATATTTCAAAACACATTATAAGTGACAGAATAGACACTTTTTTTTTTTTTTAACTGGATCAGAACAAAGTAAAATGAGTATTTCAGTTGCTTACACAGACTGAAACCACAAAGATATGCACCAAAATGGTTTATCTATCCTATGCTTTATCCATAAGGCTTTACAACATTTCAAGTTCTGAAGAACTCCAGAGAATCCAGATAGATCTCATCTCTTGATATATGGGTTTGCTTGTGAAAACTTCTCTTTGGAGCCAAGAGAGATAACCAGACATGTCCTGCATCCTAGGCTAATTGTATGAGACTATTATTTATTCCATTCAGTAAGTGTGCATCTGGTAGTGATGATTGCAAAGCCTATAAGAAGGCTGATACTTCCTAGCAAGTGACATTTTTATGGTTAATAGAAACTGTCACAGAAACCACTTGGAGGGGGATATGTACAGGCTTGATTTTCAACTTAACAGTAAATCACTTCAGATTAGAATTAGATATCATGACAAAATCCTTCATCCTGTAAATTTCCAGAATGCAAGTAGCAGAGCCTCTGGGAGAAACTGTGATAAAACTAGAAGAAAAGTTTCTCATTTGGTTTTGACATCCAGTGTGCCTGAGATCGTGTCTTCTCTGTAAATGATAACTGCATTGCAAATGTGCCTGCCCTTTCATTTCTTGCTATTTTATTAATAATAGGAAGTAGTCCCTCTTGTAGACCATGACTCCTTGGGCAAGAGGTAGTAAGGAGATGGAAAAGAAAGATGGGCATCATGCCAGAGACATCACAGGGAACGTGAGACCTACAGTGCTGCAAGAGTCTGAGTCATCCCAAGTCCCTGCAAATACAAACAGGTCACGAGCAGATAATCAGGCTCATACTATCAGCCTGTTGAGGTGAGGACACAAGGGCTGATGCCATAGATGAGGATGTCTCTATCTAAAATTTCTTATTGATGATTTGGGGCTGCTGCAGACTTCTGTAGTGTTCATGCCACTATCTCCTGACGAATGCCCTGCAGCCTCAAGGTAGTTTTATGGCAACTGTAGTGGTCAAGGGATACAGGTAAGACAAAGTCTGTGTGTAGAGACAATATCCTTTGTAAGACCAACTAATTATAGATGGGAAAATTACACAAGCTTCTGGGCACAGACGTACTTTTTCAGGACTCCAAAAGCCACTTCTTGAAGCATCTCCAAATAAAAACAATCAGCACAGATGACCAATAATCTCCTGAATATCAGAACTCAGAATTTCCCTTCCAACAAGGGATTGTGTCAGTCTCAGTTTTGCACCATCCCTCCTTCAAAAGAGCCTGTTGTCCCCTAGCAAGTGCTAGGGTGCTTCCAGAGACCAAAGGAGTTCTGTGCCTGAGCCATGGGTCTCTCTTCTTCCCTCTGTAACGTAGGTGCTCCTGACCTGCCTGGCATTGCCCTCTTGCCTGTCTGGCTGTAAGGTCTGATTCCTTTTGGGCCTCTCCCTGCATGACATGGAAATAAGACGTTCTTTCTGCCTGGCGTTGTCTTTCTCATTGATCTGGAAAAGCTACAGCACTGTGGGACAGCTCCTCAGGACAATGTGTAGTACTCAACAGCAGGGCCGTCATACTCAGTCTGTGCTTCTGCAATGGTAATAATAACATTCCCATATTCAAGACAGAGGACAACTTCACCAAGGGAACCCAAATTCTTCACAGTCAGGAGAAAGGCCCATGAGAAGACCGCGCATGAAACCAATATAAAGTAGAAACACAGACGTAAAAATGTTTGTGGTGGAGCATACCCATGAAGTCAGGGTGTAATCCAAGTTGCAAGGGTCCCAGTACCACCCTCCTAGAGAGGAGTGACATTCCATGGCTGTTCTTTTTCAACTGGACTCTGCTTCCACTAGTGAGAACAAATAACCATTTCAGCAGCAGTGACGCTGCTCTGTACATCTCTCTGCAGCCCTCGCCAAAGCACCAGTCACACACTATTTACCACAAGAATTCACTAAATCTGGCCTATTTTGAGTCAAACAGAGGGTGTTCCAGCCCTTGGGATGACGGCCCTGCCAGCTGCCCTCCCTCTTGCACAATAGGGAGAGGAAAGGGACATCCATCTCCAGTATCCAGCCTCAGAGCAGCCGCGGCAGTGCATGCAAGGAGACAGGTGGCTGGTGGGGCGCCACAATGGAAAGGCAATTGCACGGCACCTCTCACATAGTACAGGCACGCGTAAAAGGCTGTGAGCAGCCTGAGCCAATTAATTTCCATATTCCCTTTCAGTCAGATCTTGAAATGAAGCACGTTGCATTCAGCGCAGGACACTCCAGAGGGGAAGAGGGGGGAAAAAAATGAAAAAAAAGAATGATTCAGCAATCAGCAAATTCAGAGAAAGGGCAGGAGGAATGGGTCTGAAGAGATGAATCAGCATTGGCTTCAGGTGATGGAGGGAAAGAGGCATTTCTGCTCTGCTGATTTGTGCAGCCTGATTGAAGTCAGCCCGGCACTGGCATTGCATCAGAACGGAAACTGCCTGATAGGCTGGGAATGCTGTGAGGGGAAAAATCCAGCAGTCATGCAGACAACATCTTTATTAAGTACATTTTGTGACCTCCCAGCTGATTGGACATTCTTTTACGGAGTTATAGTAGATCTTACAGATGCTGGGGGAGGGGCGGGGCTGTTGTGTGGGGGTTTTTATGCGTATGGTGAGAGTGTGTGGGGTAGTGAATTTTAAGCAGAGCCGCATGAAATTCAATCACTTAATCTTAAATTGCAAGCCACTGGCTGCCAAAGCAATTTTTTGAGATGGAAATTCTTCTGATTCACAGATTCCTTTGCCTCTTTTAAGGAACAAATGAGTAAACAAACTATGAAAATGTTATTTGCTTTTTCAGAATTTGCTAGCAGAGAAATATTAATTTTTTTCTGGGACATTTGGCAGGTCGCTAAGAGGATATGATTCATGATGAACAGATACAGTTTCCAACATTTCTGTCTTGTATAGCCAAGACCTGAGCCTATTGGTTAAAATGTCACATGGATGTTAATTAAGGTATGCCAGAGATTACAAAACCTATCCCAGTCCCCTTGAAAGCCCTAGAGGAAGCAATGGGCCAAAAATATTTTTAGAGGATGTATCCAAGGGTTTGGCAATATTCTGAGAGTCCTTAGTCAGCCAGGTAAAATCTCTTGGGATTACCCAAGGATTACTCACACAAGTAATTTTTGCAGACTGAAACTCTTCTGTGCCCACTCTCTGGCAATCAGGTTGTTGTAGGAAGAGCACTCTTCAAAGAAGATAAATAGCAAGGCATGAGTACTTGAGTGGGTGCTAAGAGAAGTTGGACCTTCTGAAAACCCAGCCCTGGGTTTCATACCAAGAGCAAGCACCAAAAATGAGTAGATGGTTTTGGGAAGAGGCACCTTCTCCTCTCCAGCATTTGCACCTCTGGGAGAAGCACACCTTCCTGCTTCACTTCTTGAGACTGTGATGAGGCCACCCAATGCACCAAAGACTGCAGGGATCTCAGGTGCCCTGCTATGGGTGCTGTGCAAGTGCCACTGGACCAGGCGACCTTTCACAGTAAGTGCAGATAAGAAGAGAGAAGATAACTATTAGCACACTCATTTCCTCACATTAAGTGCCTAAGAGTGTTCTGAGGAATAAACATCATGAACTGAGTCATAATAGGAGATTTTTGTTCATTTGTTTATTTTTTAGATACATCAGACTTGCCTTAGACAGTCATACACAATCACTGTAGTGTAAAATTATTCTCCCAAAGAAATAATTACCAAGCAGGTAATCTTCTCTTAATAAATAATATGTACATGATCATACACTTCTCTAAATTTTATTCAACCCGGAAAAAAAAGTCTGTAAAACAAAAGTGGCATTTCTGTTCCCTCCTCCCCTTTATTTTGTGAGTCAGGACATCCATGCGTTATTGTGGCCTGCTCAAAATGGAGCCGCCTTTAAAGCAGAGTCTCTGTACTGAGGATTATGTGTGGATTATTGCTGAGAGATCATTCAGTACCGGAGCTAAGCATTTACCCAGAAATCATTTGTAATTCCAGTTGCCCCTTATTTTGGCTAATAGCGGCTGTAAGGACAATTGGATCAGCGCTGTGTACCTGTCAGCTGCGCCGAAATTCCCCGTACAGCCCCGAATTGTGTGCTGCACGATTACCAAGGGAAGCTCAGCGCTGTGCCTTATCTCCTTTATAAATCCTCTTAATGCGGTGGCTGCCGGATCCCCCGCACACCACTGAATCAGCACCTCCCGCCAGTCCCCCGGGGGAGGCTCTGCCTTCTGATGGACCGAGTCAGCAGGGCTGGGGACCACCACGCAGGCAGCCTTCTGGGGAAGGAGGGTCCACACATGGGTGAAGCAGGATGAGGATGCAGGGAAAACAATGTGGAGGAGCGAGGGAGGGGGGAAAAAAATGGAGAGCAAGGGAAAGGCTACCTGGTGTCAATCAGTCCCTGCTGGTCCTGCTTCCCCAGGGGGCTTGTTTGCCCCCAGGGCACATATCCTTTCCATGAGCGGCAGAAGCCCACCCCCTTCCCCCCTCCCCTTTCCCCATCCTCTCCTTGCTCAGGGCGAAGGAGACAGGTTTCCCAAAAGGGGCAGAGTGCCCAGCTCGCCCACCCACACCGGGGTTCCTCTCACCATCAGCAGGCCACACGCTGAGCCTGCTCTTTGGGAAAAGCCAACCTTTCCCATGCCACAAAAGAAGGATCGCTGCAGATCTCAGCCCACCGCATCTCCCTGCCACAGCAGCGGGTGTTTTTAAACAAATCCCTGCCTGGCTGAGAGAAGGAAAAAGGGGGGAGGAAAAAAAAAAAAGGTTCCTTGGGTTCTATCCATTTTGCATGCACATAAAAGATGAACTTCCCTTTGGAAACAAAACGCACAGAGTTGCGGTTTGAAAGGGGCCTCAATTTGGCTTCGACCGGGTGCAACTAATTGCAGTTGCGAGCGCCGGCAGGTGCGAGCAGGCAGCTGAGGAGCCCTCCTCCCCCAGCCCTGCCTGCCCTGCCTGCCCCCGGCACAGAGCATGTCCAGGCTGCGTTGGAGACACAGCAAGGAGATGTGAGGGACGGGACCGCGGGGGGAACAGGGTGTTTGCCATGTCCTCTTTGCTGCTTCATTTCTGCCAGGACTCTGCTCGATGTCATTGGGCTGCAGAAGGTCCTGGAAGGTTATGAAAGGTCCCAGGAGGTTCTAGAAGGCCCTGGAAAGTTGTATAAGACCATCGTGGCCACGCCAGACCAGGGTGACACTGCTCCTTGCAGTTAAGAGCCCCTCCTAGTCTCTCTGTCCCCCATCTGTGGTTGTGCGCTGCCACCATGTCAGGAGGGAGAATTGCTGCTACAGCAAAACTGCAAGCACCTCCAATCCGTCCTTGATTTCCCCCATTTTGTGGCTCGGGAGAGGCTGTATACACCCTGTCTCTCATGTTGTCCTCCCCTCCACCTGCCCTGGACTCACTGAATGGCCAGTGTTGGCCCAGTGGCCACAGCCCCCCAGCAGCTTGGAGCTGGAGTGCACAGGGGTTTCACCACGGACTGGGCAAGTCCTGTCCAGGGTTTTGTCTTTATCCAGCACAGGCCCCCAAGCCAGCCAAGTGTGCTTCCCTTTTGGCTGCTGCACCTGAGTCCTCACTGCTGCTGAGCTGTTTGTTTTCTTGGATGGAATGCCCACGTGGAGCTGGCAGTGAATAGCAGCAGTTTCACTGTCTGTCACTGGCGGTCCAGGAGCCATGTGTTGGCTCACTGCTGCTCCCCAGGATGGCTTCTCTCCACACAGGGGTTGCTTCTTCCTCTTCTGATTTGTGTGGTGTTCCTTGCCTTGGCCAAATTCAGTGCAGACACAGCAAGAGGAACACAAAGCACACTTCATCAGTATCTTTCCTGAAAGCTTATTTTGCCTCCACTGCTTTTAGCAGGGCAGACAATTACATTTGCCATCCTAATTCTTTCATTCTTCTCATGTCTTTTCAGAAGTAACTGAATCACTGACATACGCACAGGCTTTCATAGAGGGGATCTGTCATCCCATAGCCCACACCCTTCTCCTTCCACTCTCACACATTTGTCCCAGGGTATGAAATGGAGTGTCATGAGCCAGTTTGGGCAGGTGCTGCAGATTTCTGTGCAGTGTCTGGGTTCTTCAAGAGCCTGTGAATCACAGGGGTATTCCAAAGGCAGAGCAAGCTGGCTTGATAATCTAACCCGAGCTCCTGAGTAACACACTCATTCCTGAATGAACTAGAGCACATCTTTGGCAGGGGGAGGGGAAGGAAATCTAATCCTGATTCAAAGTTGTTGGTGATAGTCCCCACAGTCCTTGGTAATTAGTTCCAATGGTTAATTACCCTCACTGTTAAACATCTGCACCTTATTTGTAGTCAAAATTTGTCTGGCTTCCAACTTCCAGTTGGACCATATTATAGTTGCGTCAGCTAGATTGAAAAGCCTTCTATTATCACATTTCTGTTCCCCATGTCAGTACTTAGAGGCTGTGATCAAGTCATCCGCTCAACTTTGTCTTCGTTAGGCTAAACAGATGGAGTGTCTTCTCCAGTCTGTCACTTCAAGCCGCATTTTCCAGTACTTAGTCATTTTGTTCTGTGGCCTTTCTTGGATTCATCCTCACCTCATCCACAACCTTCTTGAACTGTTAGACACACTCATCTTTTTCATCAATCCTCTCTAGATGTGGCATTCCCTGCAGTCACAGGACTGTGGTCTGCATTCTGCTTCTGGATATAAGTCCTAGTGTTTGTCTGCATAGAAAGACAGATTTTTGGGTTTGTGCCCACCTCATTAAGTGATTCGGACCATACTGCCTTGGTGATCTATCCATTTCACTCTTCAGCTGGTGTTCCCACTGGTAAGGAGTTTTCCTCATACATGGTGAGGCTGGACGTGCTGCCTTCCCTTCCCTCTGCTAAACTTTCCCATTGTAGCACTTTGAAAGGACTGAGGTAGGGGATAAGAACTGGTGTGAATATGGGAAAGTCTAGCACTCAGCTTTTGCCTCTGCAGAAAACAGATGTCTAACCTTTTTCATTGCAGTCCATAATGCTGGCTGGTTTATTTTATTGATAAAAGAAGTTATCCTTATGGGTGCAGTAGGTTCTGATTTCCCTTCATCACAGTGTATGGCAGAGATACCCTTCCTAGCTTTAAATAAACAGGGTATCAAAAGCACCACTGCATCACAAAGCCCAGCCAGAGCACATGAGCATGTTTCACAGCAGCTCAGCCCATACAGAGGTGGATGCTATTTCTTCTTAAACAGCGCTCAGCAGAGGAATCAACATCTTCCATGGATTCCCAGGGAGCAGTAAGCATGCTATTTATGGTGTTCAAACTGCTGCAAGGAGGGCCACCAAAAAAAAAATCCAGACCGTTGTTTTTTCCCTAAGGGAGACATGGAACAGCTTTTCTCATGCCTGCACACAGGATAGAGCTGTGCCTGTGGCTCCACAGCACAGGCCACTTCTGTTTGCATAACCACACACAGGACACAGAGGCACACACAGGTCAAAAGCGCAGAAAAATGGGGCATAGGCATCTGTACTGGTTCCCTGGCTCAGTGAACATGACTGCACTGTTATTTCCCTGTGATTCCTAGAGGCTGTGTGCTGGATCCCCTGGCTCACATCATGGGTGAAATGCCACACAGCGGGGTCAAGGCTTCCAGGTCTCCAGTCCTCAAGCATCTGATAGCCAGCCAGTGGAAAGCTTATAGTTAATGCAGTACCAGCTCTTCTTATTTCCTTTTCAATACTAAATTGCTTCAAAACTACCTAAAGCTTTACTTGCTGACTGCAGTGACTTCTGTAGGGTGTTACACAGATGTTGCAGGATGACAGGAGAGACAGGGTGGGCAAAAGTGCTTCTGTGGCAATTGCCCCCACTGGATTTGGCCATGATGTGCAGTTGCCTGAGGACACCAGTTACAGGAGCACATCCAAGCACTGTGCACACTGTCACTTTCTGTTCATCTTGTTCCTGGGTTGGGGAAACAGCCATGTTGTAACTGGGGATGACCTGTGTTTTGGGTACTGCACATGGAGCCTAAATTGTGCTGAGCAAAGCCTTGGGACTGTTTAAATGGATGGGAGTTTTGCCAGTGACTTCAATGGATCTATGATTTCACCACGACATCTGTCATGCATTAGCTACATCAGTATTGATCTAACAAGCCGAAAACCAAGACCTTGCCTATGCCAGTTTAGTCGAGGGAGGAGTGTTGATACCAGTGTCTGGGGAACAGCCAGAACCAGATACGATTCTTTCGTTTTTTGTATAACTGCAACCAGGTTTGGGAGTTGTGGAGCTTTTATTATTCTAGTAAAAATGATCCCCTCCTCATCAATAGAGTTATACTAGTGCAAAGACATTTGGGAAACAGACACAGTTTTCATGTCACTGTGACTGGGATATACTGCCTAATTCACAAGTGTACCCTAACATTTACTTCACTAATGCTTACAAAGCACTCTGAACAAAATAGAAGTACTGTATTATATCATGACCACATAGACTGAAACATTATTTTTATACCAAGAAATATTATTTTCATACCATAAAATAGTGTTTAAAAAAGCAATGTAAATAATTGATCACAGAAATCTCAGTAAAATTAGCCAAAGACAAAAATCTAGACTAGTCTCTGCACAATTCTAATATATACCCCAAATATCTGGAGTTAATGACAGGAGCCTGGTAAACATTTCAGTTGCGAAGTACAGAAAAAATCATGGCTCAAAAATAACTTCTCCTTTCTGCAATTTTTTTTTTCACAGTCCAAATAACAGTGAAAAAGAACCCAATCCAATTCCCATAGGTCTCATTAATGAACCTGCAAAGGGAATGTGCTGGAATAGCTGAGGGCTCTCACTCCATTCAAAATGTGTAACAAACCCAAAATCACTTATCTTGGCTGTTTTGAGGATATACAAAATTTGTGTCCAGAACCATGCAGCTGAAGATTTCTGGCATAGGCAATATGCTAAACCTTCTGGGCTTCCCACTGCACCCCTTGCCAGACTCTTGATGCAAATCCAGGGCCAGGTCCTGCCTGCCCACAGGACATGGGGAACCTCCCCTGTGATTAGCCCCATTCCTTCCAGCGAGACCACTCATAGCCAGCCAGTGTTCAGAGGCTGATGCCAGCTGCCCAAGGGGCTGAACTGCCCAGGTGTTCTGCGCTTCTTTATTGTGCATCCTCCATCTTGCACACACTTTTCTGAAGCATATTATCAAGGGCTTCCATATCTCTGCTTAGTTTAGACCTGGAATCAAGAATTGAGGGATGTCATGCACTGGCTGCTCTGCCCCAACAACTGGCAGGATATGCTGAGCCTGAGGCACACCCTGGTTTTCCCCTTGCTGTGGAGGGAGTGGGAAGTGGTTGCTGGACATGGCAGTGTTGCTCAGGACTTTGGGAACTGCAGCCATTCATTTCTCTGTGTGTGAATTCAAGATCCAGTTAATCCACTTGCACATGAGCCTCACCTTTGCTTGCAGTGCAGTGAAAAGGGGCAGCCTAAGCTACAGCCTAACTCTCCAAGCTATTACATTCTTCTGTCTGTATCAATTTGGCTCTTACATCCTATGCAACACCAACATGGCTGATCCAAAATGAGTTATCTGGGTTGGGGATCCTGGCTCAGCATAAGACAAATAGAGGACCAGATGCAAACCTTTACTTTGGGTTCCTGCCATCTCAAATATACATGAGCGGAGCTAATTTTGTTCCAAAGAAAATTAAAATTGTCTGCTTTTTCCTCCTGTGTCATTCGCGTGGTCTGTTTTTGTTTATTGAAACTGGGGTTACTCAGGCTTTTATCTAGATCTCATTTAGGACAACTGAGTTGCTAAGTCCCTCCTACTTCTCAAATCTAGTCCCTGCTCATGTAGGCAATCACATCTTCTAATGCCACTCGTAAACTGAACAAGTGCTTTCTAAAAACTAGTTACTTTATTTCTTCTGTTGTTTTTCCTGCTGCTCAAACTGGAAAGATGCTCCAGAACCTCCTGTTTCAATCATGCTTTTTTGCTCAGCATGATGGCAACTCCAAATAAGGGAAGGCAGTCCAAAAGGAATAAATAATATTGTGTAGGGAAGAAAAGCAACTAGCCTACACATTATCATTAAGCAACAGGACGTGACAGGCAGTGTAATGTCTCTGGTTTTGTTGTGAGTCAGGAAGATGAAGGTCATGTGATATCAGCCCTCTCTGTAGCACAATAAACCTTATTAACATTATAAGATAAAAATAAATATTCAACAATTAAGGGGAAAAAGGGTCACACGTTTGCATCTGCTGGGGATTATTGACAGCAATCTGACATTACCGTCAGCTAAACCCACTGCTCTATTTTGTCCAGAGTTTCTAAAGCCATTATATAATGATCAGTCTAATAAAGTCTAGATTAGAGGCATTTCTCTTTTGTACAAAGAGATTGGCTTTTGGGTTGCCTTGTGGAAAAGCAACATTATTCTTAGGGAGAGAAAGGGTTAGTTGTCTCTAACAGCAATCCTGATGAAAAATGTAAACTGTCTGAGGCCATTTCAGACCTCCGGCAATATTTTATGCTAACAGGTTTATGTCTGAATTAACAAAGTTCTCTAACCACTTAGTCTGTTAAAATGCAGTTATTTTTAGTCCCCTTGCTAGGAAAGCATGTGCCAACCTGAATTTGGATTGTATTTATTACCATTCGCAATCACCTGGTGTCAGGGGCCACGTGAATCCTGTGAGTTTATCTGATTTGAGTCTGGAGCATCCAAATGTACCTTTCAACTTGTTTCTTCATGCTGTGCATGTCTAGAGTGTTTTGCAGTAATACCATAAGCCCCTACAAGTGCACAGAGTGATAGGAAGGAGCAGAGTAAGATACTGTCCCTTGGGTACCACATAGCTTGGAGGAAGGTGCTGAATTTGAATTATCCCATATCCACTGACCAAGCATCAGAATGCAAGCTTCCTTTTTTTTTTTCTTCTCTTTTCCCTTAAAAAGGATGGGGGGAGAGTGCTGGGGAGGGAGTAATGTCACTTAACTCAAAGATGCTATCAAGTCAGGTAGCACAGGGGTATGACTCCACTCATTTTACAGTGCACGTGAAGATTAGCAACGCAAGATTGGCATCCAGCAGCTGCTGCCTGCCCCAGACCTTCTGCTGCTCCAAGTCCTGGGACCCCAGAGTGAGGGGTGAAGGACCTCAAGCCAGCTTCAGCTGTGCTGGTTCAGGACTGCAGTGGGTGGTTGACCCAGCACTTGGTCTGCAAGGACTGTTGTGGTGTCCCCAAAGGCAGGAGTGGCTGCAGACACAGAGCACTGCACTGACACAGCTGCATCACCTCCTGAAACTGAGCCAGCCCAGCATCATGCCTTGCATTTCTCATTGTTCATTCCCAGCTAATTAAAATCTTCCGAAAATTTTAGTCATCTCGAATGTCCGTTCTGTTTCTGCTGGTTTTTAAAAACACAGGGATGATTTCAACCCTAGAGGACATTGTCTTGCAAAATCACATTAATACTTTTCAAAAACATTGCCTATAAACACTTTTCTTGCCTGAGAGGCAATAACAGTTTCAATTGGCTACCAGAGGTAGGAGTAGGACTCAGCTATTCTTTAAAATTGGTTTGCATAAGGCAGTTTTACAAACTATTTAAAGAGAAGCTAAATCCTGTTTTCTTTATCACCTTTGTCACAGAGATTGTGATTAGCTCCAGAGCATTAGAGAGATGATAAACATTTTTCCTTTTGCCAGCTCAAGCCAGGCCTGAGATTTGTACCACGGATTTTGGGTGAAATGCCAATACTGGAAAACTTCAGTCCTGAAAACAACTTTCTCAGCCATACCAGGGGCTTTTGGCAGAAAGAGCCGTGCCTTTGCTATGGGTAGGGAGAGATGGTTTAGTGGGCAAAGGCTTCCAAATAAAAAGGTATCCTGCACTATTCCAGGCAGCTTTTACATTTTCTCCGAAGGCTCTCTCTGCAGCCAGAACATTTTACAGACAATATTCCTGACTAGCACAGTCACATCCCCCCCAGGACTGTGAGCCCTGCTGCAACACCCAAGATCCTCTAGCACTCTCTCAGTGGGAATTGGCTGCACCCAGGACCACTTATCAACCCCAGATAGGGTTGAGTGACTTCTGTCAGACACGCCTGTGAGAACCTGGCATTGTTTTAAGCTCCTCAGCAACCAGATGAGGCACAGGCAGGCCAGGAAGTTCCAGCATTTAGAACAGTCCCTGTGCCTACTGTTTCTCCACCTTGGTACTCTTACTTTTGCTAAGATGACTGCTACTTGGTAGGCAGGGAATAGAAGAAAAGCAAATTTTCTGAAGTTCTTCAGAGCAGCCATGGTCCAAATAAGCTTTGACCTACCTGCATTAGCAATGAAGGAGTTAACCGGCCACTCTTATGTGAGTCATTTTTGCATCACTACTCTCTGCTGCCTCATTGCTTTTAAGAGCTGTGGCACTGGTTTCCAGAAGTAGCTCTCCAAAACAGGGGCACAACAAGAAAGATGTCCAGGTAGGGGCACAAATCGTGCCCAAATTTAAATTCATGATGTATGTCTGATGCTTCTGTATAATGTGGAATTTGAGAGACGGACACAAGGAAGCACATGGACCTCAGTCGTTAGCCAATGCTGGATATGCCTTTTAAACCCTGGTACGATATGATGTGGCATGAAATACCCAATTACATACCCCGTTTAATTTTACTCCCTGTGTCCTGTACAAATGCACACATGTAAGGTTCAGAGTTGCTGCCGTGCAAAATTCATAAGGACTCTATGATGAGAATCTAACACGCTGTGGATGAGGGCCTGGAGTCTCCAGGCTGAGCACTGCTCTCTCCACATGGCAGCACAGAGAGCTAAAAGACTGAGCTGGGATCCAACTGTGCTGCTGTCATGTGCTGTAAGGGTGACTTTTTGATGGCTTTTGATTCCATCCCTTATGGAAGGAGATAACATTTGTTTTATTTTCCTTGGAGGAAGGGTACATATTTGCCTTGAAATTTCAAAAGAATTAAGTCCTCCTTCATGTCCCAATTAGCTTTTGGGGCATTTGGACAGTGCCTGTGTAGTCCTTTTCTATAGTGCTTTTAAATCCAGGAACAGATATAGGTTGTGCTTGTGTCTGGAGACTGGATGTGCCCACGAATTCTTCCACACAACCCTGACAGGTTGCTCTCTCCTTTGCCTGACACAATGCAGCCCCTCTTCAAGGTACTAGCCACCAGCAATTAGTACTGGAGTGTCAAGGGCTTCAAAGCAGGGAGGGAAGGGATGTACTTTCAGAGTAAAAGTTGGCTTTTTTTTCTTTATGAAAAATTAATTCAGTACTTAAGCATTCAAGCATGCCTTTTCTTCCTTTGCAGTATGCCAAAGAGGTCTCCTAGTCAGTGCTAGTCAGTGGAAAAGGCATCTTTCTCTCCCACCCGTCTGATATTGGCTCTGAACCTGAGCTTCCCTGCTTTAGAAAAATGCATTCTTTTAATTTTAGATCAGCGATGTTTTGCTGTTAGCCGGTTAGCATTAAATCACTTTTACACTAGGTGAAAATAAAATGCAAATATAAGTATTTATTTACAGCCCCCAAAACAGACAACGCGGTTTAAGAAGATGCACTCATAGAAATGCTGAACTCTTTCTGTAGCCATTCTGGTAGGTCCAGAGAGATTCAAAGCTTCCCATCAAAACATGTTCGCTTCTTTTCCTCCAAAAACTTAACTACCTTTAAATGTTTCAAAAGGCAGTCTTGCTGCTCTTTCAGTGAAAACAAGCACTCTCACTCAGAGATGCAAATGTCAATGCACTAGATCAATGTGTTGCATCCTGTTCTTGACTTGACTAAGCCAGCAACTCCTTTGCTCAGTGAGGGTTAAATCCTCCTCCAAAAAAAAAGTTGCAGTCTGACTCTTCTTCACTGCAAGTGTGTCATTCTGTTAAATGGTGTATTTTATTTCATTCCAAACCTCAGCCAACATACTACAAGCACCTGCTGTGGACAAACAGGAGTAGTTTATTAAACACTTTTGATTGAAGTCATTGACTAGTGCATGGTGCAGAGGTATGTAGGAGTTTCACCCTGACATCTTCTGTTTTCAGGACTGCAGGAACAATCATTTCCTACTTGATGCAGTCTCAGACCACCCCTGGGTTTCTGCCCACCTCCCACTCTCTGCCAGTAAGAACAGAGAGAGAAAGCAATTAGTGCATGGGAAAGCTTCACTGAGAGACTGTTGTCCCTTGGCAGAGTAGGTGCTTGGTTACCAGGAAGATAGTCAAGGCACACAGGAAGGGAAAAGAGGATAGTACTAACTACTGAGACTTCTTCTTCAGGCTGCATTTGAGGAGCCTCTTCTAGCTAAGACTGCATTTCCTTCATTTGTAAGGATCTGGGAGCTCTGAAGACATTCTAACTCAGTTTCTCCTCTGTTTTGGAAAATTACTTGTGGGAGTTTTTGTTCTTCCTGGAACAAGAAGCTACTCCGAAGCCCTGTCTCTGAGAGGATTGATTTACTTGTTTTCATGCAAAGAAGGGAAAACACCTGACATTAAGCAGAGTGCTCTCAAGTGTGACCTTTAGGAGGGAACCAGGCATAAGAAGGCCAGGACAAAATATATTGGTCGCCGTGACAATCTAAGTCACCTTGACACAGGTTTGCAGCTGGCTGACCTTTGTTCTTAAGAAACTCACTCTACTCCCTTTCTCTAGTCCTGTGTTGAATATGAAAGTAATCCGGCTGCTAATTCCCTACCAGCTCTGCTGAAGGCTTCTCTCCAAATTTTCTCCCACACATCATAGACTTCCACAGACTAAAGACACATGTCCTAGTTTGACCATCCACCAATCCCTCTCCTTTCCCTTTATCTGCAAATGCCAGTTACAAGCATAACAGGCATGCCTTGCCAGACCCCCTCACAATTTATTCTGGTTTTCAAGAAGCACAGCCTTTTTAAAAAGCCCCTCTTAAGTCCAAAGGAAAAATCTGCAGCTATCTGCGTCCCTGGCACAGGCAAGGGTGCTTACCAGGGCAAGGCTGTCTAGCCAACATGCATAAAATTGCAAGAGACTCTCCAAAACCTCTCATCAGAGACAAATTAATTTGCTGTATTCTTCTCCAAGGTCATTTTTTAAATTGCCTGCTGGAGGGAGACCTTGCTAGCAAGTTGCTCTCATCTCCTGCCAGAACTAAAGCTCCATGTTTTCCATAGCAGTCCCTCACTGGTTGCTCCTTCTAAAATTACACTTCTCTATCTGAGGCTACCATGCTCAGCTTTCTCAACTCCAAGTCAAATCTGCTTACAAGGCCTGAGCAGATCCAGTGTGCAATCAGGAGTGTGACATGCAGGTGCAGGAGTTCCTCTGTGTGCAGCACAGCCCAGGCTCAGCATTGACCCTTCTCTTCCCTAGTCAGATGGGTGAAACCAGGACCATTTATGGCCTGTTATAATTCTGCAGTGAGGGGATTACTTTCTTGTCTTGGGTGAAGTTCCCATCTCTTCTAGCCTTTATCTACATAAAAGCTATTTTGAAAGACAGCTTCCTGGTTTGGAATGATGAGGTGGCATCAAACAGCAGATTCATGTGTTGCCAAATGCTTTCTCAGTGGAAGATACACCTTTGTCAGGACCATCAGCCCCATGACACAATGCAACTAACTCACTCTGTTGTCCTGAATATCTTCACTCTCATGCTGGTTCCCCAGTGGTGTTCCCTCAGTGACTGCTCAGTTCTCCCTCTTTCCTCTCCCAGGAGTTGAAAGACATACAGACTTACCATTTCACAAAGGAAGCAGTAGCGTTTCTAGTAAAATGTAGCACAATGTGGTCTTGTTTTCACAGGAATAACTCTAAGGGAGCCCTTCTTATATGTTTGTGTTGATCCCCACACCACAGTTTCCTTCTTCACCTAGGGCCACAAGGGAATGATGTTGAAGCTAAATACTTGATTTCCAGGTGCTACTCTGCCTACCTGGCTTCTGTAGCCTCTTTGTAAAGGAAGAGCAGTGTGTTAATCACTGAGTAAGACAATGAGAGCTAGCTTAGCAAGCCACAACAAATTTTTCCAACTTCTCACGTAGTGCAGTGTGTTGGAGTCTGATGAAGCCTGTGCACTGAATTCTATGCCAACAATTTCCTTGCTTTTCCTTTATGCTTCTGTCACAGCTAGCCAGATATCAACAGTTAGGCCAGAAGTGGGTAATTCCCCTGTGCATGTGCTTCAGGAAGAGTCTAATCCCCGCTCTAGCCAGTAAAAGCTTTTAGAAAAAAACATCTGACAACAGAGAAAAAAAAAAAAGAAAAAGAAAAAAGGCACCAAATCTTAACATTAGAAGAAATCTGATACAAAATTCCCCATAAGAGGCCATCTACTGCTCACACCCACTGCTCCTTAGACAGGAAACCTCTTAAAAAACCTCTGCCAGTTCTGACTCTTTGAGGCCCTTACATGTACATATACGTGTGTGTAGCAGAGAGGAGAGGAATGTCAAAGTGTGGCTTTCTCTCTACTGGCAGCTGCAGACAGACCCAACACTTAGAGCATGAGATAACATCAGGCCCGATTTACATCAAAGCTGCTGCTGCTGCTTCTTCACAAAGAAAAAGGGGAAAAAAATCCAGAATCCATTTCAGTTACTTAGTTCTCAGCTGTAGGTACAGCAAAAAACAGCATTCAAATCAAGGATATTTGTGTCCTGGGAACACTCTGTATGTAGGTACTCACTGTTCCATTTTGTGATCTCCTGTTACCCACAAGGTCCTCAGTCCTGTTGCTGGTAGCAGGTATACTTACAGACTTCCACACCATCCTTCTGCATTTTGATCCTGTTACTGCACAGCTCCTAAACCTCTCTGAGGTTCTTAAGCACTAGAAAAGACCCAGTCCCACTCAGGGGTAGAAGACAGTGAACATCCCACATCTGCTTATGTTACAGCAGTGATGCTACTTCACCAATACTAAGCCTTAAGTAGAGGCAGGATACACTATGTGTTTCCACTCACATGTGATATCTTCTGAGTTCTTACTAAGGTAATCTGTACTTCCTTGTGCCTTTGCTGTTGTTGTAAGATTTATGTTAATTTTTCTAGGCCATAAAGGGAGAGTACAACTTTCTACTTTTCAAGAAAAAAAAAAGGGTTTTCTTGAATCATTTCCATAAAGCCCAATGCATTATGCATTATCTCATTCAAAGGTAAATAGTGGATACACACATGGATGAAAGATTAACTCCTGGAAATTCTAAACAATTGGCAGGAGGCATAACCATGGCAAATTGATTCTGTTCCCCCTCTGCAAAAAAAGAAATGAAAGAATATTTGTGCATTTTTTAAATTACATGTAAAATTTAAAAACATTTGGAGGTTGGTTTCTTCAATTCTTTTTTTCTTACGAAAGTACATAGCAATTATTGGAAAGTTCATCAAGTTCCAAAGATTATTTTAGCACAAACTGTTTGATAACCTTGTTCATTGCTCATTTACAGTATTGAGGGCCTAAGTACCTGAATAACAACACCTGCATCTATCGGAGCAATAATGTGCAGAGGCAAACAGCAGTATTCAGAAAAAAAAAAATCCTAAAAGAAAACCATATTGCCCCAAAGAAAAAAAAGTTAATTTAAAAATGTAGGTGGTCTTGCTTGAGTGGTTGGTTTTATGTCAACCCTGGCCCTGTAGTAACCCCAGACTTGCTGATCAAAGGGATCATCCTAAGACTGCAGGGCTGAGTTTGTAGTCTGTAAGACTTTGCCATTGCACTGTGTATTGCCTCTCATAGAGCTGTAGTTTGGTATGTGAGAGCATCAGTGAGCAGTCTTGCTGTCCTTACTGACCTTCATTTGGACTCAAAGCAGTTTAAGGTCTTCATGTACAGTTAATCACAGAAGTCTTTGCTTTCCATCCTGTGTCCCAGCCCAACAGTGGGAACAGCAATGACAGCACCATCCTCAGAGCAGGCAGGGGGCTTTGAGCACATCAGGTGTCATTAGAGCTGTACCTGCACAGATTTGATGCCAAGTTGATCAAGCCCACAGTTTCAGCAAATCTCTGCTCCTTCTGTACCTGGAACATTTAGTGCACCCACTGCACAGAACTAAGAGCAGACACCATAAAGAAAGCTTTGCTGATGCTGTCCATGTTGGCCAGTACAGTAGCAACTCTATTTTATGACCAGACAAGCCTCTTTTTTCTGTCCCTGTTCATTTCTTATTGCACCTGATTGTACAACAGCATGCGTGTGTGTACAGGTGTAGATATGAGCTCATGTTGGCTGAAGAGGGGTGAGGAAGGTGCCTGTCAGAACAAACCTACAGCCTCCATGCCAGCCTTTGCATTCATTGCCCTTTGCTAAGGACCACTTGGCTTTCTCACAGGCAGATGTGTGCTCTTGCACATTTGCAATCTAATTTACTGCAATCAAATTTACTCTGCATCTCACCTGATGAACTCTCTCCCTTCCCTAGAATAAAGGATCTATGAAGCAGTGTGTTCCCTAAAATAAAGCATCTATGAAGCAGTGTGACCTTCAAAACAAGTTCTAGGTAATGGATCAGAATAGCTTATCTTCTCATGGTCATACTAGACAGGTTTGTTATGTAGGCTAAGACCAACAGAAACAGGGCTGTACTTCCCACCACTCCCAGCCACACATTTATTTTGCTCCTTTGTTCTGCTGGTAATATCTGGGTGGTCTAACAGGAAGCTAGAACAGGGAACTCATCTGGCTGAAAACCAAACATTTTTACTGAGTCTTAATACATTTCCAGACAACCATCAATGCTTACTCTCCCCTATGCTCTCCCATCTCCACAGGCTGACACCAGTGCTCTTCTCTTCTGTGTATTACACTTCAATGACACTGCTGGTGCATTCAACAACCAGATGTACAGAGACATGGCTCTCCGTAGTCCATATACTGATTTGGTGGTGTTAGCCTGGAAGGAATACTTACGTCTTGTCTAGGCAGGCAGGCAATCAAACACATACACATCACTATAATGCCCATCTTAATAACTATTACTTCTACTGAGAAGGGATTCATGGTCTAACTGTACCCCAAGGCCTTTGGAAGTGCTTGAAGAGGACATATAGATCCTCTATTCCCATTTAACAACACAGAAAACTCAGCAGTTGCATGAGTTCATGCTGCAGGGTTGGAGTGACATCTCTACTGCTTCATCCCACCTCTGTATATCAATGAACACAAACTCACAGCTTCAGTTTTCCCTCTTGCTGAGGTTACCATCCTATCCCCCAGGAGTCTGTCCTTCCAAGCAGGAAGGAGTGTATCTGCAATTGCATTCCTTCAGAAGAAGAGTGGAAGGGCAGGGTGAAGTAATAGGCAGCAGCTGACACCGCTTGCCATCACAGGCATACACAGGCTCATAACAAGGCTCAAGATCCTGTCTGCTCCTTGAAAGTTTCCTTGTTTACTCATTCCAAGGCCCATCCTCAGCCCCACATACACACATTCATACACACACGCAGAGTGATCTAGTAGTCTCTCAAGAGAAGATTGGAAAGACAGGATGCTAGGGAAACAGCCCACAGTTGTTTGACATTTGGGTTTGTTTCTGCAGGTGGGTTTTCTGTGATAGCAGAGCACCTCGCTCAGATTTTGACTCCTGTCAAAATCCGTCTGATTCTATCTGTCTATTGGACATGGCCACCAGTGCACACAGTTCTGAGTTCAGTAGAGGAGGTAAGAGAAGTAAAGAACCCTTTTCCTTCTGCTTCCTTTCTAAATCTTACAGCTGCTGGCAAGGCCTCAGACAGCCTCTTTGAAATCTTACAGAGTCGGAACCTTCTCAAGCTTTTAGCACCTAATTAGAATAGGGACATTGTTCACATCTCGGGATATACAGCTGGCTCTGTCCCTCACAGGTTTTCCTGTACACCACCACAGTTGTGTCGGGACTCAAAGCAATCCCACCAGTGTTCAAGTTTCCTCTGCTATTCTGAGAGCATTTCATTACTCCCTCAAAATTGTTTTTTCCTACCAAGATTTCACATTGCTAGATAGGTTCCCTCGTTGTCTGCAAGTAACAGAGATTCCATGTCCCACAGCTATTGGATATAAAGCAGCAGAGCAGTGGGGTCTGTCCAGCTGTTTTATTGTCACTATGTTCACGAGAATTTTTTTTTTTAGTCACTATTCTTCTCATTGAAAAATGCTTTTTCCATTGTCCTGAAACGACTGTCTAATTCAGTGTGGACTTACCAAATTGCTTTCCTGGAGGAAAAAAGAAAAAAAAAAAAAACAAAAAAAAGGCAGGATTATATTCACAAAGCTGGGAGAAAGACAGCCACTTTTTATTCAGTCATAAAGGATGTGGGAGTCCTGGGTTTAATTTCCTCGTCTGCCTGGGGGAACTTGAACCAGCATCACTTATCTCTCAGGAGAATACCATAAGGTTGTACTGTGCTGCATACTAAGGTGGGTTGTTCTTACTCTCTGCCATTGGCATGTCCTGGTCTGCAACAAGGTCTTTCTAGACCCTCAGCTGAGACCCTCACATGGAAATGGTTCACCTGGCTTCCCCAAGCTGTGCTATTGAGTACTAAACTATTAAGGGACAGGAAAGTGCTGTTGAAAGATTACCTCCACCAGGATCTTCCTGTGCTCATGGCTGTAACACTCTCCTCAGAAGTCAGAAGGGCAGAAACAGCAGCAGCAGAAGGCATTGCACGTGCTGCACAAGCACTACACCAGGCAGAGCCATACACTAAAGCTCATAAGGTTAAAAAACACAGCTCAGTCTGCTGGAGAAAATTGCTTGTACAGTCAGCACAAGTTAAAGATAGAAAGACAAAATTAGTTCAAATAGAAAGTCTTCCTGATATCACACAAATATTCTTTTGAGGTCAGGGCTGATATACAAGAGGAATGCCAAAATCAATGGACCAGAATAGGTGTGTCAGGAGCTAAACCTAACTAGTGAATACTGACATGTTCATCATCCTCTGGGGACATCCATTTTGATGCTGATGATAGGATGGATGTACAGAAAGTCAAAATTAGACAGTTGTCATTGCCAGCTTTGAGACCAAACTTAACACTGTGACACTGTTAGCACTTTGTTACCTAATCTGATCAGACCTTCTGGCCAGTTTCTGGCCTGAAAACACAAATATGTCATTACTAGCTCTATCAGCTTCAGCTCAGTCCTGGAAACCCACTTGGAAGATGAGATTTAGGGTCCTGATGTGACCCCTTTCTTCGCTGCTTTGTTGTTTCATCATGTGCTTCTCTTCTTGTTCTCTGTCCTTCACCTTCCATTTAAACCAACTAGCCTAGGCTGGAAGGGGATGGGTTGTGCAACCCAGCTGTGAACAGCGACAGAAAGGGAGACTCCTAAAAGCAATGCCCAAAAGAGGCAGACATACTACAAATTTCCTGCGTCTGAGAAGAGCTAAGGCCATGTTTTGTGCCTGTCCCTTTCTAGCTGCAAGTAGAAACCAACACCAGAAAAGGAGGTCATATTTTTTTGTCATGGCTATTCTTTTCTCTGCCCTTGTGCATATGTGTGTCTTCAAGTGAGCAGAGCAGAGTCCAAAATGAGTAGTAACAACAGATCCAGTCTATCTCGATGAGTGTCTCTCTTTCCCCAAGAACAGTTTCTGCCGCTATGAACTTAAATAAGGAGAAGGAAGATTGCTATAAAAACTGTCGACAGCTAAGGGAAGAGGAATAAAGGATGCTTTTAAAAAGGAAAATCTTACTTAATACTTTATTTTTCAAGTGCTTAAACTGTTTTTCCTCCTTTTTGTGTCTCTTTAATTAAAGGTTAAAAGACTTCTACTGGTGATTGTTTGCCATGGTAACCAAGTAAGCTGAGGTCTCTGAATTCAAAACCCAAAACCTTTTTAAGTGTTTAATGTTGCACAGTGTCAGGGTCATGTTAGCATCTTTGGCTCCCTGAGCCTCCTCCTTGCCCTGAAGTGAACACGGTTGTGCCCCAACAGCCAGACCTCTAGAGAGGAGAGGGACAGACATCTCACCTCCACACTCCCCCTTTGAATCTAACCCCTTCCTCTCACTTCTCCTGTGGGTGCTTGAATGCTTCACTTTGAATTAAAGGCAATTTTCATTTTGAAACAAAGCTTTTTTTTAATTATTATTTCTTGTCAGTTTGTCAGTGAGAGAAACAAAACCTAACCAAACGCCTCTGTTCCTACTGAGGTGGTGTTTTCTTTTCTCCTTTTAAACCAACCTGCATTTATTCATATCTTGAGGCTGTTTTCAAGAGTGGGGCCCAGCTCTGTGTTATTCAGAAGCACCACTAAATCTTCAACAGCAGAACACAATCGTAGTATTTTTAAGAGAAATTACTGGCAAAGTCATTTTTGCAATCTGTGCTGTCTGTATCAATGCACGTGTGTGTCTCTGCTACATTAGTCACCTCAGCTACTAGAATGACTTGCAATTAAGATTGCAGTAGTACTTGAAATGTCACATTGCCTGTCTGTTCTGAAAGGGCCACTGTCTAACCAGGTAAGGCAGGGAAAGACATATGAGGACATGACCAGACTTATCCCTATAACCACATTACAAAGGGCTAAAAATACTACCACACCTAGTAGAGAAATGTGTTGCAGCTGATGCAGAGTCACTGGCCATGTGCAAGCTCTCAATCTGTTGTGCGGCAAAGTGAGATGAGTTTCAGACATGGAACAAACTAACCTGTTTCACTTCGTGTTTGCAATAGACCAGGAGTGCGTCCACATGTTCTCATGTTCTCACCTCTTTCCTGGGGGACAGCCATGCCCAGCCACAGTGGCACACATTTCTTAGGATACTCTGGTATCACACACAGCGTCATCTGAACACAGGCTGACTTTGAATGAGGTGCAAGTAAGGCAATTAGCACAGGAGTACCCACATAGCTGATTTGCTGCATCAGTTTTGCCTGTAGACAGAGGCTGGTGCAAGTTTACCTTCATCCCACAGTCAAACACAAAGCTGAGACCTGCCCCTTGAGCAGGATGTGGGTGGGTGGTCTCTGCTTGGGAATTACACGCTGCCTTCAGAGCAAGTCTTTATGAATCACAGACCAAGGCACCAGTGCTTCCCCTCACTTTGCCTCTTGTGTGCATCTTCCATTGCTTTCTCATCAGTAGTACAGCCCCGGTCTTTGTTTCCAAGGCCATTTCCTTCATTCTGCGTAGATGAACAATTCAATCTGTTCCTGTAAGCAGATAAATCAATGAAATTAGGAAAGAACAACACACCTATAACTGAATGTGGGGATGGATATACAGTACATGCTGCCATCCAACTTTCCTCTCATGCTCTTCTAAACCAACTAACATAGTTGGTCAAACTGTGGCACAAAAACCCAACCACATGTGTTTGTTCGTAAGACTCGCTCACTTCAATCAGCTGCTTAAAACAAAATTAAAAACAAGTTTCTCCAGGAGAAGAAAAGGCAGTGAGCTTATGTTTGCTTTCATCCTTTCCTCTTCAAAGTTTTTCTATTTCATAAATTACTCTCACCACAAATGTTCTCATATTAAATGTAGAGAAAAGAACAAGATTATCTGCTTTGAATATCAGCAGACAGACTAATTTGGACGGATTCTCATCTGCCAGATGCTGGAAAAGCTTCTTTCTGTGAAACTATGTTGAAGTACCCAAGCCAAAGATTTGGACTTTTTTTTTTTTTAAAGAAGTGCTTGCGGTGACTTATATGCTAGTTCAGGCTGCTGTGTTGGTTTTGGATGAGGCACAAACCTCTTTTAAATGTTTTTTCCAAGCAAGAAAAATTGTCTTGTCAGTTCCCTGAAGTCCTGCTCTGCAGGGCTCTATGGACAGCTTTTTTTCGTTTTTCTCTTTTAACAGGTCTCTAATTGCTATCTTTCCTAAGCCTTTTAATTTGTGTGTCATAGTATAAAGTTTTCTGTGGTTTGCAGAAGTCCTTATTGAATGTCAGCGGTACTCCATGAAAACACCTGACTAAGTAGGAACCATCTAACCCTTGGGAGTTATTGACTGCTGCCTCCAAGGACGTAATTAACAAGTGGCAGAACTTGCCACGTGGGTCATGTTTTACAAGATCCCACAGTATCGGTATTGATTATGATTTGATTAGATTAGGTTGATGGTGAACGCTTATTTAAGTTATGAGGTTTTCAGGCAAATAGTGAATATCCTGTCATGAACACCACCAATCACATTTTGAACACAAAAAGACCCCTTTAAAATAACAGTTATAATCATTATATATGCAATACCTCAAGGCATATATATATGCAAGAGGCTGAGCCTGCCAGAGAAAAGCCATATTCCTGTATTTAACACCTTACAAGCTAAAGGCACAAATGAGTTCAACACTCTAAGAGGTAATTTTACATTAAAAGGAACAGCTTATGGAAACCTCTGTTCTGTGCATGCCTGCAAGCTAATGGCACATTTATGGAAGATGGCAGCAAATACAGCTGGGTTGGCACACCATGTGTTATTGCCTTGACACTGATTCTAAGGAGACTTTCATAAACTTGTACAAGGGAGAATGTCATTTTCCAGTCCCCCAAAATATATAAGTGTTTCTTAGAATCCTAAAAGTTTCATGCATCGGTCAGAAAATTTCTGTTTTATCCAACAAAGATAGAAGAAGCCAAGAGGATTTTGCTGCCCAAGCCAGGATGTCTGTTGCCCTTTAGACGTGCCAGAGCATCAGAGACATCTGCACACATCTGCAGACATGACAGAGGACCTAACAGAGACCATGCCTTTACAAAGCTGCAGCTGAAGGGAATCCTGAAGTATCTCATATATCTCTTGTTGCCTAAGGTCAGGCAGCTGAATCTCACTCATTTTTTATTTTCATGTGCCACTTGAATTTTCTAATGTCTTCTGACCCTTTTTTCCTCCTTCCATGTCTTATTCTTACTTCCTTAGTAACAAAGTTAGATAAATAAATTACTTACTTATGTACTTAAATTGTTCTTAATTCCTTATTAACAGCCTTCCAGTACTTGAAGGGGGCTTACGAGAAAGCTGGAAAGGGTCTTTTTACAAGGACATGCAGTGATAGGACAACAGGAAAGGACCTTAAATTGAAGAAGGAGAGGTTTAGATTATATATTAAGAAGAAATTCTTGACTGTGAGGGTGGTGAGACATTGAAACATGTTGCCCAGAGAGGTTGTGGATTCCCTACAGGTGTTCAAGACCAGTATGAATGGGGCTGTAACTAATCTGGTCTCATGAGAGGTGTCCCTGCCCCTGGCAGAGGCTTTGGAAATAGATGATCTTTAAGGTTCTTTCCAACCCAAGGCATTCTGTGATGTTATGATTCTAAAAAGTGGGAGAAGTCTAACAGGAAAAGAGATGAAGAAGAAGATAAAAGAAATAAAAGGGGAAAAAAGTCCAAACAAAATGAATCAGAACTGTAGAAATATTACAACAAAACATTTTCCTTGGTTTAAAGTAACTTGCAGGTTTGTCTGATCCATTCTATCTTTTAATGCCTAGAAAACTCGTCACCTCATCTGTGAATGCTCTTTTCCCAAGTATAAGTAACTGGCATATGGATTCAAAAGCTTTGTTGTCCCACAAGCAATCAGATGATGGAAACAGTTCAGTGAAGCTTCTCACAGCATTAACTCAGGGTAGAGCCTCCTGCATGGTCTGGAATGCAAGTTAGAGAGCCATGAATGGTGATCCTATTGCTGACCTTCAGAATAGCCTCAGTTGCCCCACTTCATCCTCCCTGGGACAGCAGGAAAGAGAAATGAACCCCAGTGCAGTGTCATGAAGATTCCTGTCAACTATTATAAGTGCAAGTCTTCTGAGCTGCCTGAAAGAATTATTTCAAAACCTCATCTGAGAGAAGAGCTGGTTTTACTGGCAAATGAGCATACAAAATGAGAGCAGAAATTGCCCTTCTAGCAGGAAAGACAGCAGATCTTCAGACTGTGAAATCTGTGGGTGTTTGTGTGTGTGTGTGCAGCAGGGAAGAAGCAATAATTTACTGCTTTCCAAAAAGCAACAGATGGATCTAACTGCTTTGATATTGGAAGTGTTTGGTCCTAGAGTTGTTGATTTGACTCAACACTCTCTTTTCAGGACTCAGTGTGATGCTGTGGCCCCAGCCAGAACTACCCCTGGCTATAGCTCTGGAGAAGCAGTGGGTCTCAGTGGCTGAGGATCTGGCCAAGATTTGAGTGCCTCTTCCTAGAAAGGCTCAAAGAGAAGGTCTGACTTGAGAAGTCAGACCTTGGAAAAAGAAAGTGGACTCTGACAAACCTTTCAAACCCAGGCACATCCTGAAACATGGCAAGCTCCAGAAAGCAGATATATGCAGTTCACTCAGGTACAGAAATCTGCGTGACGAAACTCCTGTTGTTGCTTTCATATTACAACACCTTTAATTTCTTTTTTCCTCTGAGGTTTTATCTTCTCCTGGGCAGAAGCTGCTGCCAAGTCTCAGGTGCTCTGCCATTAAGGTTGCCTAGATTTGACACAACGTCATTAGTCTGATAAACCTGACACTGAGGGCCCTCTCTGCCCTTCAGGCAAAAATGTAATAGCCCTTGTTTGCTGCATAGTTGGCAACTGAAATGGAGAGTCTTACAAAGAAGGGATCTGTGGCCCCGGTTAAGATAGCAAGCCAACTGTCAAGGGCAAACTGCTGACCTCATCAGCTTTGAAGATGTGGGCAGGTAGGAAAGGGAGTTTTGCACTCATCTCTGTGTCCATCACCTTCCTCATTCAGTGCTCCTGTTGTCTTGCCCGGCTCTCACAGACACATGGGTCCAGGCAGAGAAGAGCAGAGCAGGCAGCTGTATTTCTTCTGCAGCACTCACGTTTTCAGCCAGTGTGGCCCGTTTTGGCAACAGTACTTCCACATCTGCCCATGCGCTCTCATGTTGTGTTCAGCCTGGGATGAAGCAGGAGGAACCCTGACCCAGCTGTGCCATGATCTGTGCAGCAGCAGCCAGCCATGGATTGCTGCTGCTGCTCAGGAGCAAGGAAAAATGGCGCAGCCACTCTTCATCAGCGTCTTTGTGGTGTAGCCCATAATCCTCCACACATGTTCTACCAGGCAAATTATCAAAGCAGAGCTGTGAGTGTCAGCAAAGACTCTCCAGTATCCTTGGGTGATAATGTTCTGTTGTTTTCACAGTCTCTACTCGAGCCAAGTTTACAAAAGCAAGCAGAAAGCAGTCCAAAAGTGAGCACAAGAGAAACACATAAATCAGAGGGTACAGATGGATTCTCTCTTGCTCAACTCTGCTGCAGCCAGCAGACTACCATGAAGTCAGTGTACCTTCACTGCTGCCATTCCCCAAGAAGTCTCTCCAATTCCAATCCACCCAACACTATTTTTCATCCCTGGCAGCAGCAGGATCCTCTTTCTCTTCTATTGCAGTCTCTAGATGCCAGCTACGACCTGCAACCAAAAGGCTGGGACCCAGCCCCGCCACTAAGACCTGCTTTGACTAGGGTGAGGCATCCACGTGCCAATGATGCAAATTCAGGCTGGAGCAATTTGAGAGGCTATATTAAAGCAGGCAGCTGTGAATTGTCCACAGGACCTCTCCCCTGATGGTTACTGACTCCTTGCTTCAACATCTCAGGGCCAAGGTGTTAATCTGTGCTGGAGAGAAAGAACCAGCCACAACTCCCTCGAAGCTGCTCACCTGCAGAGACGATACCCTCCAGCAGTGTGCCAAAGCATGTACTCTTAGAAGTCATCCCAGCATGACCTGGCAGGGCCTTATGAGCCCTTGGAGCAAGGCTTGAACAGCCCTACACAGGCTGGCTGATCATGAGATGGCCACCAGCAGAGCTGCCACAGCCTTCCTGCCATGGGAGTGTTCTGGAAAGAGAGGTTGTCACCATGCTGTAAACTCCTCATGGCACAGCGTATCTTTCATCTCTCTGACAGCACCAAGCATGACAGAGGGAAACAGAGGGACAGTGCCTAGCTGACCCCTTCTGGCACTCCCCAAACATAAATGTTTATTAATAACACAATGAAGAGAGCCAAAAAAGAGCAGACCCTGTGACACAGTGCAAGTTACCTGCCAACTGAACCCTAGCAGCAGCAACAATAAACATGGTACAAGCAGAAATTATCAAAGATAACTTGGGAGGAAACCACAAGAAGTGGCAGTTGAGCCTTATTAGTGCTATAAATCATAGAACTGGTTTCAGTTCCTGCAGCTCCTCACAAGCTGTATGACGCTGTCTCTTGCACAGCAAGCAATAGGGGTCTGCACAGCCTGGAGGCACAAAACAAAGCAGGCGGGGAAAAGCACCGCTTTTTACCAAAGTAATCCTTAATTTAATTGTAAATCAAAGGCAGGGGGGTTCTCTTTCTGTCTGTGAGGGATGAAGAGCGGAGAGAGACGTGTGAGGTGGGGGAAACTTGGACTTTCTAGGCTTTGGAAACTTCTCTAAGTGCGTGTTTCAGGCAGACATTCTTGCAAGGCTATCTGCTTGCTTGTTTATTTTTTTGGTATTTGAAGATTTGCTGCCTCTGTGCTCTGTGCTTTTCTGGTTGTCCTTAAGTCCATTGTACATCCTGAGCTTTTTTTCTCCAGGAGCGATTTTGACTACTGGAACTACAATGTTTGATTCTTCCTCTGATTCTCCTCTGAAGTGGAGGGGCATTGGGAAGGGTTAGTCCACCTCACCTCTAATTTTAACAGTGTTTGAAGCTTCTTGAAGCACATGATAATTTTTTTAACCTGGGACCCTCCCATCCCCAGCCATTTATGTGCATCATTGATTATTCTTCTTTCCCTGCGTAGAAAATTCATTCTATGCTGAATTTTCTCAGCAGAACTTTAGACTCACCAATAACTACTTTTATCTACCTTGCTCAGGGAAGCAATGAGCCTAGGAATTAATAATAATCATTACTTATTTTTAGTATTATTTAAGAGCCAGCAATGTGCTCAGCATGGTAAGGCACCAGGCATGACGACAGGCACAGTCTCTAGACAAACACTTCTGCCCTAGAAATACCCACCACTAGGGAAAACTGGCTCCCAGGAGTAGCTCCAGAGCCTTTAAAGAAAGATCCCAACCCAGAGCAAAATCTCAAGCATTAAATTTTGTTTTTAAAGCATGCCAAGACCACAGCACCCTGATCATTATGTGATTCCTCAGGTACTACTGCATGGCAAGCAATACCTGGTAAAGACATAAGCCCAGTGGGTAGCACAGTATGGAGCAGCAAAACAAATGGCAAAGACTCAGACCAGAGTGCTCTAAGAAGTTCAGAGGAGGAACAAGTGAAGTTCTGTGTCTTACTGTGTTTGCTTTAAGTTGGAATTATTGATTATCTACTCCTGATCAGTAGAAAATCAAGAATTACACAAGTCCAATTGCTTTTGTTCTCAGAAACCAGTCCTTAATCATCTCACATGAAATTTAGTAAAAGCTTTCACATCCTCAGGGTCAGGTCAGATGAAGGGACTATATCCAGGTCTGGACATTAGGAGAGGAAGCATAACCAGGATGGTGAAGTCTGATTACAAATCATCCATGCAGACACTGCAATACAATCTAGCTTACTTGTGTCCTCTGCATGTCTGAAACACCTAACAAAGAAGGAACCAGTGGTAGAAAGATTATAAGACAGTGTTTTTGTCCTGACTTGTGTTACTTCTTTGCAGCAGCACTGAGCTTGTGGGACAGATTCTCTCAACCAACTGAGCTGTGCTTTGCAATAGCACAGTCTAGGAGGAGGTTGCTATCAACCTGCCACACAAGCCCTGTTTGGTCCTTCATGCAACCACTTCAACCAGAGACATCTTAAAAAAGGCTAAAGCAACCCACTCTTCCAGTCAGACGGGGAAAACATGAGTTCTGTATTCCCAGCAGCTACCCAGAGGGAAAAAGCACAGCCCAGATGGACCATTTCCAGACCACAGGTACTGCGTGCGGCTGGGGTAGAAGCATGAGGTGGGTTGTTCACACTTCTGAGTGTTAAGCAACCAGTAGCAAATGGTTTGTGTTGAAACACTTCTCTGCACCCACTGAGCTGCAGTTGAGTCTGTAGGAGCTGGTCAGGAGCTGGTTCAGTCTGTAGGCTTGTGTGAGGCCTGGGAGAGACAGATTTGCAGCCTGGCCCTGGCAAGGGACAGCAGCTGACACTCCAGCTTGGTGATCACAGATTATGCCACCCTCTCCCTGTGGAAGCTGTCCTGCCCTCCTCTGCCTCCTGCCACTATTTCTCACCCTGAGGCCATTTTTGTCTTTGGCTTCACAAGAACTGATCGTTCACAGATACTTTTTTCCTTGGTTAATTTTAATCCATACTAATTCCTTCATTCAGTTCAGTGTGTGGCCTCACCTGCTTCTGCATCCAGCAAGTGAACGAGCTTTGGGAAACAAGATCACGCAGCCAGCAGGAGAGTTTTCTTCTGCTTACTACAGCAACTGCTTATTTCCACTGTGAGTTTTGGGGGTTGTTTGGGTTTTTCAAAGGGGACCTCTCAATTATAGGACAGAACATTCAAGTTCTGGCTCTCTGCTTATGGCTCCAAGACGTTCACAGTGATCTTGTTCTTCTAAGTAAGAAAAACTCGGTGAATATTTCTCATGGACATGGACCAACCACAGGCTCTACTAGCATGCTTCTGTGTTATGAGCAACCTTATAAAACTTTTAGGGCTTACGGCATGAGCTCCATAGTCATGTTGGGAACATACCTTATGTTGACTCTGGTGGCTTGCTAAATTTCTGGGTGTAAAGCTAATCTGTCTTGTTGTCTGAAATCCAAGATAGCCTGGACTTCTTGAGCTTGTGCTGTAGGACAGCCTACAGCAATTCATCGGGTACTGAAATGTGCAGGTGCTATTGCTGGTGACTGGCAAACTAAAGAGTAATAGGACACTTGGATTTGTTCTGACTCAGTCTGGTTGATCTTTTATATGTGCAACCACTGTTTTCAGTAGCAGTAGCTATATATGTCTGCTTGAAATGAGTGTGAAGCTCAGGCTTGATCAATCGCTATCTTGCTCAGGGAACAGGGTTTTGTGCAGTTTCTGAAAAGAAGATCACACCATGGAATTACCCAAAACCACATCAGTTTCTTCTCATTAACAAGATCATGAAGCCCCAAAATGAATCTGTTTCTTCCAACATCATATTCTGATCCCTCCAGTACTGAGTCAGGAGCCTGGAGGCAGAACTGTGCCAAGCAAGCTACCAACCTGAAAGGACATTCCAGCAGAGTGAGCATCCAGGAGCTGTATGTGCTTTTGCAAGGGTCAGGGAACTGGAGATGCAGAAAGCCATTGCAAGAAGCTGCTGCTCCTGACCTGATCTGCTGCACAGCATGGGAAGGGTCCCTTAAGTCTAGAGGAAGCTGCTCCTTTCCCTCCCACATGACACTGCCACTTGCCATGTCTCTGGCACGGGTGGGGGTTGGTATGTCACCTCATCACAAAACTACTTTAATTTGCCAAGAGTTGCATCATTTATACGAGGATGAGTCACGCCACAGGAAGTGAGGAAAAGCATATGCATGTGAAGAGGAGGGGTTTGTCCCTCTTAGGGAGGATCGTTGCAGTAAAGAAAGGTTTGAGATGTAATATCCAATAGTCATAGACCAAGCAGACATTTGATCCATAGTCCCAGCACCCCTTCCATTCTCCAGGCAGTACAATGAAAATATCCACTGCACTAAGAATTTTTTTAACAATTCATCCATAAGAGGCTCCAGGAACTTACTTTAAACTTTCAGGCCTTTCTCCTCAATTTCATCAGCACTGAAAAATAAGAAAGATTGAAGAACAGAATTTTATATTTAAAGAGCACAAACTAAGTTAAGGGTCTGGTATCCTGGATTTGTAGTAATGATGCCTGACTGAACTTTGGCATATTACTGACAAATTCAGGACTCTATTTCCCAACTCATAATGTGCAGTGTTTGACTAAGGATGTGAAATGCCCGAGACAGAGCCTATTTATGTATGATGCCAGTCATCTTGCCAGATCCAAACAAAACTGATTCTAACATCAGGCTGAAAAAATGAACGTGCCCTTGACACATGCTGGTGAACATGGTCTGCCTTGTACTGATGGTGCTTTTGTCTCTGCTAGTTGCCTTCACTGTCCTTTGCCTTTGCCCTCTGCTGAAAGTTTCCTCCACTCAGGCTGTCCCCAGCTCCTCTGTGCCATACTGACCCAGCTTCCTACTTAAAATCAACTGCCAGACTCTAATTTTACTGCCCTGGCTCCCTCCATCACTGCATTCCCTTCTGAAGTGCAACCAGGCTCCAGATTTCGATACAGCTCTATTACAAGGAATCAGTGTCTGATTAGACCTTCCAAATAGCATTAGCTTCCCACCCCTCTCATTACTTAGAGCTATTCTGAAGACAATAGATGATCAGATGTGCCCAGGGAAACAGCTGGGGGAAGCACAGGGATAGAAAAGCTAACTTAGGAGAAAAGGCACTGAGAGAGAAAAACAGTGAACTGTACTTTCAAGTTTTGCCAGCATAGCAAAGAGTGTGGGAACAAATTACAACATCAGTGAGATACCTCTGGCAATGAAAGCCCCAGTTTCTTTAGGAAACTGGTGTAAGTTATACCGGCAAAAGCTGTATCTCCAGTAGGAGTTTGTCAGAAAATCCTTCCCAGGGTAGGCAGAGCCAGCAATATTAAAAGGCAATAATATAGCCCAGCTGTAGGAAGCCTGTTTTCATGGGGAGAAATATTTTCCTGTGACAAGTCTCAAGCAGTTAAGCTCCAGAGAGCTTCACAGTACAGGCAGAAGCTTTGTACATTTTCTATATGAATATGTATTTAATTATGACTCCAATGCAGAACACATTAACATAAATAAAGAGGAGAAATAGAAAGCAGGAAAGCAGGGAGGGAAAGGTCTGTTTTTCACCTGTCTCCACTGGGAGCAGCCCTGACTCCCCATCATTCTAGGGAGGACACAGAGCTGTGCTTGGACATTACAGCTTGCCCATCTGCTCCCAGCAGGTAGGACCAGCCTCCTCAGCCCTGTGGGTCTTGCTTGGGAATTAGTACATGTTGAGTCATGGTCAGATAACCACAAACCAGTGTGATAAAGAGACATAATACATTGAGGAGCAGAAGAAGAAGAGACTGGTTATTGGGGGATTTTATTAAGCCATCTGCAGAACCACAGGTCCTGAGAAGAGGAGAAGTTAGCCACAGGAAACCCTCTGTCCCCACATTTGCCAGACCATTTACACTGGGGGAGGCAGCCCTCCAGGCCTTCAGAGCTTTCTTCTGTCTGCGAGTATCTGCCAGTGGCTCAGTGGCTGAGGGTGAACTAGGGCTCTCTCCCTGCTCCCAGCCCTCCAACCCTGTGACTGCAGTATGGCCCTGACACCAGACCTTCCTACACCTGCTGCCTTCCAGGGACCTGCCCTTACACAATAGCTTCTCACTGGTATATTAACCCTCCACCTCTTTTGCTACCCACAGGCAAGGGAGACAGCGCACATCACTGTCTCATCCTGTTCCTCCTTCCCCTGACCAGGACACAGTCCTTCTCAAAGTGAGAGCACTTTAGGTTGCCAAATGACGACAGGCAAAAGAACAGATGAACAGGAATAGTGGTGCAGGAGAAGGAAAACTTTGCCTGAAGACAAAGACAGAACAGTCCCCATTCCTCTGCTCCTCAGCCCTGGAGTTGTGAGGCTTCACATGGGCAGGAACATCCTGCTCCCTTGCCCAGGACATGCTAATAACCTGTAGCCCATCAGCTTTCTGAAATAAATAAATACTGTGCTTTGCAGAGCACAGCGCAGGGTTCCCTGACTGCTCTGAACCAAAAATAAAGGCCTCACATTTATTTTTTTATTCTTTAAAGCAGAGCCCTTAGCCAGAGGTCAAATATTCTCTTGTTTCTGTACCAATACTCTTGCATGCCTGTCTTCAGCTGAGTTCACAGCGACATCCTCAAGGATATGATGAACTTGCAAAAAGTGCAATACTGTTTGATCCTTCATTACTGTGCTTCAAAAATGCTCTCTGAGGGAAATGTAAATCTGAACGGTTGACAGAAATCCCTCCCCTTTGTTTGCACTAAAGATGTTTTGCAATCCAGTCCCAGCACCACCAGCAGTTGAATTCTACCTCAAGACTGAAAGGCCAAGCAGAAACCAGCTGTGCCCAGTTTGTTTCTAAGAAGCACCATCACATGAAAGTGCTCAAAGCAGGCCAAAACTAAACATTTCTTTCAATGCACGTGGCTACTTGGTACTCCATCTGTTATAAAAGTATGTTGTAAAGTTGTCAGGCTTAATACTGAAAGGACTCTTTTTCTTTAAAAAAAAAAAGTCTATGCTGTAGATAGGGTAGAAAGTTTTAGCCTCTTGTGGTCAAGGCTGGCTGATCCTGGTGCCTACATTCAGGGCTGCCTGAACAAGTGCAGAGCTGTTTAATTATTGACAAAGGAAAGAGTCCTCTAACCAAGCTATGCTTCATTTTAGGAAGAAAAAACTCTATTCAAACTGCCCATGCCTGAAAGGTTTGCTTCATTGTATTTTTAACATCAGTGCACATAAAGAAAATATAAGGCTCAGCATGAATTATAGCAATGAGTTCTTAATATTCTCTTTGCATAAACCTAACAAATCAGTGCTTGATTTAAAAATGTCACTGCACATCTGTGTTTGGTATGTGTTGCTGCAAAATGGGGCAGGAGAAGGGGGAACATGAAGAGTAGAGATCCTGCAAGTTATTTACCTCTCTGCTGAATAATTTCCCAGGCACTTGTTGCAAAGCAGGGATGAGCATTGATCTCCTGCATGGGCAGGACAGTGCCTCTGCAGGAAAGCTCCAGGTCCTGCTGCAGCACTTGGCCTCTGAGAGAGCATTGCCACCAGGAGCTGGCAGGGGCTGTCCATAACCTCTGCTGCTTCTCCTGCAGATAAAATCTATGAGATCTTGCCTTTCTGTGGGTTTACAACAGTAACAGCTAAGCTTTGCTGTGAAGTGTTCTCAAAATTAATCTTCTAATCCTTCTTTTGGTGGCAAAAGAGAAGCTCCGGGGTTTTGTTACAGCAAATCTAATGCATTTATTGCTTTAATGAGGAAGCATGGGGTCTGCTCCCTCCATACATCCAGATGATGATTCACAGCCCCTTAAGCAGCACTTCCACGGAGCATAACTAACTCTGGATGAGAGCTGGCTTGCCTGAAAATACAGGAGCAGATACACCAAATCACCCACAGCCTCTGGGAGGACACTTGTTTTTGTGGTGAGTCCGTCTGGGGCTTCCCCAGCTGCTCCCACAAGCAACCTGACGAATTTCACTCGTGTTCCAGGCACTGAACAAATATTCTGTGGGTTGAACAGAAAGTACCATCATCTCATGGTAACAGGCCACCATGTGCCTTTCAAAATGTGAGCGGAGAGACATTCTGGAGAAATGTGCACTGCTTGTATGGTCCAGCTCTAGAGATAAATAGAGGACAAGTCTCCATGGCTGCCAGTCTGGCACCTTTCATGGGTAATAAAATATGCTCAATGCTTTTCAAGCTTTTCTACAAATAATCAGAACTGTTTGTCACTATGTTGAAGGAATTAGGGGGTTTAGACACTGTTGGAATGATTAAATAGAGACCTTTCTTTTAGAAGAGCATGAAATTTAGCTGAAAAGCAGAGTTTCTGAGTGTTCTACTGGGCAGACAAACCAGCCAGGACAAAGTAGCAGAAAGAAAGGCAGTTTCTCCAAGGGGGTGGATTTCCCCAGGGGTGTAGGAACACAAAATCCACTGACCTTGAACATGGTGGTTGCTGCTAAGCCTGCCCGTGTTGCTGTGTGGGATGAAGGGGACAAAGGAGGCATATTACAGTGAGGCAGTCACCCTCTGGGACATGTAGGAGGGCTGTTGCCACTCCCATGGCAACATGCAAGAAAGGAGAGGACTGAGGGCCAACCTGGAAAGAGACAATTCTTGGTGAAGGGGTGATGGTGGGACACAAAAAAGGAGGTTCTGCAGGAGCTGTTTTAGAATGGACCGAGTAGTGCTGAGGAAACAGGTCTGTGAGTTATCAGCACAAAAACAATCACTGATTGGGTGTCAGGATAAAGCTATCCAGGGACAAAGTGAAGAGAGGGACTAAGGCAAAGTCCTAAGGAAGTGTGATAGCAGGGAGGAGAAAAATGTGAAAAGAAGACAATGCAGGAGCACCTAGAGAGGTAGGATGAAAACCAGGAGCACAAAAGACTCTGGAGCACCTCAGGAAGTGAGCTTTTCAATAAAGGAGGAATGATTCACATCAAACGCAGGCAACAGACTGGGAAGGAGGCTTCAGAGTGTGCCAGGAATAACAACTGTGCCTCAGCTCATGTTGTGTTCCCTCTCTGCCTGCAGCACTGTGCTCTTCACATTTCATCTGCAAACTCTTCAGGGCAGGGACCTGGTCCTCCTCCCTTTCTAGCAGTTCAAGCAATCACTTGCCATTTGCGCCAAGAATATTAATTGGATGAATGTGCATGTGTGCTTTTAAATATGAGAGGTGGTATATCCCTGAAACCACACTGCTGTTGACTTGCTCACTGTACTGCCATCCCGTGAGCTCAAAACCCTGCATCAGGTCCCTGTCCCCTTTCCTGCCTATGGAAATTGGGAGGCTGTATCAGAGAGAAGAAAAGAATACATCATGGGAGAAAAGAGGCAATTGTTTTGGCTTCTACTTTTTCAATTTTCCAGGATCACCCCAAGCAGAGATGCAGCACTCTTGGCATAAACATTCAACCTGAAACACACATAAAATGTACTTGTAATACAGCAGACCTTGGCTACCTCTCTTCACTCACCTTTGCTTTCCTGCTGCCTCAGAAATCCCCATTTCCATGCTGGCTGGCTGCCTCCAGCACCTACCATGCACCTCAACTTGCAATGGCAACTTGCAACTCCCAATTCTTCCAGCCCTGTCTATGTATTAAGAGTTGTGTTCAATACTGAGAGCCTTTAAATTTATTCCTAAATAATTATACTGTAGTTAGCAATGATCCAGGAAGGAATTTAAGTGTTTCTTTGTCTGTCTCTAGCTCCAGTGGCACTTAAAGCATGTACATAAGGGCTTTGCTAAACGGGAGTGAGCCTTAATGCACACTTAATTACCTTGCAGTCTGGGCCCAAATGTTTGCCTATACTGCAGTGATCAAGCTCTGTCTCTTGATTTCCTGTCTGCAGTACAGGGATAAAGAGAACAGACAATGATGTGTGATGGAAACTCCACAGGTCTGACCTTGGGTTTGCTGAATAACTCATGACTGGCAAAATTGTGGATTGATTTCAGTTGGATTTTATGAGGCAAGGAGCTGGAAAGACTGATTTTTTTTTTTCTCCCTCCTCATTACATGGCAATGACCAGCCTAGCCATGGCTCCTCATCTTGCATTCAGTATTTCCCATGTCTGATGGGCACCAAGTGCTTTCTTTTGTTCCTTGTGCCCTGGGGTTTAGCCTTTTTTAATTTGCAGACCCTGTATATATTCTAAGGTAAAAGTACCCCCTTCAGAAATTCAGTAGCCATGGGGCTACCTTACAGATCCATGGAAAGTGAACTGCCAAGCACTGCTCCTGACTCCTACAAAGGCTTTGTCTGCTCCCAGTATCCAGTGACACTAATGACCACCAGCATGTGAAAAGCATTGTTTGCATTTAGACTGGGACAAAGTCCCTGTAAAGCAAAACTCCGTATCATTTTGCCTTGTCTGTTCAAGTGTACCTATACTCTGCTCCCAGTAAATTCAAATTTTAATGCCACAGATTTTCTGCAACAGAGCACTGCCTTGATAACCATTTAGTATGTAGACTAGGAAGCCATTAATAGCAAGCAACAAAGAGGAAAGAAGATTACTGCCTTTTAATCTTTCATTTATTCTGTGGGTAGCTAATAATTACTTAGGCGTTATGGCCAGTTACTGTTACTTGCTAAGTTTCACAAAGCCCTGTTTCTATAGTAGTCTTTTAAAACAGTAAAGGAAATGATGTATCTAATAGAAAGAAGCAGCTTCTGAGGGTAGAGTCACGGAAATCCTAGACCAGACAGTACAGGTTTTTAGGCACCTGCTGCTCACTAAAACCAATGAAAAGTAGACACTATGAATGCCCTTCCAAATCTAGATCCTTGTGACTAAAACACTTGTTGTCAAGCGTTATGATGGTAGAAACATGAGATGAAATTAAAGCCTATATCTACTCACAAGGGGCACAAAGTGTTTCTCTGTAGTTGTTTTTATTTTTAAACCTGAACTGCAGGACAACATCTGTGTCTTCAGCTGCCATTTCAGGGAGCAGTGCTCTCTTTCCACTAGCCCTGAAGAGAGGCCACAACAGCAAACTTGTAAGTACAGTCAGAGCTGGAGACCAGCCATGGACCAAGGGTGAGAGCTGGGTGCTGTGCCCCAGCAGCCCAGGCTACTTCTGACTCTGCCACTGGCTGGGTGAGCATGAGTGAGCCACTCACAGCAGTGAGGCCAAAAGTCTTTACTGGCACAAATCACCTGCTTTACTTTTGCTGTGGCTGGCTTCAGAGAGGGTTTTCACTGCACATGGTGCCTGGTCCTCCTCTGTGCTCTGCAGGTTTAGCCTGGGCATGCAGGTCAGTCCAGAAGAGCTCAGACCTGCTGGTCTTCCAGGTAAGCTGCAAAATCTGTCCCTTATCCTTGGGTTTCAGCAAGGGAGGGAAAATACAAGAGCAGTGATTGGCAGGAGGAAAACTGCTGCTGGGTGAGAGTTTTATGTCATTGTCTCTTTTAATTTCACCATCACTATCTATGTCAGAGAGTTTAAATATGAGCAATGGTGCTGCTCAGTATTGTCAAGGGCATGCAGAGCCCCAGCCCAGTATCTAAATGAAATCCTCTGAAAAATGACTAAACAGGATTAGCACAACCTGAGTGCAGATACAACACACATGCATGCTCATGAATCATCCTACACTTATGTGCAGAGGTGTAATAGCCCCCATCAGAGACAGCAGAAGAAAATGATGGTGTAAACAGGATCAAGCCCTTTCTGCAGGCAGGACACTGACTATAGCCCCCTGCAAGGGCAAACAAAGACCTGTAAGGGTGCTCCCTTCCCAGGCAGCTGCTCTCAGACAACTGAGCAACTTGGGGTGAGTGGCAGGGCTGGTGTCGTGTGGTGTCGTGTGGTGGAGGGGGCTGACCCTCCCTCCACTCACCCCTGGTGCAGTCTCTTTTCTGGGGTTGGCTGCAAAGGCTCTGAGGACTCCTGCAACTCAAAGCAATTACGTAGTGTGGGTGAAATCCCTCTCTGTGACAGCACCTGAAAGCCAAGGAGAAAGGAAGGAAACTCTCAGGGGCTCAAAGTCTTGCTGTGGGCAGCTGCCTGGGATGTGGTCCCCTCAGGCTGCAGGGAGAGAGCTGTCATCACAGGCAGAGCCACTCATTCAGCAAGGCTTCCTTGAAGGAGGGCCCCAAATTCTGCCATTTGTTTCCCTTTTCAATCTGACAGGGCAGAGACAGATTTTATTGAGCTGCTGAGCAACTTGTGAGCCCTGTCTACTCACGGAGGCTTTTCTGAGAATGTGGGTTGAGAGGTTTATTGGATCAGGGGATAATTTAGTATCCATTTTTCACAGCATGTCCTTTCATATTAACCTGCCCTTGCAGTCTGTTCCCTCCTTGCCACCCCTGGGTACAGGAGGGGCAGGAGTGGAGGGAGTGCCTTGTCTCTGGCTGTTCACCTGCAGAGGGACCCCGGGGTCCCTGGTAGCACAGCGCTCCTGGGGCATGGGCAGGAGTGTGGGGCTGGATCACCTTATGGCACCACAGCTGCCTCTTTTCAGGGTGGGAGGAAAGAGGCCCCAGTGAGATCTGTCAGCCCACGCCGCAAATTTTACTCCGCTGCCTTGCACCAGATCCTCCCACCAGAACATGAGGGGATATTTCTAGAAGACACGTTAACTGTAAAGAGAACCTGTGCCTCCCAGAACCTGTCCACCCCGCCAGTCAGGAGGCACAGGAACATTCCTCTCCTGCTGGATTGCTGAGGACAACCCACTTGGAGACAGACAGGTCCCTGACAGAGCTGCTCAAGCTCTGGGTGCACCGGGTTTTCCTACAGGAAATCTTTTACCACTGCACACCTGCAGCTTTAGACAATGGTGCAAGTTCTCCCCAGGGGTCACTTGAAGCAGCACCCAATTGCATTAGCCCACCTCAGGCTGGGACTAAAAGCCCAGCTCTTAATGTGATGAGCTTTTGGAGGGTCTCCCACAGCTACCTTTGATTCAAAACTCACCCAAAGCTGTCACTTGCAGGGAACATCAAGGATGACAAGAAGAGCTTCTGCCACTACCTTAGCAATAAAGGCTAAAAAGAGATATATAGGTCCCTTGCTGAACGGGGAAAGTGAATTAATGGCACAGGGCACAGAGAAGGCTAAGGTACTCAATGCCTTCTCTATCTCAGTCTTCATCAATGAGGTCTCCAGGACTCTGGCTCAGAGGAAAACTTCCAGCAAGAAGAGAGGTATTGGCTCAGGGATTGCCAGAGAGATCTTGGTCTCATCAAGTCCATGGGACTAAAAGTTTCATCCAAGAGTGTTGGCCCATGTCCTTACACAGTCACTTTCCAACATTTTCAAAAGACAGTTGTTTCCCTGACAACTAAAGGCGAATGTGAGGCCTGCCCATACCTATAAGAAAGTCATGCAGAAAAGGGAACTGGGAACTTCACTGGTGTGTGTGGCAGGATAATTAGAGACAACAGGCATAGATTCAAATGAGAGATTCAGACTGGATGCAAGGGGGAAATTTCACCATGAGCACAGTCTAGCAGTGGAGCAGGCAGCGCAGGAGGCTGCAGAGGCTCCATCCTGGGAGGTTTCAAGCCTGGACCAGACACAGCCCTGAGCAGCCTGGCCTGGTCTGGTCTAGAGGTGACTGCTCTGAGCCTCTTAGGGTCCTGTCCAGCCTGAATTTTGCTGTGATCCCGTGCTGAGTTGAACTGGACGTAAACAGTAGGAAACTAAAAATACAGAAATATAATCCTACTGTTGACACAAATAGCCCCAGTTCTCCAGACTGCTTTCATTCTCAGTCTGCTCTGACTTACGCAGGGAGCCAGACTAGCTCTCAGCCAGGGCAGCAGTACAGATCTGTCCTCACTACTCCTGCCTGTCTAAAGGCTTGAGGCTGCTACTGCTAAGAAAAGAGCAAGAGCTAAAACAAGTGCAGAGGCTGGCTTTTTCTGTGATGAACCAGTAACCATCACCTCTGGTTCCCACCTCCCTTTCTCTCCCTTCCCTCTCTCATTACTCCTTCAGTAAGTACCCAAACAAGAAAACAAGCCCACAGGACTCATCTTACAGGCTCTGTGTCCCTGTCCACTCCCCACTTCTGCCACAACCCCTCTCCTGGGAAGTTAATGTCAGTGCCTTCAGCAACTGCAAGTTGAGCAGCCTGATGATATTAAAGCTGCTTTCACCCTCCTCTCTCGCTGCAGCTGAGGCTAAGCATAGCTCAGCGAGCCATCAGGAACAGAAACCTCATCATGAGCAGTCCTGGCCAGAAAGATGATTTTGAGGGAAGGCTACAGCAACCTCAAGCTTAAAAAAGATGCTTGAACTCCCCTCTTAAGTGGTCATGGAAGCTATTTTCATCTTCAGCTGCTGCAGATTTGTTCCTGGGATGGTGACTGCACCGAGTGGCTGACATAGACCTGAGAATCAATCAAAAGTAATTGAAACAGAAGAGGCTCAGCAATCAACCTATTAGGTTGCTGGAGCCAAAAAATGCTGCTCTGAGGAGCCAGAGAAAGGGGAACAGACTTCCCTTTTGAAAACTTAATGCAAGGAAGATGCTTCGGCTGTGCTGTCCTTTCTTGCAAGAAGAATAAAAATCTGTAGAATTTTCTCTCTGTGCATTTTTGCCCTGTTTAATGGGAAGGGGGAAAAGGAAAGAAACCATTAAACCCTTAGCTGTAAAAAATGCCATCTCATTCCCTTTCCTTTTCTTCATTCCCACACTCCATATGCAATAAAATGATTCTTTGCTCTCAATTGTTGTCTGCTGTGGCAGCGGTTGGAATGAGCTTTTGTTTTCTTCACTTCACTGCTCCTCACCGGAGGACTTTGCTGGCTGCAGCAACCTATTAAACTGGTTGCTGGCTGTCATGGTCTCTTCTGTCAGAGTGGGAGTTGCTGCCAGAGTCCGGTTATTTCCAAATGCCTGCATGAATCGGCTCCTGCAAAGCCAGATCCCAGAGCCATCGACAAGAGCATGAGCTGAAGTGTTAGGGGGTTGCCAACCTCCACTAATTAACAGCATACACCTCTCCACCATCCCTCACCCAGGTTTCACAACCTCCTGGCAGGTGCCCCAAGGGGATTTGCAGCAGTGAGCTTAAATATTTCATCTAAATCATTAGAGCAAAAAAAGAAAAATTAAATGTGATCTTTAAAAGGGAGGAGGAAAGCTTAACCACTTGCATTCATGATAAGACATATGCAAAGAGAAAATGTAGCACTGAGAATTCAAATTTGGAAAGGACTGCTGTGTATGCCAGTAAAGCAATACCTTACCAACCTGCTCACAGAGCTGCAAGTCTGAAGGGCCACCAAGCCCTTTCTCCCACACAGGTATCGTTCTGAGGTGAATTACATTGGTTACAGAGGATGTACTGTCTTGACCCTGATATCAGAGACTCTTGTTGACTCTGAATTCTGCACAACTCATCCTTGGTTAGATGCAGTTATGAAACACAATAACCCCTGTTACTGTCTCTCCCTCACATCAGTCTCTAATTACTTTGAAGGGAATGAAAACAAAGTCTCTCCTTTCCTCCTCACCTAGACAATACAGCAGGGCAGAGGCACAGGGGTAGATTTAATATTATGATTGAGGCTTGAGTGGGAACAAACTAGCTGACCAAGAGTGCTTGGATTTCTTTCTGTGGTGATTAGAGCACTTCTTCTCACCAAAAAGAGGCTGGGTGAGCAATGTTGTTCATGCTCTGGGCAGTCCCCTACTCCAGGAACTTTTCAACATCTGGGCAGGCTGTGGAGAGGGCTCTTACAACAGAGAGGTTTGCTCAGGGCAGTTCTGCCTGACGGGGTTTATAGAGTTGAAGGGAAACACATCCTGGGCTCTACAGAGCAGCGTTCCAAATTTGATCAGTACTTACTGACTTCTGAGGATACCATTAAAAACGTCTGGGCAAACTGCAGATTTGGGGACCTTAGCAATTCACACCTGCATGTAGACAGCCTGTGCAACAGTACAAGCACTGTCCTGATTCACCATCAACCACAATTTATGTGAGGGATGTGCTCTCCCTGTGGGCTTAAGCAATAATATTCCAAACACACCTTCAGAAAGACTATTGCTTTCATGAAAGGTTTACATGAAATAGAGGGGCAAGGGAAAGGGGTGTGAGAAATTAGAGGCTGAAATTGTGTCCTAACACTGCTAAGAGAAAAAAAAAATCGATTTTTTTCCCACTAACCCCTTATAGCAGTACTTGATCCAGTATTACCCTCGTCCCAGGGATCAAAGATGATGATGCCATGTAGGAATAATGCTGGAGTAACACAGGAGCATATAATTGCAGAAGAGCTATGTCCTGAAGCAAGCCTCCCCTGTAGATGCTGGGTCATCAAAAATGTGATGCCCTTCTGCCATCGTCTAAGAAGAGCATCTGAAAGAGAGAGGTGTGATTAGACCACATTTTGGAGCTGGGACTGTACAAATTCTGTTGCTGATTCTGGTATGTCCTTCACATGCACCTAGGGAATACTTAATAGGACTCAGATGTTCACAGGTTCTTAACATCTGTCACTAAAGACCCTCAGATGCACCACGGGTCCTTAAATCCTCTGAAAAACTGTTATTTAACCTTCTGGAAACAGGCAAAAGAGAAATTAAGGTTAGTATTTGTAATGTGCTTTTCAGAGGAAAACTTACTATTACTTTTAGCTCTTCATTAATTCACACAGTAAAAAGCAGGATGATATAAAGATGAAGAGCAGGATAGGACTGATGTTACTGTTGGCAGTCTTGTTGGGCCATTTCTGGTTTTTTATGGGTCCTTCTATCAAATAAATGGATAGATGCACTACAAAGAAATTGTTCTGGACAGGTGATGTTTGTTCCATCAAAGGGACACTATCAAAGAATGTGCAACATCCCCTAAATTTTCCGGGATTAGCAGTGAGTGACCTAATATCTCCTCCCACCACTGGTACCTAACACTTTAGAGAAATTTATGCACAGAATGTGACAACTTGTCATGAAATGCTCAACTTCATCTATCCCATTTTCCTGTAGAGTTCTCTGCATAATATATAAACAGAGGGGGGTGGGGGAAAATCTCTGAAAGCTCCTGCCAACTCACATCTATTTCATTCTTTTCTTTTGAAAAGAAACCTATTCCAGATGGTTCATCATTAGAACTTTTTTAATCTCTGGTGATATGAAAAAAAAAAAAAAAACAACAGGAAAAAATGTGTAAGGTCACTTCTAGCAGAGCCTGGATGCCCTCCTGCAAGCTTTTCATACTGAACCTGAGTCTATGGATGTGTGTCCACTGCAGGAACCAGTGGACTGCCCCAGGTCAATAGAAGCAGCCATCAGACCTTGCTGACAAGGCAGGATTTGGGCCAGCCTGTGACTGCTCAATCTGTTTTCCCGTCCTCAAAGATCTTACTCTTCCCAGGGCTTGGGCACCCACTGTACCACATAAGCAAATATGCTCAGACCGATGCCAGCAAGATCATTCCTGCTGTGACCTGGGCAAGCTGTCCATGTTTATATCAAGGCTCCCAGGACACCCTACAAACAATGTAGTGAACAGGAGCTGCAGTATCTCCCCCTGAACTGCATGCCCTCGTGGGTGTCAGGACTGCAGCCGGGCAGACAGCCAGCATGCTGAGGGATGTTTTAAGCAAGGCCTCTGAGACAAACCTCTGCTTTCAATAAAGTGCCACAGGATTTTTAATGCCCATGCAGAGCAGGCAGCTGTTACCCAAAGGACACTCTCCACCCTAAAATTACATGGAAATTATTTGCCTCTGAAGCTATGTTTAGCCCACAGAGATTCAAACATATAATTCTAGGATATCTAGTTATTTGATTAAAATGCTAATATAGCCACCTAACTGCTAATGCTGCCAACCAGCCGGACTCCCTAGGGCAGCGCTGTGTGTTTGCTTTTCGTGTCTCACTCTAAGCCTGAGTCTCACCCTAAATCGGGGGATCGTGATCACTGCCATAAGCCCAGGGGTTCAACCTTCCCAGAACAGTGACTCAGAGGAGCAGCCAGCTCACAGCTAGAAAGGATGAACAGAGATTTGCCCACTGCGTCGTTCCAGGCAATTTCTCTCTCCCTCAATGAGCTCCCAAGCAGCAGCAGTTGTGACGGGTTCCTGAGGAAGGTGTGCATGCTGGGGAGGCACCCCTTCTGCTGAGAAATTGTGATGTTTTTAAACAAGCAGCTAAATATGTGAATGGGTGCCATGAGTGTTCCCCCAAAACCTTTTTTTAATTGCCTTTTGCTCACTGTCACTACAAGGACTGGGAATTGTGCCATCAACATTTTCCCTGTGAAGAACAGCTCCCATTTTATCTAGTATTACCTCTGTCCAAATTGATTTAAAATTTGCAGTTTGTCATAATTAATTATTTCCACTGAAAATCCAGGTAGCAAGATGCTCAAAGCCAGTATTAAGTATGAAGGAACTCAATGCACATCATTTTAAGCTCCTGCTACGAACAAACATCCCTTCATCCTACATCTTTTTCCTACCTCAGGATCTCAGCAAAAACTATACCCCAGCAACACCATGTGATTTTATGATAAATAGATCTTGGTTCTTCTCCTAATGATTCCTGAGTGTTGTTAAATCTGCTATTCGTTTTACTGAGAGGGCACAGAAATTATGACCATCCTGATGGTGCCAGTCCTAATGATCCATCCTGACTGCAGGGACTGAGCACGAGGCCAGTGATGCTCTGTGCTTCACTGTCCGTGTCCCTATAAGCTGCCTCATCACTGGCTCCACAGGAATCAGGAGAGAGTGTGAGAGGGTACTTTTTCAGAAGAACAAGGAGGGGAAGGATGAGTGTACATGCCTGATTAGTTACAGGCAATTAAACATGTCTAGCTTCCCCTTGCCTCTCATCCCTAACCTCCAGCCACTGGAACAGAAATCCAGAACAGCCATCTACTGATGCATGAACCCTATATCCCCTTGCCTTTATAACATGGTGCCTGAACTCTTTCAGCCCCTGGGCATCAAAACATTTGCACCCACTGCACACAGGCAAGTGAAGTGTTTCAGGAATGCAAGGCAGGAGACCACCCCTACCCTACAGACTGATCCTGCCTCCGGTTATAGGGCAACACCCTCTCCTCCTCTTCCTGGAGCTGCCATTGCTCATCTTGAACTGGAGCAGAGGCAGCTTTCAGAGATACAGGGTTGCAAGAAACTTCTGTCATCCTCTGGTTTGCAGGCCCTTGGACTTCCCACTGATTTGATTCAAGGTTCTTCCCTTACAGAAGCATTCCATCTCCATCAGATTTTAAAACTCCTTTTGCTCCAGCACATGTCCTCCCTAACAGCCTTCTTGACCAAGAGCAGTACAGTCTCAGGTGTTCTCCCATAAGATCGCTGCTGTCCTAGGTAGGAAAGGATCAGGCTACGTGTCCCCTTCCTCCTGGCTTCCTCCAGGCATGGCCATGCAGTCTCCTGGAGCCCTACCATCCCCTCCCTCACAGGGTTTCTACTGCTGTGGCCAAGCTTTCCAACAAAAGTCTCACCAGACCTGGATATCATCCTCACCCACGCTCCCCATCCTGCTTCTTCTGCCACTTCCACCTCCAGGGAACAGGCTCTAGACTGCTCCTGCCAGCAAGGAACACAGCCTCTTGCTGTTTAAGGAAAGAGGTGGGTGGGGAGAGAATCCCTCGAGCTAAGTGGAGAGGCACAATCTGCAGTCAGAACTCCAAAAGCTGTTCCTCCCCAGTATACTCATCCCTTCCACTCCACAGCCATGGCCTTCTCCACAGAATACATTTGACCCTGCTGCCTGAGACCCTTCCCCACCTGAGACCCTCAGGCCACCTGGTGCACTAATATGGGCAGAAGAAAAGGAATGGTGTCCAGTACTTCACTGCCATTACCCACCACCGGCTCTCTCCACTGAGCACAGGGGTATGTTTTACATCCCAACAGAACTGCAGAAGAGAGTCACAGATCAGCTCCTTCCACCTGCCACTGTTCCTACTACTACTGAAGTTCTAGTGAGAGCTGGTGAGGCCTGTGCCTATTTCATTACAGCCTGTAGCTCTTCTGAACAGCATACAGGCATATGGATGGAAAATACAGATGAAAAAGTCCATAGGATTAGTCCTACTACATCATGTAACTGTGTTTAAACATGATCACCACCAAAAAAACCACTACAACTGAAAAAAATCTTGGCTTTATTGCAGGCAAGAGCAAATCAAGATCAATTTTAACCTCTGTGTTGTCAAGTCTCATAATTTTACCAAAGACCTTGTGATATCAAAGGCTCTTTAAAGCCTGTGTTCCGAGATCTGGGTACACAAGAGTGTCACCTCAGTCTCTTTTCCAGATATGCATCTTTGTGTCTTCTTCTTGTCTCCCTCATACAACTTCCTGACTTTGCAAACCTTAATGTTTCAAAAAATAGGAAAACACCCCCTTCCTCACTGAGATTTTTTATCTCATGACCCAGGGAGAAACTGGACTTCTGATTTTACAGTAGTTGGACTTGGCAGTACTATAAGCACAGTGACTCAAACACAGACAACAGGTAAACTTCCAAAATACTTTTTCCTTGCTGACTGTGACCCAAAGCAATGTCTAATATTGTGTCAAATAACACAGTGAACACAGTTGTCTTCAGATGCGAGAAAATATCAAACTGAAGGCAGACCTTAGCACACAGAAAGCATCCTTACCCTTTTCTAAAGTCTCTCTTCACACACAGCACCTCACATCATGGACCAGGTCTATCTCATGAAGCCCAAACATTCTGTCCTACTCTCCCTGCATGTATTTTTAGCCATCTGCTGTAAGTTACTTTTACTCAGAATAAAACTTTTTTCTCCAAGGTATGAGCTGTCAATCCAAAGCATCAGCTCGCTCTGTTTAACCACTGGCATGGGGAACATTAGGAATTATTTCCATAAAAGTGGACTAGGCTGGTATTTGATACAGGGGTCAGAGTGGAGGACGTGGTCTAGATTTTACCAAGACAGAGTTTAAAAGTGGCCTGGATAAATGGAGTTTCACCATAGAATAGACAGGGTTAGAGGTCAGCTTTTGCAGAGAAAGAACAAAAGAGTACTGATCCAACTAGGTAATTTCTGAAAAAGCAGACTTATTTATCAAAAACTGAATTGATCTAGCTTGCACATTAGAGCCAAAGAATAAATAATAAACAGTACCTCCATTTGTCACATAGTAAAAAGAAGAAAAGTGCACAACTGGGAAAATGTAATTTGGAGAAAAGTCCAATATGGAAAAAAATAAGGCAGAGTTGTACTAGCAAAATAAAACTAACCTGTGATTTATTAGACCATAGTGTGCTGTGTGCCATATTTCTTTATTCAAATAAAGCCCTGTTCAAATTCCTCTGAGGTGACTTTTCAGCAGCATTTAGCACATTACAGGGCAGGGCCTGAGGGTCATGAGTTCAAGAAAGGACTTGTGCTCCTGTGTCCTCCAGCCACCTGATCTGAGCTATAGACATGACTTCTTCAGCTGTGGTGATGGGAGGGAATAGCTGGTGGGAGGGAATAGTCTGCCCTGTGCATTAGTGTATCATGTAAATTATCTTAGGAACAAGACTGATATAGCTACAGACTAAACTAGGATTTCAGCTGTCCTAGGCTGGAGAGAAGCTACAGCTGACAACAGAATAGGGAAAGAAGGAAGGAAGGAAGAAAGAAAAATGTAGTTTTGGAGGGCTTGGCATGAAAATTTTGATGGCATTATTTGCACAGACCAGACAGCAATAAAGCACAAGCGTGTTGGAATAGCTTATTCTCCTCTGGCTTGAAGCCATGCAGGAAGATCTGCTGTTAGGTCTACTGATGCCACTTTTTCCCCTCCTCTGTTTTATTATTAACCTCCTACATTTTCTCTGCCTTTAATGGTAAATTGCTTTCCAATCAGCATGCCATGACAAGGCTAACCAGAGGCAGCCACAGCCTGTGCAGTGCAGGGCCCAGTCAGGCCACAATTACTCCTTTTCACAGCAGTGACACCTCTGTGTTATTTTTCTTACCTTCCCTGACCCTTTGAGATCAGGGGGCCCTGACCACAGTGCTCAAGTAGTGAAAAAAACCACAAATCCTGCTGGACTTGCAGCTGGGGGAGAAACAACCTCAGGAACTGGGAAAGGAGCTGTCAGCCTTCATTATTAATATCCAGCTGTTAATATTTAATGTCATAAAACCGCGTCTCCCTCCGCAGCCTAGTCATCAGACATGCAGGGGTCACACCAGCCAAAATCCTTTAGACAGACAATTCAATGTCCCTGTGCTTTAGGTGCATGCAAGGACTGCTAAAGGTGTTCTAGATGTATTTGAGATGAAATGCTAGAAGCTTTAATAAAGCCTGAGATTAAAAAAAAAATTAAATTAAAGAAAAAAAGGAAATGGAAAAAGTAGTGGTTAAATTCCTGCCTTCCCAGCTAGCTCTGCTCGTCAGCAATGACCCCATCCACTAAGCCAAAGGGCACCTGTGGCTGGCAAAAAAGTAAACAGCACTGGCCAAAACAAGAGTTAGCATAGCATGGACATCACCCACGACTGCAGCTGCATCTGCAGGGCCAAATTGCTGCCGTGGGCTTGGTGTCCAGACACAGAGGAAAGGTTTGAACTCAAGGTAAAGAGAGTGGCAAGATTTAAATCCTTTAGACTACTGAAGCCAGATGATTTTGCATTAGGAAAAAGACCATGTAGTCCACCCCAGGCTGTGTTCCCGGGCACCGTGGCACATGCTGAGGAGCACAAGGCAAAGCATACTAGGAAATGCTGTTGAATGTCTGATCTCACAGCAGATGAAGGGAGACAGAGAGAGGGCCTCTATCACGGGGGGCAGACAAGGGATGTTTTAGTGGTTATTTTCAGAGCCTTCATCTTTACAGCTTCACAGAAGGGTCAAACAGCAACGTAGCTAGCAGGCAGTTTTCCTCTCAGTGGATGTAAGAGTGTGTCACCTCTGCTGGCACAGAGCCATGGGTCCTGATCCCCACTGCAGATCCCGGGCTCTCCCTGCTAGCAGTTCCACTTGCACTACCAACGTTGCCACTAAAGCTGCCTCGCAGTATTAATTTTTAAAGACTCCTTCCTCCTCCCGGGCATAGATTCCGAGACAGCTCCAGAAGCCCACACATACATACCAGCACGGCGTAGCAGCCAAATGCGTCAAACGAGATTTTAAGGGAGAATGGGGGAATAAAAAGCACAGCCAGAATGTTTTGGCACTCGGCGCAAAGAATAGCGCAGCACCACATGCTGCATCTGCTACCCTTTGGCCTTCCCTGCATCTCCTGTTTCCACCTGTAAGCTCAAGATTGATTTCTTTCTTTTTTTTTACACAGTGCTGTAGTCAAAGGGGCTGGAGCACCCCAGGCAATGAAGAAACATAAGTAATGAGAATCCTCCGAATATGTTAGTGTGCATGACATGAAGACAGCTGAGACGGTCCACAAAGAATTGGTCAGATCCAGCAGAGCTCATTAGCTCTGGCTTGGGGCTACTTCTGCCAGACCTGGGTTAGCACAAGCTCCCAGGTGTGTCTGAGCTGTGCTTTGGGCTCCAGGCCACCACATCAGCCCAACACTGGCCTTTGCTGGCACCGTGGCTCAATATAGCACAGCCCCTCAACAAGGTGGAGTGCTGCAGAGTGCTGTGGAGCACAATGCAGAGATGTTGAAGTGACTCTTCGGGAAACAACCTGTATGCAGCAGTGCCCATACTGAGATGAAGCTATTAAACCTGGCTGGGTTTAAGCTGGCTTTACGCAGTGCCCTCAGGTGCCTCTGCCCTCCAGCCCCAATTTGTGTTTTTGGGAACACAATGCAGAGACACCTCAGTAGTTCTTCCTACAAAGCCATTTTGGGTTTGCAGAGATTAGCAGTACAGACTCAGCACTCTGGAGATGCAGAGGGTCTAGGCCTGTTTTTGCCTGGAAGCAGAAAGCTGCATCCTCACAGCTCAGTGCCAGAGTCCAGTTCAGACTGTTACACATAAGAGCAGTTCCAACTTCCTACTCTTTACGGATAATCCACAAACCAATTACACTGCCTGCAGACAGTGAGGAACTGACAACAAGTGGATGCTAGAACAGGGTAGTGATGACTGTAGTGGTCAAATGTGATGAGCAATGCAAGGCAAAGCTCCCCTTCCACAATATTCTGACACAGTAAGGTAAAAGTGGCTATTTACAGAGAGCATCTCCTTGCCTATGGATAACAGTAACTTCAGACAACTCCTGCAAACTAGGAACTAGTGAACTCCAGCAGTTAATTATAGTAAATATTTACATAACGGCTGGGCCCTTCAAACTTAGAAAGAATAGTCAATGCAAGGACATGCCCTTTAACCATCCCATTTTATTACACAAATCACCAGGGAGCCCAGCACACTAAGATTTGCAAATGAAGTGTTTGATATTGGCTGAGACATTAAACTACTTACCTAGTGCTATAAAATGCATAGGTACAGTACATCATTCTTTTTGCAGAAATTTCAACCCCATTTACTTTAGTTAACTCTTCCTCTGCACTTAATATTTTGTGTGCTACAAAGAACCACAGTACATAACCCTGAATAGACCTAGTGCCACTGCTTAGCAGAGTCTGACTTAAAATAAAACAGTTTTCTCATTTGCTGTTACTAAATTTGGCATCACTTATGTAGATTCTATTGATGTGTCTAATCTACTTAATATCCTCAATGTTCTCCTATTAGCTGGTTGCTTGGGAATTTGCCTTACACAAAAGATTCTGCTCCTGTGTCCCATTCCCTGCTTTCTCCACACATACACTTTGTACTGAAAGCAGGTTCTTTAAGTGGGGTAATATGTTATCATCCTAAATTACTTGGTATGCATCAGCATTGTAGCAAGTCCTGTGATAGCAAAAGCTGTGGATGCTGGGACTGAAGGTGCTGCCTGGTTTCCAGCCAGATCATAGTTTTAAAAGGATCATAGTCTAACTTTGGGAATCCAAGTCAGTTACAAACACCCTTAACTGGCAGGAGACAGATATGCCTTGGGTAAGGTGTAATCTGTACCAGGAGCAAGGTGAAACACCAGCAGCTCTCAGGAACTCCCAGCTGTGGCCAATGGCTAGAGTGACTCCAGAAATATCTGGAGACAAAGCATGACGAGCTGATCATGTTCAGGAGCTCAGTGTGGAAAAAAGAAAGGAACAAAACACAAAAAAACCCAGAATACATTTCCTTTTCACAACTACAAAAAATTGCATTCCCAGCTGTACAAATCAAATATGGGAAAGGGTTGACCATGGTTGCATTAGACATAGTTTTAGGTGGTTCATAAAAGAGCTCTTCTTACTGAAATGTTATCCCAGGTAGCATTTACTGCTCTATGACTTCCTTTTTAGAGGATTTTTGTGTTACCTTAGGGAGGAAAATGCTGAAAGGTATCATAAGTCAAGGTGCCAAAGTGTGCAGTGTAAAATTAGCTGAGAAGTGAGGATGAAGCAGCCCAAGAAATGGTCAAGTTTAGCCAAGGGACAACTGCTGCAAAATCAGGAACCCAAAGGATTTAATGAAGGGGGGGTTTGAATGCGTCAGAAACCTTCTGCCAGGCTGGTTGATTTATGTGACTGAGAAGGCTCAGATGAACCCTCCCTTCTGAGCCTGCCCATAACATTATGGGTAGGCTAAGAGGGTTACTCAACATTATTACTGCTGTTGCTGTTGTTTATTTATTAATGCTTCTGTATCAGAGACCATGGCTGATCCTGGGAGTCTCTCTGTGCTACGTGCACAGGATGTAGAACAAGAAGGAGCAGCCCCTGCCTGAGAACACTCCAAGTGCTCCCTTTCCTCAGAACCAGAGCAAGCTCCCAAAGCTGTCCCCAGGGACACAGATCCCCCTTTTCACTGCCACGTTAGCCACTTATTATTTCCCAGCATAAATATGTTTTATAGAGAAATAAAGTCTGCAATTCTGAAAAGGGAGTGCTTTCACACACCCGTGTCTCATCTATAAAGGCCCATGATTTGGCATCTCAGGTTAGAGTATGAAATTATGACACCAGAATTGACTTTAGAGTTTCTGATGCTTCCTTGGATGATTGCTTCTATAACTTATAGAGACAGGGGAGCATTTGTATTCTACTGAACACATAAATTAATATCCATACATGAAAATTATGTGGAAACAGCAGGACCTGGGCAGGGATGAGTTTTCTATAGTGTATAACACCAAAGGAGGACTTGCCAATGTATTTGGAGTGTTGTAGTGAGAGTCTGAAATGCAATGAAGTAAAATAAAGGGGTTTTGTAATTCACTTGTTAAAGCAGCTGAGAAATGTGTGGCTTTTTCCATCATTACACCATTTGGGGGGTGGAGTCCTACTAAATATAAATATGTATTCTGATTTTTGCTGGTAGACAAAAACTGGATTTTCATATTTTCATGTTCTCTGTATATTTTACACCATGAGTAGGGTAGGTAATTGGTGGACTGAAAAACAAATGTAAAGGTATTGGAATCTGGTCTTATAATGCATAAGATATAAGGTTGTCCTGCTCATGCTTGCTAAAAGCTTTATTTTAGTCTGTCATGGCAAACACAAAATTATTTCACTTTGCTTCTTCCCTACATTTTCAACAGTAACAATATTATGTCTGTTGAAAAGAAATTAGAGCAAAATAAGAAAGAGAATACCCTATCCCTTTCACAACCCGTGGATCTCAAAGCCTGTTAAATTCATGTCAGCAAATATTTAAGAGCAAAGGAGATGCCTTCAGCCCCATTGAAGTCAATGGAAAGCTCTTGGTGAGGGACAGGAAAGAGGAGTGAGATTTCATGACATCCCCTGACACTGCCTTACATTAGAAACAGCAACCAGGATGTTTCTGTTTCTCTCACCTCTGACCCGAACCTTTTTAAAAATTAAAACAAAAAAACATTCCAGGTGCAACATCAAAGAGCTGGAGACACAGAGGAAACCTTGGCCTGCTCCCAGCCCCACGCAGTGGCAAAGCTGTGGCACTGTGTGAGCAGAGGTGGCAGGTAGGATGGTCCCACCGGCACAGCTCACTGCCAGTCGGATGCTGGTGCCATCAGGAGCAAGAGAAGGGCTGTGTGACACACACCGGTGGTTGGACCAGATGGAGGCTTTGGACTGCACTGCAACGTTCGAGTCCTCCCCAGATCTGATGGCAAAGTCATGTGCCAGTTTGTTAGTCTGGAGAGTTCACAGCGATCCTGAGAGAAACCCTTATCCCACATAAATCGTCTGGAGTTGATGGATGGCAAGAGCCTCAACTATAAAAATCTCAGCCAGAAACATGATAAATAGTTGCATCCTGTTAAAAATAGGCAGCAGAGCAGCAGGCACATACATTGGCTGAGGAGGAATGCCAGTCAATGACTGAACTGCCAAGGCATTTTGGCATTCAGCTTCAGAACAGGCTTTCAGGCTATTCTTGCAATTGAACAACCTCTGTAGTAACCTGGTTTTCAGTACACATTGAACTTCCTCTGGATACCTCAGGATCTGGCAGAAGCAAGCCCAGAAGACTGTTTTGGTTGACTCTGGATGTTGTATATAGCAGGTACTGGAGCCAGCTTCTCTTGGCCAAAATCAAGTTTTTCCCCGTGGGCATCGTTTAGATTTGTTTGCTTTACCACCAGATCCTTATTTTGTATAAAGTACTCAAGGGAAAAAGTTTCCTGCCTGCCTCCTCCACCAGTGTTTCTGTGTTTACTGTAACAGTAGTGTATTTGCATGGCGCCTGCTGCATTGGAGGCTCAGACTCCCATAGTGCAAGTAATAAACAAATATTACTGTGAGTTTTCTGGAGTAACTCTCTTCCCCATAAGAACTTCAGTAAAACAGTCGCTAGATTACAATCAGAACAGCAAACCTTTCAAAATAATTCTCTCAACACTTAAAACTACAAACCAAGTGCATCAATCATGATATGTGGTTTGCTTTATATTCAGAAGAACTAATGAAACCTCACAAATTTCAGTCATGGACCCCAAAACTCCCTCCCTATGACACTTAATGCTTTATCTCACTATGAAATTTTCACTGTAACATCCCAAATCCTTCCCAAGTCCGTAGTCTCCAGGCTGTTCTAGCTTTAGGTCTCTTTCATGCTCCTCAAACACACAAACCCCATCATCTTTTCATCTCTGCAGTGCCCTGCTCTTGCCCTGTGTGACTCCTACCATGCCCACATATGTCCTCACACTACTTTTCCAGGCTCACAGCTTGGCAAGAGACAACACATGCTGTGACTCAACCAAAAATATGTAGACTTGGACTGGAGAGCTGTCAGATGCCAGGCAGCATGGGTAGCATCTTCTTTCCAGTCTTATTTTGGTGGGAGTAGTAATTGGTGTCTCTCTTCCTCAATTACTGCCATTGTCCTGGCCCTCTGCCAGATTTGATTCCGTGCTGACCAGTGGAGCCCAAAAGCTCATAGCTGGGAACTAACGATAAACAGTGTGTTTGTGTAACTTTTGTGTCCCTAGGAAACGAGGCTGCAAACAGGAATATGAACTATGTCCTGTTTGCATGTTTACAGATATCTTTCTTGCTAAGGTTTCTGTTGAACTTGCCCCTGAGACTCTGAGCAACTCAATGCTAAACACTGCATAAAGAGGTAGTAAGGCAAAGTCTCTACTCCAGTAAAAGAAGGCAAAGTATGTAAATCTACACTGTTTGGCTATTAAAAATAATGGCTCTTTTAAAAAAGCAGTGAGGAATAAATTGCACACAAACAGAGATACAGCTTCAGGCTGGGGTCATCCATATCTGATAGCTGAAAACAGACACATGAACTAGTCCTATCTGAACCCATCTTTAAAAGCATACATGGCTAGAAAAAGGCATTCACAGCAGCTCAAATCTAAATGGAAAACCCCATCTACTCTCAGGAGGAAATGCTAATGAAAGGGTTAAGACTTAAACCACATCTCTTGTACAGCATCAGCCGCCCAGCTTCAGACTGGCAGAAGCTTATCCTCTCTAGAGAGTCACCACTCCACTGCCTTGTCATTAACCATCCATCATATTTTCCTCAATATCCATGGGTTCAGGACACTCATTAGCAGTGGGGACACTTGTCTTAAAACTCCACATGGTAGAGGCTTGAATCTCTATGAGTGCAGCCTCTCCTCATGGTGCTGTTTGACTTTACTTTTCCTTGAAGTAGAGACTGGCATCTTGTTATAGCTCAGGGAGATACCACAGAATTAGCAATCATCTTAGCTCTAGTATCAGTCTATACTGTCCTGAGCTTGATGGCTAGGCCACTTTACTGCCCAAATTAGGTAGGGTGAGGCTCTGAAAACAGGTTTTCCATCTGTTAAGAGATTGCTCTAACCAATGGATGGTGAGTGGAACTTGCCCACAAGTTCAGGAAGTAGCTAAGTGGGGAACATGGGCCTCTCAGCTTACCTAAGTAGATGCTTGAATGCCTCAGCTGATTTGGGTCTTATCTTGAAAATTTGGTATGTACAAGAGCCAAATCAGACTAGAGTTGTTCTCCATCAAGGCTCCACAGATAAGCAGAACACTCAATCACCTTTCTTTTTCTTTGCTGCATCAAGAAGGAGTTATGCATTTAAACTGTGCTGATCAGAGCATACAAAACAAACTAAACCCTTCCCACTGAGAGTCCCTTTGCCATCCCAGGAAGCTCTAGCATGCATGGTTGGCTCAGTGTCAAGTCCCTAAAAGACTTCCTGTTGGTTACCAACATCAGCAGAGCATGACTTGAGAACTAGGACCCCTGGTTTGCAAAATACTTCCATGATGCTGCAAGTAGCCAGAGCTTAACTACATGTACATTGCAATGAAAATTGACTTGTAGAGGTTCCTCTCACTGTTTAGTGTGGTTTGGGTTTAGATTTGGGTTGGGTTTTTTTTCTTTTCTTGAAAGGGAAGAGGGTTTGGGTCAGTGTAGAAGACTTGGCAGTGAAGCATCAGAGGAGCAAGTTAAATAGACAGGCAATAAGGACTTTAATTTTTACATCTCATGTCTTTAATCCCAGCTTTTCTGCAACTAAATTTATGGGGAAGGATGTAGGGAGGGAAATCTACACTTATTTATTTCTGGAAGTTAAGATGAAGTCATTATGGCTCCCACAGTATGTTTGCTATTATGAAGCTGCAAATGGAGCTACAGAAAGGGCGTTTAGTGGGAAATATTGTCAGCTGGCAGTCTCGGGCACTTGAGTACCCTCCATAACATGCATAACGGAATCAATTTAAACCTAGTGAAAGGGACAATGTCTGATAAAGTAATTCCTCTTTGAACACAAGATGGCAGCCTTAAATAAATGCAACCCCGCACAGCTTTTAATCTTACACATCATTAAATTCCTAATTTACACATTATGTTTTCATGGGCCAACCCATAACTCATTAGTGTTGAACTCATGAGTTGTAAAGACCAACACACTAGACAAATGCGGGTTTCTTTATCTGCTTTTCTTCAGGTGGCAATTCTCTTTTAATTTACCACAGAAACAGACTTCAAATTCAGCATTAGGAAAGCTTTCTGATCTTGTGGGCTTTGTGCATCCTCTACCCCCAAAAAAAAACCTTCTCTGATTACTGCTCTGTACCTACAGATTTTACTGACAGAGGGTGAAATAGGGAATGGGGAACACCAAGTTTTTTCTCCTTGTTCAAGAAACTGGAGTGCCTTGAAAGATTTATCTTTCTGCAGGGGGATTTCAGAGACCTTGAGTTCAAAACCAAAACAGGCTGAAAATAACATAGGGTTTGGAGCTGGTCTTCCCACTTTTCCACTAAACTTAACACACCAAGTCATGTTTTGACCTCTTGTCTTTCCATTCGCTTGTCTGGGTGTTGTCTGAAAGAAGAGATGTCACAAACACCATCTGAAGAGGAGAGACTCTGTAGGGCTCCAGTACCATGACACTAGAAACAACCATACCAGAATGGATGGAAATGGCAAGAGAAAGGCTACAATTGCTTTCTCTGCTTTGGGAATTATGGGTCAAAAATGTCAAGTGTAGAAGAAGTCTTTGCAGAAGACTTGGTGCCTTTGCTTTAGCATTTCATGTGAGGACACAAATGACTATTGGAGCAGGTCAAGTCAAGGGGCCTTTCAAGTCAGCTCCTGGTCTCAGATTCCCCGTGCAGACAGTGGCATTGGGAAGCGTAACTCACTATGTGGGGTCAAGGACAGCAGAGCAGCAAGGCAAGGCTTGAGGCTAAGTTTGCTCTACTTGGTCTGGACTGTGGTTTATCATGGCCACAGGGCCACCAGTTTGCAAGAGCTGCTACTATGAGAAAGCCAAGCTCCAGCAGCCCAGAGCCCTGTGTGCCCTGCTGGAACTGGATTGAGGTTCACAGATTGCTGTAAAGGCTGCTCATGACAAAGAGAAGTTCTTCCCTTTTCACCACAGCTTAGCAAGCTCCTAGGTAAAGTCATTACTCCTCAGGGGGATGTTCTGCTGTGTCACTGCCCAAGAAAAGCAACAAACCTAAGGACAGAGGAATATTCAAGTGTAAACAGTTGCAGGATGTCTTCCCTATCCTCCATTAAGCCAAGTGGAGGCCATCCACAACACTAGCAGAAGAAATCTTGGTGAAAGTCCCTATCTATTCTCTTGCTAGCTATGTCTCCAGCAGCTCACAGCAATTCCACCACTTTGCACTCTTGACTGTTTTAAAGAATGACGATGCTGGCACAAGTCATCTGCTTGGCATCCCCATCTAGCTAACTTATTCTTATAGGATGGATGTCTTTGTCCTCACCCAGTCCTTTTAACTATTTGATTTATTATGTAGGGATTCATTTTTCTCCAGTTTTCTTCATCCCTCCTCTTTTGATGGAGAAGAACATACATTTTTGTTCATAATGAGTTAATATCCATGGAAAGAAGGAAAGTCAGTAGAGAAAGACATAGCAACCAGTCAAAAAACCTTTCTACTGACACCACTTTCCAAGGGGAACCTTCCAATGAGCTTGTGGATGGTGAGGGACAGTGTGTAGCAGTGGAGGACATTATTGTGTGGCAGGTAAAATGATTTCATCTCTTTCCAGAGACTAAACTACCTGGGGAAGAAGGTGGGCTTGTGATGTCAACCGAACATCAGCATCAGTAGGTTTAGCTCCATTTTTTTGCAACAGATTTTCAGTATGACTTAAAATCATATTAGGTTTCTCTATGCCTTAGATTACTCCTAGAGGAAAAGTCTAGCACTTGAAGCATTTATACGATGATTGCACTTCGTGCACCTGCAAACACATTGAGACATGGAGACACAAGTTTACCCATTCTGTCCCTCCTCCACATCTTCCCCAATGGAGATCACTCTAGAGGTCTAATGCAACCCACAGCAATGTCTGTGCAACCTCATGAGCGCAGAATTTTAAAACAATGCATTGCACAAGCACACCAATAAAGGATGGATTTCTTTCACGGTTAAAGCACAGCAGAAGACCCTTGAAGATTTAGGTTCTATTCTCAGCTCTACCCAATAGCTGGAACAGATTATTCAATCCTTTCAGTCTTCCAGTTCCCCTTTAAGAGCGGGGAACAGCTCTTGATAGGAATGGTTATGAGGATTAATGCAAGAGAGATTAAAGAGGTGAGGGCTGTGTTGCTAGATGCATGACAGTGAGTACTCTCCTTGGCTTGCCAAGTCTCCTATACTCCTGCCAGAGATGGGACACAGCCTCCAGAGGTGGCAATTAGAGCACTGCCAAGTATTACAGTGATGCGTGGCACACTGCACGGCCACCCCTCCTTGGCAGGGCGCCTTTCCAAACAGGGCTGAGCCGCACAACAGCTCCGGGGCAGGGCAGTGCCCCTGCAGGCAGCCCAACCCTGCCTATGCGGCTCCGGGTGGCTGCAGAGCCAGGAGAGCCGGCAGGCTCCGTGCCCACTGCCGTGCTGTCACCTCTGCTGCCGTGAGCACGGCCACGGGCTCAGTGTCCCTGGGGATGGACCACATCCTGCCTGCACTGCCCTGTTTCTCAGCCTGCCTGCACCCTGCCCCTGCCACCCACAGCCTGCCTGGACTGCCTGTGCCATGTTGCTGCCTGTGCTGCCCCACTGCCCACCCCGCTCAGGCTGCCCACACCCTGCCCACACTGCCCTGCTCCCCATGCCTTACAGCCCCAGAGGCTCACAGTCAGCCCCCCACAGCCTTCTGTTCCCCACACCCTCTAGTTCTGCACAGCCCCTCTCCAGCCAGCCACCACCAGCTCCTCCAGAACCAGCACTTCCCAAATGCCTGCCCTGCTGGTACCCACACACACAGTCAGGTGTGTTTCATGCACCCCATCACAGCTCACTCCCGTGGCGCAACCCACCTGGCCATGTGGCCCAGCAGACATCCACACTTTTTGCCCTCACCCACAGCCCCTCTTCAACTTCCTATCTGCCTTCCTTCCTTTGCACACAAGCCTCTCTTACCCACAGGGCTCAGACAGCCCTTTACATGAGGACCAGCCTCTGCAAGCCCCTCCAGAATACAGGCAAGACATACCTTTCTGCTACACACTGCCAAAGACAGCACCTGACACCACACAAAGGGTTCCCTCTCTTTTGGCCTCCTTTACATACCAGACTTACTCCACACCCTACACGGATAGACCCATCCACTCCCAAATACAACCACACACACCTGAAGCATGCACACACCCATGGATTCAGAACAACAGAGGTACAAATAACCAACCAGATACAGGCAGGAGACTGGGTGGAAAGGCAGGGAGGAGGTGTAATTGGACTGCTAGTGGTGAGAGACCTTAAAACCTAGTCACGGGCCAGCGTGGTCCCTTTTAGGAAATGTTACCACATTTGCAACTGCATTCACCTCAGTCATATGCCAGCTCCATTACCCACGATGTCACAAAGTTTTTATCCATACACACCACTTGCCTGTGCCCCACTGAACTTTATCATCCAGGCTGATCTCCAACACTGCTATAATGGACAAAGCCTATGGCAGAAGCAAATGTTCCGAATCATATATCTCCCCCACAGTCTGGCTACTCACATGCAAACACATCAGCCCTGGCTCCAGGACTGCTCTGCATATCTCCCAAGCACTCCCCACCTAGCTCTCTACCTGTACATTTTACAGACTGCACATTCTTCTCTAAGTATCCCAAATATAACCCCTAGACTTCCTCAGGAGTGACTTCCTAAACCCTCTGTGCAACCCAGGCACCACAAGTACATCCACACATCCCACATGGATTTTCGTGTTAACCATGTCAACAGTGCTCTACAGGCTGGGCAAGTTACATTGTGATTGCCAAATCAAGAAACAGATTCCTTAGGTCTTTATTGAAGGTAGATGCATCTTGCCTGGAGTGGAGATTCATACTGCTTAAGGCTTTATTCATCTTATTCATTTGTCCATTTGTATTTAACAAATTATAAAATAAAAACCACATGTAATATTTATTTCTATTTTTGCAGCATTGCCTCTGATGCTATATGAAAATAGATCATGGCCTGACACTTGCACCAGACAGAATAAATCCTAAGCAAGTGAGAAGACACAGCAACCTGTAAGTACTAGAGATGATGGCATTATGCAGAGCTTTTCTGTTGTCTTCTCCTGTGTTACCACATGAATTTGCATTCTTAACACTGCAGTGGGCTGTTTTATGCCTACCTGAACTTTGGACTGTAGGAAAACAAAAAACCACAAGAGTTTTTTTCTCTTTCTCATCCTGGTGGCATAATCAGCTCTGCCTTGGCTTTCCCTGGCTTTCGTCACCAGTTTCTGGCCATGAGTAGTGCCTTTGGTGAGATATCACCCCATTTTATGCCCTTTCCATTGTCACAAGGTTGGGTCATTTCCTTAGAAGTAACCTGCTGTGGTCAAGGTTGTTTCCTTGACCTGGTTTATTGCCTTTTAAATGTTTTAGTGTTTTGACTGTTTCTCAGGTTGAGCACAGAATGTTTGTTGCACTGGTAAGAGGTTAGTACTGCGAAGCCTAGGGAGTGATATATGGATGGTTCATGCTTTCTTTTGGATTTAATTTTTCATCCTCTAGTGCTCTGTGGTGAAAGGAATGTTTGCTGCTTGCCTAGGGAGACACCTGACATTTAGACTTTATCTTCTGTAAAGGCTTGGGCCAAAATTCTCTTCTCTGACTTTGGGAGTGGCAGAAAAGGGCACACAGTTGAAGTGAGATGGGGGGACAAAGAGGGATACATGTCCTTCTGATCCCAGGCCACAGTAAGGCACTGCATACCCCTCCAAATCCATTCCTCCAATATAAAGGAGGTGTATATCACCAGGCACCTTGCAGAAACTCCTCAGTCCTGTCGTACTCCTGGGCCTGGGGATGGAGGAGAAGAAACTAATAACTTGGGCTACAGTGCCCTGCTATAATGTCCTAACCAGGGGAGTGCTCAGATTCTGGATTTGGAGCTTGCACAGCCCCTGAACACCCAAGTAGAATACAAAGGCTGAAGAAAATCGAAAGAGTCTTCCCCTGAAATACTTTATGCTCAAGCTCAAAGCACTGAAATGCACAGGCATTTCTTTTCTTTTTCTCCCTCTTTTTTTGGGTTTGTTTTTTTCCCCTTCAGATGACTCCTGATTTTGCATTGTCCTAACCTGATTTAGCAGCCCCTGCCTCTGACTCTATCTCATGTCCTGAGCCAATAATGTTGATTTAACAGAGACAGGTCTGACAGGAGCAGAAAGAATAGTGAAAGGACATCTTTCTGGAGATAACCCTCCAGTGCAAAATGTACAGGTGTGTGAATCTTTCCATCCCCAGGGCATCAGGAGCAATGATCATTTTCTCCAGAGCATTCACTTTCCAGTGGCTAAATACACTGGCTTACAGAAACTCTCCCCTTAGTTACATCTGGTTTGCTAGTTGGGGTAGATAACACCCAGAGATGCTGTGTTGGTCTTCCCATAGGTCTTCATTCCTGACTTTTCGTACCCCAACCAGACACAGCAGCAGAGGACAATTCTGAAGGGGATGGCAATCCTGTGGGGATATGAATGGCTGATCGTGAGTCAAAGATGCCAGGAGGGGTTCCTTCTGTGCATGAGAGCTTGCAATTTTGTGTTCTCCATGCCTAACACACAAGCATCATGTGAGGTTAGTTTGTACTGCCCGTACCCACATCTGCTTCCCCCCCAATCATTCAGATATCTGAGCTGCAATGACTGATGGTCCCTTAATAGCTAAAAGGCCCCCTTGGCACTATTGTTAAAAGAGGTATGAACTTTCTGTAAATGGCACTGTTTTATAGTTGTTGGAAAAAATGCTACTTAGCTCATTTCCCAATTTTAGATAAGGATTTTGTGCCTTCCTTGACATGCTCAGTGTGAGAAAGGATCAGTATGGTTGCATTTTGTGGTTGTCACTGCTGGCCTTCCTGTGGATAAGTAGTAACTGCTTGCAGAAGTGTAGGTGAAAATCTTCTGAGGAGTTATTTTATTTCATCAGGTATGGTGGGCTGTAAAAGATAGACCTATAGCTTTTACTCCTATGCAAGGAGGACACTGCTATGCACTGTCCAGTTGAATTTTTTTATCAGAAATTTCACTGGCAGGTTGTGTCTGTCAGGTGAATTGTCCATAGTACAGAAAGGCTGGGGAGCTTTCCTTGTCATGCTTTGAAAGGAGGCCTGAATGTCCTTGGTCTGATAGAATTTAGAGTGTGTTTAATTTCCACGTCGCTGAAATAAAATAGTATTTGTTTTAGAGATTTTGTGAAATACTGTTGTTGTTTTCTAGGCTGACCTTTAGAGGCTCCGTATTGCTGTGGCAGTATGTTGCTATGGGGATCACCTCACATGCATGAGAGCATGAACCAGTACGTAAAGATATACTGGGTGCTTTATGCTGCACCTATTCAGTGGTGCTGTACAATTGGAAATTACTCCCAGAAATCTGATAGGCTGACTCAAAAACACCCATAGCTTCAACTTACATCCCTTTTTTCCCTGTATTTTCCTGTATTGTTTGGTGAGGGTAACTTTCTTTTAAGTTAGCTACTTATTTTCATTGGTGCCATATGTTTTGTTTCCTGTTAGCAAATATAACTTGCAGCAAATTGAGGATCAATCCTAGAGATGTCAGGTTAATCCAAGGTTTTAAGCTGTACATATCTATGATGTAATTAAGTACTTTGTTATTTTTTTCCTTGTTTTTTAATATTTTTACATCACCTGTAAGGTAAAAGTGTGTCAGTGGTTAATTCCTCCTGGAGAAATCCAACACAAATTCAGAAATACTTTGCTGTTGGACAGATGGCTGAAAGGAAATGATTAATCTACTAACCTTGGATTTAGGAGATATGGATTTGAGTCCCTCCTTGCTGCAGATTTTCCATGTGACACCGATGTGTAAATATCCTCAAATATGGTCACTAGCCTCTGTGCTTGAGTTCACAGACTGCAAAATAGCATCACCTTGTCTCTCAGGGGAAGGTGAGAAGAATGAAGGCACATGGCCTCAGCTGGGTAATCTTGGCTTCTTTACAGGGGAGACTGCTGGTCCATGGCCACAGGGTAAGCAGAAGATGACTGGGACAGCACCTGAAGTCAGTGTGGAAGGGAAGGGGATGGCAAAATATTTTGTTACAGTTCTGGAGTGTTGTAGACATATACCACAAACAGGGGCTGTTGGATGCTATGGGGATGGGTACCATACAAGTGCCTGGCAAAGGCAAGGCTATTTTCAGGAAGTGAGACCATAATTTGCAACTGCTCCTGCTGACACAGATTTTTGTATAGTTTCATGTCTCAAGTGCACTTCTCTTCTGCATGGACATAATTAGTGTCACTGATCGTCTCCCGGGGGAGTGTCTGAACTGGAACTCAGCCATCCTGAAGACACAATATCAGGAAAAATTTATCTGAGAAAACAGGTACATCCTCCTAATCACCCTACCTCTTCTCTTTCACCATCATCCTCATCCTCTCATGCTCCTTATGAAATCTCTTTTATACAGACCCCAGTACTTATTCATTTCTCAATTATTATGAAGGATAGACCCATTATTTGCCATCCTACATTAACTTACAGGAGACACACCATAGGTTGACTATAAGTACCACATCCAATCTTCCAAAATCACCATACAAGTCAAATGCCCAAGTCTCACAGAAGGAGCCTTTACATGTGGAACATACTTGTTACACAGGTGTGATGGCCCCTTTAGTGACTAATCTACAGGGGAGAATAATTCATGTTTTTTGTTCAGAACATCCTGAAAAGCAGAGGTGAGGACACACAAAGCCAGTGTTCCACATAGCCCATCACACGTCTTCCACAAAAGCACTGCCTCCCCTCCCCCTTCCAAAACAGCTCCTCTCTATGCCTTTTTGATGAAAAATCCATCATTGAAAGTATTTATTTGTTCTAAGTGAATCCAGGAACCAAGTCTTCGAACTGTTGTCTTTTGCAATTTCCTGAGCCAACCCCACTTCTCTACACAATTCATCATTGCTTTCTTTCTGCTCTGCCTGCCCTACCCACAAGAAACATTCAAAGACATTGAGTACAGGCCTTAAAAGTACTCATGCCTGCACATGGCTGTCTCTATGTATCCTGGGGCTGTATAGGCTGAATTCTCTAGGATTTGGAGCTTGGGGGAGGACTGCATCCAGCAGACATGTCACAGGCAGGGGCCAGGAGAGGTATTGCCAGAGTTCAGTGTAAAAGTTGTTATGTTGGAGAGAAAAATCACAAACATCCCCCAGCAACTGGCATCATGGTCTGTCTCCAAGAAGGGCTTCACATCTGGGAAGAAACTGCCTGCGGGTAATTGGGTTTGCTAGAGTTGCCTCTCTAATTAATAAGTGATTTGACTTGGAGATTGGAAATAATAGTTGAAATGATAGCATAAGCACAGGGGCACTGGGGCTGCTGCTGCTGTACTATTAAGAAAGGACTTTCCTGCACAATCTAATGACACTGTATGGCAGTTTGAGGAATGTGAAGTTGTTTGCCCAGGAGACCAACAATGTGATAATATTGGCATATAACCTTCTAGTATTTGAGTAATTAGTTGCTTAGCTACTTTGGATAGGTCATTATTTTGCAAACTGGAAACATTTGCAAGTGGTGATATTTTGTTCGGTGTGGTGAAAGAGCTAAACCTATTCTGGCAGTGTACAACTCCTAGAAATATATATGCATAAATTGTTTCTAATGAGACCATCTGCCTTTTATAGCCCCTTTGGAACTAAATAGTACCCAAAGACCACTCTGTCTTTTAGATATGTGTGGTCAGAAAGGCTGCTCCTGGCAATAACAGTATGTGGGTTTTTGCAGATAGAGAAGCTTTTTGATTCCTACATTTCAAGACATGTTTGTGTGTGCAGGCGTGTATGATACTGCTTCTGTTTCTTAAAGTTATTAGAAATCACTGTCCCAAATCTCTTAAGAGATAGCATCTGGTAACTCATCTGTTAAATTAGTATTTTCAACAATAACAGAAAGTTCGATCTTTCACTTACAGGGCTGGGGGCAGCTTAGCAAATATTCTTCACCATGTTGGTATCTTCCTGTATTTGCAAATGAATAGCATTATTTTAAAGGAATACCCTTGATTTAAAATCACAGCTGAGTTGCTCAGATTGAACACCTCATGTTGAGGAGTCCTCATTTTGACACTGGTATAAAAACTGTGTGACTTGCAGGGTGCTGTGCACACACAGCTCCTGCTGATCTCTACATGCTGAGGACACAGAGGGGTTCAGCACCCTTCAGTCCTCAAGCAGCTGTCGTGGTGTCTGCATCAGGCCTAGGGAACAAGTTTATTCTTTGACTTGTATTTATAACCTCACATCAATTGCTACAAAAATAACATGATAACCTGTAATTCAGTACTTGCCTCCTCCTTGCCTTGCAGGGCTAGAGCAAACTGGGTAAGAGTAGTGCAGTCAGGTGCTTTTCTTCACATCAAGTTTTCAGTCAAATCCCCTTTCAAGTCCTTCTGCAGCAACATAGACCTTTAAATGCCTCCACTGACTGTTTGTTTGTTTGTTGCTTTACTCTGCAACCACGAGGATGTGTTGACATTAGTCCGAGGCTTTGTAAAGTCATGCCCTGTGTGGTTTTTCTTTAAATACTCCCTTCAGTTTCTGTCCGATGAGGCTTTAGGCTTGTGCTGGAGGGACCGCCTGTCTCTGGGGGACGATCTGCACGGCAGGGCCTGTGCTCAGGGTCATGTCCCCTGGCAGCTTGTGAGGCCAGATGGAGTCCTGACCTCTGGCTCTGAGCTGACGGCTTCTTGGGCGCGCTGGGTGTACTGGGCACACTGGTGAGCAAGCAGAGTTCACTTAGTGAAACAGCTGGTGAAGGACAAGGAGTGCTGGGCTTGTGAAGAGGGAGAGAAAGAGGCCAAGCACACAGGCAGTGGAGCAGAGACACATCATTCCCGCTGCAGAGGGACCTGGATGTGGAGTGGGAAGGTCATCCAGGGACTGACTGTCATGAGGCAGCTCCATAAACCTCTCCTCCCTGAGGAACCCCTTCCCCTCAGCATGCAGCTCCAGACCGTCCAGATCCCTCAGAAAACAGTATAGGCACAGCCTTTAGCCTCTTTCTGGATTAGCCAAACTAAAAGCCATGGGTGCCCCTGGGATGGTGCACAGGAGGGTTTTTCAGGGCATACCTGGTAGGTGACCAGCCCTGAGGCAGTCAGATGTTTCCATGATACTCTGTCTCGAATTAAATATTCGCTGCCAGGTCACGTTAATTAACATTCCATCTGTCATAACACAGCAGGGTAGTGAGCTGAGGTTGGGGGGGAGGATAAACACTTTCCTATTCACTACCTGCTGTTAATTAGAAGAGAAATTAAATAATTAAAAAATAAATAAATAAATAAAGGTTTCTTTCTTTTTAAGGATTGGTGAATCAGTGCTTTGTGGTAACTCAGCTGCTTTAGGTGAATCTAAGGTCTCAGCTACAGCCAAGATTAATCCAGAACTTTAGTCAACAAGCCTAGTGCATATTCTCATCTTAATTACAGCCTGACAGTAGCCATGCTACTTACAGCTCAGGACAAATGCACATTCAGGAGGCTCAGGGTTGGAGGATTTTTCTGTCATCATCTCAGATGTCTCCCTTTGAAATTTCTCTTGCCCTATTTCCTCTCAGAGGAAAGTTTTGCTGGGAAGTTTTGTCAAACTCCTTTGGTGTTTTTAGAGCTGTAGTGCTTTGAAATGTATCTGAACTTTCCTTTAGGGAACTTTTTTTTTTCCCTTTTTCTTTCTCAGCTCAAACACACTCCACAATTGCTTGGCCTTTTTGTATACCTGTCTGAGGTAGGCTAACTAGCATAATAAGAATATTGACAAGCTTGTGTCTTGTTCTATTTTTATTTATTTTATTTTAATGCAGAAAAATCTCATTTTGTCTTCTCACATCAAGTGTGCAGTAGTCACCACTAGGTTTGTTACTTTAACTTACTTCACAGGTAAGTATTTGTGCACACCATTGCAGGGAATAATGTAACCCATGAGAGTTCTTGTAAGGTGGATGGCTCTGCACCAAGTGTGTCCTCCACCACAGCCATGCCAGTTATGAACATACATTAGTGTGATTCCTGCCTCATGCAGGCACACTCATATCAACCTAACCAGTCACAGTTGGCTGGTGAACCTACTTGCTTTGCCCTTTGTCAGGGCTGTTTTTGTAGTTTTATCTAGCCAGCTTAGCTGCTGCATCTGCATTCCCAGTAGAAGCACTTTGCCAGCACAGAGCAGAGGTATTCCCCCACCTACAAAGCACCCTGATGCAGGCACCATGTGACTTGGCTCTAGAGGACAGCTCTGACAAAGCTTGGTCCCTGATAGTCTTTGTTCCTGAGATAATGGGATTTCCAAGATATGGAGCTTGGGGAGAGAGTTTACTTCTCTTTTGAATATAATGGCTGGACTTCATTTTGGTATTGTTTCCAGTGAAACACACTTTAAAGCACAACTTTGTTTCTATCTTGACAAGTTTGTTTGTTCGCAAACACAGAGTCTCTATCAATAGGCCAGGTCTTCTGCAAATGAGTGTCTTACTGTGGTTAAAGGCCAACCATACATAAAAGTTACCATCTGGTTTGTAAACCACAGCTCAGTGATCAGGGGGGGAACTTCCCTTGCAGCTTTTTTCAGAGCTCCAAGGCACCTTCCTCTGGACTGGGTCACAGCTCTAAGCTGTAGTAACATCATTACACTTCTTCAAGCACTTTAACAGAAATGAGCAAAAGTTCACGTCTTAGTCAACAAACGAAAGCAGCCTTTACAGTAAATCAACACAAGCAAATGGCTTCTGTTGCATTGAGAATGGTGTGGCCAACATCACTGTTATGTACATGAATTAAATGTTATGTGCATGAAAGGACGTTCAACCACAGACAGGAACAATAAAAGTTCAAAAGAAAATGCATGATGTAGGCAGAGCAGGGTCTACAGAAGAGATGGGCAGCAGGTGAAGAGCAGGGATAGATCTCTGGGAGGTCAAAGAGCTTGCTGGGTTTAGTCCCTTTCATTGTAATTGTACTTTGCTTGTGTGACAGTTTCCCTGGAGAAGAAGGGGAAGTAACAAGACAAATGGCTACATTCGTTTTCATAGGTTTGGTCACTGAAGGGTGGAATCCAAATTGGCAGAGTAGTTGCTGTCTTGTGATATTTCAAATGGGTAAGGATGTCAGCAGAAATTTTTACTCCTTGCCATCTCCATGAGGTGGACTCACCAGAAAATACCAGAGTCTAACTAACATCAGAGCTGGACAAAGGGGTCACATTTTAGAAAATGCCTTCTTTGTGCTGCTGTGTACCTTGTCTGTTATCAACCTGAGAGTCTGAGAGAGAGATGTACGTGGATGCCCTTGACTAGGATTGGTTCTGGACATACAGTGCTGGCCCAACCCTCCACCTGCAAGCAAGCACTTTGTGCATCCTTGGCTGGTCAGTCTCACCCCGAGGAACTGAACACTGACAGGTGAATTTTGGTCACTGGACAGGGCAAGATTCTAAACCACTGAACTGCCCTCAACATCTCTTTAAGTAAGACCCCCTTTCAGGCAGCATAAGAAGCAAAATGGTTTCACAGGGAGAACTCATACAGAGTTCAGCTCTGCTTGTCAGCCAGTTGTGGCTTTCTTAAACCGTGCAATAACAGTCCCACTAACAGCATTAATAGGAAAACATTCTTGCAATCAGATTCTTGAGGGTTAATTCCTGACTGGTAAACTTCCATCCTCTAGCCAGCTGTAGGTAAGATGTGCAAGAATGGAAGTCTGTGTGTGCTGTGTGTATCTGTACAGAGGAACAGGGTTTTCCTTTAGCTTTTCTGCCTCAAGTACCCACCTTTGGCCACGAAGAATGTAACTGGAAGCTGAAGTCATGAGAAGTGTCCTCAGTCCCACCTGCCAGTGCAGACAGCACTTGCAGATTGCTAGGAATAGCAAACCCTCCAATAAACCCTGGTGTTAATGTGTTATATTTTGTGTTTCAAAATGTTACAATAGTGTTAAAAGGTTACCACCAGGATTGACCAGAACCTCTCCGTGTTCCCCTCCTGCCTTTTCTTCCTGGTCTTCAGTTTCAGCTCTATCTCTTTGCTGCTTCAGCTCATCCTGTTTTTATTTTATCCTCTTTGCACAAAGACTCTTCTCTTTTAGGACTTGTCCCTGTTCCCCGAACTATTTTTACCCGTTCCACCTCAGTTTCTTTCCCCTCTGACTCACTGCTGGGAATCCTCCCTTGGATCATTCCTCCTTTCCTCATCCCCACAGCATCACTCCTCCTCTGCTAGAGGTCAGAGCAGGAATCACTTCTCAATTCCTGGCTATAAAAAGAGTGATATCTTGGAAATCCAATGCCTGAGGGCAGATTGACTATTGCTCCTTCCAAAAGCAGAGCAAACAGGCTTCTGTGGCTTTTGCAGGGCTTAAGCAAAGTGCCCATCACTCATGAGGTTTGTACCTTGAAAGGGGAAATGTCCTCACTGCTTCTGCTTGGTCCCTCTGCATTGTCCTTTGGATGCACAGCATCTGCCAAAAGGGACTAGGCACTGATGGAGCTGGCATGCTTTTGGCCCCTGCATAGCCAGAGACAAGCTACCAGCTTCTCCCTGAAGATGACCACCTTCAGAGGCAAAACTCCATTTCTTACTACTGCCTCCCACCATTGCTCCTGCAGAAAGTTGTTCTCCTTGTCCTGTTAATAAATTTTTAAAGGCAATAAATCTTCACTTCTTTTAATAATTCATTTTCATCTGACCAGATTCCAGGTGGGTGTTTACACTCTCACTTTCTCCTGGGTCTTTGTGGATGGCAAGAGGCCTGTAAACCACATCATTTGGAGACAGGGGCATCCACACACCTGCCCTCAGCCTGCCTGCCTGCTGGGGAAGTGCTCCTTTGGCTCACCCTGGCTGCCAGTCAGCAGAGGCGATCACTGAAGCTGTGTCTTTAAGAGCTGAGTCCCTTCCCAATGCCATGCCTTTGGGGTTGTGCTCTCCCTCCCCCAGACCTTAGATTCCCTCTCTGCAGGATGTCATCTGTCCTCCTTGTCTCCTCCCTTTCAGTGGGATGCCTTCCTCTGCTCTTGCTGTGATAAGAGTTTGTTTTCTTCTGCAACATACCCTGGGCTAATACCACCCTCTGCATTTTTCTGCTTTGATACCTGCATTTATGTTCTGATTTCTTTCTCTCTCCTGGGGCCATACTGCTATTCTTTTCTCACCCAAAGCAGCTCTGCTGTAAAGACAGGTATAACTAATAGCACTGGGCTTCGTCAATGAAGCAGAGTTCAATTTACCCTTTGCAGAGATTGTACAGGCAAGAAACATCAGGATAAGATTTATGTGGAACTGTTTGTCTAAATGGGTTTCCTACTTCCGTATTTCCATGGAGCGAGGAAGCTGCCAACATCTGCTCTGTGCCTGATAGCACTTCCGATTCCACCAGAGAAGCTTTTCCCAAGAGGCAGGAGCAGGTACTTTCCCAGGCTGGTGGGGTTTTTGCATCAGGGGCTCTGTTTCCACCAGGGAGATGTATAGGTGCAGGGTGTGGGTTTGCTCTGCAGCATGCACAAGCAGCAGAAATACTTTTCTCCAGGCAGCCCGTGCTCCTCTTGCTCTCTGAAGGGGAGACACACAGCTTGAGGTTAGTCCTCTCACAGGCTGCTTCACCGCGGGCATGAGGGCAAAGGGGCTCTTGCTTTGCTCGGACACCATGCATTTCAGTATGCCCCATCCCCTCCAAAGAGGAACCCCATTGTTGTTTCCACTGCTGCTGTTGTTCAGGGATCTGTGATCTGATGCTTCTCTCACCCAAACTGTGGCAGTTCTGTCTGCTGTGGGACGATGCACAGCTACTGGAGAACAAGCAGCTTGCCCAGAGCAGGCTGTCTCCTGGGTTTGGTGCTGAAGGAAGACTCCAGTGAGCCACACACTGACAGAAACTCTTTTACACCCAGGCTTCAACCAGAGAAGTTCAGTTTTCTGCCTGAAAGTTATGTGGTTTATGGCTTTTGGAATGTGTTCTAAAGCTCTTATGTGTCACATGTGGCCCCCTGCACTGCTGTGCAAGCATCCCAGGATTTTACTGTGCAGATATTCCTGCCTTCACATGGAAGAGGATGTTGAAACTAATGAAAAATAGGCTGACTTTATACTAGTCCTGTAACAAAATAAATTGAGGGGAATGTGTTAACTTTTGTTTTATTTAACTTTGCCAACTTTCAAGTCAGCTTTCAAGCACCCAGAAGGTTTTAGAAAATGTTTAATCTAACTCAGACAATTTCCTGAACTCCCTAGCTGGACCACCCCATTTTCTGAAACACTGCCAAAAGGCCTTAGTTACTCACAGGCTCTGGAGTGCTGCTCTTTCACAACTTCTTGCTGTCCTCTCACCCCACTCTCGAGCGGTTGTGTGTGCCTTAATATAGCCCAGAAAGAGGAACCTCCCAGACCTCTCTGTCAGCGCCTGATGAAGCAAGCACTGCCCATAGCTGCAACGTGCCTGGTGAATGACTGCCCCAGTGTGCTTCAAGGCTGTGCACCGTGTGAGCATCAACAGCCAGCCTGCCTGAGTTAGCCTGCCTGCTCCTGGTGTGCCTTGCCCACCCTCCCAGCTCCCCCTGCCTGTGGAATGAGCCTCTGAGCTCTCAGCTTGTCCCTAGAGAGCCCAGGGACACTGCCTGCTGTGGGCGTACAGGACATTGGTGTAGACTTTTGTCACCCTGGCTCACATGCCGGGTTTGCTGTACCGATGCCTCTGATGGCCCATCCAGAAGACATTGCCTGTGCTTGGCAAAAAGAAGCAGGGGCTATTTCTCAGGAACACAGGACAGAGATGATGGTGAGCATCACCTCTCTTCTCTCACCACTGCACACTGAGTCTATACAGCTGTATAAGCAGGGGTACATACAGCACACAAGGATGCTGTGCTGATGCCAGAACCTTCAAAGATGCAGCTTTCAGACCTTAAAAATTATGTATTTCTCCATCAGAGCCAGAGCACAACACAGTTTTAACAGAACTGCAGCAAACTGGGGGTTTAGTCACTCTCTCACTGAGAGATGCTTGCTGTTTGGGGTCTTATCATCATACGATAAAAGTTTCCTCCTGAAACTTAGTTTCCTGCTCTTCTCCTGTGCTTTCCTCTGTTGTCCACCCACACTGCAGGCTCCAAATAAGGGCAGTGAGCTCCCTAGAGCCCTCCACCACCTACTCATCACCCTGGTGTCCTTCCTCTCCTGCCTACTTGCCCTGTCCCCTCCTGGTCACAGAGGAAGCAGGATGACATGAAAAACTGGCTCCGTTTTTCCAGGGATTGCTGGAGCAATTTGCTCTCTCTCCCTGGACCTGGACCTGACTGACTCATCTTTAGGATTTTTACTGGAAGATATGTTATTTGTCCACAAACTCGAATGAAATAAAAACCTGGGGGAAAGAGGATAAAGACAGCCATAAGAAAAGTGATGAATTAAGCTGCTAGGGTCTGCAGCTTCTTGCTGACTAAAACTGTCATAGAACTCATCAGAAGCCATCTGAAGGGCTGGGGTCAGAGCTGCCCTCACAGCAGAGCCCTGCCATGGGATGCTCAGTCCCAGCATGTGCAGGAAGCAGGTGGTGTTCCCAGCCTCCCAGGCAGGGCTGGGGGAAGTGATGAAACCTCCAGAGTGCAGGGCTTTCCTCCTCTCTCCCACGGGAAGCACCTTTGCTGCAGGGGGCACACTGTCGGTAGGGAACAGCAATTTTTTCAAGGCAAAATATTGCCAAGGGCAAGGGCTTTCCAGGAGACAGAGCCATCTGGGACTGGCAGGGATGAGTTTAACTTGCTCAAGATGGATGGCTTTCCTTGGGTCTTGTAGGTGACATCCAGCTCTTAGGAGGTTAAACTTCCACTCACTGGAAGTCTCTGCCCTGATCATGATGGCATGCAGGGTTTTCCACAGCTTCAGAGTCAAGGAGTTATTGCTCAGATATAATTTCCCTATCCTTCACAGAATTATTGCAGCAGGGAGAGGATTAACAGGTATGCAAATCACAGCGGAGGTGGGGGGAGAGCTGTGCTAAAAAATTAATAAATGCCACGGTGGTGTTGCTGTTCAAGCTCTCCAGTGCCTTTTTAGGAAAACTAAAGTGCGTGTGGGGTGACTGCAAGCCTGATGGAAAGAGGGAGCCAACCCTATCCCTCCTGGCTCCTGCTCTGGGTCAGGTAATAGGATCTTCTGCACAGCTAGGGCTAGGACCAAGCAGACAGCACCCCATGCACTCATGTACACATACACACACACACACACTGTGCAGCATGTCCCCCCTCAGATACTCAGGGCTGCTGCATGATGAGGATGGGAGGTAGCAAATGACGGCAGGAGCACAGCAAAAGCTCCCTGTTAAACCAAGTGAGGGAGGGAAGGGACTCACCAGAGCCTCTGTCTCTGCTGGGACTGACTGTGAGTCCTGACACACTGGGCTGCGTTGAGACCCCATGTCATCCTGCAGCCACACTGCACGACTGCTCCTGCCGTCTGGCTCTCATCTGGCGGTGGCCAGCGCCAGCAGCAGCCCGGGGCGAGCAGGCAGCTGAGTCCCTCCTTTATTCTGAGCACCTCCCCGGGTTGTCCTGTCCCAGCTCCCTGCCCAGGTCTGATTTAAACGGGAGGCAGCACATCCACACCCCCACCTCACATGCCCCAAGAGAGCTATGCACTGTTGAGGGGAGTGGCTAATGGCAAGCAGAAGTGATTTGTGTAAGTCCCTTAGTGCCCGATCTAAATTTCTAAATAAGTCTGCTCTAAGTTACATTGATTTATGATCACATATTTTTATTTGATCAGTTGGTGGTGCTGCAAAACCTTCGGGTGCTTAAGGTATTTCCAATCTCCCCATCCTGCTGGATGAAGGCCCCCCCTTGCAAAAGGTTTGTTTTTTAACCCGAGTCCACCAGCCACTCAGCCAGGACTGGACAGAAGCCTGTCTCCTGTCCACTTACTGGGTCTATCTTTTTTCCTGGCTCTTCCACATCATGGTGTCCTGGTGTGATCATAACATAGATTATCCAGCATCTCTGCTGTCACACCAGGACACTTAACAAGAAATCGAGGTGAGGATATTTTGGACACTGGTTGTGACAGTACACATCTCTGGGAGTTTACATTTTAACATTTGCACCAGGAAACCAGCTCTCTCAGTGTCACGGGGTTAGACAAATACCTGATAAAGAAATAAACCTGTCAAATACATTTACTTTACAAAAAGACCAAGCCCTGCAGAAGTCTCTGTTGTGTGTTTTAAAAAATGCCCCACGCCTTCACAAACAGTCTCCCTGGGATGCTGCATTCCTCCGGGCTTAGGAGCCACCGGCAGCAGAAGAGGGACTGTCCTTGGGGCTGTTTTGCTGTGATTTGGCACGGGTTGCCGAGCAGATCTGCTCTGCTCCTCCTCCTCCACATCCTCCTCCTCCTCCTCCAGCGCTGGCTGGGTGAAGGATGGGGCTGAATCACCTTAGTCTGCCTCTAAAGCAAGGCCGAGGGCTCCACGGAGCACTGAGAGTTACTGCAGGTGAAGTTCAAGCAAGTCCTGAGCAGGAAAGACTATAACGTCGTAAGAAACTTACGGGAAGTTTGAAGCCCTGCAAAGTCTGAAGCCTTGGCAAGTCAAACATGGGCTGAGCATGAGGCTGTGTTTTTGAGGTGATCAGCAGCTCTAGAAATAAAGCCTGAGAAAGGGCTTTCTGGATTTCTCCAGCCTGCGCTGCCTGTGCCTCGTCTCCTGCTGTGCTCACAAGATAGCCCCAGCCCGAGTGCTTGGGCAGCCCTGGGTTCCCTCCCTCCAGGCAGCACTTGTTTACTATTAAATAACCTTGAAAACGGAGAGACTGCTTTGTGTCCACAGAGCCATGCGCTGCTCTGAGCCACTGGTTTCTCCGGAATAACACATCCTCCCTTCTCCAATGTTTCCTAACAGACTGAGCTGCTGCTTCCCGCTACCTGGGGCCTCGATTCCCACACTTACAGAACACCTTTTTGCCGCAGCATATTTGCATCTCTTCGTTGACTTTGCTAATCAAGCTCATTCCTGAGCCTTTGAAAACAGTAGCACTCAAAGGCACTCTGGCTATTAAGGAATGGCAGCCATTTCAAGAGAGGTAACCCGTTGGGGACCAGGCACTTTTGGTCACTCGACTCTTGGGAGCATCAGCTGGTGGATGGGCAGAGCATTCAGGTTCCGGAGGCACAGGCTCACCCATCTTTCTGAGCCAAGGTAATGCCACACTGCCACCAAAAGGGTAACACTTCCCTGCCTGTCCCTGACCCCTTGCCCTCCTCCCCTTGCAGGAGGCTCGGGTGATCTCCCACCCTATACCCCCCCATGCACTATGAAGGTCTTCTGGGTCTGGCTTCTTGCAGTTTAATGAGTGTAACGAGCTCACGTGGGGACATTCCCAGAGGAATCCACCCCACTCAGCAGCGGTGACCCCTGAGACAGGCATGGCTGTATTGTGTAGCTGTGATGAGCTGGCCCTTCAGGGAGATGGTGCAAACCCCCAAGTGCTCCCAGCAGCTGGTGGGTAGCACAGGTAGGGTCCCTGGGATGAGGAAGCTGAGCTGGCCAGGGCAGCCAGACAGCTACAGAACTACCCTCATGACATGGGGGTAGGGGACAGAAGGATGAACTCCACTCTGCACCCAAGTCCATCACTTGCTTTACTCAGCTCATGAGTTGCCCCAGTCCAGAAAGGGGAATTATTTTTGTGTAAACTGGCATGCCACAAAGATACTTAAATCTGGTATTTACCCTAAGATGTCACGGAGTGGGGAGATAAGATACCCAGCTTCAAACTATTTGAGTTCCCTTGGTGCTTTATGCCACCAGTTTCAGCGTCTCAGCAAGGGAGGCCGAGACTGGCCCCGCTGAGTGGTCAGACACCAAACGCCCATTAGATTCCTGTGGTGGTGGAGGAACTTCTCCTAAAAAAACACCCACAGACCACTGATATAACACGTGGCAGTGGCAGCCCAGGTCTCCCCACTCCCAATGCTGGGCTCTGTGATTAACAGCAGTGGTTTGAGAGCAGCCAGGCCAGACTAGGCTGTCAGAGATGAGTCCCTTCTGCGCATGTTGGCTCCAGCCCTGAATTTGCATACTGTATTTGCCAAGGGTTATTAGTGTTGATCAGCTGTTAAATAATCTGCCCTTTTCATTTCAGGAGGCCTGTCAGGACTTGCCTTCACATAGGCTCTACTTAAACAGGAGTTTTATGGCATATTGGAAAAGGGTTTTCATTAGGTAGCCTTTTCCTTGAAATTTCGACAGCTACAAATACTAAACACTGTCTCTGACATCATGAGTGTCTGCCACATGTGTTGCCTAACCCTCTACATCCTCAGTGTGTGGAAAAGGCTGCAGCCACAGAGCAGTGGAAATTGGGCTATGGTCCCACTGGCAGCCGTCCTTGTGCCAGGGAAAGACCTGAGCAAGGAGATGAAGATAAAGACAGATCTCACATCAGAAAATAAAATTATCCCCTGATAGAGAAGGGCACTGTGAGGCTGCCATTTACAGGTTTTAAAAACAGCCTCACTCTGCTCTGCACTTGCAGAGCTGTAGTCTTTGGGGTGACTTATGGTTGTATTTCACCATCCTTAGTTTTATCCATGCCTCTTCAGGGCCATACACCCTTTGCAATTAGCCAGAAACAGGAGCTCTGGAGCCTGGGGAGGCTGGGAGCATAGGCCAGCAGTTCAAAAGGGGTGGCTTGTGACTCACAGGGAAACAGCAGGATGGGGTAAGAACCACACTTGGCCATGTGGTTAGGCAACACTGTCAAAGGCCTCTGGAAAGTCAAGTCAGGAAAAAACCCTATTTGAGGACTGAGGGGAACTGCAATAACCAACTGGTTTCCACACGTGTAATTATGCCCAGTACCCTACAAATTGTTAGGAGAGCTATAAAGGAATGAAAAATGTAGATGTGGTAGTAGGGATCTGAAGAGGGGTTTGCTATGCATACTGGCTAGTCTTGAATAGCCTGACAGAAACGAGTTGTGCTGCTTTGTGGGCAAAGGACCTTCACTGTTATCAGCAAGTGAACCAAAATACCTGCCGGCAGGATGGGCCCACATCTCCCATTCCTCCCACCTGCAGATTTTGAGTGGCTATTGAACTCCAAAGGCTTTCCACCACTGTTTCTTCAGTACAGGGTAAGAAACCCACAGTGCCAAGGGAGATTGCTGCCCACTGCCCCCCCGTCATTCTGGGGTCCAGAGCACTGCCCTCCTCCTCCCTGGGGCTGAGCCATAGCTGAGGTCCAGGCAGTGCCTTCGGGAAGCTCTCACTGGCAGAGAAAAGGGGGAGCAGGGGGGTACAGCACCAAGCTGTCTTCACTTTCTCTCCCACCACTCCTCTGGGGTGAGCACAAGCAACTGTGAAAACCAAACAATTTGGTTGTAATGAACCATAAAACACGAGATCAGCTCCTTGCCTGTGGTTCACCTCGCCAGTACAGCGGCTTGGTTGTGCCTTGTCGGTACTGCCTGTGTTACGGTCATCAGGCGACAAAGCCAGCATTTAGAATTGATTAATTGATTTGTACATTAAATAGGTATTTGTGCTCAATTATTGGCAGGTTTGTTAATGGATTACTACTTAAACAATTGTGATATTTTAAATTACATGCTATTTTATAGATGCACATTTACTTAAAAAAAGAGCAGCCCTTGCATCTATTAACATATTAAAAAGAAAATAAAACATTCAGGCTGTTATAATGCACAATGTGGCATTACTCTGGGTGCTTCCTAAGCTAGGGAAATCTTATTTGTTTAATAATAAGTTATCCATGAATATGCAAATCTGCATCAGTGCAGTACCTCACTGCTGTCACTATTAATGAGTTGCAAATTAATGTGACAACAAAAGGAAAATCTATTTAGTGACAGATTTGTGGTTCATACCTGGCTCAAGAGAGCAACCATCTACAGTCAACGTCAGTCTGCTGGAGGAAAATGTGCACATAGCGTGGACAAGGTTTGCTTCAGGACTGGCAAACCAGAAACAAGCAATGTGCTGCCTTCACCCCAAGGGCAGAAGGCAGTGTTGCTCTTAATGATCCATCACACTTCACTTGCAGGAAAACAGTTTCTTCACTCTGCAGTCACGGTGAACCCATGCAAGGCATACGTAAGGGTAAAATGCAGAACTAGCAAGGCTGATGTGGGTGGACATCCTGGTGCAGATGGAACTTCATCTTCTTCAGACCTGTTTGGGGATTTTTGCCCCTGACATTGTTCCAAGCTCAGAAAGTGAAACTTGTTGGATCCCAGTCACTTTCTTCTCCTGCGTCTCCTTCCAGCAGAAATGTAATGGTGAATGAGCACATTAAAAAAAGATCTAATACGTGTCTTCACAATTATGGCATTCAACTCTTCTGTCTTGTGGAGTGGTGCCAAGACCTCTCCTCCCAACACTGGACTCATTCTGAAATGAAAATATGATGTTCTGCAAACAATTTTAAGCAGATAATTCACTACTTTCCTTGTTACCTTGCATCTGTGCAAGTCTAAAGTAGTAATGGGTGTCTTTTTCCTGTGTGAGCTGAAGAAACGATGCTGAATGTTTACCAGCAGCCCCACAGAGCCTGGGAATGGCATCTGCCTGCACTTACCACTCCCTGACACCTTGTTCATATTAAGACACAAAGGGCCTCATCTATAGTTTTATTATTTAGCACAGAAATAAAGGGAGAAATCAGCTTCAAACTCTTCTAATTCACAGAGTGAGTTTGGCCCCTGGGAGCAGTTTTTAAAACAATTTCCATTCTGCTCCTGTGATCCTGCAAACCAGAATCATACAATCATTAAGGTTGGCAAAGACCTCTCAGATCATCAAGTCCAGCTGTTAAGCCAGCACTGACAAGTCCATTACTAAACTATGTGCCTAAGTGCTACATCTACACATCTTTTTGAACATTTTCTCTGGCCCTTGCTTGTCACATACCCTATCAGTGTCTTTGGCACAAGACTCCAGCTGGGCCACCAGAGCAAAGAAGAAAAAATGAGAAGAGTGGCTGGAGGGAGAAATAACCCAGACAGGAAACTCCCAGGGCTGATCCTACTCTGCAGAACCCCGTCCTCTTGAGTAAGGTGGAGTTCAGTATTTTGTGGTCCTCATTTACCTCAGGGAAAACCTCCCAGCATTGCCTGTGCTGTGGCTTCCCCTTGGCCCCCACCAGGCAGCCAGCCTGGAGTCAGGTATCTCCTGGGATTTCCCAGCCAGCAACAAGTAAAAGTTTGACAAGGGAACCTCCCCTCAGTGAGACTCACCTGCCTGCTCTAGCTGGAGATGGGGCTTTTCCCTATTGCGCCAGAGGTTCTCCCAACACCTCCACAGGGCAGCACAAACTCACGGCGGGGCAAATCCAAGTGATAAACATGGGAAATTCAAGGAAACACTTTGGCTTTGGCCCCAACAGCAACAACACTGAACTTTCAACTTGCAGAAGCAAAGAAACAGGATCAGCAGGGTTTTACCGTCCCCAAAGGCTGCATTTCTGTTTCCTTATTTTTTATTAACCTGGAGCAATGCCAGTGGTGCGAAGCATCTTTGGCCCAAGGAGGATGCATGGGAAAGTGCATGGGAAAGGAGAGCAGTGTGAGTCCACAAACTGAAACACCAAACACAGTCCTCTCCCAGCCCTGATCTGCCATCCTGGTTGGAGCTAGCCCAGTCCTGGCTCTCCACTGTGGAGGATCCAGACAATCCCAGCGCTGGCAAGGCGGCCAGCATTCCAACTCCTTGCCAGCACACTGCCACCTCTCCTCTCCCTACAGTAACTATGCCCTGGGCTTGCCTACTGCAAAAATACACGTGAATTCAGCCTCTCCCATGACAGTCTCTCCCAAACCATCCAGCACAATGTTGGCCAAGCCAGGCTCATGCACCCAGCAGCATGGGACACTGCCCTCCTGCTCCGCTGAACCCTCCATGCTCCCTCAAGCACCCTCACACAGCAAAGCCTCTCTAAAAATGCACATCCTAGAAGATAAAACAGTGACATTATGTCAAGGGACAGCACTGAGATCAGGTGTTCCCCTTGCCATGACCCTATTTTTAGAGCACAGACAGCCCCGGGGCAGGCACACACTTGCATTACAACAGCATGAGGCTGTTACTGTTTTTGAGCAGGGATGCAAGCGCCAGCATGGAGGAGGCCCAACTGTACTCGGTGGAGATAGTGGAAAGCTGACTAAGCAGAGATGCTTGGGGAGCACATGCTCGAGATTGTTTGAGGAGGAGCTGGGCAAGAGAGGAAGCCATGTCAATCTTCTCTTTGCCTGAGGGGCTCAGAGAGGTGTCTGCCACGCACCCCTGCAAGTGGCACGAAGCTGATTTATACTCAGCTCAAGCCATCCAAGCATTACACAGCTATTCAGATAAAACAGTTTGTAACAATTGCTTTTAACATTCTCCCCTATCTTAATTTTCTGGCCCACTTCTTCTTTCTGGGAAAATCACGGGGTAAAAGCAGCCAGCACTAGAGACCTGGGATGTCTGTTTCCATTCCTTGCAAAGTTGGTGTCTGTCCTAAAAGAAAACCCAGCATGCACATATAACCTGTGCAGGAGAGATCACCATCCTCCTTATCTAAACTCTGAATCCGGATGTCAGTAATTGTGTAAGAACTAAAAATTCCCTGTCCTGTGCGGAAATGGGACTTTAGCTGCCAGCAGCAGACAGATTTTGGACCCACGTCTCACCTCTTGGCTCAGCTACAAAACCACCTTACCCACAGAAACAGCCCCACCACAAGACACACAGTACAATGTTTGGCAAAAGACACTATGGTAACACACCACGAGAAGCACCAGCTCTGAGTCCTTCCCTCTGGTGCACCTTCAGAAATGAGGCATCGTTCTCCCTTACCTTGAGGACAATGGATACAATTTTTCCCAGATGCTTTTTTCAGATTGACCAGGTGCTCTGCTTGAGACCCTTTTGGTGGGGGTCCTGGCCCTCATCAAAAGAACAGCACAATTTAAACACCTCAGAAGTAGCTGGCTATCCAAGACATACTACTGTTAAGGATAACCCCAAAGCAAAACTCAGGAGTTTGGATTCACAGCAAGAACTTTTCACAAGTGGAAGGGCAGACCCAGACCCTGAAGAGAGGGTCTGTCCAAGCCCAGGGAGCCCAGTCTCTTAGATGCAAGTTCCTGAGCTGTGCAAAAGTGTCATTTTGGTCACTGTCCCTTTAGATGCCCCCAAAATGTGCTCATAGTTTTAATGCTCCACATTAAAACTAAAGCATTTCTTCCCCTCTGCAGACTCCACTGAAAAGCAAATTCAGCCAATTCAAATTAAAGCAATAACAAAGGAGGAAAAATAACTGAACTTACTTACAAATTCTTTAACTAATAAGCAATGCAGAAAGTGTTGTAAATACCATTTTTAAACCTCTGTCCCACCAAAAGTGGCTGCCTGGTGTTTTCTTGCAACTTTGAATTTAGAAATCCAATACAAATTCTAACTCAGATTTCATGAGCTGCTCCCCAGCACCTCTTCCAGCCTTCCTCCACTTTGGAAACTACTCCCAGACCCTCCTTTCATGAACATTAATGAGGCAAAGCTCACGTCACAACCAGGCATGAAATTAATGGGAGTCACTTTAGCCTCTTCATTTCTCAACAGTTTTATTGCCTTTAAGAAAATTTTTGTAAAATATAAATACAAAGGCAGAAGATTTACTTACAAAGTTAAAACACAGATCTCAAACATAAACACACAATTCAGAAAATTTAGTTTATATACAGTCTCAAGCAACTTCAACATATGTTAGTTTTTCAATATTTTACAAGGTACAGAAAAAATAGTTCAAAGTCTTCTTTAAATAAAGAGCATAAAATGTTTAAACATATATAAACAATCCGGTTTGATGTGTGAAAACTAAATTTCACAGCTTTTAAATTAGGATATAAAAGTTCTTACAATTAGTTGATGCGTATGGATATGGTTTAATTTATATTACAAACTATTGAATTATATTCAATAGTGCTTACCTGGCCAAAGCAGGTAATTCTGTAAACAAAAAAAACCGAAAATAATATCACCAAGTGCCTTACCAAATTCTATCTCCCAAACAGCCACATGACTTTGATCACATCACCTAGAAAAAGTATGTTCTGTGTAATCAGTGCTTTGTATGAAACAAAGTCAATGTGTGGGTGTGTTCTTTAAAAAAAAAATGTGTTCCAAGTAATAACAAACTTATCCCAAAGCCTGTGTGCATTTAAAGAAACATTATATAACAATTTTGTAAAAACTGATTGAAGTTAAAAAAAAATTCTTCCAAAATCCATCCAACTGGAATTCAGATCTCTTATATAAAGGAAAAGATATTTTCATATTTAATAGTGTCCTTTCTTTACAGAAACAATTTAATTTGAACACATATACATAAAGAAGTAACTGTATAGAGCACTGTACATTAAATGGCCTGATGGTTCACCAGAGGATGTCAAAGGGAGGGTCCTCGTGCGGATGCAACCAGTGAAGTGAGGAGCCGAGCAAAGTCTTGAGTTCACTTGTGAATTCTACCAAGTCCAACAGCTCTTTGCTCTCTGGGTTAAACGCTTCAAGGTCCGTAGCACAAGAGAACAACTGGCTGAGGGAAGTCTGTTTGTAAAACTCTGCCTCTGTGATGGTGACGACTTCCAGATTGGGGAAGTTGCAGCGGAAGATGCGAGATGACATTTTTAGCCTCTTCACCACGTCCGAGAGCAAAAGCCAGTTTCGTGGTCTGTGGAAGCAAAAGAGAAAGAGGCTCCAATAACCCACACTAAGCCAAGGGCTTCTTGACTTGTGTCCTAGTTCAGCAGGTGGGACCGGTTATCACTGTGGGGGGTGATCAAAGCTATGTATTCTACCCCCTCTATTCATTTCCCAAGAACAATGGACCATTTGC
>JAWWEW010000001.1:110226080-110271917 GCA_035583185.1 Anabacerthia variegaticeps
ATTGTAACTCTGACTTATAAACTCTCTTGTGGTGGGTCCATTTCTCCTGCTGGTTTACCTTTAAAACCAGCACAACTTGTCACTGTATTGCTGTGTGACAAACCCTCCCATACCACACTACCACGAACAACCCCTCTGAAATCAAGGCTGTTACCCAGGGGGTCCAATATGACATGTGCAGGCACCTATCTATTTATTCAGATGCTGCCCACACTTTTGGGGAAGAAGAGGTCCAGGCATGCAGGGGCACTGGAGCCTATAAAACCTGGACTCATCAGTGCACATGTGGGCCAGCAGCAATCCCAACACCTGCTCATACAGCTAAAGGTTTGCCTGGCTAAGTCCAGCTCCCATTTAGCATGTCAGGAGATCCTTACATTTAAAACCACAAAATTCAGCACCTCTGACTTACAAAGATGCTGATATTAAATAGAAGTCAACAGTGAGTTGTTTTTTTCTCATATAAAGAATACATATTTTAAATTCAATCTTTGTACTTGTCCACTTCAGGGAACTTAAGCTATATCCATCACTCAAATAATAAAAACAATCTAAAACCTGCACTCCTGCATGATCAATATTTAAAACTATTTTTCTCACAGCTGTCATCAAAATCGGTGCAAATGGTAAACAGTAGCTGTTTACAAAACAAATTTATATCTTGAACATAATAGATAATACAACTTTCCAGGTCTTTGCTTATTATTAAATATGACAGAATCTTCTCTCTAAGATGCTTATTTGTTTGTTCCAATTCAGAGCTTTAAACCAGTTTTGCTACGAAGTCTAGAAAAGGAGTAATGGTGTCATTTTGCATATCCACTCAGCAGCACAGAAAAGCTCATAAAACACAATTAGCAACTCCTTACAGGCAAGATATCCAAAATTAAGCACTAGAAGCACTTGTATTTTAGTATGTTTTAACAAGGTGCCTGTCTGGGACGAGGGGAAGAAACTTGTGTTCAAATGTCACTTGTCCCTCTCGGGAGCATGGCACTCAAAACTCAGCCCTGACAAAATCAGCCTTTTCCTTTCTCACCTCCCATTTGTTTATTTCCTAAAAAACCCCAGCAATCACTGCATTGATCTTTCATTTACATTGCATAAATGCAAATGCTTTTCTCCACAGACACAAACTGCCACCAGCTCAAGCTGATCATCTCAGCTGCTTTTACCCCAAAACCTGTATTTGTTCTTACCCCTGAGAGAGACACACTTGGATGTTGTAACACGGCAAGGGAGGCTCATCCGAAAATTCGAATTCAAACACATCGCTAAAGCCATCTTCATCTTCATCACCTGGGCCAGGAGGATTTGCCAAGACGTCAAACCCAGATTCATCTTTTGGATCTGAATAAAATTGAAAAAAGGTGCCAAGTCAGCACTGAAAAGACGGCTGCAGGTCTTTTTTTTCCTTCCAATAACGTGATCTGTAAATAAAATCAGTTTGCTTCCTTCCTAGCTTCCTCCACCACGAAAACAAAACAGCCCCCACCCCCACGTGCCACATGTTTTTAAAGTCTCCACATACAAAGAAATAAAGGGCAACATTTGCTCACCGCACACAGAGCTGCCATAGAAATCCCAGTACAAACCAGGGTCATCAACACTTCGACCTTGCAGGTCAGTTAAATACTCTGGAGAGGAAAAAACAACAACAAAAACATACTGATGAGAACAAAAAGCTGGCAAGTTTAGCAGACCGCATGTCACACAGACTCAATATGCATCCTCCATACCTTCCATCAAAAAAACCCACACTATATTCCTGGCGCACATGCTAGAAACAACATCATATACACACCATTCTCTCACATCAAATAATGAACCACCACATCAAATAACCACCCAGGGTCTAACAGGGATAGACACAACCTTAAGCTCCAGAAACTGAGAGCAGTGTTTTATTTTTGTTAAGACAGGATGTACCACACTTTTCGGACCTCACAGTTATTCTGGACACCAGCTTGGGGTTGAAATTGTGGCCCCCAGGTTTTTCCACACAGATATATTCAGAAGACGTAATTCTTTTCTAAAGACATCATTTGGGAGATTTACTAGCTGAGTTGATGAAAAGATACTGCAATTCAGGGTGCTAAGAAGTGCAAGACACTGGACTTCATTAGAGTCCTGATATATCTGTGGGGTTTCTACACTGCAGCATTTAAACAGGTAAGTGGATGACTTCTTAAACTCATTGACTGTGAACACTGCAAACACTTTCAGAGGGAACTTATTAGGGAATACAACTGTCTTCATCCAAAACTAAGAGGAAAAAACCCTAAAACTATGTTACAACATGGATATGTTTAAAGACAAGCCTTTAATGCACTTTTACAGCATTTCAGGCACAAGACAAGGCAGAATTTGCAAAAAGAGAAAGAAGATAAAAAGCAAGACCACAGAAAAATATGAGTATGTTTAACAAACATTTGATTTGGCAAGTATCTTATTTTCATTTCAAGCAGAAAACTGAAGGCACCGAAACAGCCCGCTGACCTCCTACCCATGTATCAAATCTGACAGTGGAATAATCCTTAGGACTTATTAAGAGTTTCAATTAGAAGGAGCTCCCATGCATGGCTGTGCTTCCCACCTGCAGCTGCTGGGTTTTTGCAGGCAGAGAGGGAGCTACTGCTCACCCCAAGGCTTCTTGGCGTGAAGCCATCCCCGTCAGGCAGGAGGGACTTTGGGAAGCCAGCGAACAACCCCCCATTTGCCACGACCAGCAAAGCCCCGGGAAATGTGGGCACAGACCTGTGAGGAAGGTCTCCATGAGCTCACTGTGGGTCATTTTCACGATGGTCCTGCCGGAGTAGGTTGCAAGTGTTGGATCAGCACCATAGGACAGTAACAGGCGGACAATTTCCAGGTGGTCGTTTTCGACGGCGTCATGGATTGGTCTGGGGGGAAATTTAAAAAAAATCACAGTGTTACATTTTGACTCAACACTATTATGCAAATGTGCTTGACAAGAAACTTCTGACTGTAGATCAAAGTTATTTATAGAAAGTAACACTATTAATACAGCTGCCAATCATCTTATTGTCGGGTTTACTTGCACATCACCCCCTCCCCTCTTGTCTTCACAGTCAGACTGCTCAGGGCAGACATTTCTGTTATGTCTATTCATTGCTGCACATATTTTGAGGGCCAGTAAAATAATTACACCGCTGTAACAGAAAGCAGGAGTTTGTGTGAAGCCTCACAAACATAATTTTGCTCCAAGTCACTCTACCGTTCCAAATCTCTGCCAATTTAACAGCGTGTTGTGGAGTAAGGCTCATTCAGGCTGCCTCTGGGCAAGCACAGAAATCAGCTACCCAAAGCTCCTAAATTATGTACACAGAAATAAGTTATGAAAATTTGCTAGGAATTAAACTTCTGCACAGAATATCCTCTTGAAACAGCACTTGTGAATATATTTGCAGCACAAGTCAACCCTTCTAATCAGAGAATAGAAAAACATGTTATTATAAAGTGTGGTCCACCCAGAAATTAACGTATTTTACATGGCATGAGCAATCTATACAAGCTCAGACATAGATTTTTTGAGCCCACAGAAGGATTATTCATTAATACACATGCCTGCAATTCCAGGTTTAGAATTCCTTATCGCTAATTATAAATCACATTAACTTTTGCCTTTAAAATTGATTATACGTAACGGGGAGTTGTCTGCAAGTAGAACATATTACCCTTCAGACTAATGAAGATGTGATAAAATCCCGTCCTTTCCTTAGACAGCAAGAGCAGGGAACTGAAAGAGGAGTCAAATGCATCAACAGTGATCATGGCATTTCAACTCAGCTCAACACTGCTCCTTTTAGGCTGTCAACACCACTGCCCCCCAACAAGTCTTTCAAGCTCTGAGAGAGCCTGTATTAAAAGGCAAGGAAGAACTTTAACTAGGATCACATACTGCCTTCCTGGAAAGCTTTCAGAATGATGTTACAAGGGGAAGTCATCTGGAAGCATAGCCAAGCAAACCTCTGCTCTGCCTACGGATCTGCCAAGCAACCCTCACCTAACAACCAGGGCTTAAACTCCCTCCTGAGAAGAGGTCGCGTCCAACCACTCCTTCTGCCTCACGTGGCAACGTTCCCTCTATGTCACCACTGTTTTGGCATGAACTGGCAGGCACATGAGCTCAGGGCAGAGGAGGGGAGGATCGAATCAGTCAGAAGAGGACAGCACACCACTGTTTTCCCATCTATCACACAGCACTGCTGATAGGAAGGGGAGGAGAGGGACTCTGACACATCTTAAAAGGATGCTCCAGATGTGTTTACTCCGAGTACTTTCCAGTAGGGTGTGACTTAGGGTGATGAACATCCCTCACGTGTGAAGGACTCTTGCTTGCCCCCATCTCACTGGAATGCTGTATGCCATTTTGGTTTTGACATATGCAGGATATACTGACACGGGAAGGTGCACTTGGGGACTTTGCGGCTCATTCCCTATGAAAGGAGGGCTTATCCCATGCTGCCTGCCTCCTGTACAGCCCATGCCACCCACACAGTGAAGAAGCAGGTGATTCTCGACCTGCTCAGTGCAGCCCTCAATCCAGCTTGTGCCAACCTCAGACTCCTGGTAGCAGAAAGCACAGCATGTGGACACCCTCAAAGCCCAGCATCCTGTTCTTTGGAAAGCCACTTTAACATTTTAAGACTGAAGAGGTCCACAAGGTTCACCTGCAAAGGGTCAGGATAGCCCTTCTCAGTTTCTGAGGCAACATCTCTTAACGTAACACTGAAACTATCTGACGCCTTTTGAGACAGAAGTGCTGGAGAAGCCAGCATTCCCGGGATCCCCTGCAAGCCTCACCCTCCCACCTCCACCTACTGACTCAGTGCTTCCACACAGGGACTGGCGCAGCATCCCACGCCTCCGCAGCAGCCCGAGCATCCAGGATCGGTGCTGAACGTCCCAGGCGACACAAAGCCAGAGGGAACAAATAACAGAGGTGCTGACCCATAGGCTGGAGAAGTATCGGGTGTTTCTGGCTGTCAGCAGGGATCTGAGGCTGGAGCTGACGGGTCATGGCACTCTGAGCATCTACAGCAGGAAAGGCCAGCCTTGCTGCAAACCCTCCTGTCCCCCACTGGGCATGAAGCATCCCTGGCTGCAAGTCTGGCAACAGACACCAGGAACAGACGAGAGTTACGGCTGCTGCCAAATGCTGGGAATGCTTTTTTCTACCCACTCCTTCACTTTATTGGAGTCTTTAATTTTGAAATTATTTATATTTTATTTTAGAATTACGATTTTCTGGTTTGGGGAGGGGGTTGAAGAGTGTTGCAGTATTATTGGTTTGTGGGTTTTCTTGTTTGTGGTGTTTGGGTTTTTTTTTTAAACTGACTTACCTAAGTGGCTTTTGAAGCAGTAATGAATTCAAGATGATCCCTTAACTTATTAAAAACAGCACCTAAATCACGGCTCAGCATTTCAATTGATTTAACGACACTCAAACGAGTTTATTAAAGGGTGCCTGGGCATTCCCCGGGAAGGAAAAAATGTCAGTACGTGGGCTGTAGCCCTGTGATGGAGCCTCCCTCTCCCTTTCTACAGGTCACCAAGCCCAATGTGGTGGTGCAGACAGGGGCAGAGGCAGCAGGACAGGCGGCAGGGCAGGCAGACACACCTTTGTTGTCTAAGAGTACACAGGGAGGCTGCCCGGGCATGAGAGGGGACTTTACAGAGGCATGGGGAAGGAAAGGCGTAGTAAAGCAGTGCAGAAGAAGGAAAAACAGTAAATAGAAGGAAGGAAAGAAAACAGTTGCAGGGAGGGAAGAAAAAAAGAGATTCCCCATAGATAAGCTGGGGGGAAAAGGCAAAAACAGAGCACTGGCAGACTCTTTCACTGGCTAGAACAGCTTCTTGGCAAGCTCATGAGCGGGACCATGCAAAGGCACAGCTATTCGTTTGCTTCTCCCAGCAGGGCCAACAGAGGAGGGAGTATTTTTCAGTCTTGGCACAGTTTAACCATCCTCTTTGTAGGATGCAAAAGCGACTATTGGAAGAGGCAACTTTTTCAGATGTGAAAAAAATAGATCCCTGGGAGTCCTCTCCCGGGCTGCTTTGCCCATACAATCTTTTCCGCTCTGAGCATCGCGGAAATAAACACTCTCTATCCCTAATGGTACAGTTAACGTAGTACAGCTCGTTTCTAAAACAAACCCTTCAAAAGGCCCCAGAAGGATCCGGGGACATTCGAGAGCTGCAATATCCTACAGAAGACACACATCTCAACCCTCTCCTGTGTACTGTCGAATTCTTCCTACTATTTTTACTGCCACTAGAGTTAGGAAAACATTTCACTGGGGGTTTATCATTCCACTACCAAAATTATAAACTATTTAGACCAGTCAGGGTTTGCTCCCAGCCTTTCAGGCACCACCAGAATTTTCTTCACTGCAGTAAGAGGTCTTGTAACTCGCCGAGCAATACCATATTCTGGCGTTTTATATTTATTTCCATCTACTCCGTTACACAACGCTGCCTCTCGGAAGAGGCAAGGCACAAGTTGCAAGAGGGCAGCTACGCAGGCTGACTCTTCTTTAACGCAATTAGCTGCTGGAAGGTATGGCTCTGCCAAGACCAGATGAAAGGACACAGGAAGAGAGCCATTTTGGCATGGTCCTCCCAGGGAGAAAATAAAAAGGGCTGAGCTCATCAGCTGCCAACAAGGAGGATACAGCAAAACTGGCTTCGGAGAGCTAATCTAGCGAGCAAACTCTGGAGCAGCGTAGAGCCCTCGCTAACAGGCAGGGGATGCCTGTACTTTTGGCATGTGGCTTTGTTTCTACACTGGCACCGGTTCAGCTGGGACATGCTGCAGAGGTAAGAGGAGAAGAACAAGGAGATAAGGCCAAAGACACGCGGCAAACATCCTTGCTAATGTCAGGCACCAGTCGTCGAACACCCCTTGATGAGCTACTGCACTTACTGGGGTCCTGTCAGGGAAGGGAAGCGCTCAACTCTTAAGCACGGTCTATTATTATTTATAGGTAAGACGATTAAGAGCCCTTAGTGACTGTGGCACCTCGGAGACAGGTCTTAAAGATCTCCGGGTTCTACAATAATCTTTGATTAGGCACTAATTGAGCAGCAGAGTGCTTGTGTATTCAGGGTCTGCAGGCGCTGCATGTCGTCTATCAGCAGAGTTTAAGGGGAAAAACATCGAAGACATTTAGCCTGGCCAGATGTGCTGAGAATAGGGCAGGGAGAGAGGTCCTGTGCTGCAAGGCAGAGCCCCCAGCCCCGAGCTGAGGGTGAATGGAAGGACTGCACCATTCCTACATCCCTAAACGCTGTCACCTCCTTGCCCTGCCACTACAGCCTGGTGCTTTGTTTCTGCCTTCACCAAGATTTCTGATGGTATTAGGAACCAGAGGCTGAAAGCTTGCCTTATCTACTGAACTTAAAGCAGACCGGCTGTGTGGGTACATAAAAGGCAACGCCAAAGCAAGACAGTCAGGTATTTCCTTCACTCCCAAAACATACACATGCAAAACCAGCACACTGATGAGAGCAGCTGCAGCACTTCAGACAGGACTGGAAGGAGAGATGCACTGACTGCAGAACTTTCCTACATCCTTCACATTCACATGGACATTTTGTACCGACTAAAGACATATCCTCACTTGTCACAACTTTTCAGTGTCCTCCAAAAAGCTGACTGCAGAGGCAGCAAGTGACACAGACGAAAGCTTCAGGCAGCTGGGACCCAAGTGACACCCCAGGCTGCCACACCAACCAACAAGCACATGCAGTTGCCTCACCCCTCTGTGCTGAACACAACTACACACATCCACTGCTGCTGTCTGCAGACTTGAGAGCTTCCAGTACAACCAAAACTACCTTTGACCAGGTGATGTGGTAGAGGGGACAATAAAAAGCATGTTCAGTGTCGTTAAAAAAGAAGATGAGAGGGACAAGTCTTTGATGATGGGTTTATTCAGGGGGAGGAGGGGTCTGTTTTTAAGATTTTAGTATCTTTCTAAGGGTTGAACGTGTTCAATAATTTCAATTTTAAAAGCTAAAGAGCTGAGGAAGACTGACAATTCTTTCCTCCTGAAAGTTAAAGGAGAAAAAGAGAGAAATGAGATTTGTCTTATGAATGTCCTGATTTAGTCTACAGAGACAGAGAAGTCTGGTCCTGCCAAAAGGAAGGGAATAACACCGATGCAAAGTTCCTTACAGAAGTTTCTGCTCTCTGTCCTGCCCAACTCAGGGCATCCAGACCACCTTTCACCTGTATATTAGATGTGTTTTGGCCAGACCACCTATCACCTGTATATTAGATGTGTTTTGGATTCACACTGTCTGTTGGGCAACTTTCCAAATGAAAAATAAGTCTGCCCTCAGAAAAGAGAGCTAACAGCAAGCTGAGTTCTGACATTGCCGTCTACAGATCAGATCATCATTATGTTCATTTCTAAAATGCGTTTTCCCAAAAACAACTTTTCAGGATACACTAGCCAAGTTTCTTTCTTGGAAATCAACTCCATCTGTGAATAGAAATCAAAGGTGGACTCCGAACTGGCGGGTGATTAAGACTGATCAGAAACTTCCTGGGGATAATTTTCTATATAGGTTATTCCAGCAAGTGAGACAAAAATAATTTAGGTTTCTTTTTACGGCAACTCGCTGCTGTTGCACAGGTCATGTATTAAAGCTGAAGGCAGCAGAAAATGCGAGGCTGTTTGGCAGCCTACAGAACTCAGAATTCTTACAAAGAAGTGGCCGACAGAGGAGGAATCCAGTCGGGGTTTTAATGTTTCTCAAAAAAAGGTTTCCTTTGGGCCGTGATGGGCCGGTGATGGGCCGGTAACAATGGACCATCATGAACTTTTAATGGACCATCCTAACCAGCCCTCTTTTTGTTTTCCTGACTCCTCCCTTCTCTAGTTAATAAATAAAGAGCTTAAAAACAAAAGAAGCAGGCTCTTAGTTACGCTAATTTTACCTCCCTGGCTATTTGGATGGTGATAGGGAATGAGATAAACCATTTAAGATAACAAGCTGCAGGAGATTCACAGAATACAAAGCAACCTGTCTCCAAAATGCACAGACTGAATAACGTTCTGCATGCGCCGAGGACAAGTTACCCCAAGGTCAGCCCCACAGAGGTGGTCAAAGAGGTGCTTTAGGAGATACACAAGAAGCTTAAAAAAAAGGTCCGGAGCTGCATTTTTATCTCCACAAAGCAAAAAAAGAAAAGCTCGCTATCTATTCTGCCAGCACAGGAACTAAGCACCCCTACTATTCTGTGAAGGAAACTAAAAAAGGCTAATTCGGGATTAAAAAAAAAAAATGAATCCAAAATACAAAATGAGCAGATAGTTTAACAGTTCAGCAAAACAACATTTTTGCACAGCATATATAGGTCTTGCACACCCGATCACCACAAAAGGCTGAAGTGCTCTTTAAAGTAACCCTGCCAACAAGGCAAAACCCACTCTTTTGGCACAACTCAAAGGAACTGGAGGGCACACGAGCAGGGCTGCAGCTCAAGCATCCCTCCCTCCTAGCCTGCAGCTGGCAATTTCACTAACTAAAAAAAAAAAAACCAACCAAGGTACAACATATTCAAATTCCCAGAATAGAACTAAAAAAAATTACACTGAACTCGCGTCACAAGAGAAGTGTGTCCCCACTGCTTTAACTAACCAGAGAGCAGAGGAGGTCACCGAGTCCTGCCCAAAGACCAGCAACACGGAGGACACGGTGCAGGAGGACCTTTGGTGGCTTCATGCAGGATGGGGAGGCAGGAGGAGGGGAGGACAGTGGGGAAGCAGAGAGGGAAGGGATGCTGCTCACCTGGTCCCATCCTGAGCGCTGCAGTTCACGTCGGCGCCGTACTCGAGGAGATGCCGCACGATGCTCAGCCAGCCCCTGGCACAGGCTTCGTGCAGGGCACAGTAACCCGCGTTGTCACGATGATTCACATCACACGCCTTGTTTTCCAAACAATACAGAACCACTTCCTGGAAACAGGAGGGGAAAACAGATGCATCAGGGTTGTTTCTTGCTGTGTAAACGCACAGGTTTCTCTGCTTGAAGAGCATCTTCTGCTTGAAGGATGGGGCGAAAAAGACAAGATCTCTATGACATGCCTAAGTTGCCCTCTTTGAGATGGGTCATTCAAACGGAAAATAAAAGCCCTCTTTATTCAGGAGACACAGCAGAGACCACGGCTTCCCTGAGCAGAACAGTTTGGGCAAAGCAACACGGAGAGAGCCTTGCTTCCTGCAGGGACTTCCCTGAAAACTCCAATATCAGGAATCTTCACAGAGGGGGAACGGGCAAATTTCGCAGGCAAAACTCACACCCTTCCACTTCTCAAAACTTCCACAGGTAAAACCAGAGGGAAGGTTTTTGCTCGTACATCTGCATTTTTGAGCAGAAAATTCTTCAAGCACAACAGCAGCGCAGCCGACTCGGGTTTGATTTTAAAAAAGTGCGTGGCCCAAAACAAAACACATTGAAGACACACAAAGCATAGTTTGCTATCAGCAAGCAAAAAACAGCCCGGCTCTATCAAGATTGGGGAAATCCCATTTTCACCCACTCCGGTTTTCTGCACGCAGAACTAAATCCAGGTGCCAGGTTCCAATAACGAGCCCGGCTCCGCAGGAAGCCACGTGAATTTAACACAATTCATCTTGCAGTCAAATACACCACGGTCGAGAGCCTAGGCCAGACTCAGCTCTGTGCTGCCCTGCAGCCTTGAAACAACGACTGCTCCATCACTCAACAAAAAATTTAGGATGGTGCGAGTCTTCCTCGACTTGTGTCAGGTGCAAAAGAAAGCAAAACAAAACACATTTCTAAGGGATGCTCCATGTATGAAACAGCCCCCATGGTCCCAATTAGTGGTAAACCATTAATTTTGCTTTTGCTCCTCTCAAAGGCTGAGTGACACCCTTGCAAGGCCAGGTATGGCACGGAGGGGGTGAGTGTTTGCTTTTCCAAAACAAGAGAATGAAACAACATCAGGTGCAATGCATTTATTCTTCCCGTTTCAAAATCTACCGGAAAGCCCACAATAATCTGTGCTCTGGGCATACCTGACTGGAGAGCTGGTATCCAGGATACAGCATGAAGCTGCTCTTTTAGCAGGCCCTCACTAACCAGGCTAAAGCCAGGAGCTAATGAGCTGCCTGGCCCAAGCACCAGAACATCCCCTCAACCTGCCACCAGTGACGCACCCACCTACACCTGATTCACACACCCAGGTTTAACCTGCAGCCCATACAGTCCCCCCTCTCACCAAACGAAACAGGGGCTCCTAATGTTTCTGCTAACCATCCCAAAGGCCAAAAATTGATCCAGAATGGATGCTCTTTAGCCTGCACATGCTCAAGCCCATAAGAAAGGGTTGTGCAAAATTACACTCTGGAGGTATGAATATTCCTTCAAAACCAGACCACCCTGCCAGGCAAATTAGCAGATGGATATAGGTAGCAGAAGCAGCTGCTGTATTCAGCTCTGCTTTTAGCATGCAGTTACCATTTAAAATAGATTCTGCAACTCAAAATAAAAGACCTTTCATCTATTTTTGTAAAAAGTAAAGGCTCCTCCTAGGGTGGAATACCTACTACTGGACAAAAAGGCTAATTTTGTCGGGCAATTCTGTGTTAAGAGCCTGTAAGAAGAATGTCATTAACCACAAAATGTAACCATAAAGACCATAAAACTCCACATTGTTAATTAATTAAATGCCTCATTAACTTTTTTTAACATGATTTATTCAATTTACAAAAAAATTAGCCATCACTGCCAAATACAGGAACATGTGGTGCCACAAACACACTTTTGGTTTCACAAGCATTTCTCACTAACATTCAGGAAGGGCTGTGAGAGTGCCACAGGGCAATTTAATGTCTGTTCAGGTGCTCTATTTAAACCAGCAATCTGAAAACCACTCGAAGTTAATCCAAAGAGTCAAACTACCACCTCACCAGCCAAGATAGGTGCCGCAGCCACTGCCACTGCCTGCAGTTTGTTAGCCAAATTGCAGACAGACACGTTAAAATAGGCAAATATGCATGCTCCATCCTCACCTACAAGGAGGTGGCCTTTGCATCAGTCTCCCCCACCCAACTTATACTCCCACTCAGCAGCAGCTCCCATCCCTTTTCCAAGGGAAGAGGTCGGCATTCCACTGCACAACCCCCATGCCTCAGGCACGCATGTTGCCACCACTATTCCCCTCCATCCAACCTCAAAATGCTGCCCTTGGGTGAGGCATTCTATGCTGAGCCTTAACACTTCCCTGCAGCATCACACCAAGCCTCAGAAGGTGTAGGAGCGCTAGGGGAGCTGTGCAAAGGCAAGATGATACTCAGAAGCTCCTGCTGCTGTGGCAGTGACACTGCAGATCGAGGGCCAGACCCTTGTATGAGGCCATATTCCGAGGGCACACCCCCTTCCCATGCCTGGGTAAGCCCTGCCTTCATGTGTGTTTAAAACCCCTGGAAACAAATATCACCTGTCCCCCAACCCTATCACACACCACACCTCTAATTCCTCTAATTTCACTACCTTTGTAGGAAGGATTTAATACCAAACCAACCAGAGAACTTTCCAAGTCCAATGTCATCATTTAACCACAACAGCAGCAAAGCACCACACAGCCACCTACTCCTCCACCAACAGTGGGATCAGGAAGAGAATCAGAGGGGTAAAAGCTGGCAAACTCATGGGCTGAGATGATGACAGCCTAACAGGGAAAGCAAAGGCTGTGCACACAAGCAAAGCAAAACAGGGAATTAATTCACTGCTTCCCATGGGCAGGCTCAGCCATCTCCAGGAGAGCAGAGCCCCATCACGCGTAACAGTGATTTGGGAAGACAAACGCCATCACTCCAAAATGTCCCCCTGCCTCCTTCTTCCCCCCACTTCACACACTGAGCATGATGTCATAGGGTATGGACTATCCCTCTGGTCAGCTGGGGTCAGCTGTCCCAACTGTGTCTCCTCCCAGCTTCCCATGCACCCCAGTCTCCTCACCAGCATGGCAGTACGAATAGCCTTGGCTCTGTGTGAGCACTGCTCAGCAGTAACAGAAACATCTCTATATTATCATCACTGTGTTCAGCACAAATCCAAAACACAGCCCCATCCATACCAGCCATTGTGAAGAAAATTAACTCTACCCCAGCCAAAACCAGAACATCCAGACACACACCCACCAAAAAGCAACAAGCTGCACAAAGACAGCCAGTGTTTCCTCTCACATCAAATTCATTACGCACGCCTTTTGTAATTTTTTTTCCCAGAAAGACTCTACAGTCCCTGTAATTCCCTCTTCACAAAAAGTAAATTACAGTTTTAAGACTACCATTATCTCAAGTTATTTGTTTCAAATGGGGAAAACAGAATGGATTCGAGAGTGCCCATACGCTGGGATGGGTTGCTAACACCCTGCTGAAGCAAGGACTGGCGCAGGAGCCTAGCGAGGAAAAGGCAGGAATTTCCAGAGCCCAAGACCATTTGCTGCACTGTCTTTAAGTAGCCTTGTTGGCTGCAGCCCTGCAATTTATCTGACCAGACACAAGCCGCATTTGTCCTTCGACACTTCGCTCTCGTGTCAGCTTTTACACGTTAAATCACAACCACTTGTGTCGTCCTTCCCGCGATGATCTGGGGCACATCTGTGCCCTGGGACTGAGAGCAGGACAGAGGCACATGACCTGGCAGCATCTGGGCTCCCCACGGGTCCAGGAGTGGCATTTACAGCTTGCCAGCACCTTTTTTCCATGCTGAAGGTGCCAGCACCGCCTCTGGCTTTGGAGTGGGATCTCTGCATGGCCTCAGGGCATCCCTGCTGCAAAGGCAGGCAAGGCAGGCAGGCTGCCAAGGGCAGGCACGAGCTCATCCGGTCTCAGGGCAATACAGCATTCCTGCCGCTGCCAGGGCTCGGTGGTGCCCTGCGGTGCCAGCCACTTCCAGCTCCGAGTCCTGAATCAGCACTCGGCGTCCCTTTGCGAGCTGCGGCCCCAACGATGCAAATCATCTCTCTCCCCTGCCACCAAGCTGGCAAGGGGCCACGGGGCTGCCCGCTGCCATCACAGCCATGGGAAGGCCCCAGGTGCCCACCAAAGGCTGCTGCTCTGCTAACAGAGATGGCAGAAAACACACACGTGCAGTTGCCACAAGTCACAAACCAGCATATTACCTCCACTCACCCAGATTTCTTTTTTTTTTTTTTTTTTTAAAACAGAGGAATTTGCAACTTCTTGACCATTCTCATTTTTTTCTGGAGACAGAGAATTCAGCTTTACCAAGAAAAACCCTTCAGCTACAGAGCTTCCGTAGCTGATCACAGAATGAACTAGGTTGCAAAAGACCTCTGAGATCATCAAGTCCAACCTATGACCTAACACTGCCTTGTCTGCTAGACCATGGCACAGAGTGCCACATCCAGTCTTTTTTTTAGACACCTCCAGGGATGGTGACTCCACCACCTTCCTGGACAACCCATTCCAATGCCCAATCACTCTTTCTGTGAAGAACTTCCTAGTGTCTAACCTAAACCATCCCTGGCACAGTTTAAGACTGTGTCCTCTTGTTCTACTGCTGGGTGCCTGGGACAAGGGACTGATACCCACCTGGCTACAACCTCCTTTCTGGGTAGTTGTACGGAGTGATAAGGTCTCCTCTGAGCCTCCTCTTCTCCAGGCTAAACAACCACAGCTCCCTTAACCACTCCTCAAAGGACTTGTGCTCCAGACCCTTCACCAGCCTCGTTGCCCTAAAAACTATCACAGCTCGCCACAGGCCAAATGAAGTCCCCACAGAATGGGACAGCCACCCACCGCTCTGAGCCTTGAAAGGCACAGACAGTGTCAGATTCTGGCAGTAGCTCAGGTGCACAGACCAGGCTCTTTCCCAGCCCCACTCAGCTCTCCAGACCCTCTCTCCAACAACTGCTGCCAACACCAGCTCAGCAATCAAATCAAATGATCTGAATGTTTAAGCCTATTAAAAACGTGGTGTCCACTTGAACTTCTGGGTGAGTTCAAGTCAGAAAATCAAAATCCCCAATCTGCTAATCATGGAAAGGCATGGGTGGCACAAAAGGTTAACCCCATCTTGGCAAACCCAGGCATACTCAGCTTTCAGCAACCAGCCAATGCTGCAGACAGCTCCTGCCATCAAAGCAACCAGAGAGCCTTCAACCTCTGCTCGAGCAGGACATCACCCCATCACTAACTTTTGGTGCTGCTCCCAATAAGTTGTGCTCAGCAGAGCGTGCCAGGCACAGAAAGCAAAGTGTCCAAGCATATTCACCCCGACAGACCCCACACAGGAAAAAAATACACAGTGACAGCTTGGAGCACATGCTACAACACCTTTTTGATTTTGGATCCATAGAAAATTAAACCATTTAAATTATGGAGAATACCACAGCAATGTTGTAACAACCATTTCTCCTCCCAGCTACAGCTGAAGTGCTCTGGGTTAGAAGAAGCCTTTGTCTAGGGTAAACAAAACCTTTCTAACAAATCCTGCCTTCCAGAGCTGGACAAGGCCTCTCTCCACACAAAGCTCCCCAGCCATACAAAGGGCATTTCAAGGTTTCAGCAAATTCCCAAGGCTAGGCAGGCCCCACCTAGACCTGGGCTGAAGTCACCTTCCCGTGTGGGGCTAAGAGGTCCAGGCAGCCCTCTACCCACCACAGCAAACCCTGCAGCTCTGCCAAAGGCAGCAGTCACTCCCTGCAATGAAACACCTCGGTGCAAGATCTGAAGTCGAGCAACAACAGCGCTCATACCTACATGCCCATATTTCCCCAATAAAAGCGTGCTTCAAAACAGCAGAGCTAAGGGATTCATCGGTTTCTGATTTCTGTAGCAACAGGGGGCCCGTTTCATTAGACAACATTGTTCCAGCTATGCCAAGCAGCTCCAGACTCTGAGTATAAAGCATGCAGAGTGCTCCTATGATGCGTCTGATCATGCAAGAGGACACTCCAAGCGCTACATCCTGTGTCACATACCAGATACTCCTTGGAGAAAAGAACAAAAAATAAAACCTTTCTCTTAAACTATACATTCTTCACTAACAACAAAAGCAGAAAACATACAGCTCATTAAAGATCACCATAAAGATTACTTGGGAAAAAAAAAAAAAAAGGGAAAAAAGGGGGGAAAAAAGGGGAAAAAAAAAGGGAAAAAAAAGGGAAAAAAAAGACATTCATTCTGTTTGCAGATGGTTTATATTTAAAGGGAAGTGAGGGTTACCAATAAAACTTTACCGTTTGCTCACTCCCACAGGATGCTGCTCACCCTGTGTCCCTGCCAGCTGACCCAACAACAGCAGTGGGGACTCATTCCCAAAGCAACCTGCCTTGAAACCCCGCACGCCAGGGAAGGGAACACAGCAGGGGTGGGGAGGGGGGGCAGCAAATTTCAGCAGCCGAACTGAAAGCTGCCACTTTGCGGGATTTCCACCGACAAAAGCAGGAGGAGGACTTTAAGGGCGCCTTACCTCGTAGCCCAGGCGCGCCGCCCGCTGCAGCAGCGTCTCCCCCGCGTTCTTGTTCACAATGAGCCTCCGCGCTTCGGGCGGCATCGGCCGGCTCGGGGTGGTCTCCGGAGGGGGGCTGGCGAGGGGCAGCTGCGAGGGCTGTGAGACGGGGAGCAGTGAGGGGGTCTGCTGCAGGCGCTCGTACGGCTTCTGCTCGTACGGCTTCGCTGGAGACGAGTCGCAGTCTGAAGTCGGCTCCGGTCGCTTCCTGACTTTCCTCGTTACTGTTACCTGTCAAAACCATTATGGTGTTGTGGGTTTTGTTTTGGTTTCTTTTTCACCTTTGTTTTAACAGTACAGCGGCGGGACTATATTTTGTCAGCAAAGAATTACACTTTTCCACTCATGTTTAATTTTTCAAGAAAGACCCGCTACAGCTTTTAAAGACAAGATGCCTCACCCCCTGCAATAGTGCCTTTAGCTCTGGTTAAGAAAAACAAATACAAAATGTGGAAAGCACCCAGACGAATCTGAATGCAATCCCTGCTACCCTGCATGCACGACAGCGCATTAGTTTTAAGCAGGCTGGCTCTGCCTTTTCAGAGGCCGGTGAACAATTAAGTCTAAATAAAGATACCTTATCTTCAGCATTTTCGATATCTGTGGTGTCATCCCCTGTCAGAGATGACCTCCTTCGCCTCTCCTGCAGTGCCAAGTGTTTTGTTTTACACTGACGTTTCCCTGATGGCTTCTCACACTCGCTGTATTTCTGCAGCAGAGATGCATGTTGGAAATCCTCCTCTTCGTCTGTGTACAGCCCATCTGTCTTCCGGCTTTCTTTAATTTTCTGCTGTTTGGCAGCCAACCTCGAGGCTGGAGTACAGCTTGGCTGAGCCTGCCTTTTGCTGTTTGCATTGGTGGATGAAAGGCTCTTCATGTGCGGAGACACCGGGAATACGGGCAAGCCTAAATGGGAAGGAAAGGCATTACACATCGCATGGTGCGTTAAAAGGAAAATGCATTGCTAGCACTTAACACAAGCTCCTCGACTGCTTAAGAGATCTACAATTACATTTTCAAATCATTAATATTTTAAGCGTTCCACATCCCAACTGTAAATAGCACCTCACCAGTTGACGTTACACTAACAGTTTATCAGGCTCTAATAAAAACCCCTGAATGAAATGCCCCACGCCAGGTGCCGGGGCCGGGCGGCGGCGTGCCATGCCAGCTCGGCGGTGCCACAGCCCAGCCACCACGGGCAGAGCAGAACGCCACTGCAGTACCACCCCAGCAGGGGAAAAACTCTCCTCCTTACCTGGGAACTGCTTTATCTGAAGGGGAACCAACTCCTCCAGCAGCCTGGGCACAGCTGGGCTTGTCTGCCCTCGGCTTGGTGGGGTGGAAGTGCACATACAAGGATGGCAAGGGAAGAGGGGAAAGGAAGAGAGGTGGGAGCGTGGGTCACGTCTTAGTGGGATAGCACAGGTGGGAATGCTGACCTTAGCCCCAAGGTGGCCATAAGATGGGGAATGACTTCTCAGCAGCACTTTGACTCCCAAAACAAGACAAGAGAAGGAAGATTACTCAAGAAGCTGTCCCTACAGAAGTCCTGGGCAAACTCTCTAGCAGAAAGAGCAGGGATTTTGTAGAAAAAGCAATTGGATATGTTTTCCTGAGAAGTCCATCCAGAAATGAGTCTTTCCAAGACATCAGGGCAGTAAGACCAATGCTCTGCTGCCTGTGGCAGGATAGTGGCAGGGCTGGGTTTTCTCCAGGCATTGGCTCCAACAAGCTGGATCCCACAATCTGGGCCACATGCAAAAAGCATGGTTAAGTTTTGGGGTTTTTTTTGGAGTGCAAGGAGGTTTACAACAAAACAAGGACAAGAAAGTTGACTTTTTATAGTCTGAATTTCCCTTGGGAACAGAATTGAGGTGACCTCAGAATCCACTCCTCTGCAAAAAAATTAAACGTTGCTGGAAAGGAAGGGACACTTCAGCCAAACAATACCACACCAATGAGGGAAGGTGCAGAAAAATCCCTGAGCACTTGAAAGAGGCTCCTTTGCTCCAAGAAGTCTCTGAAGTGATGCTAGTTTCAGAACAGAAGAGAGGGCATAAGAAAATAAGCAGGTGCTCAGGGAAGAGACACCTTTATTTAAAGAGACTCAATCCAGAGCCCGTTGGTAAAAAAAAAAACCTAGAATCCCCTTGGTGGGCAGTTTCACACTTTTGTCTTCCTTTAAATAGATCTGTGAAACCAACTCACAGAAGGCTTTCTAGATTAAAGATGAAAACAGAAATCCCTCAGTTCTTTCGAGATGCTTTCTAGAAAAAGATGCATACTGTGGCTTGCCAAGCAGATGTCAGGGAATTTATGGGACACACGATGTGCAGATTGTTCAGCAAAAATCCTGTAAATTTTTCAGGCTTTGCAATCCTGAAGGAAGGCACTTAGTCATAGGTTGAGCCTATGGATGCAAGGCTGTCTTTCCAACTCAGTAGACAGCATGAAGTAAGGAGTGTTTAATTCTCCTGATCCCAACTAACCTAATTGGAGTAGTATGTAAAAAGCCCAATTCCAAAACAGAAGTATCATCACTACCTACTTAATCACTTACTGGGGAAAAAAAAAAAGAAAATATGGAAAGCACCAGTGATGAGCTCTGGTGAGCACAAATAGAACAAACCGTTGCATGTAGAAAAACCAGAAGAGAAAGAAAACTCTCAAGTCTGGAGCAGGACTGAAATACTGAAAGTATGGAGGAAACTAACACAGGAAGGGGAGCCTATCTCAAAGAACTGCAGGCTTTCCCATGCAGAGATGCCGAGGCATTGAAAGCAGAAGTTTAATCACCACAAAAATATGTGTACTCCCACCTGCAAGCTTCATGTAAGCTGTTCTCCACTTTGACCCTCCACTGTGGTGGTGACAGCAGGCACCAGGCTAAACGTGCACCGGAGCTAAGAGATGGAGAGCAGCTACGCTAAGCTCAGGAGCTTCAGGATCAATAAAAACATTGCAAGAGGCCAGCACTACAGAGAAGCCAAGCATCAGCATGGGAAATGCAAGACAACGCTGGCAGAAAAGAGGCAAGTGATTAATCCTGGAATCCCACCCCATCGTTCTGATCACGTGAAGGGAGAAGAAAAACAAGAGTGAGCAGGAATATCCCCAAATATCCATGGAAAAAAAAATCCCAAACCAAAAACTCTGGTCTCTGATTGATGTGGGTTATGGCAAGTCTCACTCAGAGCAGGACCTGTCTCCCTTCCTGCAGGAGCAGGCTGCAGAGAGGTCCACATGGAAAAGCAGCTGCCACAGCATCACCTGAATGCTCACTTGTTCAACTCCCACCCCAGCAGCTGCCTCCCTCTGCCTGCCAAGCCAGAGGCTGCCACACTGCCTGCAACCCGAGGCAGCTCCAAGGGGCTGGCAGAGGCTTCCCGATGGGCCAGATCCTCCTGGCTCCTCTCCTCAGGGCTTTTGTTTCCACGCTGCTCCGGTTTTCTCCTCACACCAGGTGAGCAGCTGTGGCTCTCTAGGGGACAATCCAAAGAGCTGGCTACTGCACCACCACCACCACCACCACCACAAGGTTATTGCTCAGCTGGGACCCCAGCAGAGGTCGTGACTCCTACTTTGGACACCGGTCTGGGCAAGCAGCATGATACCCTGAGGTTACAAGCATCCCCAGGCTAACAGACCTGCTGTGTCCCAGAGACCCAGCACAGCAATGTGACTTTGCAAGCAGGATCAAAGAATCAAAAAATAGTTTGGATTGGAAGAGAACTTAAAAATCATCTTGTTCCAACCCTCCTGCCATGGGCAGGGACACCTTCCACTCAGTGAGCTTGCTTACAGCCCCATCCAACCCGGCCCAGGATCCTTACAGAGATGAGGCAACCACAACTTCTCACAGCAACCTCTTCTAGTGCCTCACCACCCTCACAGCCAAGAATTTCTTCCTAAAACCTAATGTAAGACTTACCCTCTGTCAGCTAAAATTCATTACCCCTTGTCCTATCACTACATGCCCTTATCAAAAGTCCTTCTCCAGCTTTCCCGCAAGCCCCTTTAGGTACTGGAAGGTGCTGTAAGATCTCCACAAAGCCTTCTCTTCTCCAGGCTCGACAACCCCGGACCTCTCACAGCCTGTCCTCATAGGAGAGGTGATCCAGCCCTCTGACCATCTTTGTGGCCTCCTCTAGTCCACATCCTTCCTATGCTGGGGGCCTAAGAGCTGGATGCAGTACTCCAGGTGAGGTCTCATCAGAGCAAAGTAGAGTGACAGAATCCCCCACCTTGACCTGCTGCCCATGCTGCTTTTGATGCAGCCCGGGACACATGTGGCTTTCTGGGCTGCCAGTGTACATTATCAGATCATGTTGAGCTTCTCTTCCCCAAACATCCCCAAATCCTTCTCCACAGGGATAGTCTCAATCCACTCTCCCCAGAAATTATTTCAGGCAAGTCAAACACCAGCTCTCATGGTTCTGACACTGACTTGGGGAACAAACGGGTGACAGCACAGTGGCATCTTAAAATGCAACTCGTGGCTTCTCCCACACTAAAATCCCAGGATGAACATGACTGGAGCAACAAGCCCAGAAGTCAGAACCCAATACGTTCCCAGAGATTTGCAGGTACAAGTAGTAAATCACCCTGCTGTCAGACTAAGGCTTCAAAGGCATAGAGGCAGACCTTGATGTCATGCTACAGCCCACTGCTTGGGACATAACCAGCTTCCCACCAGCAGAGACTACCACACCTGCAGGCAGTGCTTGGGCACGGGGAACAGCTGTTCCCAGCTCCAGATTAAAAACGAAGGCTGCAACCAACAGTGTATATTCTCATATTGAGAGTTATCTGCTTGTTTATGGAAAGTCTAAGGACTAGTCCCAAGCAAGACAGACAAGCTGGAAGTCTCTATCCCAATGCAACCGTCACACAGAGGATGCTCTGTCACACAACAGGGGAAAATATCCCCTCCTAGTGAACTAAGAACAAGTTGATTCAAAGGTTCACACTTCAACAGGGCTACAGGAGCATCAGAAAAGCAATCTGAATGATCTCCAGTGCCTCTGTACAATGAATAGCAAAGTGTAATTTAATCAAGTTTATGGGTTTATAGCAGCTTCCAAAACCAAGAGGTTTTTCATAGCCATAGGGCGAGTGCACCTGAATGCCGTTGGGAATGGTGCATAAATCGGGAGCCACCTCTTTTTCTTTCCTTTGGTCATGTGCTAGAGAAATCCTGTCATTGCCATGGGAGGCATTGCAGGGGAAAGTGAGAGCATCCTTACACAATGCAGGTTCTTGTTAGTAACCCTCATTTAATCTCTACGAGGTATCTCTCTCTGAAAGTACAAAGGGGGGCAGGTGACGGGCAGAGGTGTTTGAGCAGATACCATGCTCACCAAGGCAGCACATAAAGCAAGGAAGTTAAGAGTCAAAGCTTCTTTTAAACCAAGTTTTGATCTCCTGCTCCCTAAGTCCTTTTGGAGAACCTTCCCCATCAATAAGCATCAAAGTTTGAGGGTTTCTGCCCTCAGATAATCCTACTGAGGGGAAGGACAGATGATGAGCCTCAGGACCGAAGACAAGCTGATACTTTTGCCTGTGACTGTTTCGGAGACACTACCCAGGAAAGCCCTCACTGGTGCAGGACAATCTGGACTTTCCATGGCATGGGACAAGAGGATCCACTCTCTTTGCACTTCTCTTTTTTTAAGGGGATGTCAACTAATCTAAAGATTAGGTCAATGGGAGCATGAACGTCCTTCAGTTTGATGAAGGTCCCAGGGTTGTCAAGGAGGAAAGAGCCCAAATGTTCAACTCAGAGCTCCCCTTCCCAAAAAGAGTCTTTCCTCAAAAACAAGCAGAGGACTTAGAGAGGTAAGAGGAGGAGAGGAGGAAGAAGAAAAGAGTATTTGCAACCTTTTACCTGAAAAGTAAAGAGACAATGGTTTGCTGCGGTGCCCAGGAACAGGGATTCACAATCAGGTGCAGGGGATGCACGAGGGGATTTGCCATGTGGGCTGCATGATGCTGTTCCCCACCAGTCCTCCAACCAAGCAGCAAAATGTAACAGGGAAGGAGAAAAGCATCAGAGCAGAAAAGCTGCTCAGGGGCTGAGGACAGTAGGGACAGGAGAGTGACCTGTCCATCCAAATGAAAATTTGGCAGATTGTCTCCACAGTCTCCACTCCCCCAGGACAGGGAACAGGCAGAAATGGGAGACAGGATGGGGAAAAGAAGGAAGTGGAGTGAGGGGGAAAGAAGCAGCCAGAAACAAGTCAAGGAAAGCTGATGTACTTTGAGGAAGTGACCCTTTAGGAAAGAGCTGCTGGGAAGATCACTGTCAAGAGGCCGGGACATGGGGTGACAGGGGTTTACAGGATGTGCTCAGAACAAAGCAGCAAAGCATCCTCATCAGGAAGAGGATAAGCTCTGCTTTTGAGCATATGGCTTGGGAAAGGCAGAGAAACCCAGCAGTGCTGAGGGTGCTGGAGGTGTTGGGTTCCCAAGATCAAGAACTGCTACCTGTGCTGACCTTGTTTCAGAGGCTCACGGCCCCGCAAATCCTACAAGTGGTTAAACATCCTTATATGAACTGGCAGCCTGTTTGCTCCCTCCCTCCATCACCCAGAAGCATGCCCCCATTTTATGCACCCCCAGCTCTCCTCTAGAGACATAAACGTCATGTTCGTATCATCTATGAAAGTATTTAAAGCCAAAACACACACACACACACACACACACACACAAACACATAGTTACACACACATACACAAACACATTTTCTTGTCTGACAAGTATCAGCTACAGTGCAACTCTTAAAGAGGAGGTGTCAGTCCTTATACAAATGGACATCTACAGAAATATATATAAAATTTTAATAAAAGAAAGAAAGAAAAGAAAGCTCTCGACAATTCCTTAACATCGGTGGCAGCATGCGTCACTGAAAATGCTAAAGCCGGCTGGTTTCCCTAGTAGTCTCTGCATACCTTGTTCATTGTCACTTGTTTTGAGGGACTCTTCAGACCAACTTCTATTGCTTTTGGCCTCTGACCTTTTCTTGGTGTGCCTTTCTTCTGTGAAGTCTTTGACCTTTGCAGTGGCCTCTGGCTGAACAGCCTCAGCTAAATCTTTCCTGCTTTGCCGGCCCAACTTGCCGGACGGGGATCTCTCTGGTGACACCTGCTGCTCCCATAGTTCCCTAAGATGCTGCAGGTGACGCTGCTTTTTGGGATGGAGCCCTGTTAATTCAATGCACACCTTCAGGTTGGTCACCTCATTACAATTGGGCTCTTCTAAGTGGTTAGAGGAATTGTTTGTCATTTCCCTCTCAGGCCAGTCATCTAATGGAAAAATAACTAAAAATTAATCAAAAAGCCCCCTCAACTTAAAACAAAAGCTACATTTCACTTTCGGGGCATATAGTCTCAGCTTTACCACCACACTATGCATTTTAAAGGTTCGCTCATTAAGGGTTACATGCACTACAGTAACTTGCACTGCTGTGGCTACAGTGTCCAATGACTAGTGCTTTATCCTTATATACCAAGTTTTTTATATATACATATATATATACACATATATATACATACATATATATACATATATATAATTTAAAGTGAAATGACAGTGCTCACAATAGTAACTAGCAAGTTCAAAAATGGAAACACATTAAGCCAAAGGGACGTTCCTTTCACAAGACATTCCTTGAGAGAGATCAAAGCAAAATGCTGTCTTACCTTTGGAGTTCTTCTTCTTTTTTGCTTTTGATATAACTTCATCCCGTAGTTCATCCACAAAGCTCTCATTTTGGCTGCCATCATTTTGCACTCTCTCACCAGAGTGTTTACGCTTCCTGTCCAGACGTGGACATGAATGTTGGCCAATATCTTCTGTTGGCTGATCTTCTGCTTTTTCATATATAGAATGTCTCTCTAAATAACATTTCTCATTTGAGAGATCTTTTTCCTCTGGAGTTTCAAGAAAGTGACCTCGGGTGTTTTCTGTACTAGTAAAGTTACCTAAAAATAAGAAAAAAACAAACACCACAAGACCTAATAAATACAACACAATTCATTGGGAGAAAGCCTTTCTCTCTGGTCCCTTCAACGTCATCTCCACCATGACTTATGGCACAGAAGGCATGCAAATAAACACAAAACTGCACTTTGGAACAAGTCTCCTCTGTCCAGCCTAAGGCAGCAGTTTTCTCAACAGTTAAGCACAAAACCCCCAAAAGCACGCTACTTTGTGTTGTTCTTACATTAATTTAAGAAGCACAATATCTCCACAATACTTGTATCCATAGAAACATCACAATATGGTTTTTTAAATTAAGAAACATCTTTAGACACTGAAAGCACAGATCCTTTTCAGAAAGCAACCTCACCGCCCAAAACCGTGCCATGTAACAATCCAAGCCCCACTTCAAAACTTTGTCTTCAAAAATACCTTCTGATGATAAATCCTTATCTTTTGCTAACTTCTCCCATCGAATTGCACAGTTTCACTTAAAAGCATTCGCCCCCTTCTTCTGGAGATGTAAATTGGATACAGAACACACACACAGACACAGGAATACCACTAAGAATAGCTGTGATATTTTGCAAAAAGCACTACTTGAATCCAAGGTTATAAAAAGGCTTCCTCACTCCAAGTAACCAGCCAGTCACTGTACCTCACATGATCTTTGTCACCTCCTTTTAAAATAGACCTCACTTTTTTTTAGGGAATATTTCCAGCAACAGCAAGCGGGTGAGCTCTGAAAAGCTTACTAGAAACTAGTCTGACAAATTAGCCACAAAAACACCCATGTTGCCTTGCCTGCCTGAACTTCAGCTTCCCTCCAGTACTGTTCACCCAAATTCAGAGACAGCTTAAGCAATTTTAAATGAATGCTTGACTTAAAATTAGACTTCATCTAGAATAAGGTTTTTTTGCTTGGGTTTAACCAAACTAGCCAAGGCATGGTTAGGCAGACACACAGTACAGACTGCAACATAGATAATCACCTTCCTATTTACAATTCTCACAAGCAAGTTGGTTTTCCCACGCATTTTAGCCCTCCTGGCTGACCAATACTCTTTCTGCATCCCTGCTGCTGTTTGGCAAACTATCCTCCATCCCACAGTTCACTGTCTCTTCTCATATTCCTCCTTCTTGCTCTTCCTCCTTCTCGCACTTCCCTTCCTGCAAACACATCTGCTGCTTTCCTACATGGACTCCCGACAGCTCTGTTGCCCTTCCCTCCCCCAGTCCTCCCTGTCCTTACTCAGTCTCCCTCCCCTACAGCCTGGCCTTCAACTTCTGCTCTTCCCCCTCACCAGGGTAAACACTGCTTCCCTGCAGCCCCACCACAGCAGCATCCAGGCACTGGCAGCCTCTGGATGCAGCCCAACTCTATCCCACCTTATCTTGAGAGCACCCTCCTACAGCTCTGCCAACACCTTCGGGTTTCGTGACTGTCCTTGAAATACCTGTTGTCAGCAATGGAAGGATGAGGGGGGAGGGGGGGAAATTTCTCTGATGAGATTTCTCTGCAATGTGGAAATAACTCCCAGTAGCACCAAGGGTTCTGGGGATGTTTGCAGGCACTGAAAGACACCCCAGCATCATTTTTACGCTGCTTAGGAAGCTGCCTGCATGGCTGACTATAAAACAGCAGAAGATACTGGCCAAGAAAAATCAAAACAAAGGCTGACGTTTTGCAGGGAAGCAGGATGCTCGGGCCGTTCTGCTTTTTGGCGATGCTCCTCTCCACGAGGCCGTCTGGCCAACACATGCTCCCTTCAAGACTTTAAAACACACTTTGTCACATTTCTTCCAGCCAACAATGCAGACATGTTCCAGAAAGCAGGTATCTCAGCTTACTGTGACTGCACCTCTAAATCGCCATGTCCCCCCAAACGAGGATGAATCTGGCAATACCTTGTGGCTGCACATCTGGCATGAAGATGCCACCCCACAGCTGTACCCTATCACCACACCAACAGCACCAGCAGTCCTGTTTCACACGGCATAAAAGGAGCTGGACCAGCCAGGTTTTGAGTATCACTTTAGAAATAAACTCTTCTATCGGATTTCATTTTACATTTTTAATGCAATCTGCTATTTTCCTCCTTTCATAAGGAAACATTATACTCCTGTGGTCAGTTTCCCTGAACTGATCAGGTAAGGGCACTCTCCTCCTGTTTAGAGCCTTCGTGTCTCCAGCAGTACCAACAGCTACACGTCATGGTTCACGCAGAGAGTCTTTTACATCGGGATAACTTTCCTGCTCTTAACACTGTCTGGCCTGAGAAAAGGCAGGCACATCCTGACCAATTCCCAGAGAAGCTCTTGCAGGGTCAGAGGAAGTAGCATGGTGTAGGGAGGGCGGGGGGTGATGGTCTTAATCTTTACGGCTTGCAGGAAACAGCAAGCTAATTCCAGCCTGCCACCACAGAAAGCGACCCGCTGCAGATTAATTCCTTCTCTATCTGCAAGAGCACTTGGCACAGGGACACCGAGCGCTGCTCGCTCAGACTGCGCTAAAAAAATAAAGAGGGGAGAGACCTCACTAACAGCTTGTCACTGTCAGTGTTTCTCCAGGGCTCCACATGCTGAGAAGAACAGCACACACCTACTGAGGTTCATCCAGGCGGCTGTCACCGCCAGCAGCTCTGTGACACCTTGGCCTCCGCTCTCCGGTCACAACCGAGAGGGACCCCTCGGGGCACCAGAGCTGCATCTCCTCGGCTGCCGAGCCAGAAATCCCTCTCAAGGACCGCCTGCTGCACACGCGCCTCTGAAATCCGTCCCGCTGGATGCAGTTAAGACCATTAGAGAAGCGGCATCTCCGCACATTAATCCCGGTTGTGTAACCATCCTGCAGCAGCGCGGGAGGGCAGCGGCAGCGAGGCCGGGAAGCCACGCGGGACCCGTCCTTGCCTCTCCGCTCCGGCGCTCCCCGCCTCTTCCACAGCCGGATTTTCAACGCGAAAGGACAAAGGTCGGCCACTGTTCGGGACACGGCGTAACCCACAGGCTGACAGGCTCTCTATGCAGCTCGCACCAACACGTTGCACGCCCAGAGGTTTTTCCCACTGGCACAGCAGCGGCCGCCTCGTGGAGCACAGCCTCTATTAATATTTTACCACCGGATTCCACTCTATCCTCAAACTGTTTTGCAAGCAACCCGGATCAGACGCAATGTCTCCCCAAATTAAGATATAAATGTCAACATGAGGCATGGCAACTTAAGCATAACATGCCCAACAAGGATGAGGAGAATTTATTTCCTTTTGTTCCCACCAACCCCCTCCCGCGCCATGTATCTACAACATCCTTTTCTCTGCCCCAGGAAGAAAACAACAACAAAATACTTGCGAGTTTTCATATCATCATTATTCAAACAGTGATGAGGTAGCCAAAAACACATGATAAATCCTGAGTTCTCATAGCAACACACCTCTATGAGTAAGGAGATTAAACTCTTAAATTGTGTTCCTTCCTCAAGCCTCCAGCATTTGCCACTCTCACACCAGCTGTGAGAACCAGCACCAACAATTCAAACCATTTCTCACCATCATACCAAAGCAGAAACAAGGGAGAATAAGAAGATGTTTCTTCACACCTGGTTTCTGCCTAAAGCAGTATCTCCTTAGCACATGGGTTACAATCTCACGAGAAATGATTGCACACACACACAAACACACTACCCAAAAAAAACTTTCTTTCATTTTTCCATCTTCCTGTTGCTGTCAGCTGCCTCAGACCAAGCCCTCCCATGCAATGCAAACAGGGAAACACATCTTAGCGTCTAAGCTGCAATTCTTTTGTTCAAATAACATGGCAGCTAAAAACAGCCTTTCCTCTTCCCTGGAGCAACCTCTCATTGTGCTCACTTATGCAAGGCACCCTTTATTCATCCAAGAACGGTAATGACTATCCAAATGCTAAACCCCAGTGTTCAGCACAGTCTTCACAACAGCAAGAAATTCCCTAAGACATCTTGAGTATTTAATTTTGAGTATCCCATGAGGCAGAGGGAACCCAGCTGATTTCATTTTTCCCTCCAAGTACCCCTGCTTGGGAGCTTTCAGTATTTGTTTCACTCTGTGCAAGCCTACCACACTGCACAAACAAGCAGCCACCACTCTCAATACACAGACTTTTCAGTTTTTTCCCTTTTATTTTTTTGCACTATGTCCTGTGGCAGGAAGGTAATAACTGACCAGAGCAAAGGACATGTTTACTGTCTCCATCTTTCATTTGTTCCTGTATACACAAAGCCCAGAAAGAGAAAAGCAGAGAATTACCATGCAAAGGGACACCAGCACCTCTCCAACACTGAAGATCAATAGTGTAATGTGCTTTGGCACATTACACCATTTACCTTCACACATAGAAACTGCTTTAACTTTTTCCTCATGACCTCATGCCTTAAGATCAGGCTTCTAAAATATTGGGGTAATTTTTCCCAGCAAAGGTTCAAATGGGCAGTGCCTTCCTCCTAGAAAATTAAATAACCAGGCAAAATGGGCAGTGTCTTCCTCCTAGAAAATTAAATAACCAGGCAAAATCATGCTCCCCAATCAAGAAATTCACAGCTTGTAGAATTCATTCAATCTTTCACACTCGTGTATGATTTTCAATACCGCTAGGAGAGCTTTGTTATGAACCAACATGCGATCATCACATGCCCGTATCGATGCGTGTGTCCGTGCCAATAGCTTAAATCACTTGATCTCTGAACAATCCTATGACTCATGACATATGCATCCCATAATTTATCATGTTTGTGCTATGAAAATGCACCAGAGCAGCATCGCCTCAGCAACATTTACAAGTCACCTTGGCAACAAAGCAGCTTCTCGGCTGCTCTCAGATGCCCGGTCTCAGATGCCCGGCAAAACCTAAATGAGATGGGAGAGAACTGAAGCACTTCTACTTTACTGCTTGGCTTTAATTGCTTGTTAATTAGCTAACATGACTACCTCCCTTACATTGGGCCTTAGGAAAAAAAAAAAGGAAAAAAATTTTAAAAAAAACCTAAACAAAACAAAAGCCCATCCCTTTTACCCTTCTCCAGAAGGCACGATGAAGCATAAGAAAACTCTTGAGTACAGCAAAGCCATGCAGTGCCAAGTCAGAGGAAAAGTTTAAGGAATCAGGTATTGTGCCTTCATTTGCTTGCAAGAAAGTCTGTCCATGTGCAATAGAGCTAGGGGGAAAAAAAGCAGTCTCCATCCCATCAGATGCTTCTGTAAGCATCACCTGGCTGTGCTATTTAGCCCTTTGTGGCACTGGTAGATTTAGAGGAGCCAAGGGGCCGAGCAGCTGCCAGGGCCCCGATCGGCTCCAGTGCTCCAAGCCAAGCATGGCTGTGACTGTGCCGAGGCGGCAGCGGGGGAGCCCTGCGAGCTGGCTGTGTGCCACAGAGCACAGTTTTGGCTGCAGTTTCCTTATTCCCCGCCGGCATCGGGCAGGTGAAGTGCTGGCAGCGGGGGTCACTCCTGACAGCTCAGAGGTTTCACTCCTGAGCTCCCCACTCGCACAGGTAAAGGCACAACACTTCGCTGTTACATAGTGATGGACAAACACCACACAAAACGAGGGGAAACAACTTTTCAAGCAGCAAGATCTCTTGCAGGAGGAGGCAGAAAGGAAAACAGATGAGGTTGCAAATCATCAGCTTGTTCCCATTTATGAGGTTTAAAGCCAAAAGCACCAACAGTGTGGTTAGAAATTGAAGGCAAAGGGAAGGCAAGAGGTAAGTAGCCCTGGCTCTCGCTGGTGATAACCAAAGGGAAAGAGAAGGCAGAGCTCATCACCCCTTCACCAGTTGCTCAGTGAGAGAAGCATTAAGCCTGCTAGTGGCTCGAGCCCCAACAGAGCCCAAGCCACCACAGTAGAGGCATTCAAGAGGTGTGAAACTCGGTTTCCTGATTTATCAGCTGCTATCCTGAGGGGCAGGAGGTGAACCACCACGATAAAAAACTTTTACTGAGACCTGAATCTGTACTGGTGAGTATTTGCTGCTGCCCAGACTGGGATACAGAGAAGGAGCTCCCCCAGCAGAACAGATCTGCGCTTTTAGGAGTTTAGACATTCGGCCAAACTCTGAAATAGCCTGTTAAGTCAGAGCTAATTAGCAGAGGAGAGGAATGAACTAACATAAGACTGAACATCCTTCCCCTGCTTCCAGCAGTTATTTAACAGTCCCAAACACAGATTCAAGTGTCAGAGACCTCAATAAATGATGAATTTACAGACAAACCGTATCATCAGCCTTTTGCAAGGATGAGGGATGGGGGTGTTCCATTACACAATGATGTTGTAACGCTCTTCCCCTCTGCACCCCCCACTGCCCCTCCCCATGCCCCTGAGCAAGCCTTCCCTCTTTCCATTAGTCCCCTGCACCAACCTCTCAACCTTCCAGCCCATCATCTCCCTCCTGGCTGAACCCATCTTGCCCTGCAGCCAGAACAAGCCACCAGGACTGCTGCTGCTGCCACTGCTCTTCCAGCCTTCCAGCACACCCAGGGTGGAATTCAACAGAGGACATCACCAGGGCATCCTGGGGCCTCTGAGGAGCAAGGAAGACTGCAGTGAGGGGGGAGCTGGGGCAGCAGCCTGCCCAGATCTCAGCTTTAGCATGGGGATTGCAAAGGCAGCTGTGCCTTCCTCCCTGAGGCTGCCTCAATACAGCATGAAGAAGGGAAAGGCCATTCAGCTTCTCCAAGGGTTCAGCCTGTCTCCGCCACCCTGATACCCTCTACACTCCCACCATTAAAACTTTCCCTTGCTATTTTGCCAGGCCAACTTTTGTTGAGGCTGTTATTCCAGTGACAGCAGTACCACAGTAACTTGATTTAAGTGAGTAACTGAGCAAGTACGATTGACCAGCATGCTCTGCCAAAAGCATTAACCAAAGACCAGAACAATAATTCACAGTTATTAAATTGCCTGAACGGAATTTTCTACTAGCCCTACTCATGAACCTCCACCTATGGAAGAGCACACTTAACCAGTCTGTTTCCTCTTGTTTTGCAATGCTTTCAGCATAGATTTCTTTTTTTCTGAGTTGTTCAAAACAAAGTAGCAACAGGAAGAACTGATCCATTCCTTAAAGCTATAGGTAAAACAAACAAAAAAAAAATTGTGGAAATTGACAGAAGCCACATGCTTACCAAGAGCCCAAACAAAATAGAAGTGATTTTTCATGCATAAGGTCAAAAATCCTCTAATACCATTTATTTATTTATTTATTTACTGATACGTTTATTTTATTTTTAGCATGTTGCATTTTCCATAGTCCTCTTGACACCCTGCCACAGCCTAGAGGGAACTGTCAGCCCCACAGGGAGTTTCACAGACTCTGCCTGCCTGCAAGAACTTGTGCCACATGCACCTCCCTAGCCACTGCAGCAAGTCACCCAGGCAAACCAGCTCCTTGTCATTTGGACTTGTTACCACCACCTTTCATGGATAATCAGCCTAGCAGATCACATTCTTTCCTGCTCCCCATCACTCTTCCATCCTCCATCCTTCATTTGCCTGAAAGCTACAATATTGGTATCTCTCAGTGCTACTGCAACTTCAGAAAGCTGAACTCCTTTGCCTCCCTCTCTTCCCCCATCTCCTTTCTGTATTTAAAATATAACCTTGGACCTTTGCTTACACTGACTGATGTGGTACCCCAATAATTAAAAGGAGGATCCTTTAAAGCAGTAACTTCGTTAACTATCTCCTGAAAAGCAGGTCCAGCAGTAATCAGTAACTTGCTAACCCCAAAGCAAAGCACAGAGAGAGCACCAGCCGTGGCAGCTCCACACCTGCTGAGGCCAAGGCCACTGACTTTAACCAGCAACACCATGAGAACACAAAGATTTGCTGGCTTTGCTGCAAGCTGCCATGGCACAGAGACACATACACGCTTCAGAAAACCATCTAAATTCGCTTACATCTGTCATTGTCATTTTGGTCAGCAATGGCATCTTCCAGAGCGACAGACTTTGGCTTCTTTTCACTGTTTCCTTTCAAGTTTTCCCAGTCTGCCTGGCTGAATCTGCAGACCTCTGAGTCTTTGGTAGCTGTTTGGCCTTCTCTCTCTTTCATCTCCAACTCTGAGAAGCGCATCATTGCACGCTAGAAAGAGAATTGATATGAAAAAAAAAAGTCTTGCAATAAAAACTACTTCATTTACCTTACCTTATATGAAAGTATTTCCAAAATAAAATTGACTCAAAACCAAAGGTTTCATATAGATAGCTAAGGGTAGGAGTTTAACACACCTGACTCATAAAACAGGGTTCTAGCATCTTATAAGCAAACAGTCACACAATTCTTTCATATATAAATATATATATATATATAAAAGATTATATATAAATGTATATCGTATATAAAACAAAAACATTCCATTTTGGAGGTAAAAAGAGACAAAAACAAAAAGAAATAAAATTTAAAAAAAACAACAACACAAAACTGTACAATGAATAAAGACGACCATGGCCCACAAACTTCCCTTTGTGTATTTGGAAATGAAATTTAACTCAAAGGTTTATGTAAGAGTCTAGTAATAAAAATTTGAAGAACTGACCTCACAGTAAGCAGCAGGTAGACATAAAATACTGTCCTCTTGTAATCCTTCCATCTATGTAATTAAAATGGGCACTCAATGGATCATTTAGATAACTTCATCCATTTTTATAAGCATAAACCAATTCTTTTCTTAACAATGCAAAACAATTTGGCTTAACTCATCCCTTCATTAAAAGTAAAATACCCTAAGAATATTCCAACACAGTATCTGTCTATCATCCCTCAGCATCAACCTCAATACCGCTCCTACTCTTTCCTACGCGTTCGCGTGGTGCAAACGTCGCCTGAGACCCGCTAATACATGGCTGCGACTCCTCTCCATCAAACAGCACATTTGGCATACTAATCACAACTTCTAGGTACGCTTTGCTAGCTGGCACTACAGGCCAGCTGAGAAATTATAGCCATCGCTAGCGCCAAGGTAACATGCATGCCTGTCCGACTCCCCTTGTAACTGCACAAACATTTCATTAACGTGCATTAACATTTTTATCAGATCTTAGTAAAAGCCCTTAAAAGCTTATTAGCCCGTGCATACCTACAAGCCACACATACTATTCTTTACATCGCCTTGCTCTCATTAACAAACTAACTTTGCTATTTAAAGCCGTTTCTGGCGAGTACGCCCTAACAAAAAAATTTTCTGGTCTTCCCCACCTGCGCTGCTTCTCTCAACTTTAAAACTCAACTGTGACTCGCAACAGAGAAATAACAACAAAAAGCGCAGTGGTCATTGGACTGCGCAGACTCACCTGCAACGCCCGCTGCTCCCGGCTGAGCTGGCTGGAGTCGGCGTACAGCTCGGTCGTCACACACTTGAATCGATCACCTACATAACCGGCAGAGTTTGCGATCCTCTTGGCCAACTTAGACGGCTTGGGTTTCAGTATTTTGCCATCGGCAGACTCCGCATCCTCGGCTCCGTCTTTGGTATAGGTCTGGCTGGAGTCGATGCTTGGTGGCACGGTCCCCATGCAGAATGGCTTTGCGTCCTCCTGCACCTTGCCAAAAGCCAGAGCTGGAGCATCACTCTCGTGAGCGCCTTCCAAGAAAACAGGTGAAGGCTGGACCACCACTCTCTCTTTAGGCTGGCTCACAGATAAATCTTCTTTCCTTAAGCCGAACACTGATGAACTCTGGGCCTGCTTGAAATTATAGGTTTCATGAAGATCATTATTTCTTCCAAACTCCTCTCTCGTTACAATAAAATCTCGGTGCTGCGGCGTCTGCTCTACCTTGTGCTTTGTAGGGTCATTAGTCTGATTACAGCTTTCCGTAGCAAAGCTGGCTTTTGTTACGTTTGCTTCAATTTTAGCCTCTTGCTCATCTCGCAGAAGATCCGGGAAGAGGTGTTTGTCGCTTTTCGCCGAGTTTTTACTATGGCCAGAGCTCTGGTGCAATTTCACACTCTTGTCACCAGGCATTTCAAAATGCATCTTCCCACCACTCTCCAGGAGCTCTGGCAACCGGCCCCGCAGAGCCGGGTCCTCGTAGCGGACCCTCTCGTGAGACCGTGACCTCCTTTCTGCCTTCTCCTCCTTACTGATCTCCAAAGCTGAATGCTGCAGCATCATGGGGTGCACCATCCCCACTTCCAGTGCGTTCTGGTAGGTCATGAACTCTCCCCGCCCTGCTGGCAGGCTGTAGGGGAGGCCAGGTTTGGGAGCAAGGTGGGTGGGGTAGAGGCTGCCATTAGGCAGCAGGACAGGATGCGGATACACATGTCCTTTCCCATGGAGCGTGAGAGGGCTGATGGCTATCCCCTCTGGCACGGGGTATGGGAGGTAACTCCTGGAGTAGGGCAGAGGCGGGGAGCGAAACGCCTCGTTGGGCGGCAGGAAGATGGGGCTGGAGGCCAGGGCAGTCTCACTCGCCTTGAAGTTGGCTTCCTGGCCACAGGATTTGGCCACCTTACTGCTGTGTTTCACAGGGGTGGCGACAGGCTGCCCAACGTGCTGTATAACCGAGGCGGTGCTGTCTGCAGAGCTCCGGACTGTCTTGGCGCAGTCCACGTTGGCATTGGGAGCTGGTGATGCTGATGCCGGCCGCCCTCCCACCGACACCGTCCCCGAAACACTGCCAACAACTGCCTCCGTGCCACCCATCCTGGGGCAGGAGGAGCTCCGCTGCTGTGGGATAACCCAGTCCAGTGCCTTGTTTTTCAGCTGGACATTCTTCCCAGCCTCCTCGCTGGGGCTGGGACCAGGAACGATCCAGGAGGATGGTGCCGTGCTGATAATTTCAGGCCTGTAGATGGGGCAGCTGTTCCCGGGAGAGATGGTTTCTTTCTGAACAATGTCACTGCTGGGCAAGTGCGTCCCCCCTCCTGCTCTTCCGTGCACCAGCACTGTTGGCATAATTTTCTTACCATGCTCTGACTTGCCAGCAGTTTCTGCATCAACCACTTTTGCCGACAAGTCCAGTGGTTTGTCGGTGACGTCTTTGGTCGGGGTCTGCTTTTCCAGGAGAGGGGGAGACCTGCCATCCTTCCGGTCGTGGCCAGCTTTCCGTGCGTGGGGGGCAGATGGAGGGGGCGCCTCCCCAGCATCACTGCCTTTGGGAAGCTTCCCGTTGGAGAGGCGAGAGGGTGGGAATTCACCACCGACGCTCACGTAGGGCTTTGGGAGAGTAACAGCGGAGGAGGGAGAGGTGGTGATCCTGGGGAAGTGTTTGTGGAAATCCGTGTAGGCATCCCCCACCTGGGCAGGCAGGGGGAGGCGAGGAGACGGCCGGGGCGAGTGAGGCAGCAGGAGCGCGGGATCTGCCGGCATGTTGGCAGGGGCCGGCTTGGCAGCGGGGACCCGGGGCTGCTTGCTGCTCTGGATGTGGGGGTAGGCATGCGTGTCAACAGGGTTGCCTGGGCTCACACCCATCTTCCACGACAAGCTCTTATCCGGACAGTGCACCAAAGGCGGGATTGCTGGTGAAGCTGAAGCAGTCGAGAGCCTCATGGGCGACGCCAGCGATGAAGGGATGTGGGGGGCAACGTAGTGGGAGGTTGGCAGGTATAAAAAACGTTCACCGTTCGTACATACGGGTGAGTAAGCCAGGTGCTGTGGTAAGCTGTAGGTGGACTGCTGAGGTAGCAATGGCTTGTACATGTTCAACGAATACTTATTTGGTGAGTCAAGGAAAGGGTAAATGGCGGGCGTTGCACCCTCCATGTAGGGGTTTACCCAGGGGAGCCTTAGGTAACTAGCACCATTGACGCCGAGGGGACTCTGCCTGTCACCCGCAGCTCGGTCCAAACCCAGCGTCTCCCCTGTTGGGACAGAGTTTTTTTGTATTCCAGGTGGTGTTTTGTATATAGCGCTGAAGCCATTCGGGGCTTTTCCAGAGACAGCTGCACTTTCTACTGTTTCAGGGGGATTAGACTTAAACTGTATCTCTGGATTTCTTTCAGGAGTAAATCCAAGGCCAGCTATCGAACTCGTAGCATCCCGTGATTTTTCCGAGCCAAGTCCGCACAAGGTGGAATAGACAATACTACTGGGGACTCTGAGTCCTTCTCGCATGAGTCCAGACCTGTCCATACTCAGAGCTGCAAGACTGTCAATGCGATGTGCTGTAGTCGCATCCACCTTTATGGAACAAGAAGTATGTTACTTTCACATCTCACCAATGTGACTACCGCTCAAGCTACAGACAGATCAGCATTTCGGAAGACAAACAGTAAACATGGTGTTTGTTCTGAACACGTGCAGAGACTGATCACACTGGAAAATGAGAGAACAGGAACCTACGGAGCAATATATATGACACCACAAATGCCAACGCCGATCTCTCCATATCCAAAATCCACCAGCCAGAAACAAAGGTGTGAGGACCCAAGCAGCCAGAAGTGGCCCAGAGACGATGCTCAGTGGCACCGCTCCTGTGTGACAACAGGCTCCTCAGCCCCAGCCCTGCCAGAGCAAGTGGATGTGGGCTGTGGCATGGATACCAGAAAGAGAAGGAGGGAGTGCCTCTCCTCCTTCTCCTCCAGGACCTTTCCCTTCATCACAGCTCTGCTCCAAGGCTCGCCAGCACCACGTTTCATGAGGCAAGGCATCTGAGGATGCAGCATGAAGAAAGGTCCGCCATTGGATTTCCTTCCCACCTGCTGGTCCCCATGTACACTCAAAGAAAGAAAAAACCCACCAGCTTTGCTGAGACATGGATATACTCAATGCTTACATGAACTGTTTTTGTTACACATGCCATTATTCTGCATCACATTATTTGTAACTGCAAAATTAAGAATCTGATGTCACACAACACCACACATCACCAAGCCAGCGTCAAGAGATTAACGAGATAAAAAAACAAAGCCCCAGTTTCACTGTTTCACAGAAACAACTCGCACGTCCCCAAGCCTCCTAGAACTGCAACAGAAAGGTGTTTTAATAATTTCTCCAAGTGAATCACATAATAACAGCCAGGGGCAGGACTCGGGGTGGGGAGGACAGGCACGGATTCATCTGCAGCACGAAGCTTTTAACTTCTTACCACACTGTGATTCAGATGATTTTCTTCTCTCAACTCCAGTCTGCTTTTCGGTGCATCGCCGTCATTAACGGGAATTTTCCTATTAAAAAACACAAACTTACTCTTTGAAAACATCCTGCACATCTCGGATCAGTACAAGATCGTATCACCTCCATATTTTTATCCCCTTCAAGAAGTCCAATGATATAATGTATTTATCCTCCTCTTCACCAATGTACAGTGACTACTTTTAAAAGCAAGGACCATTTGAAAATAAGCATAAAGGGTTTTGACACCAAGAACATACAAAAGACATCTCAGAGCAGACTTTTCCAACTGGTTTTCATCAGCATCTTCTCTTTTGCCCCTTTCCCTTTTCTTTTTCCAAGGGGAGAATATCCCATTTTAAACATACCCTGTTCATGTACCCCCATAAACACTGCTGAAGAGGAAATTAAAAGACACATACTAATATCATATGAACATCAACTCTTCCACACACTAAAGAGGGAGATGCACATCTGTGCCATACCAGTGTGGCAGCACTAGGACTTGTTATCACAGAAATCACCAATAAACAATATACCTTAGTGTCAAATTTCAAATCCCAGGGAAAAAAATCGCTGACATGCAGCAGAAGGAAAGTTTCAGCATTACCCAAAAGAACTCCTTTCAATCAAAGTGCTTAAAGGCACATCATCATCATAAAGCAAAATTGCCATTTTAATGCATTTGTTTTTAAAAATATTCACCTTTCCTGCAAGTAGCACGTAAAATTATTATCCCTAAGTAACTGGGAGGAAAGTAGGGAGGGAGGGTGAGAAAGCAAAGTGAGACACTTGGCTGTTTTGCCTTATGTTTGCAAATAGTATTCCCTGCAAAGACCAAAAACTTTCCCCAGCTTCTTGGAGGCTTTTCACACAACACTAAGAACAGGGGCTGAGAAAACAGAAAAACACTTAAACCACACAAAACTGGCACAGAGAACTGCAGGCATATCTACAGCTTCTGTTCAGCATCATTTTGCCTTTTAAAAAGCTGAGATTTAAGGGAAAAGGACACCGGCCAGTGCCTGTGCCATCCCAAGGAAAATTATTCAAGACTGCAATTTTCATCATTGCATTATATTCAAGAGAGAAAAGGGGCGGAGGAGAAGAAATTCACTTGTGGGAGACAGAAAGGCCACTACTGATCCTATTTCACAAGACAAGCTGCTGATCCAAAGGCAGGGAACGCCAAGTCGCAGGCAGGAGGTTGAGGCGGGAGCCCCTCTGCCACAAAGAGTCCTACAAGAACACATGCACTATTTGGTTTAATTCCCCTTCACAAACACAAAACAATTAATTAATTGTAAAAGCACATTTAACCACCATTTTAGGGAGTAATCTCTTTAAAGGGTGTCCCCACTTTACTAACCCAGGTTGCCTATTAAACAGTAAATCAGCATCTGCTCTGTGGCTCTCAGGCATGTCTTGTTTCTCTCCCCTTACCCTCCTCCCTCCAAGCTGGGCTGATCTCGATGCAAGGTGGCAGCTATCTGCTCCAGTACTAGGGGAGCGAGAAAACTCCAGGACCTCACTCTGCAGAATTACAGTGTGGTTTAACTTGCCAGAAGCTTAAATATTTACCTGTCTTCATTAATTCCACACATGCGGACCCTTTCATTGCTCATCCAACTATGAACGTTTCCATACAGGGGAGTTGCAGAAAGCATGACGTCTTCTTAAAAAGCGACACTTTTCTTCACGGTTTTATATTCTATTTTTTTTAAAAAAAAAAAGAAAAAAAAAAAGGAAAAAAGTTGAGCAGATTTGTCTAGGAGGAAGTGCAAACATCACAGCGGAGCAGCCAGCCTCCCTCCGGGTAATTAATAATGAATGCAGGATTGGTGCGGGGAGTGAGCTGCCTACGTTAACCGCTAAGGGAGATACCCGGCAATAAAGGAGCAAATTGAGGGCATTTATAGGTCAGAGGAGATGGATCTTTTCCCCAGTGCACATCCAGAAAATTAAGAATCATTCCAGGCTATCGACAAACAAAAGTTTCTCCGCAGCATTTCATTTCCACAAGAAGTGACTCAGCTGGCCAAGAACACACACCAGTCCCCAAATCCTCATCTTACATAGACTGAAGGAAGGAGGGAGACCTCATGAGCTTGCGGAAACAGGTGAACTACCCACAGGCGCTCACCAAAGCCCTACATAAGGAACACACAAGAGCAGGAGAGCATCGCAAGAACAACCACATCCCGCGTGTATTAGATACGCTGATTGCTGATAAGGCTTTTACACGAGGACTTAAAACTGAAGAGACGCTGCTACAGAAGGGATCTAAATAAAAAACTCCCCTTTAGCGTCTGCACATGACTAACTTGGAGAAAGGGGTTAAAAATAGTAAGTGGGTTGGCGAGCTCCCCACCCCTTGATTTGATTAAGCGAGGAGCCCTGGTGGCTTCTGCATCGGAGCTGCTGCTGCTGCTGCTGCTGCTGCTGCTGCTGCTGCGAGTGCTTTCAGTAATTCAATGATGCCTGCTCACTCCAGGGAAAGAAATCATTAGCGGGCTCACTGGAGAAGTATTAGCAGTCCAAGAGGATCGGCACCGTGTGCAGCCGGAGAGGCAGGTGAAAGGTAACCACATTTTCGCGTCCAGTGGCAGAGAGGGAAAGGCTTTTCCTCCCCTCTACCTTGCCTAATGCCACCTCCGCTCGCATTAAATTCTAGTTTGCGGCATGAGCGAAGTGTCAGGACAAGCTGCGTTTTATTAACAGGATTATCGCGGCGCATGATTTATTCCAGTGCAAGATTTTAATTGCTCTTCGGAGGTTGAGTCGTTTCTTTTGACTGAGCTTCAGCCTGCATCCTGCTGCTAAATGCTGGGTTAATAAGTAGGGGGAGCCTTTAATGCACAGGATATCCCTCAGCTCTTCCTCTCTCACAAAAATAGAAGCCTTTAAGCAGGAGGCATGATACTCCTTTTACACACACACACACAAGCCAGTAACGGGCGATTGACCACTGGGAGTTTAATGCCTAAACTTCTCCCAAAGCATCCATGCTTCCCCAGCAAACTCATTTCCTTTGTCAGGCTACAAAATATGCAAATGATCACTTTGGCATTTAATGGGGAAGAAGCCCAGATTGGGCCTTTAACATAATACTTCACACACGTTCAGAGAGGTTTAAGAACTCAAACGGCAGGAAAGCCTTGTTCCCCAACACTTTTTTCTCCCCTCAGAGAGGCCTTTTGTGCAAAACTCCACGTCTGGAACAAATGTATATTAATGAAACGGCGTGTTGACCCTCCTCTCTCCACAACGGTTAGCTTTCCCTAATGAAGTCCACACAAATTGCTGTGAGGAAACAAAAATCCATGGAGGTTTGATACCGCGCTATCATTCAAAAGGAGTTATTTCACTGGAAAGATGCTTTCTGGACAGATTTACTGGTTTCCAGATGCGCCGCTCGTAATGTTTTCAATAGAGGCAGCAGCAGCATGGAGAGAGTGATTTAGGGTTTTACGTAAGGTTTGTAGCCACCCGGTGTGCTGCCTCATCTGTGAGGGATGGACACTGGCTCCAAGGAGGGCCTTGGTAGCACATGGCCCTGCTCCCTGTGGCCCGCTTTCCTCCGGGGCCACAGGAGTTCAACCCACGCCACTTCTCAAAAGGGCCGCCTGTGCCTGCCTGGTACCCGCCTGGTTTCCTCGGTGGACGTGTATCATTAAGATAAGGCACGGTGCCTGAATTAGAGCCCATCAATCCCCTGACACGTGCAGATAGCGCAACGCTGAAGTTGCATGGAGGGCCCAGAGCTTCCCCAGCCACAGCGGGTAATCTAGAGGCCCCCAGGTCCCACCACCGCCACCCGAGCAAGGGCAAAGCGAGCCAGGTCGTAGGGAGGTGGTGGGGATGTCCTGGCGGCCACTGTGCAGGTCAGAGCCCACACCCTCGATGGCTGCCAGCCCCTTCCCCAAAGCCACCCCTTGCCAGTGTCCGCCCTGGGTGCGCGTGTGTGCAGTTATAATCATCGCCGCCCTGATGAACTTCTTGTGAACTGTTTAAAAGTGGAGGTCTGCTGAACGAGCAGCGGCGCCACTGCCAGCCATAATTTCATTGCAACAAGCAGCAGACTTTTAACTCTTCGCACACCCTGCTCCTCCCCCTCCTCTCTCTCCCCACAGTCAGCTGCCCGTCGGGGATGCTCGGCTCGCAAGGGACTCCAGCGGCTCGGCAAAACGCTGGCAGCTCCACACGCCCTCTGCGCTGCAGCGACAGCGGCGGGGGCGTGGGGGGCACCGCACCTATTTATACCCGGCTTCCGCGGGGGCGGGCGCGGCCGGCCCCGTTATGCAACCTTCGACGGCGGGCTGAGCGCCCCAGCGCACGGAGGAAAGCGAGGACACGGCTCTCTTTTCCTCCCTCCCTCTTCTTCCTCGTCCTCCCCACCCGTCACCCACCGGGGCCACCGCCAGCGCCGCAGCCCCCCCGGCTGCCCCCGCTGCGCTGCGCGGCGGGGCGCGGATCGGGGCTCGGCAGCCGGAGCGCGCACGGCATTTCCTCCGGGAGGTGTCTGGCCGATAAAGCCATTTGCGGCTAAATATAGACGGTGATGCACGGAGGAGGGAGGGAGAGAGGGAGGGAGGGAGGAAAGGGAGGGAGGCGCGGGGCGGAGGGGGGGTGGGATGTGAGACGCGCAGCGCACACTCGGTTCCGCAGCGATGCCGCCGTGTGAAACCAGTTGTGAAAAAGAGCCTGCAAGCACTAACCTGCCTCCCGGCGTACGGTGCCGAGCCGTGCCGAGCCGTGCCGGGAACACCCACCGGCCCCGCGCCGCAGAGGCAGGCACAGACACACACCGCGCTGATTAAAAAGGGAAACGTTTGGGTCTCCCTCGCAACGTCAACAGACTTTTGGCAGCCACTGACGCCAGCAGCAGCAAAGTTTTGTTAACACGCTCCTGGCGTGGAAACGAGAAAAACCCGATGCCCGCGGGGAGGGGGGAGGAGGAGGAGGAGGAGGAGAAGGAGGAGGAGGAGGAGGAAGACTCCACTTCTCCGCGCCTCCAGGGGAAAAGAGGAGGGGATGGCATCGCCACCAGGGCGAGAGCAGCCAACTCTTGCCACCTCCCCCCCACCCCATGACCCCGAGGTGCCCGGCGGCGAGTTTGAGGTGAAAGTCCCAGCGGGGAGGGAAGAGGGGTGTGTGTAGGGGGGGCTGGAGGAAGCCCGGCGGGGCCGGCGGCTGCAGCGAGCCAGGAAGCGGGGCGGGAGGGGAATTGCAGCGGCGCACGAGTTCCCTTTTGGCGCCTTTACTCTTTTCCACCTCCGAGCTCCGCCTGGCAGCCCGCCAGTTTCCACTGCACAAGCCACGGAGCCGGCAGCGGCAGCAGGCGGGGAGGGCTGCGCGGGGTATAGAAAGAAACCCTCTGCGAGCGCCCATGGCACCGACGGAGCGGCAGGCGCTTCGGCAAACAACCCAGCCTTTCGGATATTAAAAACGATGCAATAAATTACGCGGCTCTGATCCCTCCCCCACATCACCTTCTCCCACCACCACCCCGCCCCCCCGTCGCCGCCCGGTTCCAGGCCAGTGGAAGGATCATTTCTAGATTTGTGAAAATCCCTGAGAGAGAAGTGAAAAGCAACCGGGGACTCGTAGCGATCCACTTCGATTAGCCCTCAGCCCCGTTCATCTGGAGCTTGATTTAAAGGGCAGCGTTCGCCGGGTATTTATAAGCTTAAATACAGGCTGATGCTTATGAATGTGTTTAGGTACCTCGTTTATCTTGTACCTCCGACTTACATATTTACGAGTTATAAAAACAACGACCTGTGCACCACGGCTAGAAAGGAGACTTTAGAGGCACCGTATTGCTGCACCGTTTACAATGGGCCGTATAAAGCAACAGCCAGCTATCTAATATTAGACAAGTGTTTAAAGAACAGGGTTGGCTGCGCTTTATATATGTATGTATGCATATATATATAAAATATTGTGGGTTATTTTTTGCAATCTCCACACAGCATCACCGCTAGTGACACGTTTTGTAAACCAGAGGAGGAAGCTGCAGACTAAGTAGCCGCCGCACGGATCCGCGGATTAGAGAAGAAGTTTGACCTTTACCCGGGACGTGTGGCATTTCATTTAACCATAAAGCTAAGCACAATGCGCCAGCGAGATCGCTAAACCGATTTAAAATACATATTGAGTCATGCACGACTGTAGTGCATCTCGGTTTAGGCAGCGTGCAGGCAGCGCAAGGGGGTCGGCGTCTATTTTAAGGCGCCTGCCGCAGCCACCCCCGTCGTCCCCGCGTCCCCGTGTCGTGTCCCGTGTCCCCCCCCCACCGCGGCTCCCACACCATCACGTGTCGAACAGCGACCGGGACTTTTCTGCCGTGTAAACACGACGCGGCGGAGCCGACCGAGGGCACTCTGGGCCGCCGAGCCAGCGCCAACACCAGCACCAGCACCCGCGGGGCATCCCTCCCCGCCCCGGGCACCGCCACCCCGGGATGCGCCTGGCCCCGGCCCGACGGGGACACCCCCGCCCACAGCGGGGCTCCGGGGGGCTCGGACCCCCCGGCACAGGCGGCCCGAGGGGGCGGCGACCCCCTCACCCCATCCGTCACGCCCTGGGCCCTGCACAGACAGTCGCTGCGCCGTAGCGGCAGCGGCGCGTCCCCCCTTTCCATATGCTGCGAGGCGAATCATTGCATCGCTCTCAGCGCCGGCGGCAGTCAGAAAGGGGGAAAAAAAGAAAGTTTTCAATTAATGATAAGCCTAGGAACTGGGGAAGGGGGCGGGGGAGGAGGCCAATGAGGGAAAGTTAAGATGGCTGGCGATCCTTCAAATAACCCTGGCTGCCTTCCCCCGGAGCCCACACAGCACTGGCCTGCCGCGGAGCCCCGGGGGAAGACCGGGACCCCCAGGCTACTCGCCGGGGCGCCCTGGGTGCCAAGGCTGCTTCGGGGGGCCAAGGCTGCCTCGGCACACGGCGATGCCCACACCTGAAGGTTACGGGACATTTGCATGGCGGGGCAAATGCTCCCGTCCCCATTCCCATTCCCCTCCCCCCTCCCTCCGGTTAAAACACATCGAGGGGGTGCGACAGAGAGAGACTGCAAAGGCTCTCACACACAACGCGGAGAGGTGAGGCGGCTGGTACCCAACTTTGAAGCATCACTGCATGAAGGATTTCCCAGAGATTCGCGGGGAACACCGACCCCGTCCGCGGCACTGGCAGCCCCGCACCGCCACTACGGCGCCCGCCCCCGCTCCCCCCGACGCGGGCGATGTCGCCGGTCCCCTCCGGTCCCCCCCAGCGCACCCCGCGGCGGCGGGCGGGCTGCTGGCTCCGACGGGGGGGATCGGGGGATTCCTGCCGCCGCTCCGGCCGTGCCGGGAGCAAGGCTGCAGGAGGAGGCGGTGGCGGAGGAGGGAGGGAGGGAGGGAGCCGCAAGCCGGCTCCGCCGCAGGAACCCCCGGGCCCCCGCGCAGACGGGCCCCCCGGCGACAGCCCGGGCTCCCTCCTTCGCCCACCCGCCGCGGCATCTCCCTATCCAGGCTGTCCGCGCCATTTTAGACACACACACACACAGAGACACACACACACTCACTCACTCGCACACACGCGCACGGCAGCGAGGTTTCCGCTGCTGCTGCCAGAGACAACAGGCAGCAGCCGAGCCCGGGCTGTGCAGGAGGAGCAGCGGCAGCAGTGGGAGAGGGACACACACACACACGCAAGCACACACACCCACGCACCGCGGGCCAGGCAGAAATGTGCATTTCAGGTAATTTAAGGCCGCATTCCCGGGGCGGGGAAGGAAAAGCGCAGGCCTGCGCCCCCCCACCCCAGCCCATTAACCCGCCGCGCACTCGGCATCCCGGGAGCCCTTCATTGTTGCCTTTATTCCGTATGGCTTTTGCTTTGCAGGAGGGGGATAGAAAGAAAAAAGGTGGGGGGGAAGGAAGGAAAAAAGGAGAAAAATACCACCAAGCCAGCCCCTTCCCCCCGCTCGTCCCCCATTGTTCGGCCGCGGGAGGCTGGGCGAGCGCAGCGCCACGGGCTCGCCATTAGCCGGGCTCCGCCGAGCTCCCCATAGCTCGGGAAACTTAAGAGGCGGGGGGGAGAGAACCCCTCCACAATGAATACAAAAGTCCCAGAGCTCCTGCGAGACAGAGAGTTGGGCGAAGGCCTGCGCTCACTTCCGCAGCGCTATCCTTGTAGCAATACCGGAGCACGGCCCCCCCTCCTCCCGCCCCATTTCCTTCCC
>JAWWEW010000001.1:110272017-110289126 GCA_035583185.1 Anabacerthia variegaticeps
CATTTCCTTCCCCCACGCCCCCCCGCCGCACCCCCGGGGCGGTGGAGTGATTAATGGGACGTACGCCCTTGGTTCCCGTCCGGCCCCCCCGGCACACACCGCTCCCCAGCGCGGAGCCGCCGCTGGGCGGGGGCGGCCCCCCCCACCAACCATCCGTCGGGGACATTGGGAGATATTGATCACGGACGACTTCATTTTGCATAACTGCGGCTGACAGGGCCTGTGGCTCCCTCATTTACGGAGCAACAGCTTTCGCGGGGCTGATGGATGGGGAGCGGCTCCCCCCGCTGCCCCCAGCATCCCCCATCCCTCCCCGCACGCAGCCCCGCCGGGGACGGCGGCTCCGCGCCTCATGCAGCAAATGGCCGGCGCACAACAGGGAAATATTAAACTTGGGTGCCTCCGTCTCTCGTTTTACCTAGCGAGGCCAGCCTGGAAGCCTCCCGCTCCCCGCAAGGCTTTGTCTGCACCGCCACGGCGGGGCCGGGCCCGGGGTGCGGGGACCTTCGCCGGCCGCACGTAAGAAAAAGTCCTTGGGAAGTTGGGGCTTTTTCCTCTTTTTTTTATTTTTTTTATTATTATTTCCTTCTCCTTCCAACAACAAACAAACAGCTCGGTTTCTGCTGAACAATGCATAAAAATTAGCCTCGCCCCAAAGTTTATGTCGGGGTTTATGGTGCTAACGTTCCTCTTTAATGGGAAACGCTTTCCCGAGCACTTCTGGAAAGCGCTGGCGAGCCCTCGGTTACGAAAACTGCATTACGAGCACCTCGACTAAACGTCTCTGCAACTCCGTGTCCCGACCTCACATCACCTTCTCCAGAACCTTTAGAGGAAAACATCCAGGGTGGGCACAGCCAGCGCCAAGCACCGCCTGTCCAGAGGGGGAAAAAAAAAGGAATCCCAATAACAGCGCTCAGTTTTCCCATGAAAAATTATAATAATTAAAAAAAGTAAGAAAAAGGAAAAAATAGAGGGACATAAAGTCGCCGGTGGCGGCAGGACCCCGGCGGAGAAGGGGGCAGCGCGGAGGCCGCTGCCAGCCTTGCCTTCCCATCCCGGCGCTCCGCACCGAAACAAAGCAGCGAATCAACTGCGATGCAGATGGGCGGCTATGAATTTTTTGCTGCTGCTTAGAGCTTTAATTACTCGTTCTTGATCCGTGGGACTACGACACGACACCGCCAAGGTTAAAATGCCCTGAACAGCTCTGAGCAGATGTGAACGAGTTGGCAGACGCGCAAATGAGGTCTGCCTCTAAGCATGATAACAAGTGACTAATACATTGCATATCGCTGAAAGAAAATTATTTTTCTCTAATTTGCATTAGCTTTTTTTTTTTTTTTTTAACGCCGGCGACATTCCGTCCTCAGAGGCAGCAGCATAATCCTGAAAATACTGCTCCGTGACTTTAAAAGATTTGGAAGGAGGCAGCGATTGCCAGTGTTTTGGCTATGCAAGTGTTTTGGCTATGCAGGCTTGTTTATCTTTCCGCCTTTGCTCCAAGGCGAAACTAGTTTCGCAAGCAGTATTCTTGCAGAAAAACGGCACATGTCATATAAAACAACAGTTTATAGGAATTGATGCTAAAATTGTTGAATGACTACTGGTGTACTTTTGCCACTAATAGCACAGCGTAATCCATAAAGGACCAAGGGGACAGTCCAAGGCCAAAAGAGGAAAAAAAAATAGATTGACTGGAGAGAAATAGATAAAGACAACCAATCGACCAAAACAACTAAAAGGGGGGTGAGGGAGGAAATAAACACCTCCAATTCTTACCGTCTTTCCACCACAGGGTCACATCATCAAAAAGACCATAGTATGTGGAGGTCACTTACTACATAAAACACAGCGATTCTCGTAGGTAGCGAAATTATGTCAGGTACAAATATAGACCGGAACCCAGTTCTCCAAGTTCTCTCGACTTTCCAGAGACTCTTCTGAAAGGGCCAGGAGATCACTTTGGGTACCGGAGAAAACTTCAAGAACAGGCAGCATTTTATATCCTACCCTCAGATGGCAAGCCAAGGAGCTCAAATTAAGAGGCTTTGAGCAGAAAATAGCCGCTCAGGCAATTTATGCACGAACAGTTTTTCACTGAATACCTACTCCAGGGGTCCCTGCACGTCCAGGTTATCAGGAGTTGCATGCTGCCATCTCAAGCGATGACAACTTCTCCTCTGCCAACACGTGTTCCGGAGGGAAACACGCTGCCAGCCACGGCACCACACCGTGCCCAGGGCCAGCAGCGGCTCGGAGCGGGGCTGCCCCTCTCGTCCCGCGGGGCTGCGGGGACGCCTCTCACCGGGGGCCGGCGCAAACCTGCCGCCGGGAGGGATTCCCCAGCGCCGGGGCCGGGCACGGAGCCGGCCGCTCCTCCCGCTGCCTCCCTGCGCTTGCAAATCAAGCAGAGGAGGAAAAGGGGGGTCGGGGGAGGTGGGGGGGGATGCTTCTCCCCGCCCAGCGGCGTTCGCTTCAGCGACGCGGCGGCGGCCAGGGAGCGAGGCTGGGCATCCCTGCGCCGCCCGGGATGCCCGCAGAGACCCGCAGCGCCGGGCGGTGCCTCCGGGAGCGCCGGGGCGGCCCCGGGGCCGCTCCGTCCGCAGCGAGAGCTTTTGTGTGCGAGTGCCGGCGAGGCGCGGGCTTTTCGCGCTCCAACAGCTGTCACATTATTTGCACTGGCTGTAAACAGCCTTCGCCTTCCCCCCCTCGCCCCGGCTCCCCGCGCCTTGCCACAGAGTTAAACCCAGACTAACAATCCCCAGTTAGAGATCAAACCAACAACAGCAGCATTGTGTCTGCCTTCACTGCTTTACCATCAACTAATGCAGCTGGTTTACTCGAAACAAGGAACACCCTCTACCCACCTCCCCCGCCCAGGGGCCAGAAACGTGCTCGTTCCCGGCGGCTGGCCAGGCGGAGCCGCGGGGCTCCGGGGGGATGCTGCGGGCCGGGGCTGGGGGATGCTGCTCCGCCAGCGCGATGCCGGCGGCGTCCAGAGCGCCGCGGGGCTCTCCCCCACAGCAGAGAGGGGTTTCCAGTCAGCACTCACGCCCGACGAAACGCCTCCGAGTCAGAAGTTGAGCTCCGCTCTCGGTCTGGCTTTTGGGAAGGGCGAGGGGGAACCCCGCTGCAGCCGGGGAAAGCCGCGCCCGCAGCTGCGCGGCGCCCCGCGGCACAGCCGGGCGCGCCCCCGAGCCGCCCTTCCCCGGGAGAGCCGGGCTCTCCCCTGTCCGTGCCCGGCCGCATCGCTCCGAGCCGACCTGCTGTGGCAGCGAGGCTCCCGCCGAAGGCCCCTCTGCCGCCCCTGCCCCGGGCCGTGACCCCGCAGCCCGCGGTGGCCCCGGCCCCTCCGCGCAGCCGGGCGGCCGAGGCGCACTTCCACCTTCAGCCCTTTCCATCGTAAGACAAGGCGGGGAAAATGCCAAGAACCTATAGCACGACTCCAGCTTCGCTCACGATACAACCACCTGGAAGCACAGGAGTGCACTGCACACTCTCAGTGGGCCTTTTGTTGGGCACAGCTGGAATTTGGGTGTAAATCCTTGTGCCTGCTTCCCTGCCCTTACTTATTTTAACACCAGCAGCAAAGTTAGAGGAGAGATGGAATTTACTTTAGAGAAGCGAGGGAAAAATAAATCTGTTCGAGGAAACCTTTCCATGCCCAGTCTGACTCCTTGCATTACCCAAATTATGCATCCTTAAGGGAAAACCAAAACTCAGGAACTTTCTCTGAAATTTGTGTCCCACACAAACTCTTGAAGAGGCTGCTGGAGTTACACTTTCTAGGGACCTATACGCAGTTTGGCAGCCGGTACCAGTAAGGGAAGATAGCTGATTTTATTGGAAACACGTCTCCATCTTGGCCTGACTCCTGCCAAAGGGCAGCACAGCACTCCCCAGGCAGGTGAAGTGCTTCACACCAATGTGGTAACTCTCCGATCGACTTCCGAATCTGATTCACTGACCAAAGATGCTGGTACGTACTCACAGGTCAGTATCATCGACTATTCATTGCCTATACGTAGCTAGAAATCTGCTGGCCTGGTAAAAACCACTGCTAACAGAACAATGTCAGCAAAGGCTGCAACACAAGTCTTGTGAGAGACGGGCGATTCGTGCCTACTGAGGCTCTTTCAGCACAAAGGCTTTTAGAGGAAGAAGAGAGAGAAGGGGGGAAAAAAGGAGGGAGGGCTCTCGTGTTTCAGGGCTGCGGTCCCCTGGGAACCAAGAACCAAGTGTAGCTTCAATCAAATGCTGACTTCTCCTCCGGGAGCTCAGTAGGAAACCTGATCTCACTAGCTCATGCCTGCCTCCATGGATATAGGCTGGGTTTTCTTTCATACCAGCAATTTGTATAAAGAGGGGAGCCAATACAGTTTATTGCAAAAGAGATCTCGCAGTAATGGATCTAGAGAGATATTTCTGTAGCTAAAATAAGACAACCTTCAGCCACCTGCTCAGGGCAGGCCGCGCCGCAGCCGCCTCCAGCTCTACACGCATGGCTCCGCTGTGGGCGCCCCTGGCACTGCACGGCACAGCCTCCCACGCACCAACCCGAGCCCGGCATCCTCCCCAGCTGGCAGCAGCCGCCCGGAGTTGGGTTTTTTGTGCAATGCCAGGTTACACTTCCATTAAAACGTTCACCCTGGGAGATCACTTCCTGCTTGCAAGTATTGTTCCGGCTTCCCCTGCTGCTCCCAACTTTAGCCAGAGTTATTTCTCTCCTCCCTTAGTGCAGCATGGAGACCCCAAAAAGCACCCTCCCCTGCTCATTGGCCCTGGACTGCCCTGGCACGGCAGAGCACAGCACAGGACAGGAGGTCTGCGGGGGGAAGGCAGGCCAGTCCTCCAGGCGGAGCTCCGCATAACTTCACACCGGGCTGCTTAATTCTGCACGGGGCTTTGCTAATCCACTTTATGCCTGACTACTGAAACGGGAGGAAAGGAAAACACTGCACGGGGAGCACGGCCAGGCCAGAGCAAGATGAGCCTGGGGGACCGCAGATTGTGGGAAGGGCTTTCCCCAACACCCAGCTCAGCCTCCTACTGGTGTGGGCACGCTGGAGGCTTAGAGCACAACCCAGCACACTGGGGCATGGGAGCAAAGGGGATTGCCCAGGGATCACAGATCCCTGAAGGATCTCTCCATAGCTGGGAGCTTTCACATGGAGAAAGTTTGGCTCAGGGAAGGAGTTTACACTTAGAAAGAAGAGGAGCTCAGACCATCCCTTCTTGTGCCATTAACAATTTCTCTGTGAATTTCAAGGAGAGCTGAGAATACACTCCTACAACTTTGGTTTTACTTCTCTGTCCCTACCTGTCATCATATGCAAATGCCATATTCAAGCCATGACTAAACAAGCCCCACAAAGCTCTCTCAATCCTTCAAGAGACTCCCAGCTACAATGCCATGCCACTCCTGGGAAAAGCACAGTAAACACAGCAGTGGGTGAGGGACAGGCAGCCCAGGTCCACACAAGCACAAGGACACCCACCATGACTGCTCCAAGCATGGAGTCTGCTCTCTGTGCAGGTACAGGTGTATTTCTCTCTCCTATCAATTGTGCAAAGTGCCAGATACTCCAATACTCCCATGAAGGTAGAATTGTAACTTTTGTAACAGAGGATACAGGCCCAAATATTTTGTAACATACAAATACTGAAAGACTTACAAGTTCTCTAGGTGAGGTATTCCCTAGCATTAAATGAGCACTTGGGGTAAGAGCAAGAGCTACTCCGGTTGAAAACTAAAAGTAAAACACGCTCTGAGAAAGAACAGGCTGACTAGCAGACTGCAACCCACCGTGGGCCATCTAGAGGTACATGGGACATGACCCTGCCACAGCACTGCATTGGTGCAGCTCCTGGACATGGAAGATTGCTCTGAGGGCAGCGGGATCCACAGAAAGGAGAGCATGTTTGCTAGGAGCACTCTCGCCCCTCCTGGCCACGGAGCAGGCAGAGGAAGCACAATGCCAGGCTTTCCCGGTGCAGGCTCGGCCGCAGAGCGCGGCCTCGAACCTCCCCCTTTCCCCTGTGCTCTACTGAACACACTCAGCTCTTTATACGAGCCATTCCCAGTGTGGCTGGTGGATTCTGCGCTTTCCACTTTAATTGTCTTATCCAAATAAAGCTTTGTTTTCCTTAGCACGACAATCCCAACATTCAGGCTGAGATTTTCATTGGACAGAGGAGATATTTTATTCTTCGATTGTTTAGGGAGTCAGGGCTTACATGGAACAGCCCTGGCTTGTGTGCCTCTGCTCACAATGGGGTCTTTGCAGCCCCGGTCTCCGTCAAGTAGATTCATTTTCTGGAGCGATTGGGATGAGAATCATGTTTCTCTCAATTTCATAGCTTTCCAAGTCTACTCTAGACTTCAACAAGTCTTTTAGTTTGCACCTAGACAATAAATTTAGTTTAATTTAGCTTCCGGTCTTTAATTTTAGCAGGTCTTCTTTTTGCATGCAAATCAATATGGCAATTACCATCTAAAAGCTCGCCCAGCCCTAGGTCAATGTAAATTGATCATTGTCCGCCTTCTACAAAATAACACCGGGAGTCTGTGGTGCATAATGAGATTATACTGGAAACTGTCTTTCAGATCACAAATTATATTTCATGCTGTCAGGATCTTCTCCAAGCAGACTTCCTTGCATGTCTAATCACACAGCACCAAATCTGTCAGCTCACGAGGTAGGTTTGGGGTGCACAGAGTGAAGGGAGAATCCCAAATAATTCCAACAACAGTTGCAGAAAACAGGTTGGCAAGTACAGAGGCATGCCCTCACTCACTAACTTCTAGCAGTGGAAGCGAGGAAGGGGAAAAGAATTTCTGCTCAGCCAAGAACTGCTGTCCAGCAAACAAGTAAAAGCGAATTCCCTGTTGGAAAGCAGCAGAACTTTCCTAAAACCATATTTGCAAGGAGTTCTTGGCCTCCTCCTTTCCGTCCCCACCTCATCTGCTCGGCCATTCAAAGGAGCTTTGGCTGCCTGCTCTGGAGAAACCCCCATGAAGGATGCACTCCCCTGGCAGAGATGTCCCTGCCCGCCGCAGCCTGGGCACCTGAGCGGGTCGGCTCGGAGGGAAAGGTCTCTCCGGAGCAGCGGCTGCTGTAAGCCGGTTCCCTGAAAGGCCAGAGGATTAACGGGATCTGCTCACGGCCAGGGGAACTCCCCCTGCCTGCAGCCCAGGCCTCCGCGCTGCCTCCAGCACACACGCGATGCAGCCAAGCCAGCGCTGCTCGGCGGAGGTAAAAGGGGTGAGCCCGGCTCTCTGAGCCACCGCTCAGGTTATTGCACAACCAAGAAAGAGGGGAGCAGGCCCGGTCTGGCCATCAATTATTTCTAAAGCAACACCAGCCTAAGGAGGAAGTGTTAAACTCAGCTTCATGCTGCTCTTTCTAAGCTTGCACTAAAACATGATCTGTTTGTGGTGTTTGAGAAAAAAGAACAGTGCATCACACATCACTTGTGCAACCCAACTACGCTGCAGGGTCCCAGCAAGTGCCCAGACCTCTGTCAAGACATGCAGAAATCTGAGATCACCTGTCCTCCATACCAAACACCAACTTACTCCAAGCCGTATTTACTCCAAGGACAACGTGCCTGCTAGAGATACAACCTGAACCAAAGCAGGCCTTTTGCCTGTCTTTGCAGGGGCCACTCATCGGTCAAAGTTGAGAGACCTTGTAAACGACAGCCACAAATTGCCAAGACTGCTTTGGTATGTGCAGCGCTCATTATTTTGGACTGCAGTGGCCTGCGTCCATTTTCTCCGCAAATGGAGACACAAAAGCATGTCAACAACTTAGTGCAGCCTTGCAGCTGCACAGATCTAGAAAGTTTGCTTGCACAGACTGTACAGGAACCCCTGAAGCTCAGTTGCTGTTAGGCGACCTTGGCTTCTTCATCAGTCTTCAAGAAAGTGAATTATCATGGGGTAGAGAAAGAGGAGGGAAAAGGTATGACAATTTTGAACTGCCTGAGAAGCTGCAGGTCTTGGCACATCCTGGCAAAGGCAGATACAGTGTGTGACACGGAGCCTGGATTGTCCACCAGCTTAGGAATAAAGCCAAGGCACCAGTATTGTTTCAAGACCCAGTCCATATTTGGGCATTCAGCTCATACATCCTAAGTATTGCTTTAAATATTAGAGACATTCGCCAATGTGGTTCATAATGCACTCAAATGGGAGAAGTCATTTCTGTTCGCTCTCAGATTACTGGCTTGGTCTTGATGGGGGGAGGGTTTTTTTTTGGGGGGGGGGGTGGTTGAGAAGAGAGGGAAACCCTGCTGAGTCTGTTTGCACTGGTCTCTATTAGATATGCAACAAATCTGCCATTTCCGGCGTTGCTTCTATCTAATTAGAGATGTATTTAGATGTGACGTGTAAATAAGCGCTGAGCTGCCTGCTGCCCTGGCTGCGCGGACTGCTTGGGAGCATTTCCAATAAGGCTGTAGCGCCCGGAACCAGGGCTCAGACAAAGAGGGATGGGAATGGTCTGCGCTGCAGGCGAATCCAACAAAACCAGCTTTTATCTATTGCTCTAAAGCCTTAACTGCTTTTAATCTGTACCGCCCAGGCTTGCACGCCAGGATCGCATCGAGGACGTCTCAAGCACAAAAGGAAGCACACATGCACGCAGGAGCTGCAAATAACCCCCGACCCACCCGAGCCTCAGCACAAGCCCCGGTTTCCATCTGACCTTACACTCCACGAGGCGTGTATGCTCCCGTGGGCTTCCAAACACCTCGAGGCAGGTACGCCCGGCTCCTGCCTGCACGGACACGAGCCGAGGGCTGCCCCACGCTGTGAGAACACACGCGGCCCCGTGGGGCGGAGGGCACCGAGTTGCCGGGGCAGAAGTTGACGGGACCTAAAGGCGGTCCAGGAAACTCGCTCCCCCCGCGGGCCGGGAACCTCCATCGCGGGGTTTCCACTGCAGCCCGGGGGAAGAGGGAGGGCACGGCGGGGCCGCGGGAGGCGGAGAGCCCCTGGGGACGCCCCGACGCCGGGCCCCGACGTCCCCCGAGCCCGAGGGGCTGCGGCAGCTGCCCCGGCCCTGCGGCTGCCCGACCCCGGCTCCGAGAGCTCCTCGGAGTTTTCAGAGAGAGGAAACTCCTGGGAACGAAATCATCTGGCGCTCGCCTCGTGAACTCTTTTCCTGTTGTGGGAAACATCTCTTATAAAGCCATTACATGGACGGGGCAGCGCTGCCTCGTCCCCCCTGCTCTGACAGCATCCCTACGATCGCTGCTGCTCCCACATCTTTCCAGGCCGGGGCAGCCAGCCTCGATCCCCTGTCAGCCTTAAGGGTTAACAACCATCTCCACCAAGGCATAAAAAAAAAAAAAAAAGAAAGACAGAAAGGAAGAAAAGAGGGGGGGAAAAAGAAAAAATATCGCGGTGACCTTTTCCTCTCCGTCTCCCCCACTCTCCCTTTCAGGCTCTGGTTCCTGAGCTCGCAGGGAGCCTGAGCGGCTGTCTAGACCGATCTATCACAGACGGACAAACAATACCAGGAGAAGCCCCTGCCCGGTCCCTCAGCCTCCGCCACTCACCTTAGAAATGGCGAAGAACAGAAAAGTGACCGCGATACAATCCTCCCCGGTATATTTATAACCTTCCACACAGCCCACCTTCATGCCTGACAAATGAGATTTTGTCTGCTCTCTCAGCGTACGCTCCAATAAACACACACACTTTTTCTTTTTTTTTTCTTTTTTTTTTTGGTGCCTGTTTGTTTTTGGTAACATTCCGGTCTCGTCCATCCGACCTCGGGGCGGGCGAGGGCCCACCACGCCCGTGAGGGGCGGCAGGTTTGATAGCCGGGGCGGGAGGGGCTGGGGGAACAATGGGGGTCCCGATCACTCGTCTATACGCAACCTCCCAACCTGGAAACTTCAACGTCCGTATTCATCACGCCCCTTCGCACCCAGCCCCCCCTCACCCGAAGTGCTCCCTGGTCCCTGCCAACCCTCCAGGTTGCGTATTAAAGAGGTATATACGGGGCGAGGAGCCGGAGGTCCAACGCTGCAAAAGGCTGGGGAATAACTAATGAGCTGTGCAGCCCATTGATCCGGTGCATACTTCCTAATTAACTCTGAGTCACCTATTTGTGACAGCAATTCAAAGAACTGCACCAGGGATAAACTGCAACGCCGGCGCGCGAAGGCAACCCGGCGGGGGGGGCGGGAAGCGGCGGCGGGGAAGGGGGGGCCGGGGGAGGAATTTGCTTCTAATCCTCCTAAAAGCAATTAGGGTGAGCGCTGCGCTGGCTACCTCTCGGGAAGAAAAGGGGAAGAAAAAAAAAAACAAAGGAAAGGAAAAAAAAACCCACCCAGCGGCTCCGACAGCAGAACCGAAAGGAAATGAATCGGTGTGTCGCAAGGGCGACAGCACCGGGCTCCAGACAGACAGGCAAGCACCAGCGTCTTGGGGACGAAAGTTGGCGAGAGCGGCGGGCGGAGGAAGCGGAGCGGGGGGTCGGGGGCAGCGGCCCGTACAGAGCTGCGGGAGCAGCGCGGGCGGCGGAGGCACCCCGGGAGCGCCGGAGCGATCGGAGGGGGGCGAGGATGCTGCCCTGGGCACCGAGACCCCGCACCACCCGCCCGCCCTCGCCCCCAGCTTTGTTCCCAAGCGGCTCCGGCGGGGCATTGCTCTTCCCGGCCGCGGGGAGGGGGCGGGAAGGAAAAAAAAAAGTTAATAGAAACCTTTGGAAAATCCGGGCTTGGCTACGTGGTGCGGGCTGGGCTCCCCCCGCCTTCCCCCCCCCTCCCTTTTTTTTAATACAAACACGAATACAAAAGCTGCGGGCTCCAAAGAGCAGATGAAAGCAATGAACGGACTTTCTGGAAAAGATTCATTAGTGGGAATTAATGCTGCGAGGAGCTCCGAGGCGATACCATTAAAGCCAGTCCCCACACTTTGTCAGTTTTACACCGCTACGGTCGGGGCTTTTTTTTTTTTTCCCTTGTCAGGGTAGATGGGGGAGGTGCTCTTCGCCGCCCCCTCGCCCCCTCTGCGATCACCAAAGCCGGGATCCGACAGACATCGCGGAAACGAGAGAGGGGGAGGAAGGAGAAGGAAAAAAAAACAACCACCCAACACACACACATCGAGAAAGAGAGAGGAACGTGAACGCTCCGCAGCCCTCGCCCCCGGACTCGCTCTGCGAACATCAAATGCATGCCTCATATGCTGCGCAGAGCCGCCCCACTTGGCCCCGGCTTCACAAAGCAGCCTCCGCTGCCTCCCCGCCTGGCCGTCCCCCTCCGGCCGGCCCTTTGATGGCAAGCCCCGAGCCTCCCTCCGGCTCGCTCTCCCAACTCCAAACTACATTTTCGGGCTGACTAAACTTCCGTGTCACGCCGGACCTCACGCCAGCCAGCACCAGCTCCGCGCACGGGAAAACCCTGGTCTGCCCTGCCCCACGTGCGCCGCGGCGCCCGCCCCGCCGGGGCAGAGGGACCGGGGGGAGCAGCGCCCCGGGCTCTCCCGGCGAGGGGAAGGCAGACGGCAGCGGGCTCTCCCCGCCGCTCACCTGCCCGTCCCCACGGCACTGAGCGCTGCTCTCGGCCCGCCCGGCGCGGGGGCCGTCCCCGCTCCTTGCTCGCCGGCAGCGCCGCTCCTTGCTCGCCCCGTCCCACGGGAGCCCCCGCAACGCCGCTGTTCCGGCGCCTTTTCCAATCACACAGTGCGAGACGACGGGAACACCGCCACCACTCCCCACACGGGCGCACCGTAGCCGACAACGCGACCGGGTGGTTTCCCCCTCCCGCTCCCTCCTCCCGCCTCCGCTGCCCCGAACAGGCATCTTTAGAAGCAAGTGTCGCCAAACTTCCCCTCCGCCACCGCAGCCCCGAGGGCGCACTGGCAGTCCCCTCTGCCCCCGCCGCCGCTCCCGCCCGAGCCCCGCTGACCCGCGCCGTAACTTTGTGTCGCGCTGCTCTGCCTTCCCCGCGCCGGGTCGAGGGGAGCCCCGCGACCGCCCCGTCAGCGCGGGGATCGGCGGCGGCGGCGGCGCTTCCGCACGGGAGCTGTTCGCGGAGCGGAGCACTGACCTTCCTGCCGCGCCGCGGGGCTGTGGCGTGCGCGGTCCGCGCCGCGGGTCCCCGCACCGTCGCCTGGCCCTGCTGCTCTCTCTCTCTCTGGAAGGGCAGCCCCGTCGGGGGCGGGAGGAAGAGGCGAGAAAAGTTTCACGATCCCACTCCCCCTCTCCGTGGGTGCGTGTGCCGCGGCTTGCCCCGGCGCGGGCGGGTCGGGGAAGGGGTGCGGAAAGAGCAGGGAGCTGCGGGGCGCGGGGGGGCAGGAGCGCGGCCGCCCTCTGCGCCGACGGGGCAGGTGCCCACGGGAAGGGCTTTGCTCCACGGCTCGCCTGGGCTCAGCAGCGGGAGTGGGAGCGGCAGCCCTCGATGTTCATTCCGGCTGCCGGCTCTGGTTTGGCAGCGCCATGTTGCTGGCTTGCTCCGGGCGAAGTTCCTGCGCTGGCGAGCGCGGCGCTCCCCACATCTCGCCCGCGCCGCCGTCTCCCGTGCCCTGGCCGCCGCGGCTTTGTGTGTGTGTGGCTGGGGATTTAATTCTCCTCCTCCTCCTCTTCTCCTCCTCTCTCTCTCTCTCTTTTTCTTCCTCTCTCCCCCCCTCCCCTCTTTAGTCCGCCGGGAAAGCCGCTCTTCCTCACCTTGCCGCTGGGAGACCGGGCTCCGTCTGCTGCACGCTGCGCTCCCCTCGCATCCCCCCGCCCCCTCTCCCGCCTCCTCCGCCTCCTCCTCCTCCAGCCGCCGCCTCCCCTCCCTTCCCCTCCCCCCGGGCAGGCGCTGCACCGAGGGAGCCGCCGCCAGCAGCAGCGGCAGCGGCAGCAGCGCCGCCACCGCTTTTTCCCTCAGCAAGTTTCCCCCTCCCCTGGCTGCGTTTCCCTGCTCAGGCAGGGCTCGCCCGGCCGCTCGCCCGCTCCCCCCCTTGCCCTGACTAATTGATTTGCCCCCCCTCGCCGCGCCGCCAGCCCCACGCCTCGCCCGCTCCCCCCGGCTGGCACAGGTCGCTGCCAAGCTGCGGCGCCCCGGGGGGGACTCCGCGCTCCCGCGCTCCCCGGCCGGCAGGAGGGGAAAGCCGCCCCCCCGCCCCGCCGATACTCCCCTCTCTCGCTACCCAGAAGGCCAGTGGAGAACCGCAATTACCATAAAGCTCCGCTCACTCCGCTCCGCCAAGCTGTCAAAACCCCGGCGGCGGCGGCGCTGCCAGACATCGCTGCGAGCCTCCGCGGCGGGTCGCGCCGCGCTGCCACCCCCCGCCACCCTGCTCGCCCCCGGCCCCTCCGCCGGGCACCCCCGGCCCTCCCTCCCCGCTGCCCCCGCCGCACCGCGGCGCCCGGAATCCCCCCTGGCGGTGCAGCCCGCGCCCCCAGCCAGACCCGCCGGCTCCGGGTTCCCCCCGTCGCGCAAAGGCATTCCCGCTCCCTCAGGACCTGCCGAGGGCTCGCAGCCGTCGTAACCCCTCGCAGGGGTCACGCTACTCACGGACCCTTTCGTCCGCAGCCTCCCACACCCCTGGAGGGCTCTGTGGGTTGCCCCCCGACCCCGGGGCCCCTCTTTGGTCCCACCCGCCGCCCCCAGTTTCGCGTGGTCCGCGGCTCGGCCGCGCTCTTTTCCCCCCCGGTCCGCTTCTCCGAGCTCTGAATCGGGATGGAAAGAAAGCCACTCGTTTGTCAACGTCTGCATTGCGGGGGGCGGGGGGGCCGAGGGGGACCTTATTAAAGCGCGTTTTCGCCTGATCCGGCTTTGGCAGCCCTTGACGCGCTTTTTACCGGGCGTGAGCGGTGTGGCAACCCGGGGTGGGGTGGCGACTGAAGCGCCGTTTCCCTCGCTGGCATTTCTACGGCTGCTTTAAGATTTCTGCCCGGATCGTGGAGCCCTTCAATCTCCGGGTTGGTAGTTATCGGCTGCATCTATTTACTTTGGCAATGCAACTTTTGGCTCGGCGAGCTCGACTCGTAAATTTCACGTTCATAAAGCCCATCCCCGCCGATACTCCCAGGTTTGGTCCCGCAGAGCCCGCGGCGCGGAGGCTCCCGGGGCGGCCCCGGCCTCAGGGCCAGGCGGGCTCTCGGTCCCGCTGCTCCCCCGCACCTCCCGGCGCCTTCCCGGGGAAGCGGGAGTTCTGCCACCTCAGCGCCGCCGGCGCCGCATCGAGCCCTTCTCGCCGCCGCTCCGTGTGGGAGCGACTGCCAGCCAAACGCCAGGCGATTAACGCGGACAGTTCGCCCCGGGGGGGATTTTTAATCGCCTCGTTCAGGACCCTGCGCGAAAAGGCTGCGGTGACGCTATGAGCTGCAAAAGCTTCCCTCGCCGAGAGCGCCGGAGCAGCAAGCAGGACGATGAGAATTCAGCGCCAGCGCAGGACGGCCGGGGCTCCCTGCCTGCTCTCCGCCACTACTGCTTATCTCTGACAATGGCAAAGTAAGAGTTCCCAAAAGTTGTCCCTATAAAGCTTCTCCCTTCCCAAATCCAGATGTTTTTTATAGAGAATCCACGCCTCGTCTGAAAAAAAAAAACAAACGTGGGGGTCGCCCGATGCTCGGGAAGGGGACACAAAGTGCAAGTACAAACACCCCCCCCACACACATACATACACATAAGCACCCGGGCCACAGCCAGAGGGTTGGCATTTCATGAAACTGCCATCACGAGCTCTGGAGTTTCGCTACGTCTCTCTTAAAAAACTCGCCCGTCTCAAAGCAGAAGTGAAATATCCACCATGTGAAACCCGAAACTCCAGCGGCACCGCTCAGCTTCCTCACAGGGGAGCCCGGGAAGCCGCCGAGTACGGCGACAGGGCTGCGGTCCCACCGTGCGGGCCGACGGGGCACACGGCCCCGGGCAGCGGCCGGGTTTGATCCTGGCGCGGCGGGCCACGCATCTGAAAAGGCTCCCACACGTTTTTTTAATCTCCGATAACAAGCAGAAGGACACCTGGCCTATTACGCTGTAAAGCTATTTTTTATAAAGATGTTTTAGGGGTAGACATTAAAAGTTATTAGACTGAACACACGTGAGTTACAGGCACACAGCTGGAGGGGAGGCCTCTGTTGGATTTTTTTTCCTTTTCCTAGGAAAACCTCATTAAAACGGCTTCTTTCGATAGGAAAGCAGAACAAGCGCGTTTCCAGACAAGGTGGCCACAGCCGCAGCTTCCCGGCTGCATTGATCTGGGCTTTGTCTCTCCCCGCAGGTCTGGATCTGCGGTGCCAGCGGCCCGCACTTGCATCACAAAAGTCGCCCGCTTCCCTTCCCCGGGGCTGCGAACTCCGGATCGCATGTGTGTGCCTACAGCGTGGGGCTGGGTGCTTTGGGCTGGGATGGTTGGGGTTTTTTTGTTTTTTCACTAATGACTTAAAGTTATCTCGGGGTAAACTTGCTCCGCTCTTATTTTTAACTGTAAACTTTCTTTCTTTGTGCACGCAGTTTCCTTCGTGACGGGGAGGAACAGACCCGTGCTTGTTCGCCTCTGTGCCTTTTTTGTTCCCTGGGTCCCCGAGCTTTGCAGCGGGAGGCTGGCGGCTCCCGGCGAAGACATAGGGGCTTCAGTTCGCTCCTCCCGTGGCCTGCCCCGGCCCGCCTGCACGCCCCGCCGCCTTCCCCTGCGCGGGTCCGGCGGGCACCGCCGAGCTAACCCCGGAAAATTCAGAGTATTCTCTTGCTTTGCGGATTACCGGGAGGCCTTCCCCCTCCCACACACGCCCCGGAGGGAGCTGACCCCCGGGTCAGGCCGCTGCACACTGCTCTCTCCCCGGGAGCGCAGGGGGGGCTCGGCGCTGCGGCCGCCGAGGAGCCGGGTGAGGATGCGCTCGCAAAAGCGGCTGCTCCGATAATGCTAAGTACTTAACCTCCTCGTAAAGACAAATCCATTGTTAATGGCAGAATGGGCTTCTCGCAGGAGGCTTCCAAGTGGGATGGCTTTATGCCGGCTCTCATTTACCTCCAGCGCCGCCTCTTAATTGGAAGCTTCCCCACGTCCCAGGCCCGCGCACCTCAGAAAGTTGGGGGTTAAACCACAAGGGTGGCGAGGCCGGGCCACTGGCCCCCTCCATGCTCTGCTCCTGTGCCCACCAAACGACTGCCGGAGCACCGGGTCCTCCGGTCACGGGAAATGAGACAGAGGGGAGATGGGCGCTGCGAAGGTAAAATGAATTAATGCGAGCGAGGTGCTCAGACAGCCTGGTGATGAGTGCTAGGAAAAGCCTATAAATAACAGATCACTGTCCTAAGCTCTGAATTGCCCTGCTTGAGTGTGTCTTAAATCAGACCTTTATCATTGGTTATTGTAAGGCTGTTTTTAATGGAAGTGTAGAAATCTGAATAACAAAACAAGACAAGCCTCAATTGGCGTTATACAGGGTCTGCAGCGCTTTCAGACCTGACACGGCGTCAGCATATTGTTACATCGCCATGCAAACTCCCCGTGCAATCAAAGGGGTTTTGCATAGCAGAAGTACTATAATTTCACTTCGTAGTTCAGGGCTATTCCGTTGACAGGAGATCCATAATTTTCCCTCCGTCTCCTCAGAAGAGCCCGAGACGCGCTCGGTTCACGGACTAAGCGCCGCTATCTGTTTTTTTGTTGGTTTTTTGTTTGTTTTTTTTTTTACAAAGGCAAATGACAAATCGCTCCGGTTGTGTTTGCTTCGCTCCGTACCCTTTCCCCCGCTCCACAAACCAGTGGAGACGCTTGCGGTCCTCCAGGCCTCGCTCGCCGTCCGGAGCGGACAGCCCGGGAGGGACAGACGGACAAACACACGGTCCTGCCCCCAGCCGAGGAGCTCGGCCTGCCGCACCGAGGCCGGGGGAGCACTGCCCGGGCCGGGCAGAGCTCGGAGCGGGGGGCGCAGCGCCGACCCCACCGGGGCCCCCGGTGTGGGGAAAGGGGGCGGCAGCCCCGCTGCGGGAGGAGGGCAGGCTGACTGCGAGCTGCCCCCTCCACCTCTCCCCCTTGCATACCACGGCCATTTTGTCTGCTTGCGGCGCGCCCGTGTGTGAGTGTGTGTCCCCCGCCCCCCGCCCCGTCCCCTCGGGCCGCTGCGGGCGCTGCCCCGGGCGCGGGGGCCG
>JAWWEW010000001.1:110292525-110370153 GCA_035583185.1 Anabacerthia variegaticeps
GGCAGTCAGCACACCCCTCCACCGAGCCCAGCCACCCCCTCCCCTTCCCTCTCAAATCCCCCAGCGCTAGGCGCAGCCAACCACCCCCCCCCCGCCCGCTTTTCCCCAGGCGCAGCCAACGACCCAGCAAATCCCCTCGCCAGGCATGGCTCGGCCCCCGCCCGCCTCGCAGCCCCCCCCGGGCACCGAGCAGGTCTGCGCGGCGGATGCTTGTGTGCGACTCCGATCGGAGCTGCCGCTCCAGCGCTACCGGGCGGGGAAGGTTTTCCCCGAGCGCCGCCGGGAGAGCCGGTGCTCGGAGGATGTCAGCCCGCCTCGCCGTGCCGTGCCCCGCCGTGCTGTGCCGTGCCCCTCCTCCGCGGCGCGGAGCGCCCGGCGGAGATCTCCCCGCGGAGGAGGGGCCGGGAGGGAGCGCACTCTGTATCGCATTAAATTAATCGCCCGGCTCCGGAGGAGGCAGGTGATTCTGCCAAACACAATGAGGGGTTTGAGCGCTGCGGAATAAAGCACCGTTCATGGGGCCGTGGGCGGCGGTGCCCGGCTCCGCCGCGGGATCGCTGGCTCCCGGGGGATGCCGGCCCCGCTCCCCGCCGCCGGCCCCAGTGCGGGGAGCTCTGGCTCGGCGCACCCCACCCTCGCCCTTGGGATAGATAAAGGGAGGGCGCGGAGTGGGAAGCGAGCAGCCGCCCTGGCAGCGGGGGAGCAGCAGCCCCTGGGGCCGGGAGACCGGGGGGTGGTCTGTAGCCAGCTGTCTCCCCCCACGGCCTCCGCCGTGCGTCCCCTCGGGGGCGGCCCTTTGGGATGGGGAGGGATGAGCATCAGCCTCCCGAGGGGGAGCAGGGGCCGAGCGACAGGGAGCGCGCAGTTCGCCGTGCAGGGCGGCGGGGAGCGCGGGGCCCCTGGGCGGCCTCCGGGCGGGCGGCGCTGCCCGGGTTCAGGCAGTGGCAGGCGTTGTTTTCCTCGGAGAGCGGAGGAGGAGGAGGAAATCTCCGGGTTTTTAATGAGGGGGTGCAGAAGGGCTGAGCGCTGGGATTACACGGCGCGGAGACAGAGCTGCGGGCTGTGTGTGCGCGCAGGGCTGGTAGTCTCCGCCCGTCTGCCTGCTAATCGCACGTTTTCCGCTGTTAAAAAGAAACCGAGACACTGTGGCCGAGCCCAGCGCTGTCTCTGTGACTGTGACATGAAAAGATGGCGCTCTCTCCCCTCCCCCAGCCTCCCTCTCGGTTTACACTTCCTCCCCAACAGCTTTTGCCTTCCAGTTTTTTAAAGCCCTCTTTGCTCCTTCCTTCCCCCCCTCTCCCCCGGCCGGATACCACCAGCTTCCCAGCCGCTCGGTGGGTCCCTCTGTTGCGACAATTTTTTTATTTATTCTTTTTTTTATCTTTACCTCTCCCTTTTAGCTTCTCCCTTTTCTCGGAAACCTCGATCTCTTTATGTCTCGCTCTTTTGTGAACTTCAGCGGCAGTTTGCAGGAGGCGGGGGGAGGAGGGGAAGGAAAAGCGGGGAGGGGGTTACCCCGCTGCTTCTCCCCCCCATCCATTTCCTCCCTCTCCCCCGAGGCAGCGGGGGCAGCAAAGTGAGCCGGATCTAGGTCTGTGCGTGTCGGGGCGGGCAGCAAGGAGGCTCAGGGAGGTGCCTGCCCGTGCCAGCGACCTGGTCGCGCTGTGGTTGCCCCCGCCGCCACGGGAGCGCTTGGCGGTGGGGGGAGCGGGAGGAGGTGCGCTGGAGCGATGCGGCGGGAGGCATCCCCGTCGGAGGGGTTTGCCCGCCTAGAAATGTTTTACGGTGCTGCGCGCACTAAGGTGGTCCCGGCTCCCGGAGAGGGTTCGCGGAACTGGCCGCGACCCCTCTCCGAGGCAGGAGGGCTACTCCGCCGCCTTCCACATCACTCCTTGCGTTCAGCACCAGACCGCTCCAAGTGCTAAGTTGTTTTTTTTTTTCTTTTTTTTTTTCTCTTTAAAGCCTGCAAATTAAATTCAGCGCCGCTCTCCTATTTTAGTGTCTGTTATGTTAATTGCACTTAGCGCTGGGGCGCTGCTCGCCAGGGATGCATGAAGGCCTCGGAGATTAACCGCAGGCTCTTTTCTCGGACTTTTCTGAGGCAGCACCGAGTTCCGAGGGGCTGACAGTGAGTCTGCAAGAGCCCCTGTGATTTCGGGGTGTGCTCCTGCAGGGCAGCACCTCTGAACTCGGGGCCAGTGACTCTCAGCTGGCAGGTCAGGCTGGCAGCAGCTCCCTATCCACCCGCAGATCTATTTGCGTAAGGATTTGCATTGCGGGACGACAGGTATTTTTCTTTCCCCATGGATGGTAAAATGCAAAATTAGCGTGACTGTTTCTAGGCAGAGAAGCCACGGTTACGTGATCTCGCTGAACCTGTCGGTTGTGCTTTCTGGAGCAGCAGGGAAACCGGACACCTTTATCAATGACTCCCGGAGCCGTTCTCCTGGGCGTTCGCCGTATTTATCGCAATCTAACCTCTGGCAGCCCGCTAATGCCGTGTCGCGGCCCCTGGCCTGCCCAGGGACCTCCGTCCGGCCGGTTGTGCCCCGCGATGTTACCAGCCTCGCTGAGAAGAAGTGGGTATGTGTGGCCTTCCCAGGCTTGTCCCTTCTCCGGCGCCTACTTCATCTATTTGTTATCAGGGGATGGCGAGTCGAGTGACTGAGCCTAATAAGTTGTCCACTTGTTCATTTCAGGAGCATTGATTTCTGGTTCCAAGGCACTCTGTTCTAGCACTGGCTACAGCTGCGGGGCATTTCGCAGCTGGTCTTTCGCCTAGACAAATATCAGCGAGAATGTGAGCGTTATTAGCCACATAAATAAATCATTAACGTGCACACAAATGTTATTTTAGCATAACTTCCAGGGAGAAAATATCCCGGCGGGGCAAGGCGGTGAGGCGTGCCGCGGTGAGGCGTGCCGCGTTGAGGCTGCCCGGCAGCGGCGGGCGGGGGTCGGCGCCCCCCAGGTCCGGGGCCGGGAGGAGAGGCACGGCTCTCCGGCTCCCGATTGAACATTAACAGGGCCGGCCCGGCGTGGCACGACCGCGGGGCCTTGCTTCGCAGACCTTTGTCTACTCTCCCGAGGCCGGGCGGGGACGGCGGGCGCTTTCCTCCCCAAACGCGACGGCACTAATGAGATTACCGGGCGGCTGGCCGCGGCTGGGGCTGGGACGCGCCGAGCCAGCGGGCAGAGCCCAGCCCAGCCCTGCCTCGTTAGCGCGGAGCCCAGGGCAGGAACGATGCTTGCTTTCGGCCTCCCGCGAAGGGCGGCCGGCTCCCCCCGTGCCCCGGGAGCGGGGATTGGGGATTGGGGAGCGGCAGCCGCCGCCGCCCGGGCCGCGCTCGCCCTGCCCCGCGGAATCCCGCGGGTGCCAGTAAAGCCCTGCCTGGGAGCCCTGCCAAGGCGGTCTCGCTTTGATATTCCGCGCCACGGCCGCTCCTCCGCTTGCTCTTAATCACGCAAATGCGAGCTTGCCCCGGCACTCTCCGTAATAAACACTGAGCGCGTTTCACTGGGCTCCCAAAGTAAATACTGTATCGGAGGAGCGAGGCTACGCTGGGAAGCTGAAAATCTTCCACTTTTTCGCACTTAGCAACCGACTGAGGAGCCGTGCGCGCCCTCCTCGAGCCAGGCTCGGTGTGATTTACTTTCTGGTTGCAATGCAGATATTCACTTGTCAGTTCAAGGGCAGGACAGAAACTGTGCAAGCGGAGTCTTGTGAACGGAAATCTCCCATTTACGAGGTTCTGCTCCACTACCAAAAGCCACCCTCCAGCACCTTTGTTCTGCATGCAGCTGCTTTTACATACACACACACCCCTCCGCCCCCCACCCAGCCACATCATCATCCGAGCCTTCTTCCCACGTCTCACTCCTCAGATGGATTCCCAGTCTTTTCCCGACTGACCCTGAGGGAGGCGAAGGGGGGGAGCAAGGGGGAGGGAGCCCGGGAGAGGTTGATGATGAATGACAAGGCAAATGATAAGAGCCGAAGCGACAGCAAAAGCAAACAGAAGTGGTCTCTCGCAGGGCCCAGCCCCGTCCGTGGCCACGGGAGTTGTGCCTGTGCCATGAAGGCAGGGTTGGCCTCCGCAGGCAGCCCGGGCTTCTCCGGGGCGAGATAAACACATTTCGGTCACGTGGCGAGCCTATACGGTGCCATGCTCCTATTTGCCTTCCCCGCTCGCTTTTCACAATAACATGCCATCCACCAGCCAGCTCCGAGGTTAACCTCACCTCCCTGGCGCCCAGCCAGCCGGCCCGGGCCCGGCCGTGCGGGGAGAAGCCCTGGCTCCCGTGAGGACACTGCACCCCGACCTGGGGCTGGCAGCAGCCCAAGCCACAGCACAGGCAGCGTCCGGCTGCATCCCGGCTTGGGGCTGGAGCGGGAGATGGCTGCACCGGAGCGGGAGCAGGGGCCAGGGCTGGCCGCATGCCCAGGACAGGGCTCGGGGGGAGCGCGGTGCTCCCGCAGGGTGGAGTTTCGCCCGGGGACCGCAGGTGCGGGGCGTGTGTGCGTGGTGCCGGCTTCAGGGCGGGGGGAACCCCCGCATCGCCGTCAGGGTCGTACGGGCGTGGAATGCGCTCCGAAGAGAGATGGGGTGGACCGGGGCACCCGCGGCGACACGCCAGCCTCGCTGTTTTAAAATGGCTGAAAAGGGTGTCCCCGGGCATCCCCTTCCCGGTAACAGCAGCAGCGAACCCCGTCGCCCCGAGCACCGCGGCAGCCCCGGCTGGTTGCGGGAACAATGAAGCACCGCGGGCGCGCCCGGTGCCTCCCGCTGCAGGGGCCGGCCGGGGGCAGCGCCGCGGGGCCGGAGACGGCGGGGGAGGCGCTCGGGGGGAGCCGGGAGCTGGAGCCGGCCAAGTGCCCCCCCACCTCCCGCCCGGCGGAACGAGCGTGCCGTTTAATCCCTTTATCCCCGCTCGCTGGTGGCGGTGCGAGCCGCCGGGCCAGGAGCCACCCGGCAGCCGCCGGGGAGGCGACGTGCTGGCTCGGCGCCGCAGATGTCGCCGGGTAGGAGCAGGGAGCCGATCCCCCAGCGGCACCACCTCCACCACGGCAGCAGCCCCCAGGCACCGGGCACCGCTTGGCCGCGCACCGGGGCATCGCGCCCCTCGGAGCCCCCCGAGGGCTCCCTGCCGTCGGGCACCGCAGCCGTGCCCCAGCACCACCCCCCTCGGGGCCCCGCGGCCTCCGTATCCTGTTCCCGGGGCAGGCCTCGGTTCCCTCCCCGCGGGAGCACGGTCTGCAGCCTCCCCTCTCTCCGGGCCTCCCCGGACCCCTGTGCGAGCGAGGAGCAGCCCCCGGTGCGGTGCCCAGGTTGCAGCCTGTGCTCCGAAATCCGGCAATTATGCAAATGCCCGGGATGCTCTACCCTTTGATCTGAACTTCCTCGGAATGATCCCTTCTCATTACGGGGTATGAAAATGCCTCTCGGACGTGTAAAGTGAGCTACAGAGCTCCTTTCATCCCCTTTTGTTACCCGCACCGGGCTCGTCTCTCCAGCCCCGCATTCCCCAAGCGCCGGGAAAGGGGACGGAAAGGGGCTCCCGGGAGAGGCCGGCGGGACGTGGGAGCAGCGCGGGCCGCCGGTTGTCATGGCGAGGCCAAGCGTCTTCCCAAGTTATGTGCGACTAATGGGTTTGTGCCCCGCTCGGCTCCGGGTTCACCTTTCCCCCCGCTGCTCGGCTCCCCGCCGACCTCCCCGCCCGCGCCCCGGGGAGGCAGCGGCGGCGCCCCCCGCCCCGTCCGCCCCGCCGAGCCTCGTCCCTCTGACTCACTGCCTGCATATCAAACGCTGCGGGGGCTCCGAGCGCAGGCGGAGGGAGGGGATGAGGACTCCCGCCGACGGGAGTGCAGTCCTCGAGCGACTTTAAACTCCATCTTTTGCTGCGCTCCTTTACCACCTCTTGTTTCAGTTTTGATAACTCAGGCTAACGAGGCACTGAATGTATCAGAGGTTTAGAATGTCTACGCAACCGTGGATATGATTTTCAAGACTCCCAAGAGCCATGGATGGGATTTTCTGTTATTTTCTTCCTTCCTTTTTTTTTTCTTATTTTTCCCTTTGAAGAGATACTAAGAAAGTTTATGCTGTCTTGAAAACTACTCCTCCCATGTAAGAAAAACATTCTGACCATTTGCTGGAGGCCATTTTATGAAACCTCAAGGAGGTTAATAGCTTACATAATTTCAGGAATACCAGGTGTCTCCTTAATACCTTTTTCTCCTTCTCTGCCATTTATTCAGACAAACCAGGAGCTCTGTAGGCCAAGCACTCCTGTAACAGACAATGGATTTCTACCTATCTGAGGGGCCTGCACTAGAAAACGGATGGACTCCTTCCCTGTTCTGCTCATGCACGGTGCTGAAAGAAAGCCTGCAATGTGTCTTTGAGACTAAGGGATGTACATGAAAGAGGACATAATGTAGGGAGCCTACCCCGAGTAAGGACGTTGCTTTTTCTCATTTTGCTGAAATTTGCTATTTCCTCTAGAAAAGCATTGGAAGGTGCAGCGTGAATGAAATTGTGCTGCTGGAAAACAAAGCTGAGCAAACGGGAGAAGGAGAATTATTTGAACTGTTTCTAAAATGTTGTCATGTTTGCTAACAGCTGCACAACTCTGGTGTCTAACGAGTCCTTGGAAAAGAAGTTTAATAACAAAAAAAAAAGAAAAATGTGGTGCCCCTGCTTGCTTACAATTAAATGGTGACAGCTTATAATGCATTCCCTCAAGACCTCCAGTAATATTGGGGCTCAGGGGACTTGAAATACCTAATTCATAGATTTTTTTAAGCCAAGAACGGACTGTTATGATCAGCTGGTCTGACCTGCTACATATCATGGGCCAGTGAATTTCAGCCAGACGTTCTTGTATCAGACTCATAAATTCTGCCTGAGCTTTTAACCTGGCATCCAGTCTTGCTCTGAAGACTTTTAAGTAACAGGAAAAACCACTGCTTGCCTCAGTTGTTCCAGTGGTTATGTCCCCTCACCGTTTAAAAAAAAAAAAAAGGACCTATTTCTGCTCAGAATTCATAGAGCTTCATTTTCCAACATAGGATCTCATTATGCCTTTGTCTGCCACATTAAAGAGATCTTGACTATCAGAAATCTCCCCATAGAGACACTTAGGGCACTTAAAGACTATGATCAAACCAAGTCATAGTCTCCTCTTGGATAAATTAATAGATGGGATTTCTTTAGTCTTTTGCAATAAGATGCGATTCCCAGACCTTGAATCACTCTTCTAACTCTCTTCTGATCCCATATTAATTTGCCAATGCACTTTTAACATGCAAACACCACAACAGAGCTGGACAGCATTCCAGCAGTGGTCTCATTCATGTCAAAAGCATTAATGACATCGTTAAGTTTACTTGTTTAAAACCCTGTGTAGATTACCTTTATAGATAGCCTTGGCAATTCTGTCTTTATTAAAACCCCATTTAAAAAGTCACCTGTCTTCATGCAGGCTAGTGCTGTTCATCAAATTCACAATGCTGAGCACTGCTTGACCAAAATGCAGAGCTAGCTTAGTTTTTCTAGCTGGGGCTTTTTTAGTGCTCCATCAGCCCTACCCTTCAGTAGGGTTTCATATTTTTTTTCTTTTGTCTGTAAGAGGCAACTGCTGCATATTCTCACAATGGCACTAGCCCTGGCTGTGCAGTAACAGAGAAGTGCATAGACAGAGCTGCACTACACCTTCCCTTCTTTTCCTTCTTCCTCTCTTGCAATGCCAAAGCCCTAGTTAAGTTCTCACAAGACTCGGGGTGGTTCAGCCCTGTCAGTGATAGTGATGGGGCTTGGTTTTGAGACTCTTTTCCAGATAGCTCACAGAGAGTTTCCAGGAGGGCTTCTTCAGCCATGTCAAAGGTCTGCTTTCACACCCAAACCTATTCCCCATTCACCTTCTCATGAATGTCTGCTCCAAAAGACGGACATTAAGCAGGGTAGAGCTGTCCTACTAGATACCAGATAAAACATCTGATAAAGAAATAGGAATTGTCCTTCCTCTGACCATCCTGGTGCTGCCCATCCATTTTTCAGTCTGTCTCAGCTTCTGAGATAGCTGTGCTGTGCAGCATGAAACAGCAGGATCTCAGAGGACCAAGGTGTTATAGAAGCATTGATCTTCTTGGGCTACACCAGAAAACATTGCATACAGCGAGTGCCAGTGTGTCAGGTACTGCAAGAGAGGTGCCTGAGCTGAAGCCAGAATGCCCTGGATTGTTTGGGTAAGACAGTCTCCCAAAAGCCTCAGCTGTACCTAGGATTGCACTGTGCTGGGCCTTGTATAGCAAGGATGAAACATTCTGTGATCCAACAAACTCTTTCCATATCATTTGTACTCTCAAAAGCTGAAAATCATGTAGTACACACACATTCTTGGAAATTACTGAGCCTCAGCTTCATACACGATCTCTGTGCTTCCTAGCAAGAGTCATACTGGAGCAACACTGCTTTACTTGTTTTCCTCGCAAATTATAGGTCTTTTTTCATAGTCCCAGTTGGAGATTCATGTTAGTCATGGTCATGCATCAGACCAAAGGTGCTTTTCCTGCCAAAGCCAATCAGACTGACACATGGCATCTTCTAGCTCATTTTGTTCCCCGTGCTGTTCCTACTGAGATCTCTGCTCTAATGGAGGTCATGCTACATGCTGGAGACCTGGTGAGCTTAGTGGACCTGCACCATGGACACCTTCCAGTGGGAAAGCAGCTATGACCTGCCCAGAAAAGCTGGTCCCCATGTAGGAGTGATTCTCCATTTATACAAAGCTGCTTAAGGGACTTGCACACCACTTATTCTGCTACTGCCTCTGGGGATGCAGTGCCGGAGTATAAAGCTTGTGCAACTACACTTTTTACCCTGAGGTGAACTGTGATGAAGTTCCCATTATGTTAGAGGACCTTGAAGATGCTTCTGCAACACCTGTCGAGGCCCAGCCTGCACAAACCAACACCAAGATGGGGGCAGCACAGGATCAAGGGTTAAGCTTTTTTTATGCTTATGCCTCACCTCACATTCTGCACCATGCAGTTGCACAACTGCCCCTTTAATCTTAAATTATCCATGAGATTAAATTATTTGTCCCATGACACATAGCACAGCCTTCATGTCCTACTACTAGCAGCCCTCCCTTCGTTTATACTTTCCACATGCCCTCGTTTTACTATGAGTCAGACACGCTTGCCCTCTCTTCCTATGACTTACACTTTCCTACCTCAGAGGACACATATATCAGAAGACACATCTGATGGCCCAGTTTATGGATATCTTCTCTGACTATGGGCATTACTTCTTTCTAAACCCACTGCTAGATAGCCATCAGGTTCAAATCAAATTCTCTGTTAGACCCAGCCACAAAAAAGCGAGCACAGAGAAGGCACCTTTGTTATAACAAAACACCCTTGATTTGCACTTAATTCTAGTAAGCAGCACATTATCCTCACTTGCTGTACGAAAATGCAATTTATAATTTTAAAAAGCAATAATCATTCAAACCATCAGACCTGCAGCTTTGAGGCACTGCATGCCGCAGGATGGGATTGCTTCTCTTCTGTCTAATTTACCTGCAAGCACATGTCACCCAGTCTTCCAGGCTGCTGCAGCCAACACTATTTGGGTCTGAGCGACTGTTTTGGGGTCTGCTCTCCTCCAGCCCTCTAAGGGGTTTGTCATTAGTTTTCATGGAGAGCAGAACGAGGCTGTATGTGGAAAACCAATATTGACATTTCCTTGTTTAAATATCATACATCAGAGGGGGGTCACGGGAGCCAAGGCCACCAGAATGGGTTCCCCCACAAGCTATTATTTCCTTTTAAAAGCACCGGGGACTCAGCAGTCTCTGCTGGGCCTCCCACCCGCATGTCTGCTCTTCTCTGTGAGCTGGCTGACTGCTGCCGGGTGCCACTTAGCAAATACAGACGTTCAGGTCTTTTTCTTTCACCATGGGTCTCACTCACCCCTGCACAGAGGCCTGGTACTAAATGAATGCAACATTTAACCCCTCTTTTCAAGGCTATGTGAAATACACATCCCATCCACGCTCACCTCAGTCTTTGCTTGCAAAAATCTACAGCACTTTCCTATCAAATTTGAAACAAATGGCATTCAAACTTGTTTTAAAAATTAATTGAACCAATACATCAACAACTTTCATGTTTTCAGAGCCTGCACAGCCCTCGCCTGGGAAATTAGAACTGCAGGAGGGTAATTTTGCATTTAAATCAATGGAGCTCTCTTTCGCGACAAGGTTGCCTTCACACTTTGTAAAGCCAAGCAGCTCTATGAGGGTTCAGAAGAAGGGAGCCTGTTAGGTGTCCTGCACCTAATCTTCCTGCCAGGAGCGCTTCCTGGGAAGCTGTGGAAATGTAACAATCACATTAGCTCCACATGAGGCAATGCTGTTGGGGTTACTTCTGTGCCCTACACCCTGGTTCCTTTCTCCTTACATTCATCTGAGAAACATCTCACCTGCTGTGCCTTGTTCCATGCGTTTTTCCCCTGTTCCCCATGTGGGAATGTGTCATGGTGAGAGTGGGCAGGCTCTCAAGGTGATATCAGTTGCTGAGCTATGAAAAAGCATGTTTGGGGACCACTCAGAAAAAGGAGCAAAAAAAGTGATGGAAGACATTCCCTTTCCCAGGGAGGGAATGGTTGCAGGATTTATCTTTTTATCTAAACCCCCTGAACAGATTTGCTGCCAAAAGAAAGGTAATCCACATTATGTAGAAATGCAATTACATTCACATGAACACACACGTACAAACACACACTGTTCCCTTCTAGCCACAGGACACAGACTTTGGGAGTGGTGGCCTTGGAGAGCTACAGCAAAGGAGCCCATGACTAAGTCCAGGAGCTCACCTGCCTCCCTGTACCACCAGCACGGTCATCTGCCACCACAGATTTTATGATTTTGATTCCATTTTTTGGGCAGGCAGGAGCCATCTGCCTTCTGTGCCTACAGAGTGCCCAGCACACTAAAGCTGTTGGCAGGTAACACAATATTTGTGATCCTGAAAAGATAAAATATGACTGAAATTTAGCATATGTCAATCCCCCTGTTTATCTCTGCATGTCCTGAGTCTTACCCTAGTCCAAAACTTCTCCCTGCTGTTTTGTGTTTAGATGATAGGAGCAGTTCATTAGATGATGTAAGGCAGAGTCTGCACCTTACAAATAAAACAGAGCCCAGACAGTCAGCATAAACAGATTATAAGAATATGAAGATATCATTTAGGTGGTCATGTAGTGGTCTTTAAGAATTTTTGGCGACAGGACTTTTGAAATTGTTTTTCCCCTTCTCAGGAGTGTTCTGAAGGTGGTGAGATGTTAGGAAGTGGTCAAAAAGAGAGACGTCGTGACTTGAGAAAATCTCAAAGATGTAAGGCTGGCTGTGAGAGAGCCTGCAAACTGGTGGGGACAGGGTGCCTGCAGCCCACTACTGCTGGCAGCAAAGGGCTGGGGTTAGAAGAGACGGCTGGGGTGCACCTGTGCTCAGACTGAAGCCACTGTCATACTTTTGGTGACCCAGCCAGCTGCTCCAAGCCATCGGGGCTTGCCCATTCTGCTTTAGTAGTGTTCTCCACTCTTTGTTTCTGAAGCTTAGCCATCACCATGTAACAGCACTTCCAAAGAGATATTAAAATGCCTTTGGGGCAGTGAGGGACAGCAGCAGGAGCACTATCTGAACCACTTTGGTCTGAGACATTGGGACTGAGATCCATCCAGGCATTAATTCAGTGAACGCCAGACATGATTAGGCTGAAACTGACATTATGAGCAGTTGGAAGCAAATCCACACAGTTTTAAGTACACACAAACCATTTTCTATGGAGCCTTGGAGTGCTTTAGGAGAGCGATCAAGGGACCAGGTGACTTTTAGCATGGTGAATTTCAGCAGCATAACCAAGACTTCATACTGTGACCCTGGTTCTCCCTGAGATAGGGATGACTGCAAAGGCCAAGCCAACAAGTTGGAAAGGATTGTTTTTCTTTTCCATTGCTACTGTCTTGTTTTACAGCTTCTTGTTATGCATAGTACTTGAAAAGTGATGTGTGTAACCATCATGACACAAGCCTGTGTTTTTCTCTCTGTTCTAAACTGCTGGATGTACCTAGTCAGAAAACAGCTCTGTGCAGAACCTACAGGGGCGTGTGAAGACCCTGAGGCCATTTTTGCCTACTGCTCTTCAGGTTGCTCAAAGGTTTCAGTCCTACCTTCAGACAGTGAGCAAGGCCCAGGGCAAGGAACAGTGGTGATATATAATACCTATGCGGTACCTCTCCCGTCACAAGGCAGAGACCAAGCAACTACACCTAAACCCCATCAGGCCCTTGGGAAATGAGTTCTAGTATTGGTTTGCCACAAACCTTACCCCAACCAAATACAGAAGAAGGACTTTGTCTTGAGCCAACCTGAAACAGTTGCATTGACACACATATCCACTGTTGTCTTGTTCTTAAACTCTTCCTTCAGGTGCTTCCTTGCCATGGCAAGGGGTGTCCCCAAGCCCTCACACATACCTACAGGACTTTTTCCCAACCACAGCTTGTGTTGACCTTTCTCCAGACAAGGGTTACTCTGACATCTTCACACATGCACACACAGAGGGATCTTTCTGAACGCCACGTGCTCTCCCGCTCCCGGGCACACCAGGGCTCAGCCTGCCCAGACGTGCCACACCACACCTTGTCCACATTCCCTGCCCAGGGTCGGTCCCCATCTCCTGCTCCTTTCACTGCGCCAACACCAGCCACGTCTGCAACACCAAAGCCACTGCTCTGGTGCAACAAGGGCACATGAATCATTTACTTCCTAGTCAACCCTCTCTGCTGTGCTCCAACAGGAGTAGCACAGTGCTCTGGCTCCTGCTTCCTAAGCAGCACTCAGAGGTACAGGACAGGTTATAGATTTTTGCCTCTCTCTGACTTTTGAGCTTAGCAGCAGTACTTTGTACTCGTCAGGCCTCACCGTCTGCTGGGCTGCACAAGCAGCTGGCTTGCTGCTGTGCCCCTTCATTTCCTCTGCCGTCCCTGATGCGTTAAAACCTCCTCCAAGGGCCAAGGGAGGGGGTGGCAGAGGGAGAAGGCAGGTTCTGAGGGACATTGGGGCTGGGAATTGCTCCAGTGTGCTGGTGACAAGCATGTAGGCAGCTGATCTGCTCTCCAAATGCAGGGCAGCTGGGAGCAGGGGGGGCGAGGGCTGGGAGGTGTCACTTGCATGACCTGGGGCTGGGGCCACCACCAGGTCGGGGGGCAAACCACCCTGGCTGGCTCCCGTCGGGCTCCCACGGGGCAGGGGCACAGTTCACAGCCGAGCCAGACACCTCTCCCAGCCCCACACTGTATTGCAGGGCCTCCTTGAGGACCCGGGCACTCCTCACCCGGACCTCTCAGGACGAGCTACCTCCCCCAGAAGTCCTGTCCCGCTGCTACTGTCCTCAGCCCCAGACCCGACGGCGCAGCCCAGTCCGGCCCTGCCCACCTCCCCCAGGGCTACGAAGTTGTGCTGGCCCCGGGCAGCTGGTGTTTCCCGGGCTACAGAAGGTGGCCTACAACAGCCCGAGCCACAAGCCCGGCGGTGCACATCACTCCTGTCCTGGAGAAAGCCTGCGATGTCCTGCCTGGCTGAGGGTAGTGGGGAGCTCCAGAAAATACCAAGCGCGTGCTTGGACTGCATCAAAGGTATTTATTTTGATTGTCCCTTGGCTATAACTTTCATCGTTCGCCTTTGTTTTATAGCTGCTCAAGTTTACTTCCAGAATTAAGACAGATTTTGGGGGGAGGGGGAGGAAGGGGGTAGGAAGCCTTTGTTCTTCGGAGTGTGCTTGTCTTACTTTTGCATCATGTGGCCTGAGCGGCACACACACACACATCCCCCCCCGCCCCGACCGTATTTACTCTATCTCGAGTGAGTCCTTTGAAGGAGAGGGCAGAGTCGTCGTTAACCCCCTGCGTGCCTGCTGGGCCCTCCGCCGGCAGACCCCGCCTGCGGCGGGGACGAAGCGGATCCTGAGTCCCAGAGCCGCGGGTGTCGCTTTGATGGACGGCATCAGTCGTGCGTTTGTCCCCCCGCAAAAGCCCACAGCGGCCATCCCGTGGCCGGTCTCCGCGCCAGCCGTGCTGCCGGGGAGCCGGCGGCGGTGGGCCTGTCGGAGAGAGCCCGGGGATACCCCCTTGATCACTGGCAGGCTGGGCTGCTTAACACGAGGTTGGAGATGCCTACAAACTCGAAACAGCTGCCGGGCTTTGCTCTGGCCTGCCTGCTAAAATACGCCGATCTCCTTTTAATCTGTTTCATATTCACAAATTAAGCACTTAGCCTAGGTAATAAATCATGAGGCAGTTTACGAGGCTAGCAGGAGACAAACAAGTGGAAAGGGAAAACAATCGCCTAAAAGTAGATTCAGTATAACTGAAAATACAACTCGGAAATGCAACAAATGTAACTCGGAAAACCCTAGCCCTGGCTCCCCGGGGCGGTGGCAGCGCCTCACGGCCCCGGCACAGCCCCGCCGGTGCCGGGGGAGCCGAGCAGGGACCGGCCGAGCCCGCACTTGTCCGCGCCGCAGGGCTCCGGTCCACCCCGGGCTCCCGCCTTTGTCTTCCCGGGTATCGGCCTCCCGCACCGGCTCCACCTGGGAGAGACTCCCGCGGCAGCCGGCCTGGAAATAATGACTCGGGCTGGCGATAACCTCGTCTCGCACACACGCACACCGGCTCGGCCCGGGCTGGGGCGGGAGGGGAGGAAAGGGGTGATGAAAAAAACAAAGTGCGGGCTCGCCTCACGCCGAGGCGCTCGCAGGAGCCCGCGAAGGATGTGGCACTCCCCGGTGCCCAGGGGGAAGGCAGCGCCGAGAGTTGCCCGGGGGGCTCCGGAGCGCACGTGTCTGGCCGCAGGACACGGGGAAGGGGGCCAGCTGGAAAGTAGCGCCCTGGCGACCGGAGTTGTCCCCTGGTCCCCTTTCCAGGATGGCCGGTGGAGGGGAGCGCCGCGGCTGGAGAGTGGCACACTCTCCCCCCACACCTCCCCGCGGGGCCACTGTCACGCTCACCACTCGAAGGGGCGGCGTGGGCAGGACGCGGCTCTGCAGGGCAGGGCTCAGCCCGAACCCCTCGGCTCCTGCGGCGGGAAAGGGGAACCCGGGGGCGGGCGAGCCTGCAGAAGTGCCGGCTGGGCGCTGGAAGCGGGGGCCGGGGCGCTGCTGCCCGCGGCGCAGCCCGGGACTCCCCAGCGCTTTCCTCGGAGCCTCTTCCCGGGAGAGCCGCCAGGCACCCCGGGGCACGCAGCCCTAGGCCCCAAGACAAAAGATCCGACGCTAAGACCTCTCCTGGCAAAGTCGCAGCCTGCCGAAAGTATTTCAGCAGAGACTTTTCCCCCCCTCCCCCGGCGCGGCTCCGCGCCGAGCCGTGCCGAGCCATGGCAGCGGGGCTGCAGCCGATTGCGGGAGGGGTTAGCGAGCACGGGAGAGCTGCAGGGCTGCTGTGTGGGGGACGGTCGGAAACATCCCCCGGGAGAGAGTGGCGGGCGGGGGGTGGGGAGTGGAGTGGTGATTTAAAGGGACTCCCGCGAAAGGGAGCGACACAGACCTGCGGCCGTCCGCCGAATCCGATCTGCCGAGCTGTGGGTGCGAAGAGGCGCTGTCAGGGGCTATTTATCTCTCGCCGGAGCGGCGGCTCCGGTCCCCGCATCGCCCGCCGGTAACAATGGCAGCGGCCGGCAGCTTTCCACGCGCCTGGGCGGCGGAATGGATGGCGGAAGATGCCGCCGTGCTCCGCTCACACGGGCTCGCTCATGCATCCCTCTTGGCCAGAGCCTCTCGCTACTGCCGCTCCGCCGAGAGCTCCGGCCCGCTCTCCCCCCTCCTGCACCCACCCCACCCCCCCCCCAGCCCGCCCTTCCCCAATTTTCCATTTTCAGGACTTTGGCACGGAGCCAGACATGTCAGGAGGGGATGAAACTTGACACAGAGATCTCAACCCAGAGCGATTTCCTCCTTCCCCCCCCACAGCCCCTCTCCCCCGCCCCCGTCCCCAGCCCCTAAGTTAACTTGAAGATAGTTTGGCCATATTTCAGTTTGAAAAGAAGGGGAAATTGCAGGTCACTGGTGCATGGTCGGGCCGGGCGCATTTTTTTAATTTAAAACGGTAGACACCGAGGCCTGAAAAGCATCTGCAGCCCGTGCACTTTAACTGGTCCTGCCGGCCGCGGCGCGATTAACCCCTGTGTGCCTCGCCCGCCAACTCCGGCGGCGTCCCCTGCCCGGGGGGACTTCGGACCCGCCCGGGCACCGAGCCCGGCGCGGAGCCGCGGATCGCGACTGGGGTGGTGGAGCCGAGCGCTGCACCAGCCTTCCCCCCTCCCCCGCCCTTTTTGGCCACCGAACTTCGGGGCTGGGTCGTACCCGCCGGCAGGATGAGGCCCCCGCCGCGGAAGGGCGGCCAAGCGACAAGGAGCTCGCTGAAGGGGCCCCCCCGCCGCTCCCTCCGCCCCCGCCCCCGCCCAGCCCCGGCGGCCGAGGCAGCGCTCCCCGCGGTGCCCCTGCGGAGCTCGGGCAGCGGGAGGGATGCTCGGCTGAGCCCTTCGCCCTCAGCCGGCCCCCCTCGGTCCGGGACACACCGGAGGACTTTCCTCGTCCCTGGCCAGCTGGGCATGCCGATAAGGGCGGGCGATAGGAGAGGGGGGGCAAGGGGACGGAGCCGGAATGAGGGAGGGAAAACTCCCGAAACGAGGAGAGCAGGGAGCGGAGCCCGAGCTAACTCCGGGGAGGATGCCTCAGCACTTTCTCTATTATGCATTTCCAGCACAAGGAAAGCTAATTCCTCCGCTGAGGGCCTCAATCAGGCATTTATTTGACACTCATGATGCATGAACGGCTAAACACTAGTCTAAGCGGAGGATCAGCCGCTAGTTTATAGCTCGCGAGGTTTTTTTTGATGCAGGTGAATTATGTTGATCTCTGAATGCCTCGTATTCCTGGGGGGCGGGGAAGAACGGGAGGAGAGAGAAAGAAAACAAGAAGGAGGGGAGCGTGGGGGAGATGAACTTCTTCAAGCTCTTTGCCCTCACACCCGGGAAACTCTCTGGCCGGGAGTTTTGGCTTGTACCTTTCCTCACGGCCCTCTCCTGACCCCCAGTCTTCCTCTTCGCCTCTCCGCGGTGAATGATGACCCGACTGAGCCCCTCAAACCTTTTGGGCCGGGCCGGGCAGGGCCGCTCCGCGGGGCCCCTTCACGCCACGGCGGGGAAACGCTGCCCAGGGGAACGGAGGCGTAACGTGGAGCGGGGAGAGGCACGGACACAACATGGAGAGGGGAGAGGAAGAGGAGGAGGGGAGAAACCATATGGAGCAGGAGGGAGGGAGGCGACACCGAGCGAGCGAGCCAGGAGAGCAGGGGAAGCAGCGGGGAGCCGGGCGGCTGCCTCGGCCCAGGGCGCTGGGGCAGGAGGGGGCGGCCCCGGAGGGGCCTGCAGAGGATGGGGGGGCTCGGTGGGCCGTCGGCCAGGCCCTGCTGCCTGCCCTCCCGAAGGGCTGCGCTTTCTCCCCATCTCCTCCGCACTCTCCCGGGCACTGCCCTTTATTCCCCTGAACGCCCCTGGAGAATTTATTTTTATTTTTTTTTTCCCCTCCTGCTGGCCTCTTTCCAACTGTTGTTCCAGGACCGAAAAAAAAATAACAATTAAGTAGGAGTCATGTCTTGTGACTTGCACAATCTCTTCTAACGCCTGAGTTCAATTTTACACAACATTTAATACAAATATTAAAAATCAATATATCAAGGGGGTTGTTAATGAAATGTTACAGTGAGTGTGTGTCACCAGATAGGATTTCGGTGGGAAACATGTCTGATTTAGCAAAAGCTGAATGCAGTTGTATTCTTTATTCTGCTAAAAACAAAAGATAGAGGTGTTCATTAAATCATATCAAATCGAATTAAACTCTATTGGCGGGTCCCTCCAGCAGAACAGAAGTATGAAAAGCAGGGGTTGGAAAATGAATCTCAATGCATCTCTTGACAACGGAACAGGAATCGGAACGCATTAAAAATAAATCAGAGCGCTGCTGTAGGTCACAACAGAAGGATTAGATTGTACTGGAATAATGGGACGAGAGACAGGCAGAGACTACCCTGCAGGTACACCCTAGCACTAGAAGGCGAAGCCAGATTTTTTAAACGATAGGTCACACCAGGTCTGTAAGAGACAATCGTTGCCCCATTCAGTCTGCCTCTTTCTTGCCCCTTCTCCTGACTGTCGGAACCACAGTGCTCCCCAGCTTCTCGACAACGCTGCCGACTCAGCATTTTGCAGGCCGGTGGCTTTGCTTGTCGTTCCCCCCTCCCCGGCAATTTGCTTCTTTCCCTTTTATCCATCCTGGCCGGTCCCCTCTTCTCCCTAGCTCGACTCTGCTTTCCTTTAGCCCGGCCTCTCGCACTATTCAGCTATTCCCCGTGACCCGTCTCAGCCCTTTGCAGGAGTCCTTGGGAGCCGTCTGCAGAGCGATATGCCAAAAACCTGGCAGCTGCCCGGGCGGTGAGGAGCAAGAGCGCTGCTGGCAGCAGCCTCCGCCCTGCCCGGGTCGCAGCCCCCGTTGTCTCCGCGCCCAGCTGTGGGGACGGGACGGGACTTGGGGTGGTTCTCCCCTCTGCCGCGATGTGACCGAGAGATGATGGTGACGGTGTAGCAGCGCTAGGAGCCCAGGCCGCTGCTCCGTGGGAACTCGGGGGGCGCGGCTCGCCCCCGTGCCTCCTCCCAGCGTACCGGGGCCCCAGCTCGGGCCGTGCTCCGGTGGGAGCCATGGCAGCGGCGACAGGGAAGGGTCTGTGACCGCCGGGGCGAGTGCTGCCGGCCTCTTCCCGAGCTCTCGTCCAGCTTCCCCAGGCTTGGACTTCGCTCTCAGCTCTCCTGACACAGCTCCCTTCGCTCTCCTCTGCTGAGGGCACGCAGGGCCAGTCCCTCCCTCACCCCGGGGGCGTCGGGGTTTCTCCGGCCGGGTTAGTGTCTGGGTGCTAGAGCGATGTCCCCGCCGAGCACTTCGCGAGCAGAGGGGCTGCACAGCCCCTGCTCAGACGGGGGCCGCCTTTCGCTCCGTGTGGGCCTGCGGCGGCAGGCGCTGCGAAGAGGTTTGGGAAGGGCGAGCGGAGGAGCGGACCCCCCGACACTCCACCCCTTCCCCGGGCTCTTCCCCGAGCGGCGGCAAGACGTAAAGGCCAGCCGGGGGCCAGTGCCATTGGGAAGACTGCGGGATCAGCTCTCCCCTGCCGCCTGCAGAGCCGGGAGTGAGCGAGGCGGCGGCGGGAGGCTGATGCGCGGCAGCCGGGAGGGCTCGGCAGCGAGCCCGGAACGCGCCGCCAGAGCGGGAGCGCGGCGCCCCCGCGGTGCGGCCAGCGGGGCCGACACCGCCGAGCCCCGGAGCGGGAGCCCCGCGGGCACCGCTGGAAACCCTCCTGCAGGCGGCCGTCTTGCGGCTTCGCGATCGGGAGGCTCTGCTCCCGCTCCCCCCACCTCTCCCCTCCTGCCTCCCCGGGGCCGGCCGCGCCGCACAGCAGCGGCTGGGCGTGCAGCGCCGCCAGAACGCGATAAACAAGGGCGGCCAGCTGCCCTCCTCCCACTGCCAGCCCGGCAGCGCACGGATGCAGCTCGCACCGGCCCCGCTCCCGTCTCGGGGCTGCGGGACACGGGCGCGCCGTCCCCGGAGCCGAGGCGAGCTGGGGGGCCGGGGGATGCTCGCCGCCGTGGCTCTGTACGCGGCTGCACGCTCGCCCCGCGGACCGTGCCGCGGGCTCATCTCTCCAGGAGCGCAACTTCTGCTTCGACCTGAAGTCGCAGCTCCTCTGTTTGTTTATTTCCCCGGCCGCGGTGGCCGGCTGCCAAGCACGCCGACCTTGCCTATTAAAAACCCATTTTTCTTGCCCTGCGCGGAGCAGCAGTTCTCTCGCCGCGCTCCGTTGTTCCGTTAACATAAAGAGCGATGCAAAGTCTGCTCGGGGGTGCCGGGGGAGGGTTGTAATGGGGGTGGCGGTGGAGCTCTGCCCGCCTCACGCGTCCCGCCCGGGGCCGCCGCGGTCTCCGGGGCGCCTCCCGGCGCAGCCCGCGCCGCTGTCGCCGTGCCCCGGGATCGCGGCAGGGCGGAGTGACCGCCCCGGCTCCCCGGCCAAGCCATTTCCTGCCCTCCGAAGCCGCGGCCCCTCGCCGGCGGCCAAGCGGTAGCTGGGTCTGGCTTGGGGACGGCGGGCAACGAGGCCGGGCGAAGAGGCTGGAAAAATCAACACGCGGCAGCGGTGGCGGAGGGCAGGGGCTGATCCCATTAGCTGCGTCGAGCCGGAGAGGCTGAGCCGGAACAGCGGGGTCACCGCTGCCAGGGGCGCCTCGGGGTGCCGGCCGGAGCGGCAGGAGGGCGATGCTCGTCCCCTCCTCCTCGGTGTCCGCCTCGGGGTCCCCTCGCCCTTGTCGGTCGCGTCGGCCAAGGAGGGCGGCGGAGGGGAAGGCGCTGCGCACCCACCCCCGGGAGCAGGAGCCCGACGGCTTTGTGCAGCTGGGCGCGGGGGGCCCTTTCGCCTCGCTGCTTTGTTCTGCGGCGGCCCCGCCAGCCGGGACGCGCTCCGGCCAGCCCGCTCGGCTGGGCCCCGGCTCGCAGCTCCCTCACCCTTGGCACTACCCCTCTACTCCCAGCCTCCTCCGATACCCGAGGGACGCCTCTCTCCCCATCTCCTCTATGACGATCTAAAAGTCGTCCGAAGCAAGCTGCTTTTAGAGCAGATACAACAATAAAGTATATTGAAATAAGTCTGCGGTTGGTGAGTTTCCAGCGATACTTAATGGCACTCGCGGTAAACAGTCCCTCTCTGTGCGAGCGGGGAAAATCATCCAGACACAAGCACATTCCACCCTCTTTAGGGCTCCCTGGCTGTTATTATAGTTATTGCATTACTCTGGTGTAAGCCTTTTGTAACTAAGCTTCTATAAAGCCCCGCTTACAAGCACCCTGATTAGAATTTTCCTTGCCAGTAACCAAAGGCCACCCGCTTTCCAGTGCTATACAGAGGGAGCCGTCAACAGCCACCCCTCTGAATGTACGCTTTGTTCCTGGCAACAAGGAAACGAGTGGGCTTCTATTGGGGAGAATGCAACCCTTCTTTTAAATATCACACAGCGAGGGCTGATGGGGCACTGGGCTTCGGAGAGGCCGCGATGGAGGGAGAGAGACACGGCGGGGTCACGGGAGCGCGGAGTGGCCAAGCCCTAATGCTACCCACGACGCGGCTGCCACTCAGCCGACGGCCTGAGGATCATCTGGCTGATCCCGGCTCAGGGGCGGGCGGGGACGGAGTCAGGGCCTGGAGGGAAAAGAAAAGGAGGACGCAGGATCATGGTTTTCCAGCGGCACACACCGCTCCGGCATCCTGCCTTCCAGCTCCCCAGGCACAGTGATTCCCAGGCCCTGAGTTGGGCCCGAGCACAGGGAATGGTAGCAACCCCCCTAGGGCTGGGGCACACCCAGCATCCCCACTGCCCCCGTCCCGCTGCCTCTCCAGGGATACTCGGTGCGCTAGGAAAGCAAATGCCGGGCGGGTGTAGGACATCGCCATTTCTGCACACACAGCTTGGCTGCCGGGCACCCCCACCTCCAGGGAAGAGGAATCCCCCGGCGGCGAGGAAGGAGCCCGGCTGCCCCGGGGCGCTCCCTCGGTGCAGATGTAGTCCGGCCACCACGCCGGCAGCGAGCAGGAGGAGAGGGGGCAGCCGGCCGGCCTCCCCCGGCGGGCTCCACATCCAGCCCGGCTATTGTGAGCGCCCGAGAGCCCGTCTCGCCGGGTGTAAGCAATTACTGTGGTATGTCCAACATGTATGTTAGTGACATTACTAAGGAGGTGAGAGCTTGGCGCTCAGAGGGCCGAAATGCTGCGCTTTCGCTTTCATTCAGGATGTGTGTAACACAGAGTCTTTTCTCAGCTCGTCTGATTTTTAACTTCCTCTAAACCTCTCTCTCTCTTTTTCTTTTCCTCTTTGCTCGGAGAGCAGCAACGAGAGACCGAGAGGAAACACGCTGCTGCTGTGCAAAATGTGGACCATGTGTGGGAACTATTTACTCAGAGTGCAACTGCAGGCACCAGGCGAGGGGCTGGCAGAGCCGGGGGGCGGTGGAGAGAGAGGCTACATCTCTCTCGTGCTTCCCCCATGTCCCCCCTCCCCGTCTTCCCTAAAGCCAAACCACGTCGCTGTGTGTGTAACGGTGCGTTTTACTGACTTCTCGCTGGGCTCATATTGGGGTTGTGGTTTTTTTTTTTTCATTCCAAGGCTTTCGGGATCTTCTTTTGTGCTCACCCACCTTAAGCCTCAAGCAAAGGGTTAAATGTTTGGAGCCCTGCTAGGAAGCTGAGTTTCAGGATAAAAAAAAAAGAAAAGAAAAAAGGCGGTGGAGAAGGAGTGACAGCGTGAAGAAGTGGGCAGAGAAGACTGCGTGGTCCCCTGATCGTCCCTCTGACTGCTGTAGAATAATAAAAATAATTAATAATAATCCCCAGCATTTCTTTTCTATTTGGCTGTACCAGGAAGTGCCTCTGGCCTTGAAGCACCCTATTACCTCTCTTTCCCCCACCCCCGTCCTTTCCTTGGGAAGTGAGAAGAAAAAGGTCTGCAGCTGACAAATATTATCCATCCTTTTCATCGATCGGAGCATATACAGATGTGATAGCTTGATGTACACTGCAAACCGGCTGATCCACCGCTTTCTCCCTCTCTCGCTGGCTCTGGTTCGGCCCCCTCCTCCTCCCCCTTTGTTCTTCCCCCCCCCCCCGCCTTTCCCTCTCTTTAAATAGATTTCAAGGCGCTGCCTGTTGGAGAGCAGCTCTCCAGAGAGAGCGAGCTATTGCTTCCCTGCCGATAGCCTCCCCCCTTCTCCGGTTTCCAAACAGAAAACAATCCCCGGCCCAAGGAACCTGTGCTGGGGCTGGCGGAAGGAGTTAAACTGGCAGCGAAGAGCGAGATAAGGAGACAGCTCCCTGCACCATCGCCTCCGAGTCCTGTGTTTAAAGAAAGAAAGAACAGAAAATAAAAACAAATAAAAATTAAAAAAAAAAATTAAAAATGCAATTCGTGGATTCCCGTCTTGCACCATCACGAGGAGAAGAAGTAGTTTATTCCAGGGCACCGCCTGACGCAGCCCCGGCCGGCGCTGCCCCGAGCCACGGGCTGGCCGGCGCGGCTCGGAGCAGGCGGGCGGCTGGGAGGCGGCTGGAGGAGCGGAGCGAAAGGGTTAAGCCTCCCCTCCACCGCCCTCCTCTCTCGCCAGAGAATAAGCGCTCTCACGAAGCGTTTCTGCGGAGGCAGGCTGCGAGCAGGCCTTTCACGGTGGATCCATGGCTACTACCTCGGTGCTTGCCACCGAAACGCTGACCCTCCCCTGGTGCCCTGTGCGGTCAGTGCGGGCCCACTACACCAGGCACTTGCAATCAGTTTTTCGAAAGGTTAGCCAAGGTCCCTGGTCCTCGCAGACGCGAGGAATTATGAAACCACCTTTGTATCTACAGAAACTTACACAAAAAATAGGCGAGAAGGAGGCGAGGGAGAGAGAGCAGCTCTCCCCAGGCTAGGAGCAAGCCCGGGTGGTAGGCTGGGGGGCTCTCCCCGGGTGTAGGGATCCCCGCGGGCCGGGCCACAGCACAGCCCTGCAGGCAGCTCGCCCGCTGAAGAGCTGGGGTAGCCCCTGTCACCAGCGCCCCCCAACCCTGCCCGGTGCTCGCCCGGTGCTGGGGAGAACCAGCCTGCGGCGGGGCTGCCGCGGCGAAAATGGAGTGGGAGGAGGAAAAAGTGCTATCCGGAGAGCTGTTGTGACAGATGCTAAGCTTTGCCCTACGCGTGCTGGTGAGAGAAGGAGTTAAAAGCAAGCTGCTTTTTCGATCGAGCTGCTTCCCCGAGCGTCGGAAGGAGCGGCTTGCTAGAAAGCCGTCCATCAGCAACCAGTCCAACCTGCCCGTGATAATATGCGATCAACACCAAATCACCCCCGCTAGGCACGATCCATCATCGCTACGATGCAATGGGCCCTTGTATGGATGTGTCTACAAGGGGGGCGGGTGGGGAGAGAAGGGGAGGGAACGGGAAAGAGAGAAGGGAGACCGTGTGTGGATGTGTGTGCGGGGCGGGGGGGAACCGCATCATTCACCGGAATGGGAATCGCCGCCTCCCCCGGTTCTCGGCGAGCGGAGCTGCCCGACCCAGCGGAGTCGAAAGTTGCTGGGCCGGGGCTGAGCGGGGAGCCTGGCACACGGCCCCGCCGCCACCGCCTCCGACTGACATCAGCCTCCCCTCCCCCTCCTCGCTCCTCCTGGGCAAGCTTGACTGGCGTAAAATTAATAATTAATAGGGTGAAATTGATTAAAGGGCTGGGTGCGCGATGGGGGCGCTCGGAGAGCCCTTTCCCTACGCGGTCGCTCCGCATCCTCCTCCCCGCCAGCAGCGGCCCCGGGAGCGGGGACTGGCCGCCGCCGGCGAGCCAGGGGAGCTCCGGGGCAGCTCAACCCGAGCAGGAAGGAAAAGGGCGGCAGGGACCGGGGAGGAGAAAGGCGGCGGCTGCAGCAGCAAACCCCGCTGGGTGACTGGCTGTAACCGAGACCGGCCGCGCTAGCGGCGGCAGGCGGGGGCTGGCCCGGCTCGGCGCAGCTGGGTGTGTATGTGCGTGAGTGAGTGTGTGTGTGTGTACAAAGCCGGGTCCCGGGAGCTGCCCGAGGGCGGTGCTCGGCAGCACAAGGCCAACCCCCCCTGCCCCCCCCGCTTCTCCCCTACCGTGATCAGTCTCTGCCACGGAGGGAGTGGGGAACCGCAGGGGACGCGGCCGGGCCAGCGAACGCCTCAGCCTCCAGCCCCGCGGAGGTGGGAAAGGGTTAAACGTTGGAGGGAGACGGGGAGGAGGACGGGGGATGGGGAGCGAGGGAAGGGGGGCCGCCGAGCACAGCGCTGAGCGCAGGGAAACCACAGCGCACCTGGGCTCGGCTCGGGAGCCGGAACGAGCCGCCGCCTCCTCCTCCCTCTTTCCCTCCCTCCCTCCCTCCCTCCCGCCCTTCCTCCAGCTCGGTGCCTGCCTGGCCCATATCGCGGCTCTATCTTTGCAGCAGCGGGAGCTCAGCTCCTCTGTTTCTATCAGCTGCTCCCTCTAACCCCAGTGACCCAGATAAGAGCGGAGACCTCCCCCCACACCCCGCCCGCAAGCGCGCCGGGGGCCCCGGTCGGGCTTCTCAGCAGCCCTCCCTGCCCGCCGCGCCGCCTCCCGCTGCCTCCTTGCGGGGCCGCCCCCGGCCCGCCGCCTCAGCCCCAGCGGGGTCCTCCCAGCCCCACGGATCCGGCCCCGACCTCCGCGGGAGGCAACAAACCTGGCCCCGCTCCCGCCCCCTCGCTGGGCTCTTTCCCCCCCGGGCTGGGGCGCTGCCCCTCGGTGCCTCTCTCGGACGGATTGGGGTTATTGTTTGCCAGCGCTGCGCCAGCCCGCCGTCAAAATAATAATTAAAAGCAAAACGAACACCCCGATCCGGTCTTTCCTGGACACGCGGGTCGGAGCCACCGCAGCCCAAGTGTTGTTATTCCCGGGCTGGAAATAGCCCAGGCTCCGCCCTGGACAATCGCCTGTCAGAGGCCTCTTCTCTCCCCTCCCTGGAGGCCCTTCCCTGCCCTGCTTTATTTACTTTTGAAGTGTCTGGATTGATGGAGAACTGCGGACAGCATTTTCTTCCCCCGGCTCCCTCCTGCACCAGGGCTCCGCCGGAGCCTCTTACCGCACCCGGCGCTCCGCGCCAGCATGACCCAAGATAACCCGGCCCCGGGGAGGCCGGGGCGAGCGGGGGAGGGCGCTTAACCAAACCAAACAGATCGATCCGTCCCCAACCGGGGCCGAGGGAGCCCGGGGCAGGAGGGGGGTGTGTCGGGGCGCCCCTGGCAGCGGCGCCCAGAGGGTCGCGGGGGAGCCGCTGTCCCCGCCGTCCGGGAGTATCCCGTCCCCCCGGCACACCCGACGGGGAGGGGGAGGCGGAAGGGAGATCGCGGCAGGGCCCGTAACGACACAAGGGATAAACACCAAAGTTATCACCAGCCGTGACCAAAATAAATGCCTGTGATAAAAAAGCACTGACAGGATGATCCATTACGCGGGTGTCACTGCCTACAACGAGGTTCAATCAGATACGCCGGTTGCCGTGGACAACGGGGGAAGCGGCGGTACCGGGCTGACGACTTTTCTGGAGAGGCGGGTGGTGGTTGCCATCAGGGAGGTGACACGGCGCGATCAGCATGAGGGTGGCCCAGTATCGCGGGGAGGGACAGACCGCACCTCCCGCGGCCGTCGCTCGCCTCGCGTCCCCTCCGTCCGTCCAGAAGGCAGCCCCAGGTCACCGGCACATCCTTGGGGAGAGGAATGTCCTCTCCACGGGCGGCGCCCGGGACGTGCGAATACCCTGTCGCCTGCGATGTCGTCGGGTCCCTCCCCGGTTCGTGCCCCCTGGGTTGCGAGGCCGGGAGCGCGGCACGGCTGCCCGGGCTCTCCGCTTCCCTCCGCAGCCTGGCGGTGGAAATCAATGAGGGCGTGCGGCGCGACTGCCTTTCTGAGCTATGCCCTGGTATTAGTGGGGAAAGGGGAAGGCTCTCTGCGGGATCAGTGCTGCACGTCCTCGCCTCCGGCGGAGCTGCCCGCAGGTGCCGGAGCGGGGGCAGAGGGGGCCGGTCTGGCTGTCAGCGCCGCCGGGAAGAGCAGTACCCTGGGGCGTCAGGCTAATCGCATGGCAGGCCAGCTCGGCGGTACGCCGCGGCCCCGGGCGGTGCGATTAATGAAGGCTCAGGAAGTGGGGATAGGCTGCGGGCCGGTCCCCCTTACGCCACATTCCTTCGGATCGGACCGGGCCGGGACTTGCCTCTCCCCTGGGAAGGGACGGCCAGGACAACGTCCACCGAGCCTGGGGCGAAGGGACTCGCCCTTCTCCCCGAGTCCTCCACACGAGGGAAAAGCCGTGTCCGAGGTGGGACGCGGCGGGGTACAAAGGAGGATGCCCCCTCACGCCCTCAGGAGGAGCGGTGCCAGGGCCGTCCCCGCCGGTGTCACGGTGCGTGACACGCCAGCCCGTGTCTCTTCGGGGTGAGAAACTTCCCGGCTGCCAGCGACGGGTGGCTGCGCAGCCGACAACGCATCCTTCGGTCCCGAGATTTCCCCCCCGAGCGTAAACGCGTTGCCCCCCACCGCCGCCGCCCCCTTCCCGTCACGATTTAATGCTTTTCATGTTCTTCGGCAACTGCGTTTCCGCAGAGAAACTCCGGCGCGCTCCCAGCTCGGCTGCTCAGCTGTATTGTGGCGAGCTCAGGCACAGCCGGAGTGAATCCATTACGCCTCGATCCTACAATACAGGTTTATGCGGATACCCTCTGATTTACATTTAAAACAGTGCACGGGCATTGTCTGCGAGCCTGAAAAGAAAACACAGCCCCGTAACTTCAAATGACCTTCAAAGCAATGCAATTAACTCTCGTAATTATCAGTACACGCCTTTTAGAAAAAGACACAGGTGCTCGCCTCGGTGCTGTTCCACCTGGTTAAGCAGCCTCGTCCTGCGAGCGAATACCCCCTCCCCACCCCCACCTTTGGAGTCCCCAAATCTGGGACTCGCTCCGCCGTTCCTACATGGCGAAACCTCCCTTCACCCTCCCCTTCCCCCGCCCGCCGCCTGGGCTGAGGGACAGCTTGCTCAGCGCGCCGAGGCTTTGTCACACCGCCACACACACACCACCACGTCGCTGGCTGGTGCCGGCAGCGGGCGGCGTGTTCGCTTTCCCGGCTCCCACAAAGCGCTCCCCTCCCGCCGGCCCCTGGACCGCAGGCCACGCAGAGCCGAAATTTAGGTTAATAGGATGGGCTTTGATCCGTGGTCCCCTTCGCCCGCCCCTCACCCCGAACGACATCGATCCGCTGCATTTACTCCCGCGCCGATCGGCCCTCGGCGCTCCCGCAGTCACGCTCTGCGCGACCGGAGAGAATGAATAAATACCCCCGAAACACCGGGCCGGTGGCGGCCCCCGGCCCTGCCCGCGAGTGGCGGGTCCCCGGAGGCTCAATGTGCAGTGTCATGATGGCTCCCACGGCCCACGGGCATTACCGGGGGCGATACAGGGAGCGACGGGGGCGCGGGCAGCTCCGGGGGTGGGGGCTGCCGGTCCTGCAGAACCTCTACCCCTCCTCCCCTTCGCCCCTCTTTTGCACAGACGCACACACAAAATAAATAAATAACGAGGCGGCTGGAGCCATCTGGGGTTGGATGGCTTCTCATCTCATTACAGAGCATTAGGAGAAACAGGCAAATATACAGCTATTAAAATTAATCGCCTCGCGCTGTCAGCTGAACATAATGGAAATTATTTATAGGCTGCCTACGATGCCTTTCTCGTCACGGAGGCTTGGTGCGGAGAGGCGCACTCGCGGCTCCCAGCACAGAGAGGCGTACGGGGCCGAACGAGGGTCGCCGGGCTCGGCTCGGCCCCGGCCAGCGAAGTTTGGGAGGTCAGGGAGGCGAGACAGAGGGAAAGGAAAAGCAAGCGGCAGAGGCGCCGCGTTGAGCGAGTTAGGGTGGCTTGTTTTCAGGTGACCACAGGGGAAGCGGCGGAGACGCAAATAGGACAAACCGCGGTGCTGGGGGCCTCTCCGGGCTGCTCCGGCGGAGCATCCCCGGGACAGGGTCGGGGACAGCGGGCGGGCTCTTTCCGGCAGAAATCTCTGCGAACGGCGCTGAGTGCTTAGCAGGCACCGTGAGATGCGGCGAGGGCACGCCGCGGGAGGGGGCGATGTGCTTCCCGAACGATTTGCCTGCAGATCTCTGCTACCAGAGGAAATGTTAATTGTCAGCCCTTCCGCTTCTGCCTCTGGAGCGGGCTCTCGGTGTTGTTTGCTTACGCTTCTGGGGAGCCGGGGGTCTCTTCCGCTCGGGGAACAAAACCCTAGACCAAATCGACCATGCCAAGGAGAGCTGGCCTGTTTTTCCGACCGAGAAAGAGAGTGCATTTGGGGAGCGAGGGGAAGCGCTGCCCCCGTCCATTTCCCTGTTCCGTCCGGGGCCGTTTTGGCCAAAACAGCCACCTCTGGCTCGGCCGGGGCGAGCCGCCTCTTCGTCCCTCCCGCCGCCCCGCAGCTGTGGGGCTCAGCGCGATGCTGTGACAGCGTGAGGACTGAGAACCTTCTCTGCGGGGGCCGGAGGAGGCAAAGTACGGGTGCCATGGGCAGTGGAGGCCGCCGAGGCAGCCCGGGTGGCACCTGCTAGGACAGAGGGAAGGTGCGAGAAAGCCCGAGCGAGAGGCTGGAAGCGCAGCTTCGCCAGGCTTGAGAGGTTAATAAATACACCCGTCCCCTCTCCCCAGCCCGCCTGAGGCTAAGACTCGCAGCTCAGCGGGTAATTGACAGTCTCAATCCAAAATTGAAACATGTGTTAACAACAACGCCAGGCATCCTAGGAGCTACCCGGGAGATCGCCACCTCATGGTCTTTATATATTATTTGAATCCACCGGAGGAAAGTGTCACGAGGTTTTCAGAGCACGTTTCACCCCTACCTGTAAATCAGCTCTTATCGCTGCTGGCTGCTCAGAGAGAGCCAGGCTCTGCTCTATAGCGCAGGAGGAGGAGAGCCATGGCTCTCTCGCAGCGCTGTTTCTGTGCCGCCTCCATGCGGATCCCGCCGGCATCCCCCTCCCCTCCAGAGGTGAGCCCAGCGGCGGGACAGCGCCCGCTCGTCCGTATCCGGGAGCGGGCAAGGACGGCAGGATCCAAGACCCGCACAGCGCCGAGGCTGCACGGCTCCTCGGTGCCCGCACTCCTCCCGCCGCCAGAGGAAGCAGGACCTGTGTCCGTGTCCCACCCCCCTCTGCCTCCCCATTCAGGCGAGGGTCACACAGCTGCAAGTGGGAACAGACGCCCGTGTCGGCGGAGCATCTTTCCCATGCAGTTACTCATGTTCCTGGGATCCAGCGGAGCAGGAGCAGACTCCGCGCCGAACCGAGGGCCTTGCTCCCGGCGGCGCTTCGACAGCCACAGCGGGGTCGCTTACTCCCTGTGGTGTGAGTAAGCTGGGAATTCCCTCCCTCCGAAACCCCTTTCAGGTCTTATGGTGTCCCTGGCAGGAGGGATAGGGCCGGGGCAGGGAAAGCGCAAACTTGTGCCGAAGTGGTTGGACATGCAGAGGCAGGACGAGACTGGCAGGGTTCCCTGGGAAGGGCAGATCTCCAGGGCCTCCCACCGCCAGCTCCATCCCTTCCCCCTGCCGGTGCCATCGTCCCCTTTTCAGACCGGGAGCCTGTGTGAGGAGCAGCGTCCTCCGCTGGGGAGGCGGCAGCAGCTCCCGCTGCCCCCGCTCACGAGGGCCGGTGCCTGCGAGCTCTGCTCGGAGGTCACGACCAGCGGAGCAGGCAGATGGAAAATCCCAGTTCCTGCCGCACATAAACAAGGTGGGGACGGGCAGAGCGGCCCTCGGCGCTGCGCGGGAGGGGAAGGGCGTGGGGTCCCTCCTCCATGGCCCGCTGCCCGCCCAGCCGCGGCTCTTGCCCCGGGAGCTCCCTCCTCCGGCGGGCGCCGGCCGCGCTGCGCTGCGCGGAGGCGGATGGGCCCGGGGGGCTCCGTCCGGCGAGGGGCTGCGACCGCCGGCTGGAAGCAGCATCCGCGGGCGGTCCCGGGAGCGGGAGCCGCCCGGGCAGGGCGCCGGCACGGCGGCGGGGCAGAGCTTCTTTCTGCCCGGCTTGCTCGTCCCCGCAGCGCGTCCGCCCCCCGCGCGGCTCGGCAGCTCTCGCCCACGCGTGCACTCACACGGTCGCGCTGAGTCACACGGGCGCGCTGCCTCTCGCACACCGTGTCACGCATACGCTCCGTGTGGCACACACACTGCCTTCTTCTCCATCGCGCCGTGTCACGCACGCGTTCCGTGTCACACGCACACTGATTCCCACGCGCACTCGCTGCCCCCCTCGCACGGGCACGGCATCCTCCGGGGAAGCGCGCCAGCTCTCACACATTCGCTGCTTCTCTCAGCCGGGACACACGCCGAGAAGCTCGCATGCAGCCACACGTTCCCTTTCTGACACCCGGGCTCCGCCACAGCCACACACACTCACGCTGACCCGCACACGCGATGGCACACACTCAGGGTTTCCCACGCAGGCACACGCGCGCCGCCTCCCTCGCATCCCGCTCCCGGTCCCCCACGCGCATCGTCTCGCAGGCACTCGCCGCCGCGGGCTTCCACACACGGAGCCGCCCTCCGTCCCCGGCTGCTCTCCGGGCACACACACCCCGACACCCACAACACCCACACACCCCCACAGGGCCCCCGCCGCTCACGCTCGCTGGGAGCGGTCCCAGCGCCGCGCCCGGGCGGCCGCGTGTGTGCGCTTGCGGGAAACCCGAGGACCTTCCCCGCGGCCCCTTTGGCAGCGCTCCGCCGCCACCGCCGGGCCAGCTGCGCGGCCCCGGTCCGGAACAGCTTGTGTTTGTTCCCACCAGACGGCCGGGCGGGCGGGGGGAGGAAGGGTCAGCAGGTCCCGCGCCGCGCTGCCCGGGGCTCCGCGCCCCGCCGTGCCCCCCGCCCCAGGCTGCATGGGGTAGCGGCGCAGCCTCCACCTGCCCCGGGCATCCCCGGCCCGGGAAACCCCCACTCTGCCGCCAGCTTCGCTGTCATTTATATCCCGTTACATCCCGCTCTACCCCCGTCCCGGGCTGATGCCGAGGCCGCGGCCCGGCCCCCGAACGGGTGGTCCCGGCGGAGGCAGCGCCGTGCGCTCGGCGGCTGCGATGTGCACGCTGCCAGAACCAGCCGGGGAAAGGCCAACGGCGCCCGAGGCGCGGGCAGAGGTAGCGGCTGATCTCTTGGCAGATCCAAGAGCGATTTGGCCGCCACAGCCGGGAGGCCGGCCCGGATTATTCATCACGGGCGGACGAACACAATCCCTTCCCCCCTCCCCTTTCGCGTCAGCCCTGGATATTTTGTCCCGGCCGCACAAACAATATTCAACTTGTATCCTCTTCCGTGGAGGCACCGGGAAGCCGGCGGCTGCCAGGAACAGGCTCCCGTGCAGCGCACGGCAGCGGGATCCTGTTTCCCTCGCAGGCGGCGCAGAGCTGCGGCCCCGAGGGAAGCGGGCACTTCCCGCCCCCGCCCGGCGCTCGGCGGCCCCCGGGCCCTGCCAGGCGTCCCCGGCGGGGCTTGGCCGCCTCCCGGCTCCCTCCTGCGGGCGGGGGCCCCCGGCGTGCGGCCGCTGCTTTGCAAACCGCACGGCCGCGGCCCGCGGAGGGCGGCGCTGGCAGCCGCGCTGCCTGCCCCTGCCAAGCCGCGGGCACAGCGGGGCCCGGCGGCCCCGGGCGCTCCGCTCGCCAGCCAAAGCAGAAATGAAAGCCATCTCCGCGAACGCCCCCGGGGTTTGCCTGTCGTCGCTTTCCCCTTCTCCTCCCCGCAGCCACCGCGGATGGGCGGCCCTCTCTCCACTGGGAGCAGCCAGCGGCGCGGGAGGGGGGTCCCGGGGAGACGAGCTGCTCCCGGGCCCCCGTGCCGACCCCGATCCCGCGGGGTCCCTGCTCGGCCGCGGAGCCCAGCCGGGCTTCCCTTGCCCTCTCTTGGAAATATCCCTGCGGTGCGGGGCTGCTGCGGTGGCGGGGTCCCCCACACCCCACCATTCCAACCGAAGGGACGCAGGAAACATCGCCTTCGCGCTCAGCGGCAGCAGCGTGGGCGGCACAGCCCGAGCAGGGCCCGGGGGCCTCCTTTCCCTTCCATTTCTCATCCTTCCCCCTTTCCCTCCCGTCCCTTCACAGTTGCCTTTCCCCTTCCTTTCCTCGGCCCCCCCTCCTCGGGGGGCCACCCCGAGAGCGCACTCAGCCGAGTGCATCTTGCTCTTAAATCAAGCTTGGATATTTAAAGCTTAGCTCCCAGTTTATTTTCGTCCTAGACCAAAGGCGCTCGCTACTTATTCGGGAAGCTATTTAAATACCTCCCCCGACCTCCCCTCGGGATTATGAACGTTTGCTGCCGGAGAATTTCACAAAGGTATTCAGTACCGTAGTCCCGACTCCCCAGGACGCGCCGCAGGAGCCGGGGACCATTGCCGAGGGCGAGGGGGGGATGTGTTCTGGGACGCTGAAGGGAAAAGACCTCTTTTCAGCCAGGGAATCGCGGTACTTCACACTCACTTCGTGGTTTATTACTACGGGAGGAATCTGTTTATAGTCAAACCGTATTACATTGGGCCGTATCGATTTTCCAGCAGTACTCCCCACCGATTTAATTGTTTTTAGGAATGTCAATTGCAGCTCTCAAGTTCCCTGAATTCATCAGTGTTCAAATGATAAACCTCATCATCGCTCTAAATCATACGGCAATCCGCTTGTTACCGGGTGCGTGTCCCCTCCCCCGCGCCCCCAGCCCCACACACCGTGTACGTGTCTCAGGGTGTATGAAACTTCACGCAGAGCCCCAGCAGTGCGCTCCCGCCTCTCTCCCTTTCATAGCCCCTCCACTCCATCTTTTAAGTTTTACTGTCTTAAAATGAATGCACTGAAGAAATACACCCCTAAATTAGTCACGGTTCCTGGTTTCGGGTTCTACAGCTCAAAATCCCCATTGCAGCGCAGAGCAGACGAAACCAGAGTACAAAAACCAGCAACCAATCATCCCTCCCCCCCTCAAAAAAAAGATTCAACAAAAAACCCCAACCAACCAAAAAAACACAACCCACACAGAGAAGTCATCTTTAAAAAATAATTAGGAAGAAAAACAAGCTGAAACTGCGGACAAGGCGCTGGAAACTCCACGCCGCCGCTGCTGCTGGTGTCTGCGCTAGTCCCAAAGGCGAGAGCGGATCGATGCCTGCCCACAGCTCTGCCCTCTCGTCCTCACGGGCGAGGCAGCCGCGGGGAACCCCGCCAGCCCCCGGCCGAGGTCGGCGAGCTCCGAACTGCTCTGCTGTTGCCCAAGGGACACCAGAGGGTGTGGAGGGAACAGGCACAGTGACCCTCCTGCGGCAGGGACGGCGTCCCGAGGGCCAGCGTGGGGATCTTTCTGGGAGGGCGAGCGCAAACCCACGGTGCCCGCGGGAGGCAAGGGTCACGGGCAGCCCCGGCGGGAGGGAATGGCTGTGGCCGAGCGCCGCTTAGCGCAGCTATTTCGGCAGCTTTTTCTTCTGCTGCTGCGGCTGCTCGGGAACCACTTCTCCCCGTCACAACATGCCCCGCGGGCAAGCTCAGCCCCCACGGTGGTTCCCCTCCGTGGCAACCTTTTTATGCGAGCTCTCGTTAGTTCCCAGAAATGTAGTGAAGTGCCTTAGCGGCCAGCAGCTCCATTTGTGCTGCAAATTTAGCCACTATCGCTTGGGGCGGCTGCGGCAGGGGGGGTGTTTCACGGGTGGGAAACGAGGCGGGAGACGCGAGGACGGCTGCGATCCCTGCAGTGCCCGTGCTTAGAGGGGTCGGGGCTTAGCGAGGCGACCCCCGGGCTGGAGGCAGCTTCTCCTCGCCGCGAGTTTGGGTTGTTGAAGGCGACAGCAGCGCCCGGCCTGAAGGCAAGTTACCCTGCAAGCTGGGGTCGGACACCCACCCCCAGACTTAATAGGACGTGCGGGCAGTGCTGCCCGTTATTCCCCCCGAAGTTTCCTCGCAGCGAGGGGACCCAAGCACACAAAAACACCACCCGCACTTGGTGCCGGGAGAAAGCCCAGGCGCTGACCCTTCGCTCCGCTCAGGAGCCCCAGGGCATGACTTGATCCCGAGCCTGCCATCCCCTTTGCAAGGCATCCCCGCTCTTCTCCTTCGGGGGAACGGCAGGGAAAGCCTTGTGACCGGCTCCGCGCAGCTGCAGCCCGCCGGGAGGGCTGCGAAGCCGCTCGGAGCCCGGAGCAAGGGGAGCCCCTGCGGTGTGCCAGGCGTGGGGGAGCGGGTGCTGGGATGCACAGGGACATCTCGCACCTCGCTCCTCCCCGGGGCCGCAGAGTGGCGGTCTGGGAAAATCGTACGACGGGCATCCATCACCTTCCTCTGCCGTCTCCCGCGGGCAGCCCTCGGCTGCTGTTTATTTTGTTATCAAATCAATTAAGCTGCCGCTCTCGTATAAAACGGGGGCGGGAGGGGAAGGAGGAGGAGGGGATTTGGAGTAAAACAGTGGCCACGCCTTTGACATCGTCTCACCAAAGCAAAGAGCTCCTCCTATTGGAGAAATGATTTCCTGCTTGTTAGGAAACCCTCACTGCGTCCGAGCGATTTCATTTTATACCTATCACCATCATGTCTGGCCACTGGTGCAACTGGGAGGCCTGGTCAAACACTAACTTCAAAACAGTGAACCCTTCCTCTGCTGTGCGTAATGATCCAGCCATGGCAATACCAACACAGTATTTGGCACCTTGTGAGTAACATCTAGTAGACGTAGGATTTCTTGGCATGATCCAAAGTCTCACAGAATTCTGTCCTGGTTGCTGAAAAGATTTATATCAGCTCTCAGAGACCATCAAATCAGCAAATCTTACAGAGGGTAATTTCTGACCTCTGACCTGCTAAGTTCATGTCCATGATGACGTTAAAGTTTTTTAAACCTTTGGTTTCTGTTAAATGAGCAAAGTTGAACTGGGGATCCAGTGTAATCACAACGATTATGTTTGGGAAAACCTTGGCATAAACCCCCAAGCATCTGATCAGCTAAGAGATTCTCTTGGAGCCTTGTGATTTGCTGGGAAGTGCTCCTCTTAACGCAGGGTCTGGCTGGAAGAATTGATCTGGCTGCCAGAGGAGAGCTCCTGGCCAGCCTGCCCGGCAAAGAGCAGGGCTGCCAGGTTTCAGCAGGGGCTTTTGCTCTTTCCGTCTAAACAAGCTCTGCTCTTTCCCACTCTAGTTGCTGCCAACAATTTAAGACTGTACCCTACTAAATAGTGATATATCATATTTGATTGTTTTATAATAGTGCAAAGAGGATCCAGATCTTCCCTAGTCACAGAATGCTATGTTCTAAACCTCCTGTTGTTCAGTTTAAAACAAATTGCAATGCTCATTGCAGATACTGAATCAGGAGAAAAAGAGTCCTCTTGCCCTCTCCCCATGTTGTAAGTACACTGAAGAGAGAGTCCAGTGCACTGGGTAGGTATCTCATGGGAAACACTTTCAGAAATAGGCACTGATTACAAAGACCTTAATTTCTGGGCACTCAGCTACAACCCATAAGCAAAAGTAGCTATTAAAAAAATTTCTAGGTTAATTCTGGTTGGCCAAAAGTAGACAAAAATGTTAAGACATGCAGGTGCAGTAATGCTGGAGGATGGTGAAGCCTGTGAGCAGAGGGTGCATTTTAAGATATTTCTAACTGTTTCTGCACTGTGAAACTACCCATTTTAGAATAATTTACTACTTTTGCTAAGTACAGTTGATTTCTGGTTTTTAACCAATGACTGCCATCTCAGGCTGTCTGCTCCTCCTACCCACTGCTGCAGCATCGCAGAGTTTCATGAGGCACAAGGGCCATGTCTTAGCCAACACAGAAAAGCACTCTCATGTATTCATACCAACAAGAGGAAAGAAGTGGCAGAATGAAGCCAATAGTTGTGACCTTAATGTGTCAACAAAACAACAAAGGACAATTGTTATGCTTTAGTGGTTACTCCTTATCATCACTGTCACCCTCTCTCAAAATTTACTGAAAAGAGAGGAAGAAAAGAGTGTCTTACCTATACCAGGCACTTCCAGAGCCATAGAAATAACCAATGAATTTGCCAGTGTAGCCTTCTGCCAGCCATTGCAATCTGCAAGAACAATTTCACCTTCTCTACGTCACATCAGCCACATTCACCACCCACAACCCACACACCTCCTCCCTCCATCCCCACACAAGCTGTGTAACAGTAGGCTCAAATTGCATAGGGTGGTTTGCAAGAGGAGAAGTTCTGTGGATCCGTGGTGTCCTGTGCAGCAGTGGGAGTTCAGGGTATATGGTCTCAGCAGCTGGTGGAAGGGATCTATGTAAGGTGATGCAAATATTTTGTTTGCTTGTGGGAAGCTGTTGTGGGAGAGGTTCATGGTTTTGGGAACTACTCCCCATGCTAGTGTGTGAGTTAGGGGGTGTGCTGAGGAAGTATGATGTTGCATTTTGTATTCTCTGCAGGAGAAGTTTGTGTGCAGGTTTCAGGTTAAAGGTTTCAAGTGGGAAGGGAGGGAGGAAACCTGTGGGTTCCAGAAGCTGATGGGGTGACGTGCTGAAGGTGAAACTGTGGTTGAGGGCTTCAAAACCTGAGTGAAGACTTGGCTAAGGACTTCATGGCTTTCTGATGTTTTTGTTGGTGGGATGTGCCATGAGCAACTTTAACGGATTTTAAACAATATTTTTGGTTTGGTGGGATTTCTGTACAAACACTGACAGATGGCATGGGTAGCTCATGTATTTTCATCTCTGTTCCTCTCATAGTGTCTTGCGAAGACCTAAATCTTCACTTATCACCCCACTTTCTGTATGACCTTTTTACTTGACTCCCCTTCCCTTGACTCCTTTTATGGACCATGTCCTGGATTAATTCTATATTCTGCTATTTCTAGAGCCCAGACTAACCCTTTTCTCCTATTTTCTGACTCCTTGGTCAGCTCTTTCACTGCTCATTTATACAGAATTAGTGGAGGTAGCCATATGATTTGATATATTACAGACATCTAGAAAAAAATTAAGGTGGTAAGGGAGCATAGTAGGAGAAAGTGGATATGTGTGGGACAATAAGGAGGGCAGCATGAGAAGAGGTGGTAAAGACATTGAAGTGTAGGTGCGGGCTTGTCTGTAATGAGCTCTGTGGGTTTGCAGGACTGACAAGCTCCAAGGGGGAGGGAGATGTGAGAAAACTGGCTTTGTAGCCAATCTGGACCTGAGCAGGGAGAAGCAGAGGAACTGTGAGCTGACAAAGCCTGGGCAGCCCCTCTACCCTGAACATCTCTCCTGTAAGCCCTCCCTCCCCTTCCATGCTGCCCCACAGAATCCTACTGCTGCAGCTGCCTGCAACTCCTCTGCCCCTGTAAACCGAGCTGCCCATGGTGCACCTAAACAGTATGCCAGGGGGAGAGACTGAGGGAGCAGGAGCAGGGCTGGGTTCCTGCAGGGTTAAAAGCACAGCAGCCTGTACCCCTGTGAGGTCAGCCTTCAGAGGGGAGCCCCTCACTTTTGCCTCAGTCTTGTAGTGCAGTGAGGGCTGGCAAGCACCAGTGCAGAGGTGCAGCTCCTTAGGCATGAGCTGAGCACAGAAAAGTAAAAGGTGACATGGGCAAGACTTCTGCAAGGAGAGCTGCCCAAGCACTGCTGATCTGCTGCAGTACCTCAGGGCTCAGGTTCAGCCCGTTCCTCTTCTGCAGAGACACTGGAGCGCTTGGGGCTTAGTGGGGCTTAACCACTTACATCCAGTGCTGTCACTTGCTCGTCACATCATGTGCGCACGCACACATATCCCACACATCTCACTCCCCTGTTACCTTGAAGATCCACCTCCGTAATTTCTATTATCAGGTGAGCGATGCACGAGGTGGAAGGCTTTTACACTCACGTTGCTGGCAAACCCAATCTGTCCTGTTGGCTAAACTCAGCATGATTCGGATCTGCCACCTGGAGCAGGAGGAATGATTTGTAGTGCCTGAAATTCCCAAGGTACAAAGCTACAGAAACCTTAAGGTGCCATCAGATCTTCCATCTGTAAAATCTGGTATTTACAATTATTTAAAAATAAATGAAAAAGAAAATGAGCATCATTTAGAAATGAGTAGAATATGCCAGAAAACAATGTTAACCCCTCCCTGCCTTATATAACAGCTAGTATCTAAAATGTGGAGATTAAACTCAGTCAGGAAAGTTTGATACAGAGGGATTTGATTCCTCTTTTGGCTGCGAATTCAAGACTAGCTTTAACTGTGACCTCACCACTGACATCCTCCCTTTTATTTGATTGAGCACAGTTTATTTTAGCAGTATGCACACCAGCTTCCCCTAATATGAATTCCTGCTGTAAGAAATCACTAACATCCCTTCAAAATGCCATGGAAAGCTTTTGGTCACTGCTTGAGAGCAGAGAAGGTATTTGAAATGGAGAACACTTCTGAAAGTGGGGCATGGAAAAGGCAAGATTTAATATTTAAAGGAGGTTCTGAATTCCTCCCATTACAGAGGCACCAGGAGCAAGATTCAGCCCTTGCTTTGTGCTGTCATACACACTCTGCGATGGTAAATGTGTTTTCTTTGTGGTGCAAGCCAGAAGAGGAACTGATCCAGCTTTTGAGTAACAGGCTGTATGTTATCAGCATCACAGGGTGGCTGGTTTGTTTATACAGCTCCTAATGGAGGTAATGCATTGGCCACTCCTTTTGCACCCTACTGATGCTGAAAATGTGCATGACCTCACCTTAAAAGAAGAAACTGTACATTTGCCCCCATCTTCAATGTTTTGAACCACATGGTCAGAGCCAGACAAAACACAGGTGTAAGCCCATTTATAATGTAAACATTTATGGCAAATCATTCCAGTAACCTTTTTTCCTCTCTCTACAGCTTAATGTTGCTAGGTAAGGCAGGTAGGGCAGCTGGCAGGGCTTAGTTAAGAATCGTTTTAAATGCCAGATTAAAAAAAAAAAAAGTGAAATTTAACCAGTTTGTGGAAGATTGGGCTCTCCTTTTTCAGTGATTCTTACTAGAAGACAAACTTTAATGGTATTCATGTCTAAAAATATTTTAAAACCTGCTTCTTGGGGAAGAATATAGACTCCAGGTGCCTGACCACAATGGTAAATTGCTGTCAGTGACACAGCCTATGCATATTTAGGGGACCTAGCTCTGCCCTCTCCTTGACAGGATAGCGGGTTGCCTTGGGGTTCATCTGCTCATATCACTGTCATCTATCATGACATATTCATATGGGACCCAGCTGCCGAAGCTTACACTAAGAAAGAAAAAAATGTAAAAATAATTGGTTGATGTTTATGTCATTCTTTAGGCTACACTTACACAGCCCTTTTCAGGGCTTACTCTTTGAAGAATCATTAACCTTAGATATATATTGTCTTATATCTTAAGCAATACACCCTACTACTTTTAATCTTTAAATAATGCAAGTGCAGAAAAAGCCTTGTCACTACTGAGCATCCCCTAGTAAAATTTTGGCTGCAGTTTGATGTCAATAAAAGCAGCATAACATTTTGGTAAACTTGTTTTTGAGGTGGGATTGATTTCCTTAGATTTGCTGGGAGATTAGACATTTTATCAACTCCAGAGTCTTAGAAACAGTCATTGTTGGAGCCAGCAGTCTGAAGATGATGAAAGATTTCATTTTGGGTCTGAGCTTGTTATGGGCCTGCTTCAAGCTACCCAAGATAAAATTGTGTTCCACCACAGGCATCTGCCTCAGAGTCATTCCCTGCAACTGAGGCACTTGTGATCTCCTGGTAAAGCAGCCTTTTTTCATGGTGGGCCCTTCCTTCTCCCATGCTGGGGAGGGGAATGACATCCTGGTCCATCCTGCCTTATCTTTCCATGGAGCAGCAGTCTAAGGGCTCAGACCTGAACAAGGAGCAGGATGTTGGTACTATACTGTGCATAGGAGTCAGCCTGGAGAAGAGTGGAGAGTACAGACTGAGTAAAGCATACGACAGTGGCTGCTTCCCTCTGAAGCCCAGAGGGATTTGGGCTGAATGATTTGGATGCATTAGGAAGAGCATTGACAGCAGGTCAAGGGAGGTGATCCTGCCCCTCTACTCAGCCCCAATGAGGGTCAGCTGGAGTGCTTTGTCCAGTTCTGGGCTCCTCAGGACAACAGAGACATGGAGCTCCTGGAGCTGGTCCAGTGGAAGTGACAAAGATGGTTAAGGGACTGGAACATCTCTCTTGTGATGAAAGGTTCAGAGAGCTGGGCCTCTTCAGTCTCAAGAAGAGATGACTGAGAGGGGACCTCATGAATGTACACAAATATCTGAAGGGGGGGTTTCAAGAGGCTGGATCCAGGCTTTGCTTGGTGGTGCTGAGCAATAGGACAAGAGGCAACAGGCAGAAAGTGATGCCCAGGAAGTTCCACCCGAACATGAGGAAGACATTCTTTACTTTTCAGTGACCCAACGCTGGAACAGGCTGCCCAGAGAGGTTGTGGAGTCTCCCTCACTGGAGATATTCCAGAACCATCTGGACACAATCCTGTCCCATGTGCTCTGGGATGGCCCTGCTTGAGTAGGGAGGTTGGACCAGATGACCCACTGTGGTCCCTTCCAACCTGACCCGTTCTAGTGATTTTGTGATTCTGGAGTATTACAGGAATTACAAAGCAATGGTCACTGATTTGAATATCCCCAACACAGTGCTGAGTCTTAAATGTTATCATTAACCTGGATGATACAGTTATACAGAAAATGAAATGTGTAACCACCATCTTTCATTTAAGAGATTGACTAAACTGAAATGGGTAGCTATGGAAATAGGTAGAAGATGATGCTTTTATGTGTGATAAATAAGAGAAACCACACGGACAGCTTCAGGAAAGTTCTGCAAGGGAAAAGCGGCAGAAAAATCTTGCAGATCAGTGATATGGCAAAATATATTATTCATTATGGTCTTTGAGGCTTGCGAATGTTGAGCCCCTGGACTCTTGTAAGAGAAGTGGCCCCAGAGAGCTGCTACCACCGTGTCACTGTGAGGCAGCACAAGCTCCTGTGCATGCAGGGCTCTCTGGCTGCTGCCGGCCGTGCTCGGCACTGCCTGGGCTCCCTTTGCTCCCAGCGGAGTTCGCACCGTCAGCAGCGTTGGCAGAGCCTCAACTCGGGCTGTGTGCTGAGGCGATACGTTCTGCATGCAGCAATATGCCGTGTGTGTATGGTATTTGCACAGGCAGTATGTTACTAGTGCTGGGAAAGGTTTAAGGGGGGAAGGGAAAAAGCACGGACACTTAACATAGAGAATCACACAGCAACGGCTCAGTGAAGGAAAGACCTGTACCCCCAAAACGCAATTTCAGATCTATTGTTAGAGTGTAAGGAAGGCAGTAATTACAACTGGAGACCAATTGCGCTCCATTGCCAGGGAAGATAATTCTCACCTCAGATACACAGCTCTATTTTTATTCCATCATTTCTTTTTTCAGCATGCTGGAAAACTGAGAGAAGAGCAAGTGACAAACAGAATTCAGAGATGTCCAAGTAGAGTTACTTTGGAGCGAAGTATAATCCATCAGGATACCATTTGCAGTGCCTATTTTAGTAAAAGTCCCCAAACTACAGTTCTTTAGGATTAAAATATTGATATAATGCATAATATAGGCAGCTGATTTCTGGATTGTACTGTGCTATCATCTATCACTGTAAGTAGTTTTTAATGTAAAAATATATATTCTGCTGCAGCTACTTATGTTTTAACCTGGGTTGGTTGGTTGTTCTTAACCATATTGTGTTAGATGGGGAACATGAATTGACTGTCAAAGGGCCATGCTGAATAGTCTTTTACAGCTGCTATCCCGAATGACTCCTCATATGAAGTGGTATTAGATCAGACCATATTGTCCCTGGTGTGTATCAACAGCACCCACAAAACTAAAGCACCCACACAACCAGGGCAGGCCATGTCTGGGCACTGGGACTTGCTGAACTGTTGTGCCAGAGCCTGCAGGGGTGACATGGCCATTTGGGAGGTCTGACCAGGCAGCTCCAGTCTGTGCCTGCCACAGGAATGCAGTGACATGCTCAAGTTTCGTGGTGCTCATTACCCCAGCCCTTGTACCAATAGGGTCTTTGGACTTGCCTTTGCACATGTAGATGTGCTCTCCTTGAAACAAAATGCAGAATAGTATTATCCTAAACACACCCTAACATTATTTTTGGCTTAAATGAAAATGCTCATTGTACAAAAAAGCATCACGATGCAGAAATGCTGAGAGAAAGAGGTGAACTAGAAATGTACTTGTTAGGTGAGCTGAAATGTGTGTTCAGGTCATCTGAACAATTGTTTGGTTTAGAATACAATAACCCATGACCCCAGACCAGACAAAAAGAACATCAAAGTTTGTGGGTTCCACAAGCATATTTCTGTATATCCCAGCTCCTACCTGCATCTTCCTATTGTGGAGCAGAAAAGACAAAAGATCTGTTCAGAGGGAACCTTGGTTTCCTGGATGGTACAGTGAGAGTAAGCCACACCAGGACCAGCATTGGTGAGGCTTAATGGCATCTTCAGAGAGATGGGGGAGCAGTTTCGGAGGGGTGCACAATAAGCAGGAAACCATCAGAAAACTTTCCAAAACTGCAGGTGAGAGACACTGGAGGCAGGTTTGGGTAGCTGAGGATACCCGAGAACTGACAAGCATCTTTCTGGGTCATCTCTACCACCGTACACATTTAGAAAACAAGGTTTCTTCAGTGTTCAATGCAAGAACTGCAAGGGCACCTTCACAAACCTTCGCAGACCTCTCAAGACTGCTTTACTTCTCTGAGTTAGGGAAATAGTATCACTCTTAGTTCACTGGATATTTTTTTTTCTCGAGAGAAGTGGAACATGTTTCTTCCTTTCCTGACTGGTACAGAATGAACATTTTCTTTTCTAATCACCATTTGACAGAAAAATGGAAGAGCAAACGACCTACGTTTTTCTATTGTGAATGTTCTTTTTTTTCCTTTTATACCTTTCTCTCTGAAAAGTGCCCATATCCCCCTGCCCCCTATTTCCCAAGGTTTTTCTGTTGATCGTGTGTTATTGTGGGGATTAATGCAGGGGAAACTTGAAAGCTGCAAAAGAAGCCTGCAGGCTCTGTCGGGTTTGAGGGATGGGCTGTTATCCCTCACACCTCCTTGCTGCAAATCCCATTTGGTGGTGTGCTGCTAGTGAAAAGAAAACCTGTCTTTTGCAAGTGTTTGGATCAGTCAGGGGAGAAAAGAGCCTGTGTCAGGGCTCATTTTAGCAGTAGAAGGGACTGACTTTTCTCCCACACTGTGCAGTCCCTTCCTCCAGCTGGTGAGAGCCTTTCTGAGAGCCCTTGCTGCCACTTTGTCCTGCACTGGGCTTGGCTTTCCTATTCACAGCATCTTCTGTGCCAGGGACAGGGCCTGAGCTACTCCCACCCTTGGTCCTTCTTCCTGCTGAGCTGGGAGCTGTGGGAGTGCGAGGTCTCAACAGAGGCATCTGAACCTGGACTGAAAACCTGAATGCTGTGGAGAAGGAAACAGGCAGCTGCCCCTTATCATGATAAAGCTGCCCATTGGGTCCTATCCTGCATCTGCCAACATCAGCAGGAGATTGGACTTTGATTTGGACAAGCCTAGTATTTTCTGAACTCTTTCTATTAAGTTCCTATTAGTTAGGAATAGTCAGATCCATCATAATAGTCTGTTTCTGCTCACAGATGATGCAGGGGCAGGTTTTGCTTTGTACAGGCTTGTGATTTATGATTCTTCAAGGTGACTTAGTACTGATGCTCTTTAGCAAATTAATTTTTTTCCACAAGCCAGTTGCTAAGGGCATTTGTTACCTGCTATTCTTGCTGTATGATTTGGTGCTGTATCCCAAGAAACAGTCCCTGTTCCAGGACTGGTCCCACCTCAGGTCTGTAAACCAGAATCCTCTCTCTGCTCACAGACTCTCCACAAACATATTGAATTGTTCCTTGGAACCATTTTAGTCACCAGGAAAAGAAAAAAAAACAAGTAAAAATAGAGGTTTTCATTCCATGCAGAGCTGCTTTCGACGCAGAGGCTCTTATGGGCACAGGGTAATGTCGGCACAGTTTATTTTCTACAAACACTATGGGAGATAAAAACCTGATGTACCTGGGCACTGGTGAATAATCTGGATAAATCACTAATGGATATAATAACAATAATAATATAAAATAAATGGACACAAAATAAAAGAGATGGCAAGTAGGGGCAAAACTAATGAGAAGAGTGATTCCTGGGACTGAAGTGAAAGCCCTTCTGTAGCATTCACCTTGCTGATATAGCTAGGACTGGAGGGTAACGCTGGAAATCAAACCTCCTTCCCAGCCAGCACAAATGGTTTAATAGTATGTTACGTAGACTTCCTGAAATAGCTGCCCCCTGTTTCCTCAGCCGTGCTTGAGGAGGAGGTGGGAGGGAGCATATACGGATGGTAAATGCCACCGCAGGCTCCCCTACACAGGCACCCCCATCGATGCCAATTTTTGATCCAGCAGCACAGGGCGGATTAGCAGCGGAAGATTAATTCCTTCCTGTCATCTCCCCAGGGAGGTTAAATGATCTCAGGAGCAATTTCTCTTGCTAGGAACACTGTAATCCCGGAGCAGACTGCTAGCTGCTAGAGTTTATGCGGGGCTCTAATGATGGCAAGGAGGTTCCAAGTTTGGAGAAGGGTCATCGTTCAAAGAGATATTTAATTAATTAAATGGTGATTCCTTGCAACCCTTCTCCTGTGTGAAACCTGCAGCTCGAAGGAACCGTTTGAGTAATTTTTAAAATGTCTGAAGGAGAAAAATCTTTATTAATTAAAAAGGGAGTCCTAGCCAGTATGAGCAGTTGAACATGGTGCATGGACTTGGCTGTACCCATACATATTTCCTGTCTGTGTCCTCGCCCTATTTACACAGTACAGCTACTGGAAACAAAACTCTGTTTTACACCTTTTTACTCTGTTGTGTAGTCTGTCTGCACCCACAGATGCACCTCTGTAGCCTGACTCACCAAACTGTTCTGAGCCTTGTCTACGGCCTGTGCTAGAAGATGGCCCAGAGGACGGTGGATCAGCTGAGACTTGTGGCCAGTTTTGTGACACCTCCTCTCCTCTTCTCTTCTCCCTTCCTCTTGATGCAGAAGGCTGCCTCACTGGCAGGAAGAATACATAGGAGTTTTCCTGACCATGGAATTAGGGGTAATAGTTAAAAATTTGTCACGACACTGTTCTGTCTGCCTTCAGACAACGAGGTGCCTTTTTCTCCAGGCCACTTCTGCACAGCAATGAGCATTCTTGCACATCATTTCTGCAGGGTACTGAGTACACATGGGGCTTCCCTGCCCCAGAGCACACACTCGCACACCAAAATAAAATGCAGACCAAGAAGTGAATAGTAAGGAAGAGCTGAAGAGAGATGAGATGAGAGGAAGGCTTCTGGTAATCATGGGTTTGAAAGGGAGTCTGAAATAGAGACAGTTCTTGGCAGCAGGAAACAGAAGACAGCTCTAAGTGGGGAGAGATGCGTGAGTGACATACAAATGGGAGTGTGGGAGCAGGCAGCCCCTGTGGCTGGAGCAGCAGCAGTAAGGGGAGGGGGACCACAGGAAGGGTAAGCGGAGCCATCAGTGGACTTTGGATATGCCTGGCACTGCAGGAAAGAAAAAAGAAGGTGAACTGGAGTCTGTGGGCACTTTTATTGTGAGACACATCAGTATGTGGATCTACAGCACATCAGCCAGTCCAACACAATGTCCGTGTGCCTGCTCTCACTCTGGAGATGTGTGAAGCAGGACTAGCACGAGAGGTGTCACGTTCACTGCAGGTACCACTGGCTTAGGGCATTTGCAACCAGCCAGTTACCCCAGTGTAGATAACACAGTAGTTATGTTGTTGCCCCTCAGAAACCCATTCCTGTGTTGGATTTCTTATTCAAGGGTCCAGTTTCAATTTAAACCTGGTTTGCTCAGGTTTAATGTGCATCTGAAAATTACTGGCTGGTTAAGATTTCTCCCTACACAGAATTTATATCACTTTAAATCAGATAAGAAAACAGTGGAGACATCTCTGTAGGTACACTGTTCAAGTAGATCCCAGGGTGTTATTTTGTCCATTATATTTTCAGGTGTAGAATAAACTCATATACATATTTCAACCTGTGTGTGCCTATTTGTGGAAATGGACTGTTCAGGCTGAACCACCTCACCATCCTGCCTTTGGAGAAATTGTGTCAGGGAACATCAGAACAATACAAATGGAAGAAGAGGAGGCAGGAAAAGATATTTTGAAGTGAAAAGCAGAATGAGAGATGGGATGGGGATTACAGAGATAAAAAGCAGACCACTAAGCCCAGGAGTGTGATCTTGACTCCTGCTAGGAATTAATAGCAGTTGTTATATGTATCTTATGTGAGGATATGGAATTATGTCTGCATTGCAAAGAATGAATCTGGGGAGGATAACCAGCAGCAAAAGCAATAGCTTGCAGGGCTTCTTTGCTGACCATGCCTTCAGTTTCAGTCACTTTATGCACTAATCCAGTCAAATATGTGCTTGTCTATAAGCATGTGAACAGTTTCACTGATTGCAAAGGCAATACTCAGTTGTCATAAACATAAGCATAAACTTGAGTGCTTTGCTTGCTTCATCAGGCTTTCCAAGAGCTGGTTATGCAGCTCCTAAACCATCACCTTAAATGATACTTTGGCACTCAAATATGGCCACTGAGAATTAGAACAGAGAGAAATCAGAGACATGCAGAGTAGATGCTTATTAAGAAAATTGAATAGGTCGAAAGTGAAATTCCTATGTATTAACAATGCATTGGAAGGGTTGTTCCCCTAAAGTTGCAGGATAGCTGCTACTCCCTCAACCCAAAGTCACTAGTGGCACCCAGTGGCTAGAAGGGTTAGTCAGGAATGTACCTTTCTCCCTCACGATTTCCCTCGCACTGAAGCAACCACTTAAATGCAAATACCACCGCCTTGGTATTACATGTATTAAATCCAGACGTAGCTATTTTTGAGTGAGGTTTCATCTGGAAGGTATCTCCTGAGTAATGATCGCAATTTCTGTTCACAGAGGCATTTAGTCTGCAAGGTAAAATGCTTAGGCTTCTAGTGCAGCGCACGGCAGGCTACAAACTGACTGCATTTTGGCGCAGTTGTGGGATAGTTAATGCTTATTTATTCTGTGAGAGCACTAAACCTGCACAAATGAAAATAATGCCTGTTGTAAGAGTTCCAGGACTTTCCTCCAGAGAACACTTTCCAAAATTTGCTGACTTCCAGTACTTATAGAATTTCAAGAGCCAAGTGATCCGTAGCAAAGTTAAAATCTAAGCTAGTAAATGAAACGAGCAATTAACCAAACTGATGAGAGGGAACACCACAACTCCATAGCCATAGTTTCCGGATCTTTAGCCTCTACTTGGAGCATATATAATGAAAAAATGTATGTTCTAAGAGGCAAGTAAAAGCGACCTGATTTATTCCTGAATGATACATTAAAAAGAGCTTAAGGTGGTGATCCTGTGGCTGTGGCAGTGATTGCAGTAGGATGAACTGTGTGACTTGAGTCTGTAGTGTCTTATGCATTACATGATTACGATGCCGGCAGAGGCAGAGGTTTGTTACCCCATTCACTCCATGGTCTGTGCTGAAGTAAAGCCCCTTCACACTGTGTTGTGCTCCTCTGCCACCCTGTCCTCCAGCCAGCAGCTTGCAGCAGGTCAGAGCCACCTTGTCCCCACACGACCTTACTGCTATCAGGGTGATGAAAATTTCTATCAAAACTCACAGCTCCATCTTTACACCATTTTCTACTCCCCCATCTCCCTGTCTGTCAAAATCTGGCACAGCAAGGGAGGGAGAAGATGCTAATCTCATCCCTGCTCTGTTTTAGAGACAGGAATCCTATGTGTGGTAGGAGGATAATGCCAGGAGCCTCAGTTACTGGGTTTGCTGTAGCTCCCTGCAGAGGTGCAGGAATAGAGAAGGAGCAGCAAAGCTATTTCACCAGGGTCATGAGGAATGGAGCAGCTGAGCAGGGATCACATCTGCCGAACTCCCCCCCAGCATCCAAACAAAGACCATGGTGGAGACTAATGGGCCATACCCAGGACATTGCTACAGCCTTCCCAGCCTCCAGACCAGCCTTTCAGGGCTGAGGGACAGTTGCACCCAAGCCCAAGCAGTCCTGCAGCAGCCACTTTTCAGAAGCCAACTACCAAACATGAGGTGAAGAGCAATGCCCCCTTTCCTCTGACACCAGGCAGCTGGCTTCTCCTGGGGTCTCCTAGCCCAGTAACAGCTGTTTTTATTACGGTGTTGTGTTCTGTGGACTATGATGGATTTGGGGAAGCTCCCCATGCAGGACACCCCCAGTAAGATTTGCTTGTGACACTCAGAGCTCACTAGACCAGGAGCAATAGTTAGTCTCCATTTCTGTTTCAGTAATTTTGTACATTTCCTGCTATCACAAGGACCCAAACCACCAGTTATGCCCTGTCCAGATGCTTTTTATGGAATATAACACCTATGGCTGCAGGCTGTTGACTAGTTTGTAGTGGATTGCAGGGAAATGTCAGTGAACCAGGTGTGTGGAGTGGATATTTTGCAGATCCTTTTTATGTCATGGCTTTTCCAAAACTGCAGTAATAAGTAGAAATATAAGACTTTGGGCAAGAAAACCTCCTGACCATCACAGTTAGATCTCTGCAATCACTGGTGTTATCTATTTATGATTTCTCCTTGAAGAAACTGTTTAACATCTCTGTGCCTCAGTGCTCCTGCCTGTAAAATGGGTATGTCATGAGACAGGAGTTAGGTAACAAAAGGGCAGTGCTGTAGCTTGCCAAGCACTTCACAATCCACTGGGATGTACCAGCAAACTGCATGTTAGTTTTTAAAACTTAAATACCCTTCCAAATGGTCTCCCTGAAAAGTTTTTACATCGCCATCATCACTCTCATCTCTCAGCACAGTCCTTAACTGAGCTGTGTGGAGTGGCCTTCATTCATCCCCTTGTCCCCCCACCCTTCCCTGACTTCTCCCAAGGCGGGTGTGAAGTGTGTATGCAGCAGAGTGCTCTGCCATGGTTCGTTGATTTCCCTTGTTTGTTGCTTTCTTTTCTTTGGTTGCTTTTTTTCTTTCTCCCCAAAGAAAGAAGTGAGTGGAAACGCAATAGGTGAGGTAAAATTTGCAAGCCAAATAGAGCACACAGTCATTCCCATGTGCGCCGCTTAACGGGAGGCTGAAAACTGTTCCCTGGCTCTTCTTAGCTGTGCAAGAAAAGCTCCTAGTCCAGCTAGTGAATATGGAGTCTAACCCAGGTGGGAATAGTGGTATAACAGGGTTCAGCTGTCCTTTCTGACATGTCAGCACACCCTACTTCAGCCTCAATTATGGACTTCCCAGCTTTTCATTAAGAAGTCAGTTCTGTGTGATGTCTCCTGTTTGGAGGCGGCTACAAAAAACCTGTTGGGTACTGGCTGCTTTCTTAATACAGTAATCAAATGTAGAAGTGCCAAACCATCAATTGTAGAAAATATTTTTTTCTTTTCTTTTTTTTTTTAAACCCTGAGAGTATAAAATCCAAAGAAGACTTAATATAGTTATTCCTAAGGGATGGTATTCGTAAGTGTTGTGACCATCTGGGCATACAGCTGGCAAAACAGCCTCTACTCCATCTCCTCCAGGAGGAATCCCTAAAAGGGGCAGGAAAGGGCTAAAACATTACAAAAGCTGACCTCTTTTCAGTAAGATCATCCTCCCTCTTTTGGAAGTGTTGATTGTTTGGCCTCCCTCAGCCAGTGAGGCTGCTTTATTGTGTATTTATTACTCAGATGAAGGCTGGAGCCAGAGTTCTTTGGCCCATTTATAAAGCAATTTAAATGAGACGGCTGCTGTGGGCAGCAGTGCTGGGGACCAGGCTGAGCCTCCACAGCAGGCGTGCCAGCGGGAACTGCCTTCAGCTTTAGGAGCGGGGATTTACGGTTCACATGCAGTTCAAGCACGGCTTCTGCCCAGGGATTATGTACGTGGCCAGCACTGGGGCATGCAAGGCAAGCTGCTGGGCAGTGCCAAATTCCATAGATGGGGTGTGGGCTGCTGGCATGCTCAGGGATCTTGCTGCCCATGCAGCAGAGAACCCCAAAACCCAGGAGGTACTGTTTTGTTGCCTCAGCCCTTGGCTCTCCCTGCTCCATCCCCAGGGGCCCTCAGGAGATGCCAGTGTGTGCTGCCCAGGCTGGCAGGGCCAATTGACCACCCACATCCCGGGTGGGAAGGGAGCACTGTTTCCGAAGAGGGCCACCGTTTGGCAGACAAGTGGCAGGATGGGACTTGCACCCTTCTTGATAATGCTGCTGTTATGGCAGACACAATCAGGAGACGTCAGGTTTTGGGGCAGGCACCTTGAACCTTGGAGTTTCACTACTGCATCATGCAGCATCACAGGAACAGAAGCCATGATGGGATGGGTGCTGGCCCTTATACCTGCTGTTCCAGCCCATCCCAGCCCCAGGAGCAGGTAGCTATTCCATCCGATCCACCCATGCCAAGCTGTGCAATCCCTGCACTTTGGCTGCACTGTTTGGGCACAGGGCCTTTGGTGGATCTAATTCACCAGCTAAGACTAATTGACACCACAGAAAAATTGATATATATGCTCAAGCCAGGAAAGCCCAATTATTAAAAAAAAAAAAAATCCAATCTGTTCTTGCTCACAGAAACACCTTTCTTATCAGGGCAATCCTTCAACATCTTGCAATCACCAGCAAAGCCCGAATTCACTATCGATCCACCCTCACCTCTCACATACTTTCTACACTGATATCATGCTGCCTTCAAAGCCCCCAGACCTCCTCTTCCCCAGCCTTGCTTCCAACATCTGTAGGTTGGTGTGAAGACCAATGTCCTGATTCCAACCACTGGTGGATGCCTGGCACATGGGGCAGCAGCAGTACCATCACTGTGTTTTTCCCAGATAGGAGTTTAAGAAATTTCACAGCTTTCCAAAGCATTTAAAAAGTACTGGGCAGGCACCTAGTATGAAAGAGTGAGGGACTAGGTTTGACAGATAACATATCAGAAAATTAGACCAGTTGTGTCAGGTCATATCAGAGATCCATCTGAACTGCTCAGACAGTTGGACTAGATGATCATTGCAGGTCTCTTCCAACTGAAATACATTATTCTATTCTGTTCTACTCTAACCTATTGTCTTGCCTTCATCAGTGACTGGTCACAGCTGCACAGGGAGGATTGCAAGTGCTGCACATGCACAGGGTGATCCCACACTTAGAAACAAAGCAAACTTTGGCTCGATATCTCCTGCCTTACAGGTACTGTCTTGGCATATCTGGCTTTCAGTTACAGGAGAGGGGTTTTGTGTCAAATGGAGGATGAGAGTAAGGCATTGTTACAGAATATAAAGGTCAGATTTGTCTTAAATGAGAGAACCCTCTGGTAGCCAACCTCACTGCCACTGCAGAGGTCACTGCCAAGTACACCAGCCCCCCATTGCTGCCAGAGCACAGTGGACCATGGTTGTACATAAGAGGAGTACCACTTTCCTCAGTGTGCTGCCACATTCCCAGGGTTTTGGGACATTTAGGTCAAGACTGGTTTCAGAAGCACTCCATCCCTTGGCTCTGTGTGCAAAAAGTGGCTTTCACAGCTCTTTGTAATAAAGTTTGGTTACTCTCACTATTCTTTAGAGCCCTTTTTCCTCTTTCCTTTTTCCTTCCCTTCCCTTCTCTTCCCTGCCCTTCCCTTTCCTGTCCTGCACTGCCCTTCCTTACCCTGTCCTGCCAAAGCAGAATGTCCATGGAGTTATTAGCTTACACTATTAACTTGCAAACGTTAAGTCGGGAAATACAAGAGCTAAGGCTCTATGACAATGTTATCTTGGCCACAGGCACTGCCTGTAGTTCTTTCCCAGGTACACCTTTTGGACCTGAAGCTCTCCAGCCCAGGCAGACTGCCTGAGCACCCCTCTGAGCTCCTGCACAAGGCAGGACAGAGAGCAGCACACCACAGGTGGTGCTCTTTGTACCCCTACTTCCACACACTTCTGTTCATATTGGCAACAAAAAAGAAATACATCACCCAAATCAATGTTTCTCTCCTTTATATACAGCCAGACCTTTTGAAACTGTGCCATCTCAAAATTTCAGTTTAGGGCACATATTTTGTCACTTGTTCTTATGTGCCAGGTGAGAAGGAGGACAAGTATCCTTCTTGTTTCTTGAGGTGAGTTGCTTGGATAGCAGCTGAATGCTGCCCTGTGGGTCCTACCTGGCAGGCAGTGGCCTGGGGAAGTGTCACCCTCCCCTCACACCCCACACAGCTCACCTTTTGTGCGGCAAAACCTTGCTGCAGCAGTGGGTTAGCAGGGCAATGGCACTCCCATCTGCAATGAAGCAGCTCAATTCTCATGGAACAAGAGAAAAATCCCTGCCCACAGTTTTTCTTATTGAAAAAAAGGAAGGAAAAAGCTTCAAGCTTGGAGAATATTTACAAATAGTGCTGACAGACACATAAAGGTTTTTTTATTTTTTCTTTTTCATGATTTTTTTTTTCCTTTCCCTGGAAAGAAATAGTTTTATTTGCTTTTTTCCCCTTTCCTTTCCCCTGAGGCTGCAAGGCCCAGGGAGGGTTGCAGAAGTTCCTTGCTTTGTCTTGCTGAGAGAATCACAATGCCTCCCAGGTAAATTGTCTCATCATCAGTCAGGCGGAGCAGAGGAGTTTTTTATTAACACAGAAACTTGCGAAAAGTAATTTTTCATTTTTACTGAATATAGAAGTGGTCAAACGAGGTCTCTTCCTATTTTTCCTTTCAGACTCTGCTGAAACACAATATTTAAATGACAGTACAAAAGTGCCATGCTGTAGAAAGTTAGACACACTGGAAAAGAATAGCTATCATGGAAATGGCAGCCTAAACAGTTGCGACAAGTAGGATAAATCTTCCAGTCCATGGATGATTTGTTAAGTGTTTTGCAAATATATATACATATTGCAGATATATGTTATGTGTGTGTGTGTATAATCAATAAAGTATGTGTACAACAGATGGATGGATTAGACAGATAATTATGTGATTGTGGATCTCCCATTATATTTATGGGCAGCCATTAAAGCCACTGTGAGTTATCCCTCCTCTCCCCACTCCTGGAGATAAAGGTCATTATTGCCATCAGCCACCAGGTATGCCTCACACCCAGCACAGCTGCAGCAGCAACAAACCAGAGATCCTGACATTCCGCACCCTGGACAACTTAGTCTCCTTCATTTCTGAGGAAAATGTAAACTGGAAGAAAAGCTCAGGATTTTTTCACTGCCCACTGCAGTGGGCTGAGTGGGAGAGTTGTTCTGTTATTTGAGGCAGTGGAAATAAGTCAGCATAACCAGAGGGTGACCTTGCAAAGAGAGGCAGGATGGATGCCTGCTGAAGGTTGGCTGAAGGCATGGCTGGGCTATGCCAGTGGGTCCAGAGGCAGAGATCCCAGGGCTGTGCCACCTGTGAGTTCACAACCTGAGGCAAAGCCAGGAATCACTGACTCTGCTGGTGGCCTCAGCCCAGCAGATGTCAAGGGGGTCCTTGCTGGATTTGGCCCGAAAGCCCAATCTCGGCATGCTGTGGGCTGGGAGGAGGAGAGTTGGGATGTATCAGGCACAAGAAACCCCCTGTGACACATCAGTTATCTGTCTGACCCTTGGCAGGGACCTGTCTGCTTTATGCCATCCCAGCCACACTCCAGCCCCCTTGGAGCACGGCCGATTCACCAGGAAATGGATCCCAGCCCACACCCCTTTAGTCACTGCTGTCTGACTAGGAAGTATCTGACTGTAATTAGGGGTTGCATCCTCTGTAGCCTGGATAGGTTGCATTCCTGACACCCCAACCTTTCCTGCACAAATACCTCCAGTCCACACAGCAGGATGAGGATCCAGCAGCAATGGGGATGATCCACTGCTGGGTCCAGGCCAGGGCTGCAAACAATATCCTGACTACTACCTATACCATCCAGATAACCTGGCTCTGGCTGAGTTCCCCTGGGACAGAGAGGATGGAGGGGAAGCCCTCCCTGTACCCAGGGCCAATGTCACCATCTCCCTGTCAGCAGCCCCCTGTGCCTGGCAGCACAGACCTTTCTGGGCAGGCACAGGGCACTAAGAAAGAGTGGTGAGGGACCAGCAAGACTCAGTGGTGCACTGATCCCTTGGGGTGACTCTAAACAGCCCCCTCTAACACTTCATTTTGACCCTTTAAAGACATTTCTGGATGTGGCTCAGCCCCTGCCTGACCTCACATTCAGAGAAGCAGAAACAGGGCACAGAGCAATATTTTCTGAATTCCAGAAAGGACCGTCTGAAAAAAAAACCCGACAAATTGTCATGGACAAACATGTTTCCCATTTTGTCAACAGATAGAGTGAGGAGGATCACTCCAGAACTCAGCACAGCAGTAAATAAACTGGTGAGGTGGGTCCTGGCCCCTCATCTCCAACCCAAAGCCTCCAGCAGGTTTGCTGTGCTGGAATGGAATTCTACATTTTAGATGTTGACAAGACTTTAGATTTCTAATTAATGAGTTTTGAGTTCAAAGACTGAAAACAGAATATATGACCTCGGGCTTATATCCTGCTACACCACTAGCAGGAAAAGATGTATCTGGGAACCAGCAGTTGTTTTGTTGGCTGCAATATTATGAGTCCATATGCAACAGATGAAACGACATCGGACAAAGTCATTTTACCCCTTGCCTCTCTGCAAGCTGCAGCTCAGCTGGGCCCATGGGTATATCCCTCTGCATCCTGACTCCCAAGAAAAATACAAAGATTAGTGATCTCTCTGCCTTCATCTATTGATGGACACAAATGACCACTTTAGCACATTCATTTCCACGCTGGGAATAGAGGGATTAAAATGCCACTATCTCCTGATTGTAATGCTTTTTATGTGGGCCCTAGGTAAACACTGCAGTAGTAAACAAACCCCTGTTAATAAAAATTGCTAATTAAATGAGGACCAGTGGCTTGCTTTATTGACATAAGTATTTATAGGCTTTTTCTGCTTTCTTGTACTTTCCAAGGCTCTGCATGTTTTCCATTTGCTTTGGGTCTCTGCTCCTGCTTGTCCTTCTAATTATTGCTTTTTAGGGGTTTTGTTGTTATTTTAACCACCCTGAGTCAGACATAAGGATCTGCCTTATATCAAGCCCATCCTTTTCTTGGGAGGAATTCTCTGACACAGTACAACACAACACAATTATTTTGGAGCTTGTAAATAATACCATGTATTTCTTAAATCCATCTTTTGCAGTATGTTACTAGATAAGATAGCTTATATTTTTGGATAAGACTTGTCTTCTTAGTGCACATTTGTCTAGCTCTTCAAGAAATGGGGCCTTAAACTCTGAGTGGAAGGAATTTTTGTTCAGCTGAGCTTATCTGTGTTAAATCAGGATATGCAGTTGACTGCCAGATAATGAAAGGCTCCCAAACTGCAGCTCAGCAAGGGAATCCAGTGTATTCAGTCATCTTTCTGTAGAACTTGCAGACCATCATGCTTTGATTATTAGCATGTACTGTTATTTCTGTGGAAACCCATGCTAGACACTGCACATGGGACTGAAATGGCACGAAAGCAGAAGGGTGATGATGTCAACTGAAGTGCCACGCTGCTTTCTCCCTCAGAAGACCCCTGTGTGATGGTGAGATCTGAGCACCACATCAGCAGAAGAAGGTTCCTTGGCTAACATGCCCTAAGGAGTTGACACTGCTGCCTGTTGCTGTGGAAACCAAAATTGTGCCAAATCCACTTCTCTAGGTCTCCCATATCCTCTGTGCTATTCATCCTGCCTTTCTGCTCAGATACACTGACACATCCTGTGGCTTCTGCCACAGGTTTTATTCTAGAAGACACCAAACTTGTTACCACCTTGACATCATGGCCTGTTGTGGACTACAAATGGGAAACCCAAGTTGTCATCAGAGGATGTGCTTTGCAGGCTGATCTTGAGTAAGCACTGGACAGGAATACCACGCTGTTATTGAGCCAGCACTGTTGAGGAAGTAAACAAAATTGAATGGAAGTGAATATTATGTAGAACTTGTGTCCTTGAAAGCTAATTTAAGCTCTCTTGGTTCTGGTGGGATGAGGGAGACAAGCAACCGCAATACAAAAGATAAGTGCTGCAGCCTGATTTAATATTGGTATTTTGAAGGACCAGTTTTCACAGCCCATCTGGAAGTGATTTTTCCCCACTCAGAGATACCACCAAACACAGCCATTCCAGAAACAAGGAGATTCCAAAGAGATAGTCCTCAAACTGCAGTGAGGAGAGGGGCAAGCACTAAGGGTATTCTGAAATAATCACTCCACTCAGCAGGTGAAAAAAAAGAAATTCCAGTTAATAAAAAATACAGAAACTGCAGCTCTGAGTGCATTCTGAGAAATAAATAACAATAAAGGGACATCAAAGAGAGGTAAACAGCATCTGAGTGCTAGGCAGAAAGCAAAACATTGCAAAGAACCTTTTAGACCCAAGAGATATCATGAGTTTGAACACGTGAAGAACTTACTTTTGGGCAACAAGTTATCAGGTGTCTGCCGATCCATGGCAACTGTCCCTGATGATTTGCACGGTGGCATGTGTGGGATAATTTGAGATCGCTGTATCCTCTGTGGAAGATGAGACAGGTCCATGCTACTATGAATGACCTCACATTTTCTGTAGCCTAGGAGCACTCATGGGGAGAGTTGTCTGGTGGCACTTGGCTCTCCTGTGCTCTCTTGTTTCTGTGTTTAAGTCTGGATGACTGTGTCATTGCCTATATTTTGGCCACAAAGGCTTTTCTTACTTTGATGCATTTCTTTCCTCCCTCCTCAGGTAAGCAAGTCAGTGAGCTCAGTGTTGTTCTCCAATTACAGGACTGTTTCTGTACAGAGGGTAAAGGGATAAGCAGAGTGTCCTGTGGTGACAAGTGGTTTGTGCACCTTCTTATAAATAACCATGGCATCTTTCTAAAACATAGGTCCCATGTGGCCACTGAGTTACCTTTTATCTAAGGCTCTACTTGGCCTGTGTTGTCTGAGGACATCTCTTTGTTGGAAACAAGGCGGTGAAGAACATTGATTATAAAAATGGGAACAGCACAAAACTAACATGAATTCAGATTTCATTACCAACATGGAACCTGGCAGAGGTTAATTGAAACATTTGCCAAGGGCCAATCTAAAGTTCGATGGAATCAAAGGGGGACTTTAAACTGACTTTAATGGTCTCGGGGTCAGGTGGTAAGACAAATTTGACAAGTTTCAAGGTCCCTAGGTCAATGGATTTTTCTTTTTTTAAATCAAAATCACACCACACTATTAGTTTTAAATGACATTTCAGCCATCCGCCATAGAAATCACTTGACACCAGTTCAACAGGAATGGGATCAGCTCCTGCAGATTGTGGAGTGCAGTCTGTTCTGCCTGGGTCCTTGGGCATCATCTCTCCCTCGTGGAAAATACCTGTTTTTCTGGCAAAGGGCTAAGAGAACAGCCAGGCATCATGTACTGCTGGGTCTGAGAGTCCCAGACCTCACCTGGGATGACCCATGGCAGGGCTTTCTCAAGAGAAAGCCCTCACTGATGGACCTCTTCACTGCAGAAGGTGGCAGCCTGAAAACCTACAGGGCACAATGCAAAGCCAGTCATCTTTTCCCCTGTGTATTTGCTTGAGGGAATGGGTGGGTTGTTTATCTTGTTGGGAGGAGCCTTTTCCTTTTGACTCTTGGGGAAAAAGGAACTGCATTGTGTATGTTTACTGAAAGTCCGATGTGTTCTCTGAGACATGAAGAAAGGACACATCCGTATAAATCAGGGTGGAGAAGAAGTGAAACCAGAGAGAAATGGTTTGGGAGAGTTGCAGAGACAGCGTGTGTGTGTGAGCTCAGCCAGCAAGGGGAATGACACTGACACAGTTCCAAGGGAAGGTCATCATGTAGACCATAAATCTCAAACAACATTTGCTTCATTTGTCTTTGTTAGCTCTTTTTTACAGGAAGTTCAGCAACTATCAGAAAATTTTGAAATTCTCATTTATTAATGTGGCTCTGCAGCTGTTCATGGCTAGTGATTTAAAGTTTAATTCAGTCAAACACAGCATGACTGGCCTGAGCCTTAGCAGGGTTACCAGTGCCTGTGGTGGTCATGTGAGTGAGGGCTGGGGGAGCCCAGGTGAATGGTAGGGACATATGCAGTGTGAATGCTCAGGTATGAACATCCCCTTTGCCTGGGAACAGCCAGGCACCAGCAGGCAGAGCAGGAGGAGAGCCTTCTGGAAGGGAGCAGACCTTTGCTATGGGCTTGTACCCAACCCCAGGCCTCAAATTTTGGGCACTCTCGGGGACACAGACTTGTGCTTTGAGGTGGTGGAGGTGGAGCCATTCATATGTCTGCTGCTGGTCTAGTTTTGCTGCTTTGGCTCTTCCAGTTAGCTTTGGCCTCAGACAGTTTTGTTGAGCACCAGACACGGCTCATGAGGCAAGTTCTCCAAAACTTTTATACTCAGAGGAGAGAGTTTTCTCTAATTGATCACAATTAATGTAATCAGTGCTTTGCAGTTTTTCCTATTTATGTCTTCAAGATCTTATTTCACCTTTACACCTATTACCATTCTTAATTATAGTGAGCCCACAGCAAAGAGCAGATATCATTCTCTTCTGGGATCAGCTGCATGAAAATGTTAGAAAGAGAACATCCTACCAGACAGAGCATTTAGTCAAATTCCAACGCTGCCACTAACTTGAACAGTGGCCTTGGCAAGTCATTTCACTTTGCTCTGGGCTGTTTTATTCATATGGAAAATGGAAATAGCAAACTGATACATATTGAAGTTCCATTCTAGTCCCAGTTAAGACACAGCTGGGCTTTGCTTAGCTGGGTTAAGTTTTTCTGGAAATGTTTTGAAAAATCCCTGTTAATCACACAGGCAAAATCTATTGTGTTGTTTAAACAAGTAAATTAATGGAGGAAAATAACTGCAGCCTTCTCAACAACTGAGAAGCAAATTCTGTAGGCCCATGTTTGTACCTTGCAGAGCATCCTGATCTCAGCACGCTTTCCACCACTGCCTCTGTTTCCACCAGAGCAGTTCAGAGAGTTCAGGTCCACCAGATGTTAGAGAATTGATATAGAAGTTTAGTTTGCAGTCCAAGAGCTCCTTCCCAAGCAAATGGACACTTCATATGAGCCCTTACTTGCTAACTAGGAGGATGAATGACCACTTCCCACTTCTGCTACCAACCACTGACTGTCATGCTTGACTCCCTCCATTTCCAAGACCAGGGGGCTGGAGACATCTAATGGCAACCATCTGCATAGCAGAGCATCCTCTCCCACTGCAGCAGGCTGTCCTGTAACATACCAGCTCCAAGATTTAACTCTTACGGTACCTAAGAAACATCTGTGCACAAGACCAGTGAATGACAGCAACTGTGTGGCTGTATGACATCATGGCATCTTATTAGAAGTAAAATGGACAGTATTCAGGAAGTACATTCAAAATTTGTTCAGGTGCTGGGCCATCTTTGCTCTGTTCTCCTCACCCTTGAAGGGTGGAAGAAGGATGCTGAGAACACAAGGACTGTATGCATGGTTTCTTCCAGAGAAGGCATTTAAGAAAGTTGTGAGTGTCACAGGTGGCCATGACAGCTAAATAACCTCTGTCCAGAACATCTGGATTATAGTGGAGTTACAGCCCCACAATTCCTGTCACCTTCAACAGAGTCTGTTCCTCCAAGGCTGGTCAGAAACTAAGTGGTGAAACAGTAGTGTGATTTTATCTTTTGCCATGATTTACCATTGGTTAAATTTTATTTCTGATATCCAATTACATGCTACCTTCAGAGAGTTTCATGGCTTGTCTAAGGCCCACTTAATTCAGTGGCTTTGTGTCGGCTTCATCCTATTTGGGCTGTGAATGTGTCCTTTAATAGGTGCAGCTGTAAAAACACATTGGCTGTTTCTCTCTAGGCCTGTTTTTTTCTACTAACAATAAAAAAGCGTATTTGCGGAGGAATAAAGTTTCAGATCAAAGGAAACCATTTTCTATTTCGAGTTGAATTTGAGAAATAGATATGACTTTTTTTTTTTTTAAATAAAAATAAAATGAGGGAATGTTGAAATTTTGACATATCCAAGCCATCTTTATATTTTTCATGGAGTATCCTTTGGTTCATGATGGCTGAAAGGACACAGTACAATCCCAGAGTGTGGAATGCTTCAGTATATCACAAGCTTTACCTGCTTATTTTGGAATAATAATTATAACCAGGGTCTTCTCCCTGCCAGGTGCAACTCTTAGCCACCAAGTGGTCCAGAGAGATGTGCTCTCCATGTCCTGGCAGAGCTAGGTGCAGAGCAGGAACATTTGAACCTCCATTTTAACTGGAAGAAAATTCAACAACAAACTTTATAAGACAGTGGTGAAAACATTCATTTGTTGGTCCTAGTGCTGGAAAGCTCAGACATGGACTGGTACCCTGTAGGTCACTGATGGGCAGTGCCCATGGAGTCTGAACCAGGAGACAGTCAGAAAAATGGATTTCTGCAGTGTGGATGAACAGACCAAGATGGAGAGAGAAGAAGAGCTTTTCCTCACTAGTTTTATGAGCAGTGTCTAAGCTAAAGTCTAAGACTTGTGATCTAGTATTTTGTTTCTAATCTCCACCATTCTTGTTTAAAACATCCCAAAAGAACCTTTTGTTCCCTAAAAAAAAAAATAAAGAAAGAATTACTAGGTCAATCTCAAGTATTTTTCCTTCAATTTTTGAGGTCTAACACTGTACTGAAGAAGTGATATTTATTGCAAGCAAGCCCCACATTTTCCTGCTAAGCGGTGTGCACTGTGGTTCAATACTAAGCTGTCACACTCCATGGGACCCTATCACCCTCTGCTTACCTCCTGTTGATTTTGAAACTGGGACCTGCTGTATGAAACTGATAGGCCCACTGGGTGCTAGCTTGAGTCTTGAGGCAATTCAAAGGTGAAACGATCTAATGCAGCAATATGTGAGAACTCAGCATTCAGGCTATTCCAATTCTTGGCTAAGTAACAGTGTCATGAGACTGGCCTTGTGTCTTCCACAGCCAAGGAGAAGGCTGACACATTATGTCCATACACACACAACTACCTAATCTGCAGCTTGCAGAACACTTAATGTCCATACAGATTTCAGAAAGAAAAAATAAGGCAGTGTCTCTGAAAAAGGATAGGTAATAGCTGATTCAACCAGGCTTCAGTAGCAGAGAAAGACGGATAGCAGTGGGATGAAAAGAGGCTCTGGTATTTTCTTGTTCTGGAGTCCTTTCGATCTTAAGCATGACTTGAGATTTTGGGTTCCTTTCTTAATCTTAAAATGATTAAAAAAATCCTCCCAAGCCTTTCTAGAAGCAGGCTGCCCCAGTCTGTACCCTACTTTCCACACCTGGACACTGGACAAAGATGCTACAGCTTTCAGGAAGCAGCACATTTGTCAGCGTGCAGCCTCCAGCCAAACAAAGGGCTGGATTCATGAATGCAATATCAGCCATGGGAATGTTCCACCCTGCCCCTCCCCAACTTCTGACTCAATCTGCTGAAACAAAAAATGAATCATCATTGGGTTTTGTAGCCTTTGAGGTTCCTCAGCAGATAAATACATCTTGGACATGCTGATGGCCACTAATTTGCATGAAACTGCACAAGAATGACACGAATTTGAACATAGATTATGAGCCAGTTTTTGGGGGTTTGTTTCTAATAATAAGAAGCTGCTACCAAAGAAGAGATGAGAGGCAGTCTCTGTAGCAAGGAAAGGTAAGTGTGCAGTGAAAAACAGTCAGATCTGACTTTGCTTCCACACAGTAGCACCACTTCAAAATTCCCCTTGCCCTGGAGAAGCAGGACAAAGTTCCCTTTTGACAGATGCTTGGTGTTCATTAACAGTGTTTGCTCTGCCTGACATGACATTTAAAAGCTCTAGAGCCCTTCCACATTAACTCAACATTGTCATATTCAGCAAAACATTTAAGCAGTTATTCAGCTTGAAGCACCTAAGTAGTCCCACTGTCAACAACAGGACTTCTCAAATGCTCAGATTTATGCATGTGCTGAAGTACCTTGCTAAATCAGGGCTTCAAACCCTAGCAGCCTGCTGAATCAGAGTGATCGTTCCAGTCTTCACCCCTAGAGCCTTAGAAAAACCCCTGGCACGCAATGTACAAAACTAATTTTAGTTAATTGAATGAAATTGTGTAGGTACACTCAGTGACCACTGAGAGTTTTGAAAACTAATTATGCTGTTGTCATCCTGCATACCTAGTTCTATGATTAGTCACATCCACCTATAGGAAACATGGCACTGTCATCAGATATGCTCTGTGATCTGTCCTAAAGGCTGGCACATCTCCAGCTCTGGGTGGGTTTCCTCCACAGTTGTCACACAGTGTGGTACAGCTACCTGTGATAACTGTTGAGCAGACAGACATCTTTTGTGCTGCCATTTTTAATGTGTTTCACTACATACCCCTTTCAAAGTCTAATAATTTCCACCAGGCAAGGATACTGTCAGCCTGGCATCAGATAAGTTCTCAGGAGAGAGCTGTACCCTGCATTGCCTGTTTTATCTAATAAAGACTTTTCCATCTCTGGTCTACTGCTTATAATTTACCCTGCATAAGCTGACTTGCCAAGACACTTGCTTGAAGAGAAAAAGGTAGGATGCTGACGTATCCTCAGAGTCCTTTCATCTGACATAAACCACCCATTGTCAAAACAAGGTAAGCAGAGGGGAAAGCATTTTGGCATTTAGAAACAGAATTTCAATTTACCATCCTCCTGCCCTTCTTGTACCCTGACAAGTAGTGCTTTGGTCACCCACATGCTGACACAAAACAAAGTTTTGAAGCTGGAGATGGGATGCAGTTTGAGATGAACTTTTTTTTATTTCAGGAGTGAGAAACTGCTGCACCCACCTAACTGAAAACTTCAAATGAAAACAGAGCTGTGAACAGCACAGGTGGCATCAGATATATTGTCATCTGTCTTCTCACATGTAAGAACAGCTTTTCAAAGGTAAGTTTATTCCCCCTCCCCTTTGCTCCTTTCTTTAGATAAGTTTAGTGCCACGTGGCTTGGTCCCTGCTTTTGATGGAGCCACCAGCACCTTTCTAGGCAGGCTGCAGCAGTCCCAGTGCACGCTACATCCACAGACAGGCACAGAGACCTCCCCCTGCACAGCTGGTGTGGTAAAACTGTCCCCAGATGTTTGAAGAGCATACAGAGAACCTCCCCTGCAGATGATATTGGTAGCAAATCCCAGGAAGTAACTGGGCATTTCTGAAACTCCCAGAGCCCTGTGGGCTGGATGCAGGCGGGGAGGGCAGGAACAGACTGTTCATCTGCATGTTTGGCAGAGTGGTGCCCACATGCAGTTTGCATTTTCCACGTTGCCTGAGTTCAAAGGAGCATTAATACTGGTGTTGCTAATGAGATAAAGTGGCCAACTACCTGCTGTGCTGGCTTAGGGAATGAGCATGGCTCTTACCACTCCGGCTGCCTTGGCACAGACAGCCGCATGCAGAGGTTTGAGCTCCCTGCCCCTTGTTCTCACCCATCGGTGTACCTGAAGCAAGTGGTGCTTTTCCCTCTGTCACACCATTATGTGCCACAGCACAAATTCTGCAGACATCTAGGAACACACAAGAGGCCGCACAGCAGGTTCCTGAGAACAAAAGTGTTCACAGGCACGTCTGCACGACTGAGACCCAGACTCTTGTAATCTGAGAAAAATAAGCACCGGCTCCTATCTGTCCAATAAAAGTGCACTAAACCCTCGCCCTGCTATATGTGTTAATCATGCTCTGATAATTGTCTCTAAAATTAAATTTAATAACAGCTAAAATGTTTCAAGAGTTTCCTTGGCTGCAGATTTTATAGAAGGCTCTACCTAGACATGATGGGAAAAAAATATAAAAATTATACCATCTATCCTCTGGGAGAAATAACACTTGGATTTGTTAATTTTGGACAACATCTAAATTCTTCTGCTGGCACAGTTTTAAACTATATCTCTATAACGCATCTCCTCATACTTTTACAGCAGCAATAAGAAAATTGGCTAAAAAATCATAATGCCCCTTTTGGATCCTAATGTGTCTTTTGAGACTCATTTGTTTAGTTTAATGAAAAAATAAAGTTAGCATGGCCATGTTGCAGTCCTAGTGACAATATCCTGTGTTGGGATAACCATGGCAGGGGCAGAGAGAGTGTCCATGGCAGGGCAGAACCAGCAACCACAACAGCCCTCAGCAACCTGTGGCTCTTCCCAGCTTCTCCACATTTAGCATAAAACAAACATGCAAACAAGGCAGAGGTCAGTTCTGAGGACCTCCCCACAAAGCCTGAGGGTGCTGGATCACCATGGCAGGTGTGCAGGCTGGTACCTGAGAGACCAGCACATCCACAGGTGGCTGATGGTAGAATCCTGGACTCATACAGCCACAGGATGGTTTGTGTTGGAAGGGAGCTTAAAGATCATCTAGTTCTAACCCCGCTGTCATGGGCAGGAATGACATTCACTATATCAGGTTTCTCAGGGCCCCATCCAACCTGGCTGATTTCACCTCCTTAACTCTTACCACACTGGAAAACCAAAGGATGAATAAAGACTGTTTTACAGAAGTTTATGGCCACCAGAAAACAGATTTAAGCCTAGAGTTTGAGAGGTTAGATTAATAGTTGAGTTGGAATTTCTTCAAAGCATGGGACAGGCAACAGAGAAAGTAGAGGTGTTCAGATGAAAGCAAACAAACCCTTTTTGTTTCTTAATCATTGCATGTTTACCAGATGTTTGACAACTGGGTTGACCATTTAAAGTCATCACATGTTGTCTGAAGTTTTGGTTTGATTACAACCTAGACACAAATTATAAGCTGATTTTGCAGTGGCTGATTAGATTCAATATTTCATGCAGGTGTTCCATGAGGAGTGATATGCCAGTGTATATTGCATATCGATCATTTTGGTATTCAGAAAGTACTTCTTAGCTCCATGACAGTAGCTTTCAGAGGTAAGAATGGTCTCTGCAGAGACTGCCCCTCAATTTGGGGTACAGCTAAAATCCCGAAAGCTGTGCTGATTTAATTATAGCTATTCAAAGAGAGTGAAAGATTTTACTCAGACTTTCCTAAGACAGAAAAGAAGGGGATAATGGAAATTCTCTTATTATCTCAACTGCAGGGGTTGTGACCGAGAGCACGCTCTCATTTGCTGTCTATACAGCTGTAATTAAATCATTTCAGCTTTCAGAGTTTTAGCCTTACCTCAAATTGGGATAAAAATCTGGAGTGAAAGAGATGAGATAACACCACATGAAAGCAGTCAGTAGAAATGACTAGATGCAGCAGCCGGCAAGGATCCAGCCCCACCTCACACCCACAGCAACACTGCCTAGAGGATCATGGTAAACTCATTGCCCCGCCAGACACAACTGCTGGTTAATAAAGCAGAAGCCCAATCCCATCCGTGACCAAAACTTGAGAAAAGACCTTGGAAAAGCTCCATTTTCCCAGGGAATATCGAAATCTTTCTCACTGAGTGCCCCAAAGAACATAAGCTCATTTTAATTGGAAAAAACCCCACCCCACAATGGCAGAAAATCAGCAGGGCTTTGCTATTAATGGATGCTTTGATGAAGTCCTGTGTGTGTTTGGAGACAGACTTGGTGCAGCTGTTACCTGCTGTGCTCCTGGCCAAAAATGCAGCCAGGCTTCTGGAGAATTAGGTGAGGTTTTGGGCGGGATGGCAGTGGGAGCAGCAGTGTGAGAGGTGGCTGTCTCCTAATTCAGCAGCACCTGGCCAAGCAGGCTCTCTGCATTCCAAAGACAGTGACCTGCCCAAGGTAGAATGTCAGAACAGGCGAGTGCAGGCTCCCAGACCCACTGCAAGGAACCAGTAGTCCAGCTTCTGCCCCACCAAATGGGCTCAGCTTTGGGTGTGAGTACAGCCTCTTTCCCAGCCTGTGAACCTTGGACATCACAGCTTTCCAGTCTCACACAGTGCTGCAGCTCTGGTCCTTGGTGGATGTCCAAGGCCTGGGGGCAGAAAATGCTGTTGTTTCTGCCACCATCCCCATAAATTTGCCAAACATGATAGAGCAATGTGAACAGGTGATGCAGGTGTTCAGAGTGGTGGAGCATCCTTAGGGATATAGAGTTTGGCTAGCTGTGAAACTAGACCAAAGATAAGTGAAGGAATGAGAGGAGTTAGCTGGGAAAGGATTTGGCTCAGCATAGTGACACATTTTCTTTGCTTGAGGCTAACCAGTGCTTGGTAAATATGTTGGACCCTGCCCTCTCACCCCATCCTATGCACCTCCATGATGTCAGGCACCCTACAATCCTTCAAATGTCCTGTTACTGCTTTGCAACAAATATATTGATACACTTAGGCAAGGGGAAAATCACCTAAACACAATCTGTGGTAACAACAGAGGTAATAAGTGCTCCCAGTATTATTGCATCCTTAAAGCCCCACTCAGGAAGTTCCTCCCCAGGCATTCATGTTTACCATAAACTGTTAAAGGCTTCTTTCAACACAAGGAGAAACACCATATAGTCAAGTTACTGCATAATGTATAAGTTCTAGGTTGCAGCCGGGTTATGAAACAGAGGTATATGAGAATACAGAACACATGGCCTCCAGGTAAAGGTAGCCCTACCTGACTCTCTTTACAGTGCAGCATCTAAACTGTAATATCTGGCCTCTTTGGAGCTGGACATACCTCTGAATCCTAGGTAGCACAGGCCTGCTGTTCTTGAGCAAAACTCCCATTCAGATGCATGGGTATTTCACCTGATTCACCCCCACTGGGTTGGACCTTTTGGAGACTGGGTTGAAAAACACTGGGGAAGAAAGCAAGGGGAGCATTCTGTAGCTGCTAACTCACCAAACCCTCTCAGCTCTACAGCCTGGCAGAGCTTAATATCTCATTTGTCAAAGTGACAGTCAATTCCCCATGATAGATCATTTGATTATTAATTCTGTCTTCAGGAGATATGCACAATTTGGAAGTTTTCTGAATCAAGGTAGTAAGATAACGCTTAAGGGAAAAAAAACCCCTGCCTCCACCCACTACCCTCAAATTTCCATTTCATTAAAATTTCAGAGGTAAACAACAAAAGTTATGGAAGAAAGATTCTTGTCACTGCAAAACCCAGAAGATTCCCCACTGTGGGTTAGACAGTGGTTCGTTGTACAGAGACCAAATACAGACTGATATAGACAGAGATTAATTAAAAAGTGCTGCATCTGTATCCTCTGTAACTAGTTTGGCTTGTAAGTGTTGGAATCTTAACTGCAAATAGTTTAATTTCTCTCTTTGTACAAAAAGCCCCTGGATCTTCAGAGGTTCAGCTTTCTGGCTGAGATTACCAGTGCTTGGAAGATAAGTGATTTTAGGGAGTTCTCCAAAAAAAAGTCACTCAGAAGACTTTCTCTTGGTTAAGTATTATCTGCTAAACCAGAAAAGCACGACACTTCTCACAGTTATGGAATGGGTCTAATGACCTGTTTCCAATGTGGTTTCTGAAGGCTGGGAGAACTTCAGTAGAAAGTTGGCACAAGGGCAGAGGACGAGTATTCTACTGCAGTTTGGGAGGTGGTGGTGAGAATTCAGAGATATGTGATACGAAGAAATCCCCTGCTGAGCATGTTTGCTGAGGATCAATTTCTAGCCTTTCTATGGCAAAACCAGTAAAAGAGATTAGGGGAAGGGAAAAACCTCTTCTGTGAACTTGCATGCAGACACTTTCACACGAACCCTTGCAAGGCTTTTGTTTTCCACCAACGCTCTGGCAAACACAGTGATATCACTCGTGCCAGTGCTGCTGAAAAACAACTATAAGCAAATATTAAGGTTTTTGCTGAATGAGTGTTCACAGATAATGCTTTGGGGACTTCTTGGCTGGAACAAAATCTATTTAGTCAGAATTTCCAGCACAGCTATGGCTACTAGACTAAAACAGCTGATGAGTTGGAAAAAGCACACCCTACATACAGGGTCCTTCCATGACCATCCCAGTGATTACATGGCAGAAATAACACATAAACCTGGGAATTGTCCCTCCTTGAGCTCTTCCTTAAAAGCACGTGCTTAGGATATTGTTGTAAACTAGGGAGCACTAATGCATTCATTGATCAGACAGGATGTATCCACTCAATGCTGCAGTGCAGGTTTCTGTTCGTGCACCCTTTCCCATGTTTCATCAGCATTTTCATTTTAAGCAAATTTCAGCATAATCACTATATTTGCTTAAACCTGCACATGTACAACAAAGCTGTTCTCAGCCCATCTGCTCTGGCAGCCTCTGTCATGTAAAATGGACACTCATCCAAGGCGTTGGAAGCAGAAGGAGGGATCCCCTGGTCACACCTGCAACCAAGGACAGAGGGGCAAAGGCACTGGGGAATTGGTATCACTAGACACTAAGAGGCATATGATTCACAGCCAACGTTTTACACCCCTCATACATACATATGTATTTCACCTCATTATTGGCTTCAGCTGTACTTATTGTTACCAATTTGTGTCCCGATGCTATTTTTCCAGGCAGCCTCAGTGGGAGACACTTGTGTGCAGAGCAATATTTGCATTTCTGCAGGTCTTTACGGGCATGCATATTGCTAATACGCACATAAACAGGATGCCATTCATATTTAAACAGTGCTTTTGGAGTCGAATGGCATCACAGCTGAGGGAATGGAAATGTTCTGATTTGTATCACTTATCTCAGTGGAGGTTGCTTCCTTCCCATGTTCTGACTTCTGCAGCTTTGCTGCAATAAGGCAGTTATATTCACATAGGATGAGACATGATAATAACCCCCACTTCTTCCCCAAAAGCCTAATCAGCTTGTTTTACCCATTGATCTTTAGAGTCACTCACCCCTCTGTTTTTTTCCAGACTACTGTGCTTCCTTTCTACTCCAGCTCGCTTCTTCATTTCCATTTTCATATATTCAAGGCCCTAAAGAAAAACACCTCTGCATTAAAAGGCTATTACAGAAATATATGCTATTTAAGTAACAATAGGACATGTTTTTTGTTGTGAGAGGGGAAAAAAAAAAAAAGAATATTTTAGTTCCAAACAAGATTTAAAAGGATGCCACATGATGTTCAGCGCACTTTGGCTGACAGAATTTGTTCCGCAGTTTGTTGCTACTTCTGCTTTTGCAGAAATAGGACTGTAACAAGACTCTGTGTGTGTGTGTGTGTTCAGACATGCCACCTCCCCCTTGATCTGAGGCTTTCCCCAGGCGCAGAGGACGATGATCCGCGGCACTGCTGCCCCTCTGCGACTTGCGAAGCGGGTGTAAAGCAGCGCCGCTCACACCGGGCAGCGTTTCCCACTGCCCTCATCCTGCTGAGGGCAGCCCGGCTGGGCAGGGCTCAGCCAGGCATCGGGGCCAAAAGATTTTCTTTCCTAGAAGCCACAGATGTGTCAGCTGGGATGCTTCTCCACTGCCTTTACAAGATAAAATCCCAAAAGGCTGTGCATTTGCAAAGACATGAAGTGTAAGAATTTCGGTGACACAAACAACCCCTCCAACCTCCTGGCTGCTTCTATGCATGCCTGGGGACCTGTCCTATCACTCCCAATGGGTTTAATGGCCAGGACTGAGGCAGTTCTTGTCCCATCTGTCTGCTGTGGCCTTCAGCTGGCTGTCATCATCACTCCGCAGAGCTTGGTGAGCAGGCTGGTTGCTCTCTCCAAAATTTTCTCAAAACACAGCCCTGAAATTGGATTAAACTGACCTAAAACCACATTACCTCCCAAAGGGATGGCTTGGCTGCTATTTCCCACTGCCTGCCCCCACCGGTGCTGCTGATGCTGAAGTCCACAGGGAATGGGAGATGGGTGCTGATGAAGCTGAAATCTCACCTGGCAAAAGGAGAAAAAAGATCTTTTTTCACCAGGTCAACAAGGCACCTTGTCCCACCCTGAGGTGGCAGGAGATCATGCGTAGGAGAAGTGGACCCTCTCCCTTTTATTAGTCCATTAATCATTAGTTCAGCTAAGCTGACAGCAAAGGCATATTTGACAGCTCGAGCACTAATTTAAGCTCCCTGTTAATTTTTGGTTTGCCTTAGCACCCTGGCGCTGGCAGTGCCTCTACTAAGGGAACAAGATGCTCCACCAAAAAGAGAGAGAAGGGCAGAGGATGGCAGCAGTATCTGCACCTGCTGCTCATCCATCTTCTTGCTTCTTTCTTTTGGGGGCAGGGGGCTATTTTTAACAGGATCATCTCAGTGCCCCAAGATGTCAAAGTGCAGCTTCACAGACAGTTGCATCAGTGCAAGCAGGGTGGAAACAAGCTGGGAGGACATGGGACACAGGAGCCAGAGCACCACGAGGGCCACCAGCAACAACATGGGGGCTCTGCAGTGATTCAGGAGTGAAGAGGCTTCCCTCACACATTTGGGTGTGCAAAGCTGGTGTTACCCATTCCCTTCAAGATCCAAGCTGGCCTTCAGGCAGGAGCTTTTCCTTTGCCCAGGCTCTGTGAAGGACTGAGCAGGATACATGAAAAATCCCCATGCATGTATTTTTTTGCAGCAAGTTAAGAGGTGTGTGCATTATAGGTGTGAAAATGAGATGCAAAGAACAGCAAACTATTACTTCCATCTTTGTATTTCAGAAAGCAGTAGACATACCAAACAGTTCTTGAATGCAGGACAAAAGGTCCTCCAAAAAGAAAGGTGCAGGGTCATGAATCTTCAGTGTTATCCTCATGAGGGAACACAGAGGATTAAAAAAAGAAACTCTGAAACCCTAGTGACATATTTACTGATTTCTCCACCTTTATCTGAGGATTTCCAGAACCTATTTTTACCAGGTATCCAAGGCAGACTCACAAATATCCACACTTTATCATTCCACCAGGAAGCTCATTCAGACTGAAACTTGGGCTATTGGTTTTTAATTTTAATGCAGTTTTTCATTTTGATAGCTCTTCCACCTGACACGGAATTGCCACGCTGCAAATTGAATACAATAAAATTGCTAATCAGCCCATTAGAATATGTTGATGGTATAACATCTATTAGTTGTTGAATAATGTCTTTCTCCAATGTATTTTGAATTAAGTCTGCATGATAACAAAATTAATCCAGATAAGTGTACCTACCCATAAACACAGCGTGCACACGGATGCACAGCCTTCTTTTGGAAATCTGTACAACTTTTTAACACAGTGACAATCCCATATAAATACCAGGGAAAGAAAATGTGTCTTCAAGCAGTGAAATAAGCAATTAAATGTGAAGAAATTATCCATGAAGTAAGACAAGCTACATCAGTTTGCTCTGATCATGTGTCTTTCATGGGAACAAAAAACTATTACAGGCTCCAAACTCACATCATAGTGAATTCCTCTGACTTCAATTGCTTCTTGTGCCAGGAATACCTGCCACATTTTACTTCTACAACAGTTAAACCAAACCATTCTACTGCTTTGTCGTTTTCTTACCCCATTTTCTCCTGCTGTTTCCAAGCTCTTGCCTGACAATTTCTTGTGTCCTTAATTCTGTTATGCAGAGGCTACATATTTTCACATCACCCAAAGAAGAAGATCCCTTAGCCTGCTTCTTTTAAGGACTCACTCAATTTCTCTACCCTAGCACAAGTCTTTTCTTGCTCTGCTTTTGCAACGACACAAAATGTAAACTTTTTTTTCCCATTGGCTTCCTCTCCCTGGGAAAAGAAAATTTCCTACACTGGCAATTTCCCTTGTCAGCATCCTCTGGTGATACATCCTGCATGGTTGAAAGCTGCCATGCCAAGAATGCCTTTGTCTAAAGCTGAAAATAGAAAGTAACAGTGAATACAAAATGTCTCTTATTTGTTTAATATTCTCTGTTAAAAGCTCCTAATCATTATAAAATGAGAATTGTTGAAGTGGCTAAGGGGAAATTCCTCCCTGTCCACACAGGTTCTTCTGCAGAATCAATCTTTATGGTAATCTTCTAAGAGAAACCATAGTGGTCATATTGTAAAGCCCTATAATTGGGATGAATTTATTTTCTGATAGGAATCTTAGGATTTTAAATCGGCTGAAATCCAGACTTATCCAGTAATGTGCAATAAGAATATAATATTATAGAAACTTCCTTTAAAAATGGTACAGCCTACTATGAGAGCAACTGTGATCAGAATCCTACTGGCAGTTAAATTTTCTTATATGGGAAAGGATATTCCAGGAGGATTTGTAACCTTGAGCATGTGAGAAAAGTGTCCCTGGACATCTCTACATCCTTATGCATCCAAGTACTTTAAGGGATCAGTTTCTCTGTGCACCTCCATCTCATACAACCCTGCATCTGTGTCACTGAGGGGATGGGTTGGAGAGTAAGTTACTTGCAAGAAACGTTAGGACTCTACAATACACAGATAAGAAAAGGAACAATACAGCTGAAATGGGCAAAGATGATTCAGTTCTATCTGAGGAGAGTTACTTTGTATTCCCAGTCAGTTTAACAATCCTTTCATCTTTCAAGGAAATTATAACTATGATACATTGGGACAAAGTTAGCAACTTCTCTTTTTATCTAAGTCCTATTATTGGTGCTTGTCGCAGCCATTCAAGGACCTCCTGGGAAACAAAATGGACAATTGCATCCTCCTCTCTCTGCCAGCAAGAGGCTGGGTATCATTAACAATGCTTAAATTAATAGCGAATTTTGGAGGAAGTAAATGTACCCCTGCAGGAAACCATGGATGAAGAGACAGGATATACATCTCAGTTCAAAGCCCTGCCTGTGAGTGGAGGTCTCTGACATTTTCCTGTTCAAAATTAGACATTCATGAGTTCAGTGCAGCAAGGTGCACATTATTGTTTTGGTCTATGAAATCAATAGCTACGAGGGAGGGGGTGGAAGGTGGCTTTTTGAAAAAGGGAGTGTTTTTCACAATGGAAAGAAATCGATAATGTGTAATAAGTGGCTGTAGGTGGTTCCCTGCCCTTGCTCCTTTTTGTGCAATGTAGGTCTCAGGGCTCTGAAAGGAACTGGAACACAGGATGAGGTCTTTCATCAAACTTTGTATTACTGTGGCTAACAGAGCATCCAAATTTTACCTTTTTATGTGAGCAGAGGAGACATGTAGAAGCAAAATAGCTTGAGCTTAGTCTAGCTGAGGTCATAGTGGGGCTGGTAAGCTGAGGGGAAGCCTGGCTTTTGGCCAGCTGCAGCCCACCAAACTTTTGCGTGCAGATAGATAGAGGGATTTCATGTCTGTGGCCAAGAGCCAGGAAATCTTGGAGGCTGCAGAGATTCTGCCTGGCAGCAGTGGACAAGGGGCTGCCCTAGGGTGAGTGTCCTGTCACTCCAGCGTTGGAGCTGAATGCAACCTGGACCCCTGGAGTTACCAGAGCTCAGAGTATCCTGCAGCAGTGTGTTCCTCCTCCTCCATAATCCTGGGGGCATTTTACCTGGCAGTGGGAAACCTTTGCAGGGCTTGTCTAGTGGGTGCCACTCCACTGAGGCTTAGTGGACTCAGAGCTTTCACAGGGAAGAATGGGACATGAAAAGCCTGATGCTCCTTCCTCAGGGAAATGGAGGGTTGAATTGTCCAGGGGTTGGAGCACCCAGTGGTCAGGGCTTTTCCTGTGAGATGCAGCACATGTCAGACCAAGGTAGTGCTCAACCTCAGGCTGAACTCTGGTCCAATATAAACAAAGAAAAAACATGAATTTATGCTGTTGTCACTGAGCCAGATAGACACAGAAGTATTTATTGCACTGCAAATGACTTTTGTTACGTGATCCCGCACTGCTGTGCTCCATCTACTAAAGAAACAAAACTCTGGAATCTTTGGTCCAGGGACAAATTCCAGGATTATCCCTGCACCTCTCAGCAACGTTGTACTTTCAATCTGGGGTAGGATGGTGGCCTAAAAAAGAGCCCACCTCTACTATGAGACTGAAGGAAGCAGTCACAGCTGTAGGTGAAAGCTGCTATATTCCTTCTTTTCTTCAGTGGGCCTGACTGGTACAATGTACAAGTTTGTAATTTGGAGGCTATGTAATACACTACAATGCAATATGCAATACAATCTGCCCAGTCTCAAGATCATAAACTGGGATGAAGAGAGAATTAGCTAATCTACTCAATGTTCTGTTCATTGTAGCTTCTTTCCTTCATAAGTCATAGAATCACAGAATGGTTTGGATTGGAAGGGAGCTTAAAGATCATCTTCCAACCCTCTGCCATAGGCAGGGACACCTTCCACTAGGTCAGGCTGCCCAAAGTCACATCCAGCCTGGCCCTGAACACTTCCAGGGATGGGACATCCACAGTTCTGGGCAACCTGTTCCAGTGTCTCACCACACTCACAGTCAAGAATTTCTTCCTAACATCTAATCTAAACCTACCCTCCTCCAGTTTAGAGACAAGTATGTTGTGTGGAACAGAGTCAAATGCTTTCCCACAAGTCTGAGTAGATAATGTCAGTCTCTCTTCCCTCATTCACCAGCACTGTTACCCCACCACAGAAGGTGACCAAATTTGTCAGGCTTGATCTGCTCTTAGTGAAGCCGTGTTGGCTGTCACCAGTATCCTCCTTACTTTCCAAATGCCTTAGCATATTTTCCAGAAGGATCTGCTCTACAATCTTGCTGGGCACATAGGTGAGACTGACCAGCCTGTGTTTGCCCTGATCTTCCTTTTTCCCCCTTTTTAAAAATGGAAGTTATTCTTTTTTCCAGTCAGTGTGATCTACACTGGACCATCATGCCTTCTCAAACATGATGGATAGTAGCTTAGTAAGTCCCACTAGTGCTTTGTTGTCTATGTTTTAAGTGTCTGAAATGACAGAACTTCCACTCTCAGAGATTATTGGAATCTTAGCAGGACTCTCCAGAGGGAATGTTTTTGATTTTGTTATTAGTTAGTCTTACATTTAGTCTCCTTAGCATTAACTCCACAGTTCCTGTTTCACCCTCAAAAATGCTTTATTTTGGCCCTGGTTCCTTCCACATCAACAAGTGAATTCTTATTAGTGTCTTCAGAAGTGAGTGAACTCTGGCAGGATGAGGCTGAGAAGGGAATGCAGGAATGTGTGTTGCTGTAAGGAACTGTCCCATTCCTTCTTCTCCCACGTAGCTTCTAGATCCTAGAAAACATCTAGCACAGCGTGTTACTGCAGCCAGCAGACAAGCTCTCTGGTATTAGCAATACTGGCAAAACCCTGGCAAATCATGTCAGGTTCTCATGTGAGCAAACTCACAATGAACACTTTTGAGCACCTACATGAATAAAATAGTTTGCCAGGCTTCAGAACCTGGAATGGCAAACTTTGCTGCAGCAAACCCCTCCCCGCCCAGCCCCGCTCATCCCTCCCCTCAGTGGGACCAGCAGGAAGCACCTGCTAGTAAACCAGCACTTTTCTAGTTCCTCTTCATTATCCTTCACTAGAATATCTTGCCCCATCTTTCCAGGGATATTTACATACTTCAGAAGTGTGTTGTATGTTATTTTGTCACTCTCCCAGCTGTCACTTTGTTGAAATTTACATTTTTCTCTTGTATTCTTAGTTCCTCCAGTCCCAGCTGAAGCGAGCTCAGTTTGAGTGACCTTCAGCAGATATCATTGTAATTATAACCTCCTCCTCACCCTCTTCGCACACATTTTAACACAGACTAACAACATTTACCCTTTGTTTAACAGCTGAACAAGCTGATGAGCTCAAAGTGTAAAAGCAGAGGATTTTCTCAGTGTACCTCAGCGAGAGGGGGTCTTGGAAGCAATAAGAAGGATGTAGTATGTGGCTTTGGTCCCCCTCTGAAGAAAAAGCTAATTGAAACCCAGTGATTTTCATGCTGTCAAAGAAACTCAATCAGTAACAGGCAAGAAATAATCCTCTTATATAACAGGTCAAATAATAATATGTCATCAAGGTGCTTTTAACTTCATTAAAATTTGTCCCTTGATAAGTGACATTTTAATTATGTGATCAGGTAATAAAATAATACATGCCTGAAAACTTATGTCCAACCCACACATAATTAATGGTCCTAAATTAACCCTGGATGACAGTGTAAAATTTAATCTCATGTAGAAAATACTCTACTGAGCATTTTTGACATGCCTGTTTTGGAGTTTTGAACCGGCTGTTCAATTTGGCAAAGTAACTGACATAGTGACATTAATCTATCCCATAAAATAAACAATAAAGGTAACAAATACTTTAAATCTATGCTGCAATTGTGCCATAATCCAGCAAAATGTCAGGAATTTGAGGACTGGACTTTTATTTTGCTTTGGCACAAGTTCTCAGGGAGGTAGCAAACACGGTTTCAATCTTGGGTACAGCTGGATGAAAGCTGGCCTGGACAGCATGTTTCAAAGGTCTGGACTTCAGTATAAGATTGCTGATAATCTGTGAAGTAAACAAATCTGGAGTGTTTCTTCAAGCATTGCTATGAAACAGAGATGTAGATTAAACAGGTCTAGGCATGAAGAGGCTGATCTAAAGACAGTGCTTGAGTGCTTTAAGCTGTGCGTGAAATATTTGAATATGCCTGTCTGATGGGAAAGCAACCCTACAACCCTAGATGATCTTAATTTTTATTTAATAACCTTTAGAAATAAATAAAAGGATTCAAGAAATTAAACCAATCTGTACAAGAAGACTTTTAAGACTCTTAATTAGCTTTTAGAACTACTTGTTGGAGCAAAATCACGAGGGGGGGAGAGAAGAAAGAAGGAAAATAAAGAAAAGAAAAAAGAAAGAAAGAGAGAAAGAAAGAGAGAAAGAAAGAGAAAGAAAGAAAGAAAGAAAGAAAGAAAGAAAGAAAGAAAGTATTTTGGCCAGAAAACTCAGTGGAAATCATAAAT